>JAUIMM010000314.1:3597500-4797500 GCA_031769625.1 Taudactylus pleione | reverse complement strand
GCATCTCACTGTTGATGCTGCTAACTAAAGATACTGAAATTGAATCCAATTCATTTCAAATGTCAGATTGGGGGCCTCAAACTTATTTTTGGAATGATTGTGATTTCTCAGTCGTATGGTTTGGGTTTGACTACTTCTGCCATTGTCTTTATATTAGGGGACATTTGTACTTTGTATTTTATATTATTTTCTTTCCTTTTATTCTTTGCTCTTAAATAATTAAGTTGTAAAATACTATTAGTGTAATAATTTGTGGGGAATATATATTTTGTATTAATAACATTAATTAATTATTGCTAGGCTAATATTCCCACAATATTACTGCCTCTCAGCACTGAGGTCTGTGTAGAGTTTATATGTTCTCCAGGTGTCGGTGTGGGTTTCCTTTGGGTGCTCCAGTTTCCTCCTGCAATCTAAAAACATACTGGTAGGTTAATTGGCTTCTAACCAAACTTAACCCTAGTGCATATGTGTGTATACTTGCAGTAGGGAATAAAGATTGTAATCTCCATTAGGACAGGCACTGATGTGCATTGGCAAAATCCTCTCTGTAAAGTGCTGTGGAATATGCGTGCTCTATATAATACCTTTTAACAAAGAAATACATAAAACAGGAATATGCAGGGTAGACATTGAAAACAAAGCATAAGGGAGAGCCCTGCTTATGAGAGAGCATACAATCTAATTGGAAGAGTGCACAGCTCGAAAAAAGAGGAGCGAGAACAAATATAAAAGCCGGCAAATGCAACATCGCATATTTGTCTGTCTAACCTCTGGATATAATGCAGCAATGATTTCAAAGGCAAAAGCAGGTTGGTTTTGCCTTTTAAATGATTGCCAGTTTAAACCTAGCATCTAACTCATTGAAATTGTGCTGTGTCCGAAACTCGCAGGCTATTCCATTTGGGACAGATTGCATATTGGGACAGTAGTGAGAGTGCATCCCTTTAGATTGTAAGCTCCTATGAGTAGGGACCTCCTCCCTGTTCTTACTACCTACTGCTATTGTACACTAGCTACACACCACACCTCCTTGGGCTCACTGCCCCCAGGAACCACTGCCTCGCGTCCTACAAGTGGCGGCTCCAGATGTGGGGCTGCAGCACAGTCCAAAATTCAAATAACGGAGCCACAACAACTGCCAGTAAGTCCCGGTTGGTGATGTTTGGCAGCGATTGGGGTGACAGTTGGTGTGGCTTCCTATTTGAATTTTTGAATGCACTGCAGCCCCACCTCTAGAGCCTCCACTGCTCTTTACCCACTTTTAGTGGCTCTAAACCTGTTAGTTGTTGTATTGGGATAGCAAAATGGCTACTGACAGCCATTTCTTTTCATGGTTCTTATGTGTGTATCAGACATGAAGTGGTGTATCAGGCATGAATTGGTAGTGGAATGTGGAAAGCAGACAGGCCATAAATCTTTTAGGCATTGTCTACTGCGATGTACGCTTGCGTTAAGTTTTAGAAAGTCCTTATCAGTAGTTAACCAATAAAGTAGTTTGAAGTAGGGTTAAGCCCATATTAGTAGAGTTAGATGGGTATGGCAAGTAGGATACTATATAAACAGGGAACAAAGAAGCTGTCAGTGGCCTGCCCTATGCCTGGACCAGAGACTGCAGCTGGTGGCCAGGATATTGTTCGTTCCAGCTCTATTCTGAGAGGAGGCTCCTGGATCGTCTAAACATCTTATATTCCAAAGCTAAGTAACTATTATTCTTCCATATATTGCTATCTGTTGTAATAAATTATATCTTTTTTCAAGATACTGGTTTATGTGGCTTAATTAACCTTCTGTATCCAAGAACCTTATCTCGTTCCACCGGGAACATTAAAGTGGTGTCAGAAGTGGGATACAGAGAGTTAATAGTCATAAATCTGCTTGGAATGTGTAGTCGATTGTTTTAGCATTGCTGTGCAAACGTAGTGTTGTGCAAATGCAGGGTTGTGCAAACCCATGTAAAAAACCCTCTGTCTCATAAGTGAGGGAGGTGTGACCTGATCAGTCACAGAGTGTATACTGTACATCACAGTATATCTGTATGTTGTCTGTTTACTGTCTTTGTGTTTGTGTTGTTGAATCAAACAAGAATAATGCATTTTAAGATTTTTAAGAAATATGCAAATATGTTGAAAAATGAATTAGGATTTCAGCTGGCTGATTTCCTGAAAAAGCATAATGTTGGTTTTTCACTGCCTGGTATTGATAAAAGTAAAAATAGTGACATTTTGCGTGGACCAATATATGTTGAAAGAAGTGTAAAATCTGTTGAGAAGAATACAGTGATAAGACAGCCTGTCTCACAGACAGAGAGTGTAAGCCTGAATTCACATTGTCCCAGAAATTCCATAGGGAGGGGGAGTGAATCTTCACAAGCAAGAGATGAGATGTCAGCTAGCGCAGAAATAAGTGCTGATTTATTACACACAGAAAGTGTAGAAATTAGTGATTTTGAGATACACAGAGAAGTGTGTCAGAAAGAACTTGAAACAGAAAATGTGATTGATCAGAGGAGTTGTGTGATGGAAATGTCTGCTGATTTGACAACATGTGAACAAAATGTTGAAACCCATGAATGCAAACAATATGTCCAGAAATCAGAGTCAAAATTGAATGCAAATGAGGTTTCTGATAACATGCCATTGATTTCTGGTACTCATGAGCTGAATGATGATATGTCTGAATTGTCCAGGACTGTCCAGCTTGCTAACCATTGTGATATGAATGCAGAACAGGATGTATGTTCATGGCCATTCAAAGGGGTGTTGCTAAGTGAAGGGGTGGTGATGATGCCTTTTGCCATGCCCAATGAGACATGGGAGTTGCCCAAAGTCAGGAGGTGGAAATTAGGTAGGATTTCAGTAAATAACCATGCCCCTGAGACTGAATACTCCCCTTGTGATAACATTACTTTTACATGGCATGATCAATGAGTCATTGTTGAATTTAGAGATGCAAAAAGTGAACAAGATGTGTTTTATGATGAAACATCCATTGCAAATGATGTTCATGGTTTACTTGCTCATTGTGAAGGAGGGGTTGGTGGGTACACACTGACTAACCACAAGGGGCATACATGCAGTACAGACACACTGACTGTAGGTTTGTTTTGTGACAAAGGTGCAGATTTTGTGTTTGGTAATGAAATTCACATCCCAGTGTATTTCCTTACAAAGCCTTACCAGCCAAAGGTTTTGAAGCAGCTGAAAGACACGCAGTTGCTAACGACAACGGCAGAAACTCTCATGCTAATTGAGGAGTTCAAAGCACTACTTGCTGGCCGAGTGAAATTTAAACCAATGTTTGAAGTGTCCATACTGGATTTCTTTATGATCACAGCTCCACAGTGGTCGGAAGATTTCCAAGACAGGGAGCATTATTGATTCATGGACTATGGTGCTGCCTGCACCCACACAGGATTGTTGTGGATTTGTGCTGAACCAAAGCAGCTAACTTTACAAGCTGACAGCCGAAAGACAGAAGAAGGGGCTAGTGAACTTGTTGCATCTATCACTGTTTTCCAAGTCACTGACAAGACTGGATGCCCTGAAAGTCTTCACACTGAGAAATGGACATATGATACAAAGTCTATATGCGCTGCTGTCCAAAGCTGGAAGATCGATGTGGGACATGCTGATACACACACCTACAGCTTCACTGGTGTGTGCACAAGTGAACTGAGCACAGAACATGGTGTGCAATTCACCGCAAAGACAGCACTGATGGTGCTAGGAGAACTGTTAAGCCATGATGGAGCTGACGCTGCATTCGAAAAAGCTCAAATCAATGGGATTCCTTATATCCAAACCATGGTCAGAGACTTTGCAAAAACCCGTTGTCTTTGCCAACAGCTGGAAATATGGCCTACCTTACTTGTTACTGATAAAGGCCTCATATACTGTGAAATGACTGCACAAGTCTGGCAGTTTGAATTCATCATTTGCCACCAAGAAGATGGAGAACGAGTGTTGTACTGAACAGCTACAAAACACTGTCATTCAGGAGTGAAGTTGTCTCAAGCAGAGTGATACAAGATAAGAGAATTTCCTGAACATGTGACATAGACTGACTTTGTTGATATTATGGGATGTCTGAGAAGATTCAAGCAGACAAAGACACTCATTTTACAGACACAACATGGAGTATATTGGGTTTTCTATGCTTTATACCATTCACAAAACTGACATCAGTATGACTGAATGAATGGAGGTGTTGTTTAGGAAACAGGAATGTTCATATATATATATATATATATATATATATATATATACAATGTTGGGTGTTTAGAGCAGGCTGTATACAGTACATATATATTTTGATAACCGGAGGGTGGTAAAGGTTGAACTTTTAAAGTAAGATATCTGGTGCACAGACACAAACATTTATGACAAGGTTGTTATGAAGAAATGTTTAGTAGGAAGAGAATAGAGACAGGTGTAATAGATAATTGCAGCAGGATAAGTAAATGCTTATTTTGTTTTGTTGTTATGGTTTATCTCACACTGTTTCTTTGTCTAAGCCAACAGGTTGCTTGTTGGAGCAGGAGATGAGAGAACGTCGCTGGAGATGTGCCTGAGATGACGATGGCCAGAGAGTTATTTCTTATACAGGAGAGAGTCCAGGAAGACAACGGAGTTATAATATACTGTATGATGGCACAACCATTACATACATCTATGTGTATTGTGCAAGACTGAACTTGTGCCTATATTGGTTGGATCCATACTCAGCAATATTCTCAAGACTTTCTAAAGATTTCACTGAACTGAACTGAACTTTACTGATAATAATTATCTTATAAGTAACTGATATATTTGATATAATCATATGTATTATTCAATGTTTTATTAGAGTATTCACATATAAAAGGGGATTGTTTATGTTTGAGTATATGGTGGGTAGGACGATATTTCAAATATGGGATGTAGGAGCTCAATTAGTTAATACTGCTAGGGAATGGTGGGCTCTGTTAAACATTACACGTAATTGTAGTGATACCCCAGACATTATGCAATTAACACCTGATCCTGATAAGAGCAGCGATCTTTTGGCCAATGTATACACTGTGGTGGCTAATATTCCATATATTCTTCCAGATGATGTGTATTACCTTTGTGGGAGAAAGGCCTACAAATGGTTGCCCTATGGGGGATTTGGTAATTGTACATTGGGACGTTTGATACCCACCACATTCTTTACAGATGGGAATCAAGTTTATATCAAACAGATTCTGCATCATTTGTTAACCAAGAGAGCAGTGCAGCCTTTAAAACAGTATTATGAGGAAAGTTGGTTACAGTGGTTCAACCCTGTTCAGAAATAGGGGGTTGGTTCACTGGTTTACTGCATATGCTTATTTATGGAATTATGATCATAATATGTATGTATCATGGGATCAAAGTATTTCTTTGTGCAGGGAAATGTTTTAACATGCTGGATTTTGCTTCATTGATGCCAATTAGGAGGAAAGATTCCTATGAGAACATGATATACATGTCTTCCACACCATAAGCCCAAGGGTGGACTGTATTGGGATAGCAAAATGGCTACTGACAGCCATTTCTTTTCATGGTTCTTATCTGTGTATCAGACATGAAGTGGTGTACCAGGCATGAATTGGTAGTGGAATGTGGAAAGCAGACAGGCCATAAATCTTTTAGGCGTTGTCTACTGCGATGTACGCTTGCATTAAGTTTTAGAAAGTACTTATCAGTAGTTAACCAATAAAGTAGTTTGAAGTAGGGTTAAGCCCATATTAGTAGAGTTAGATGGGTATGGCAAGTAGGATACTATATAAACAGGGAACAAAGAAGCTGCCAGTGGCCTGTCCTATGCCTGGACCAGAGACTGCAGCTGGTGGCCAGGATATTGTTCGTTCCAGCTCTATTCTGAGAGGAGGCTCCTGGATTGTCTAAACATCTTATATTCCAATGCTAAGTAACTATTATTCTTCCATATATTGCTATGTGTTGTAATAAATTATATCTTTTTTCAAGATACTGGTTTGTGTGGCTTAATTAACCTTCTGTATCCAAGAACCTTATCTCATTCGACCGGGAACAGTTGTGCCCAAAATAATGGGTACAGGTGTGCATTCTCCTGTACCCCTTGTTTCCATAGCTATGTTGTGAGTGTAGTGGTTTTTGGTATTTGTTGTTACTGTAATGTACTGTTTACAGTTGTGTACTGTCTTTTTTTGCATTGTTTGCCCTCTGTACCATGCTGCGGAGAGCATGTGGCACCCTATAAATAAGGTTTATTAATAATAATAATAATAATAATAATTGTAATAAAAAATGGTGTCATTGGGAGTCTCTAAAGTTTCAAACACTGCGTTTGTTTCTGAACTTAAAACAACTAAGTATAACTCTATACGCAGGTTTTTCGCTGTGTGGTTATTTATTGCTGTGCAAGTCGTACATCAACAATAATATCAGCAACATTAACAAAAAGGACATTTCCCCAAAGGAATACTTAGTATAACAAATAACAAGAAAAATGTAACAGCCAGACACTATAAATGTACCATGACTGCCCGGCTCTAATTGCATTGTCAGTATATAAAAGCAACAGTGTTTCATTAGTCCTAAGTCTTGCACTATACATATTTCTAATACAAATTATTTTGCAGCCCTGTGTGGGTTATAGGACAAATGGAAATGAAAACATAAATTCACAAAATATATCTGATAGTGCCTTTTCATGTACAGAATAATAAGCGTAGGGAACAGCCTTTAGGCAAAGTTGTTGAGGCAAAAAGTAGTGGTGTCATTGAAGAAACAATTAGAGTCCTTCCTTGGGGAAATGAAGTACGGAGAGGATGTGTCTTGATAGACCAAATGACCTTTACTTACTCTCTGAAAAAGCTCTCGTGTTCTTTATTATTCTGTGGAATAATGTTTTTGCAGATTGTCCTCAAGCAATATAGAGTTGCACCTGAATTTATTCTCATCACTCTCTTCCTACCAAGGCTGATTACATAATTTAATGCTTGATACACAAATCTCCTGTTCTAAACACTCAATTTACAGGTATAGTAACATTATTATTATCTTTTTGCATTTTGTGTTTTTCTTTGGCAAATAAATTGAGAACAAACACAGCTAAAATGATAAAAATAAAAGAGGAAAACATTTTGTTTTGGCTCTTTGAATCTTACATTTCTGTCACTGGTATTAGCATCTTCATATCCCAAGGTGTTACGGTTTGTGTATATGTCATTTGTTTGTTTCTTTGTGAATGTTGACATCATTGTAAAAGATTCAGTAGAGCAGTATATAGTATCATTATCTGGGACTATTCATCCTCACCTCAGATAAACCTATAAGGATGGATGAGACAAGGAAAAGGTTTAACATTCACAATGTGCAGGGGAAGATTTACCCCTCAGACACTGTACATCCCTACATCCAGACATCAAGTTTCAAGCGGTGTCAGACCCTGGTACTATAGGGGTGGTGGCTCCCATAAAAATATAAACTATGGTGCCACACAGCGGTGCAGTATGCCACAAAGCTAGGGACAGATCACAGGGGTTGCTGTGATCAATGTGATCCCTCCCCACACATTTCAGGTGCAGGCAGAGGAGACTGGTGCTGTGCTCAGTGACAGCAGCCTCCCTGAACCCACTGCAGTCCAGCACACAAGCAGCATGTGCTGGGCTGGGGAGAGAGCCTGTTGCTGTTACAGGTAAGAAAGGATGAGGGTGAGACCCGGGCCCTTCCAACAAGCCCCTATTGCCATTTAAAAAGGTACAGTACAAGGATGAGCAAGCTTTCTAAGGTATTGCTGTGGCTGGTATAACAAAGTTTAGCTTCTTCTCAAGTGATTACTAGACTGCACTGTCTTGCATTAAGATTGCAGTGTAATCTAATTAATGTGTATTATTATTTAGTATGATTCTGTTTTATTTATATGGCACCACAAGTGTTACATAGTTACATAAATACAAGCCCCAAGCTACATAATTACATAGAGGAGTCAATAGGAGAGAGGGCCCATCTCACAAGAGTTTACAGTCTAGAGGGGATGCGGGTGGCCACAAGGCCATCGAGACATTATGTGGGCCCTGGTACTGTGGGGCTTGATACATTAGAAGGTGCAGTTGAGCCCTGTCGTGGTGTACTTTACTATGTCTGCTCATTGAGGTGTGTGCTTGTAGCATCACAAAGTAGACATAGCTGGTTTTCCAGTTTCTCAAAAATGTATGAAGCAGTCAAACTCCCTCTTTACACAGCTGACATTACACCACTGATAGCACTACAGTACCAAGAGTAGAGCAAATGAGAAAGGGGAAGTGCAAAAAGGAATGCTTATTTATATAGAAGCATATTTTCATTCGTGCAAATAAGTGATCGTGTACTTACTAATGTCAAAAAATAATTTAAATAAATTATTATTCACTGGCGCTGAGCAGGCCACGCTCCCTCCATGTGATGTCAGACCAGGGCGGAGCCACAATCACTGTGATTATAGCAATGCCCGAAGCATCCCTGGTCTAGACATATAAAGTGCATACTTACTGCAGTGTAGGTGATTCAGGGGTCTATGTACTAAGCAGTGATAAGTGACAGGGAGCAAAGTGATAAGTCTGTGATAAGGTGTCAGCCACTCAGCTCCCAACTGTCATTTTTCAAACACAGCCTGTGAGATGACAGTTGGAAGCTAATTGGCTGGCACCTTATCACAGACTTATCACTTTGCTCCCTGTCACTTATCACTGCTTAGTACATAGACCCCTCAGTAACACTGACTATTCACTGGAAATGGATTGAAGCACAACCTTTGTGTACTGCTTCCAGTGCGGTAGCAGGCACTTATGTCATACTTGCCAACTCTCCCCCATTGTCAGGGAGACTCCCTAAAATAGTAGCAATCTCCCTGTCTCCCTGAAAAGTCTGGCAATCTCTCTCATTTCATAAAAAAAAACAGAGATATATACATTCAAATGGGATCATTAGTATCATTTCATTGCATTGGGTATGAGGCACAATGATCCCTATGGCTACATGCATTTTCTGAAACATATTAGTGTATTTTCATCAACAAATAGATCTTAGCAACTGCTTTTGGGCTCATTTACATTTGGATGTAAGTCAGTTTTAGGACACGCCTCGCAGATGTAACAGTACAGGGCCACTGTAACGCACGCTCATAGGTGGTACTTTCACAATCTCCCTGAAATGCTTTTTCAAAGGTAGGGAAGTATGGCTTATGTATCATGGAGTCACAGAACAAGCCTGGGAGCAAGAAGATGGGTGTTGGGCACATCTTAAAGACATGCCCTGCACGTTTCTTTATAGTGGACGACCTCTCCAGAGGCACCACAAGCTGGAAAAGAGTGCAGCTCTTGGCTACGGCCCTAGTCGCACACTCTTACAGCCCTGTCTGCTTAATTGGTAATAACCATAATTAGTGCTCTGGGAAACAACCAAAGGTGTGGTGATCTTAAATATATGTGTGTTCAAAAAAATTGGGCAACACAAAATAATTCTTAAGTGCTTTATTTATACCCATTATACCATTAAGGCACTTCCTGATGGAACCTGGATGTCATCCCTTGGTGGGTGACACCCGGGTGCAACCTGAGACAAAACAGCCTACATCTCTACAGCCAATGCTTCTGTCTGCAATTCAAATTCATTTTTAAGTATAGGTGGTATATTTGCTAAAGTGCAGGTTTTTAGAAGTGAAGATGTTGCCCATAGCAACCTATCACATTCTACTTAATATTTATCTAGCACTTTCTAGAAGATTATAGCTAGAATCTGATTGGTTGCTATGGGCAACATCTTCACTTCTAAATATCAGCATTTTAGTAATATACCCCTAGGTGTCATCAAAACTGGTTGGTGCACAATGCTACAGCACCTTCAACAACTGAAAAACATTTTCTACCTCAAAATTCCACTTAATCATAACTGACTGGTTACCCTTTGTAAGGTCAGTCAAAAGGACAGCAATGGTGGCAAAATTGGGTATAAACCTTATTTCACACCCTTGATGTCTAGGAAAGCTCTCACCTGTTTATTATTTAGGGGTCATGGCCAATTATTGTTAGCCTTATATTTTTTAAATTGGGGCTTTTTTAAACATCTGACTATGGTGTACTCAAGGTACTTTAGCTCTTCCATTCCTAAGCAACACTTTCTTGGGTTGGCTGTCAATCCTGCCTCACAGATGGAGTCCAACACTGCTTGTACCCTGGGTATGTGAGGGCCATAGATGAATGAGATAATAATCAAGATAAGCAGCAGCATATTTTCTATAAGGCCTTAGTATTGTATACATCATTCTCTGAAAGGAGGCCGGGTGCCTCATGTAACCCTAATGGCAACATCTTGCATTGGTATGTATACAGATTTTCTTAGCCAAGGGGTCATAGAAAAAGAGAGCAAGAGACTCTTTTGTGGGGAACACTATTATTACTATTGCATATCATTGTTTAAAATATAACTTTTATTATAATACCTTAATAAAAAAATCGGTAAATCAGTGACATTTGGTCTGTGTTTGTACATAAGATACATTTATTTTCTTATATGTGGTGGTGCTCTGATATATATATATATATATATATATATATATTCACCATTTTAAGCATTTATCTCAAGGATAAGGGAAAGCACTAAAATAATTATTTTGTGCAAATGTACATTCTCTATCCTTTTATGCTTAACATATTGTGATTACATCGGATAATAATTAATGTTTTTTAGAACCATTTTCTGTTCCTTGTATCATAAATTGTCAAAATAAAACAATAAATTAATAATAATTAAAACTACTATAATAATGATAGACCAGGCATGATGTTTTATTAAGGTATTATAATAAAATATATTTTAAACAATAATATACAATAGCAATAAAAGTGTGCCCCGCTTATATCTTATTTTCTATTCCCCCTTGGCTAATAAAATTTGTATACATACTACATTTAAACTAAACTATGGACTCGTGGGAGCACCACGATTGTTTATAGAGGACATTCCCTTAACATGATAATTTAAGCATGATTTACTTGAGATTGTTGGTACTGTACATAAATTCTTACTTTACTAAAAAAATTATAGTCCTGTGCAAGATCCATCAATATCCTTTGTGCAACATCTTGTATTGGAACAGACTCTTAGGTGCAGAAGAAGCTGCCTTTTACTTTGCACTGTCTGTCAATGGCACTTGCCAGTGCCCTTTAGTTAAGTCTAGAGTGGTTAAGTACCATGCTGGTCTTAGCATCTCAATTATCTCATATACACGAGGCATTGGGTAGGCATCAAAGCTAGACACATTATCAATTTACAGAACTCATTGCAGAAGCATTAGCTCCCACCGGATTTTGGAATGAGTATAATGGGACTTGACCACTCACTATGTGACTCTTCAATTATATCTAATTCTAACATTTTACATGTCTTTAGACACTGTCCCCATAGGGCTTCTGGTATCCCATAGGGCTTTAGGTTAACCTTAACCGTAACCCCTGGTGCAGTGATTATGTCAAGTTTAATGACTGTTCTATTACCAGGTATAATACTGTGCCAAAGTTTTATGCAGGTGTGGAAAAAAATGCTGCAAAGAAAGAATGCTTTCAAAAATAGAAGTAATAATAGTTATTTTTAACAATTAACAAAATGCAAAGTGAATGAACAGAAGAGAAATCTAAATCAAATCAATATTTGGTGTGACCACCATTTGCCTTCAAAAGAGCATCAATTCTTCTAGAAACACTTGCACAAAGTCAGGGATTTTATAGGATTATAGTCAGGTGTATGATTAACCAATCATACCAAACAGGTGATAATGATCATCATTATCATATGTAGGTTGAAACACAGTCATTAACTGAAACAGAAACAGCTGTGTAGTTAAAACTGGGTGAGGAACAGCCAAACTCTGCTACAAAAGTGAGGTTGTGGAAGACAGTTTTATGTCACAGGTCCTACACCATGGAAAGACTGAGAACAGCAAGAAGACACAAGGAAGTTATTCTACATCAGCAAGGTCTCTCCCAGGAAAAGATTTCAAAGGAGGATGTGCTGTTCAAGCTCTATTGAAGAAGCACAAAGAAATGGGCAACGTTGAAGACTGTAGATGGAAAGGTTGGCCAAGAAAACATAGTGCATCAGATGAAAGACACATCATGCTTACTTCCCTTCAAAATTGGAAGATGTCCAGCAGTGCCAGCAGTTCAGAACTGGCAGAAACCAGAGGGACCTTGGTACACCCATCCACTGTTCACAGAACTCTGTCCAGAAGTGGTCTTCATGGAACAAATGCGGCCAAGAAGTCATACCTTTGACGCAAAAACAAGGAACACATAGGAACTGGGGTGCAGACAAATGGCAGCAGGTGCTCTGAACTGATGAGTCAAAATTTTTAATATTTGGCTATAATAGAGGCAGTTAGTTCACCAAAGGGCTGGAGAGCGGTACAATAATGAGTATCTGCAGCATGGTAGGTGAAACGTTCATCTGGCAGCTGGAGGTAATGTAGGCACCACCGGTACCCTCCACAGCATATCACCCAGCACTCTTGGAGCAGACAGGTATCTTTTCCTTCTCAGCCGGGGCTCTGTTCATTTACTCTTCCCAGCCTTAGCCTGCGCTGCAATATCGCAACAGGCACCCTGGGGATACAGAGTATTTGCAGTACACCCCATCTATTTTTCCTACATTATGGAAGTTGGAAAACCACTTGTGGCCACTCACACTGAAGGCCTGATTCAACCCGCTCACTAGGTGCATTCGCACGCAGCCGTCAACTGCCAAAGTATGCAAATCCGGCGATAGCACGGCAAGGCAATAGCACGCCCACTATGTCTTGGCGTGCGATCGCAGTGTGTATGAAGATGCCCACCAGCCTGTCTTAAGATGCCCACTTATACACGTCATCTCCAGGAAGAGTATGCAACCATCGATACATCGGGTACCATAGGGAGCAAACGCAGCACTTGTGGCTGACCATACTCTACAGCAAGCACTGCGAGTGCTTCAGTGTGTTAATCAACCATGTGACATGTACTATGACATTGCGTCTTAATTATGTATGCCTCTGATATGGCATTAAGATGCTCAGACACGCCTGCGTTCACACCACAACTTCCCCGTTTTCATCGACCAACCCCTGTCATCACCCACAAATGGCTCGTCCTGTCACTCAAGCTAGCGAGGCATCTATTTGTTAGGGGCGATCACTTTGCAATTGCATGGACTGTTTCGTGCAAGCGCACTGTGATACGTACACATGCGCACATTGCAAACATTAGCAGGCTGTGTGCGAACGCTTCCTAGCAAGCGGGTCTGAATCGGGCCCTGAGTTCACTGTGCAATTGCACACACTCAGTGCAGCAGCACCCCATTTTGGACACTCCTTCCCCACCACTTCTCCCCCTCATTTTTTCTGGCACTCTCATTGAGCATTGATTTTGACACAACAACGTCTGCAATATTTGTATCAGACAGGTTTGCTTCACTATTGTTCCAAAAGCAGATGTCATTAATCTTCTTTCTTTATCCTGATACAGTTAAGCAGGTCCACTCATGTGTCATCACTGCATTTGACATCAGTGATCCCTGTATATGAAGGGTATCTTTCTGAAATTTTTAGAATCTTTATTTGATCAAACTGATCTCTACTTGGAATCATGTACATCTGATTTGTTATTCCCCATGTTTGAAGGGTGATACACTTTTTATTACAGATACCTGCACTAAATCTTTATATTTATATGCAGCATTCATATTTTTTTCTATATTTGCATTATCTCACTGTGGATGCTCCGAGTGTCTAAGGATGATATCTGCTCCACACATCCATATATTTACAAATGCCAGAGCGCGGCGATGCCGCGCACTAGCAAATAAGGGCACGTGGCCTTGCGGGTGTGGACGTAGCCTCGCGTCTCGAACTCCCGTTTTTTGTCATGCTGGAGGTGCAGTCTGTCCCCGGGGACCAGCCTGTGTGAAGTGCCCACTCCCTCACTTTGCTAGGAGCACATAATGCAGCATCCGGCTCCTTTCACTGAGGGGGAGCCAGCACTTTAGCGTCACCCCTCGGCTGGTGACACCTGGGTGCGGCCCGCACCCCCCACACCCTCCTTGTGACGCCAGTGACAAATGCTGAATTGTTTATGGTGCTGTTGCTGTTGAAATTGATTCAGGTTTTTCCTGTGTACATTTATTATTTTACAATTATATTATTTTCACAAGGGGATAGCCTATTTTGAACTATTCCTAATGGGTGGACGTTTATACCATAAGTCCATATGAATTGTACAGTTGCCTATTGTTCCTAAAAATTGTTATCAACATGAATTTATGTAAAATGGGACAGTTAATTTATTGAAATTGTTCTTATCCCACAATATGGTATATGCGCTCGCCAGTTCCTATCTACAGCAGTGCACTAACACTATATAACGTTTAGTGATCTGCAATTCTTTCACTTACATGACTCATATTAAGGGCGTATTACCTATCTCCATTTGTTATTTTTGTCATGACTGTTTTTTGCATCACATGTGAATTTATATGATGCTTCCTATTAAAAGTTAAGTTTTATAACCATTTATTTATTATTTTGGTGGATTAGTGCCCCAACCAAGAGAGTACTGTCTCTTTTTTCATTATGCTGTATTCACTTCGAAATCGAAAGATGTCCAGCAGTGCCATCAGCTCAGAACTGGCAGAAACCAGTGGGACCTTGGTACACACATCTACTGTTCAGAGAAGTCTGTCCAGAAGTGGTCTTCATGGAAAAATTGCTGCCAAAAATCCATACCTTCAATGTAGAAACAAGGCCAAGCGACTCAATTATGCACGAACATATAGGAACTGGGGTGTAGAAAAATGGTACAATAATGAGTATCTGCTGGCAACAGTGAAGCATGGCGGAGGTTTATTGCAAGTTTGGGGCTGCTTTTCAGCAAATGGAGTTGGGGATTTGGTCAGGATTAATGGTGAGAAATACATGCAGGTACTTATCCATCATGCAAAACCATCAGGGAGGCATATGATTGGCTCCAAATTTATTCTGCAGCAGGACAATGACCCCAAACATACAGCCAATGTCATTAAGAACTATCTTCAGCCTAAAGAAGAACAAGGATGTCAGGTTGTGGCCTTGGATCGGCCGTTACTCACCTTTGCGCCGGCTTCCCCTGGTCTTCCGTGAGGTCAGCGTCAGGTGCAGTGGAGGCAGGGGCGTCTTAAGAGAAGAGGGGGCCCGTGTGCACTCCCCCTGTGGGGCCCCCTCCTCTCTCCCCGGTGGCTGGCAGCTGACTGATGCGGCTGGCCAGCCACCGGAACATTAGTAGACTCCGGGCACTAGAGTGTGCCCGGAGTCCACTGCACATGTGCAGAATGCTGGAAAAATTGCCGCGGTAGGCCATTTTCCGTCATTCTGTGTATGCACAGTAGACTCCGGGCACACTCTAGTGCCTGGAGTCTACTGAGCATGCGCAGAACACCAGAAAATGGCTGTGGTGGCCATTTTTCCGGTGTTCTGAGCAGCGCTGACACCCGACGTGGGACCATGGACAGGTAAGTTTAAAAAAATATGGGTGCAGTGTGTGCGATGCGGGGCCCCCCTGGACCCATTATACATTTTTCCTTTCGCTCCACGGGAGGTTTCTGTCCTCCCTGAGCTTGCCTTAGGACACCTGCGTTACGGTTTGACAAGTGTAATGCCCCAGTCAAAAAAAATAAATATGGTGAGGGGTCCAGCATATTTTTTTATGCTAATGGGTCCAGGGGGGTTAATATGCTGAGTATTCAACCTAGTGCCATGTGAACTGCCTGGGACTGCTCCATGCCTGGTTTCTGTGGTTGCCGTCATGGAGTTGGCCATGACAGTTTGCATTACCTGACGACTCCATACCCAATGGTAGCATGACGGTGGTCAGCTGACACTGTCCACCAATGATCTGCTACTGCAGGGGATAAAGCCAGACTGCGGACCACAGGAAGTTGCCTGAGCAATGTTGTCATTTTCCAGTGTCTACTGAGGTTATCTTGTTCCAGGTCCTTGTGTTACGCTCGTGCTTACCAGTACTGACTATTGTGTGCAACAGTGCGTCCTGAACTTCCCGCCTGTGTGTGAAGCCATTGCCACCTCATAGTGCAAACAGTGCGTCCTGAACATCCCGCCTGTGTGCAAAGCCATTGCCATCTTGTTGTGCAAAAGTGCATCTGCACGTCACTCTCAGTGTATATCTCTTGTGCCATCCCGTGGTGCAAAAGTGCGTCCACATGCCACTCTCAGTGTACATCTCCAGTGCCATCCCGTGGTACAAAAATGTGTCTTCACGCCACTATCAGTGTACATCTCCAGTGCCATCCTGTGGTGCAAAAGTGCGTCTTCACGCCACTATCAGTGTACATCTCCAGTGCCATCCCATGGTACAAAAGCATGTCAGCACGCCACTCCCAGTATATTACTCTAGTTCCATCTTGTGGTGCAAAAGTATGTCAGCACATCATCCCCAGTGTATTTCTCAAGTGCCCATCCTCAGCGCCATTGAGCCTTATTGATCTTCTGGTGTATACATTGGAAGTTATACAGAGGTATAGCATATTTCTGGAAGAAACATCCACTAGGGCAACCGTAGCAGGATTCTCTATTCCCGTGAGTACCAGTTACCTGACCAAGGGACCGCGACCTGCCAGCTGGGTGCAGCGAAACCCATATCCCACTTGGAAGGGTCCCTGGAGAACACCTCCTGGCTGGTTAGACTCAGCACCTTTGGTCAGGTCTCGCCAATTACTGGTGCTCGTGGATGAGAAGATCTTGTGTACAGGCCCCACGTCTCAGATTTCCTTCTCAGCTCTGAACCCTGGCCTGCACCCCTCAGTAGGGGATTCCATACAGCCGGTCGTGACAAAGGAGTCCTTAAAGTAATGATATGATCCCCACAGAGCCCTGATCTCAACATCATCAAGTCTGTCTGGGATTACATGAAGAGACAGAAGGATTTGAGCAAGCCTAGATCACACTGATCTGTGCAATGCTTTAATTCTACCGCAGATTAATGGCGGATTCTAACTCCTATTTGACAGCGGAGTCTATAGTAAAAGGGGAATCCGACAAGGTTTTAGACAGAAAAATTTGATGGTTAGTAAATATTATCTTTTTAGACAGTAATCGGCTATGAAGTTTAGAAAAATAGCCTTCAGTTACGAAGAGGGTGCTACTGGGTAAGATGGGCTACTAGGAGCTCAATGCATTACAGTAAGCCCAGGGCCACTGTACAGTATTGATTTTTTTTTCAAGATGAGAGTTTACACTGTGAGCATGGAATGTACTATTGTAACTCTAGTAATGGTTGCACATTGCAGGCACAACATTGCTCTTTTTACCTTGCACCCACAAAGGGAGCAATGTTGCTCTAATGCAGAGGTTTTCGACATGCGTCCCTGCAGCTGCTGTGAAACTACATTTGCCAGCATGCCCTGACATAGTTTTGCCATTAGGGCTTGTTAAAACTGTGGCAGGGCATGCTGGGATACCCCTGCTCTACTGTAAATCTCTATGAAGTACGCAGGTGTAACACATAATGGATAATTGAGATGCCTTGCATTAGGGCAGATTCAATTAAGCACAAGGTCCCATTGTAGCCTTGAGCAAAGTATTCAGATACTGGACGGGATGCACCAAGCATCATCCCGCCAGTCATCACCTACATGCTAACGTTAATAACACCAGTATACTGTACATGAAGATTTGCGAGTAAAATCGAAAAGGACAGCTCTCCCGATAGAAGGACTTTCAGTTTATGACCCAGAAGTCTCTCTGCGAATTCACGTGCCACCTGGTTCTGTGAGTGATCCAACTGGATCCCTCTAAGAGCACTTTGCGAAAGAAGCCCATAGACTTCTATTAGGCAACAACATCTAAAGATGGCATTGCCCACTGGGTCCAAGCTGTGGAAAAGCTTTGCTTTTCGTAGCTTGGTACATATTAAAAAGTAAATATTAAATGTATACTTCCTTCACTCTCTTGTTACAGTTTTTAAAAAGAATATCAAAGGTAGATTTCCTAGCTAAAATTCTTCATTGGTATTCCAACAGCATCCCATAGCATAATCCCCAGCTGAAGTAATTCAAATTTAACAATAATAAAATCTTCTATTTGCCCCCTTTTTGGCCTCTTGCTAAAATGTGAAAATAATTAATTAATAACTAAAGGAAATGTTGCATTTATTCCAATTCAATTTCAATTCATGAATCAAAGTTTATTTAACCAAGGGCAGATACATTTTATAAACACCCAGAAGAATACAAAGCTATTTACTGTTTTCAATATAAATGAGATGTTGGAACTGTGTTATAATTCTGTGCACACACATAGTGTTCTGCTGTAAGAGTTTACAACTGATTAAATGGCAAGTACTGTATATCAATATTTAATGACACAACATGGATACAGGTAAGTTGCTTTCATTTAACCTTGGGATGAGGATACATACTTTACTGTCTGAACCTAATAATCTTAAACAAATATATTTTTATTTTAGGAAAGCTGCATTTTGCACAGAGCCGTAACTAGACTTTTTGGTGCCCTGTGCCAGAAAGAGCATTGGCGCCCCCTTATTTTTCAAATAGGAACATAATGCACCTGAAAAAGGGCCATGGCCTCATGGGGAAGGGCCAGGGAAGAGATAGGGGAGGCCAGGAGATGCTGGGGATAAAAGAGGAGGAAGCTACAAGTGAGAATAATAATAAACAGAAAATTGACCGGCCCAAACAGCGCCCTTAGCCCTGTGGTGCCCTGTGACATGGCACAGGTAGTACTACCCTAGTTACTGCCCTGATTTTGTATCTTTAAATGGTGCCCTCCCAATGCTATTTTCCCAGAGGCATGAAAATATGCAGTAGCAGGTGGGAGGGTTGTCATTAGACAACTCAAGAAGGGTTAATTATACCCCTTTCACACCGCAAATGAGGGTCACACCCAAGATTTTGTACACGGGTCCCTGGGTGTGACCCGGCTGAGACCACTTTCAGACTGGCGGCACAAGCCGGCTTATTGCCAGGTTGATGATGTCACCACCAACATGTGATGAGCCAGCGCTTGGAGATGAGATCAACTCTTCCTATGCTGTGAACGGGTCTCGGGTCGCAATGATCCAGGTGATCCGTTCACTCTGCACCACGAGTCAGGTTGAACACGTGTACAATAACCCTGGTTGCTGTGCGTTCACCCAAAATAACCTGGCTTATTGCTGGTGGTGCGAAAGGCGTATTACAAAGAGGCTAAAGGGACTGTCTTTATTTCCTATTTCACATTTGACCAGATTTATCATGAGTGATATTCTTGTTATCACTCGTTACTAATCTTAAATGTTGCTCCAACCAATCAGCTCCTAACTGTCATTTTTTAAACACATGACAATTAGGATCTCATTGGTTGGAGCAACATTCAAAATTAGTAACGAGTTATAGCAAGAATATCACTCGTTGATAAATCTGGGCCTTAAAGTTTTTTGCGTGTATATTAATGCGATTTGCAATAAAAGGTGTAATGACATCATACCATAAGGCTAAAAAGGACACCAAAATGTACTTTCTCTAAACCTTGTGTACTATATTATTAAAGTGCTAACAGTACAACCATATAAACAGCCTACCTTGAAGGGAAGAATTGATAGTTTGCTGTTCAGTGCAACCCTGCACTCTACTATGTTAGGCTTATAACACTATCATTCCCAGAAGGCACGCCTCAGAGAGAAGACTGGTGGTAAGGCTAGCTATTTCCAGTCATCTGGAAAACACACTAATGAAGACAGTTTATTGCAAAAATATAGCTCTTGACAAATGTCAGCTGTTTATTTCAGTAGTACACTAATTGGAACATAATACATGCAATAGCTTGCCTATTAGGGAGAGCTATGAAAGGCTACATTATAAGAAGAGAGATAAAAATGGGAAATGCTGCATGACCTTGAGACAATTCTGTAACATCATACAGTAAACATTTCTCTGTCTCAACATATAAACCACTGCATAAAATAATCATATCGTCAGACAGAGCCGAAACAGGACACAATACAAGAAAAACATTCATAAGATTTATTACCGAAGAATATATTTGTTTCTATCTAGATTTCAATACCGACACTGGGAAAAAAAAACCCAGTAAAATGCTTCTACCTGGATAACAGATTGAATTTGCAATTTTCCTGTCTAGAGAATAGTTTTTTTAGCACCTAAGGCCATTTGTAACAGATCATCATCTTCCTGCTTTTCATTGCAGAATTTAAACTCGAGAATTGATGTGTTTGCAGTAAGTCATTTGTGTAAAATGTATTTTATGCATTTCTGCAAGTAAAAAAATAAATAAATAAAGTAGATACCACAAAAACAGCCACAACAGACGCCAAGCTATTTTTGTAAGTTTCAACTTTTCGGGAACAGTCTTCAATAACTGTCAACGTTGTACTAGCTAAGTTTCCAGTTTTTTTCTTGATCAATGCTCCCCGCATCATCACTGGCAATATGGCAGGAGCCATCAAATATTTAAGTGTTTTTTCGTTCATCGTCTACATAGTAGCCAAAAACTCTATGACAAAAGATGTTGGCAAGTGTTTCGATACCCCGCTGTCTAGACAGAGCATTCATCCATAGTATTCATTAATGTTATTGTAATTATTAGTCATTCATTGGTAAGCACAGCCAGGTCAATTGCCAAGTCCTTGTCGGGGAACAGACTGCACACTAACAATTAATGTACTTTGGTTCATATAGAAGCGTGTTACACAGTAGGGACAGTTTTTAATTTGCAGATAAAAAATAAATGGAAGTCAATGGCTTATGATAAGTGGTGGGGGTGAATTAAAAAGTACATACGTTTAGGCACAATTTCAGCCCAGAGTAGGGTTTGTTCGCTGTAAAAAAAGTGAAAAAATACTTTTACGGCAAACTGAAGCACAAATAGTATACCGAAGACATGGACAACAAATGTTAACCTAAAATTGGATCCAAGGTCCGTGTCATGATTTAATAGTAATTGTACCACGGAGATGTTCAGGGTATTTGAACCTATGAAATTTAGTCAAATTGTGAACAGGTCAAAACCACAGTAGCTGCAAAATGTGCACTAAAGTATATTAACCAATCACATACGGAACTTTCTTCTGTTTTCTAACTTGGATTTGACAGAGAGAAACTATTGTGTAACTGCTTGCTGTGGTTTAGTGTTAAGTTTGCACCTAAGAAAAGGAACTATGTGCAAGAAAACTGGTAGTATCAACAAAAACTTGAATAAGTTTACAGAGATGGAAATCGTGCATATACTCCTTAATTAACGATGACCAGGACCAACGTGATCCTGTAACTTATATAAAGAAAATGATTGAGGCACCATGTTTGTAATGTGCTGGTACAGTATTTTGGAATTAGAAACTGTATCAGTGCCCATTATTCCCAAAAATCTGCTATTGAAACCATGCCCACCACCAAGTGCATCATTGGCATTTGTATTTAGCGTTTAAAACGGAAAGACAGTCAATTATCACATCACAGAGAAATTTTGCAAGTTGGCCCTGATAGTGTTGAATGTTGGCTTCCAGCACGATGCTGTTGAATATCATGTTTTTTAAGTTGTTTTTCTCCTTCACATCATTTAATTACATTTTCTTATAGCATTAAAAAAAGACTGTACTATAACAAAATTTACTTTCTAATGATTAAGTAGAAGCTGCAATCAAGTGAAAAATACAACATAAACTAGGCAGCAAAACTACCACAGATGTGCTCACAGCCAGGAGCACTCTTAATGCACCCAAGCTCAGAGTTATATATATGAGGTCTAGCATTTGTGTATGAGTTTGCCATTCGCATTCATGATTTGACATTCGCTTTAATATTATGTATTTTTTGTTTTATTTTTAGCTTTTTAGAAAACATTTTTTTAAATAATATTTGTAATAAGTAAAAAGTTTTTTAAATGTAAAAAAAAATGACTACTCTGTGTAGAAGTTCACCACACAAGGTTCTACAATCACAATAAAGGAAACCAAAATATTTCAAATTTAACTCGGTGTGCAACACTGTTGAGCAAGCTTGAACATAATCAAACCAGTATGAAAATAGTTGGACCTATTCAAAGTTCTACAGAGTTTTAGTGGTTCCAACACTTGTTTACCAGCAAAAATGTAAACCAGTTAAAGAATAAAAATTTTACTAGTTCCAATGTCTCAAATTATGATTAATGCCAATGAGTCTCCAATCCAGTCTCCTCATTCTTTTAAGTCTAAAACAAGATTATAAAAAAACAATTAACTACATTCTGTAAAAGTTCATGCCAAGGGCCCGGAGGTCAAATAGAGGTTGGTGCCCCCCTCACATCCCTGGTGGCTCCATCTTGCACATTTACTGATGTCTGGCGATAAATGCGCAGTAGCACAGCTGAGGGGGCAAAGGAGGAAGTGATATGATCTCACTGCAATCACTTTACTTTTCAGTGATCACCAGGATGCCTTTCCCGTCAACTCAGTGCTACATTTGGGTGAATAAAAATTCCTTATTGCGGCTATAAGGAATATTTATTTTTGGGGGCTGGCACAAATGATAATAAATAGAGCCATACAAGTTTTATTTTAACAATTAGTGCACCATTTAACAAATAGTGCATGATTCATCACAGTGATGATGTCTAGTACTCAGAGTCTTGCACAGCAGGAAAAGTATCAGGTGCCCAGGACTGGAGCTGAACTCTGTTGATGCAAAAGGCAGCCAGCAACTACCAGGGGACCACCAAGGGGCTGCTGAGCAATGACAGCAGTGACTGCAGAAAATCACTTATAAAAAGTGAGAGGTCAGTCACTGCTGTTATTGCTCAGCAGCACTATTGTGGTCCTTCACTGCTCCTTTCTCCCTCCTCAGTGCCTCCTAATACTGTAGCTGGCTCCCAGAAGCCAATGCTTCCATTGCCTCTGGAAGTTGTGCCACTGGGTTGCTTTTGAATATATAGTCGACAAATGCTAGACAGTTTGTTTTTTACACTGCAATTTAGATTTGAACTTGGACACACCCCTCCCAAATATGAATCTCTCTGCACATTTTTAATCTTCCCCCACCTGCAAAGCAACTTGATTTTGCTAGGTTGTAAAGTTGTTATTTTTTGCATTTGCTCCCAACTCTGAATAAGCCCTCGTCACTGGGATTTTGTAGAATCATATCGGGACCCTTTGGGTTTAGCTGTATTAGCAGGATAGTAGACATAGCTCAGGACCTTTATTAAGCCACTTCTTATAAGGGCCTATGTTAATAGTTAGTATTTGGGAAAAAAGGATACAGGATATATATGAGTGTGTAGATATCCTGAGATAGCGATAGAGTACACTGGAACAGTCTGTGGATACACTGTAGTGAGTGCTGGTAACAGGATAGAGTCAGACTGTTTGAAATGCTGGACTGAGGCTGTAGTACAGCAGAGGCAGGCAGGGCCGGATTATAGTAGGGGCGAATGGGGCGGTCATCCAGGGGCCCCCACACCTTGGGGGCTCCCACACTGACGAAAATAATGGCTGGAACCTGGCCACTCACCCTGGCCGGCTTCTGGTCCTGGGCCCGGCAGCATCACATCAGTCTCACTGCCTCTGATTCACCCGACAGTGGCTGTCTATGGAAGCCCCACCCCCTTGTTGAAAATGCCATGATTCGTGGGTGTACTGGTAGGAGGCGGTGCTTAATGCAGTGAAGTTCCTGCCCCATCAGAAGGTGGATGATCGGGATGGGTTGCCTGCTGCAGCTGCAAGAGGTTAGTGTGTGAGCTCCCTTCCTTCCTCCATCTCTCTCTTTCCTTCTGCCCCCTCCTCCCTCTCTCTCCCTTCCTCTCTCTCTGCCTCTCCCTTTCTCTTCTTCTATTGTCCTCTTTGTCTCCCTCCCCATCCCTCTGTCTCACTTCCTCCCCCTCTCCCTTTCTCGTACCCTCCAACTCTTTTCCCTAATTCTCTCCCCTTACTACCTCTCTGTCCTTACTCCCTCTCTGTCTCTCTCCTCCCTCTCCTTTCCTGCCTTTCTCTATCCCTCTCTCTCTCTTCCTTCTCTCTCCCCCTCCCCCCTCCCCCTCTCCCCCTCTCTGTCCCTTACTCCCCCTCCCCCCACTCTCTATCTATACTGTGTGTATATATATATATATACCTATCTATAAGTATATATATATATATATATATACACACCTATCTATAAGTATATATATATATATATCTCAATCAATCAAATATATATATATATATATATATATATATAATCTCCCCAGTCTAAATCCTGTGTTTTACCATGGCAGTGGCAATTTTTTTTATGGGGTCCCAACAACTTGCCCCGGGGCCCCCACTTAATCCTGCCCTGGAGGCTGGCATCTGCATGTTGTGCATAACAAAAACAATACTGGAGTAGTTTTTCTGGATAGCACTTCACAGGATGCTGAGAAGCAATTACTGAAGCAGGTGTTCTGGGACACACCGAGGCAGAATGCTTATCAAGCAAATAATAGAGACTGGAGTCAGATGCAGAATGCTGACAGTAATGCTGGAGAATGATAATTGAAACAGATGCAAGGTGCAAACTGCACCAGGAGCCAGGGTACTGATCTCTATGCAGAGAAGTTGTTCTGGCAATGTACGATCAGCAGTTTCTGGTTTAAATAGGGTGCAGTAAGTGCTGATAGGCTGGGCCACACGTGACTGTGGTTGCTGGAAGCTGGTTGGCAGAGCGGATCATGTGATACTGTCTAAGGTGTCAGCACCCATGATGCAGAAAGGCAGGAACTACATGTTACACATGAATGACCACAATTCTCAGGGATGCTGCAGACAGCCTGTGGGGACACAGATGGCAGTAAGGTTACACCGCCGGACCCGATAACTGGGACTTGGACCCCAATGTGTGACACCCCTGCTATGTGATTATGCTAAATATTGAAAACTTCCATTTTACTTACATTAGGAAAAAATAGTAAATTTTCAACATTGAGGTTTATCAAGGTGTTAACTTAATTAATCACACTCTAATTAAATACTAGCAAGTCTCTATTTGTGTAGGGGGAAAGTAATGTTGCTTATATTGTCTGACTCTGGGGACATGAAAAGACAAAAATAAATATACAGGATTATTTGTCTTTCATCTGACAACTCCAAAATGGTGTTCAAATGTTATGCTATTCTATAACTAGCCTGTTTCTGCCCATTTATTTTAATGGAACTACCACTGCACCTGTGGAAACAATACTGAAGTAAGTGACCTGATTTATTTCAATGCATGAACATGAATAAAATAGGGATGTGCAGGCTCGGTTCTACTCGGTTCCGTTCGTTTTTTTTTCCCGAATCACGAGTTTTGGATAGCCAATAAGATTCGGTAAAAAAAACCGAACGGAACCGAGTAGAACCGAACCTGCACATCCCTAGAATAAAATATTGTTGTGGGGTTTTTTTTGTACTCTCACTGATTTTGAACTAATCTTGAGTGTCTGAAAGCTAATACATTTTTTTGTGATATACAAGACAAATTTACTAAATTGTCCTTTGTCACTGGTTAAAATGATTTCGTTATTCCTGTTTTTTGGGTTTTTTTTGGAGGCAAACTTTCAAAAACAGGCAATTTGTTTATAATAGATCCAGTGATTAGGTAGTTCACCTGCAAGTCACAAAAAAACATTATTAGCAACCTTTATTTATACAGGTCCAACATATTGTGCAGAACTTTAAAGATAATGTTTAACTATTTATATTAGTCCGTACTATCCCATTGAAGTATTCACTCTGGGAGAGAGAGATAAAGTACTAACAAATCAGCTTCTGCCATTTTACTAGTGCAGCCAGAGAAATGAGAGAAGGCTTGATACATCTCCCCCTACATATTCTATACCATACAAACCTACCTCAGAACATGGTTCGTTAGACTGTTGGAGGAAGCTGGCACACCCGAACGAAACCTGTGCAAACCAGAGTAGAATATATAAATGTCATATTGTCGATTATGGTACAATTTATTTTTTTTAAGTTATTTTCTTCCCAATGTTATACATGTAACATATATAATGTTAAACAGTAAATGCAGTCCTTTGTAAATAAGTTTGCATAAATCTAAATGATTAAGCTAATTTGGATATCACCAATGCAAATGTTATCTATTTTTTTCTACAAAAATGAATAATGTATAAGAAAAATAGGCGTTAATAATAATCATTTTATATATGATGGATAGTTTAAATTGCAGATATTATTTATGTTTAGTGTATACTGTACTTAGAACAAACTAGCATTTAATATAATTAAACGTCATTGGTTCCCTTCTTGATTTATAGAATTCTTGCTATTTACTGTATGCTGTTTTACCCCGTTTTCTCTGGAACCATTAATTTATATTCATACTTATATTCTCCAAAACATCCCATTCTATAGTATGTAGCATAAATAAAAAATGCACTGCAGTGTTAATCCAACATTTAAGATGCAAGATGTGCATTGACCCCCTTCTTTTGGTTTTGTATCTGGATTTGTCTTCATGTTTTGGCTTTGGTTTTGCAAAACTACCCTTAAGTGTTTTGGTTTTGGATCTGGATTTTTTTTTTAATGATAAAATTTTTCAAAACAGCTAAAATCATGTAATTCTTCCAATTGAAAACCCGAAGTTTGGATTTAAAATCTAAATTCCGAACCTCAGAAGATAAGAACCGCGACTCGGATCTGTCTGGATTCACAACATTTGGGTGAATTTGGATATCTGGAGAACCGAACCGCACATCTCTAGTAATAAGAAAGTGATGTGATCAAGGATAGTTTAAGAAACAGTCAAGAACTGTCAAGGACAAATTGCTGAGATGACAGAGCAAAGCATTCCACTCAAATCCTCTTCGCTAAGTCATATCACCACTGCAAAGCGAATATGTGCTACAATATGTCTTATTTTTAAAAGGTTTTCCTCATTAGAATGACCTATCTGTTTAGATAGGGTTCACCCACCAGATCATTGGGGCTGGCATTGCTGACAGCAAGAAGATGAGACTCTTATAAATAGAATAGCAATTAATAGATGTGGCATCTGATTCAATAGCAAACGTGGCTGTCCACTTAGGCGACAAGTTCAATACACATATCCTATATAGCAGAAGTTCCCAAATGCCACCATTACAGTCCAGGTTTTAAGGATATCCATGCTTGAGCATCGGTGACTTAATTAGTAATGTACCTCTGTCAATTTGATTTAACCATCTAGACTCCAGCATGGATATCCTGAAAACCTGAACTGCAATGGCGGAGTTTGGGAAACTCTGCTATATACAGTTGCACCAAAGGGAAGGCATAGATAGAATTTTGGTTAGATTTGGTTTAAATTAAGTTTAAATAACTCTATTACTTTATTTATGAGCAAAGGGCATATGTTATGGCTTAAAATAATGTACAGTTGTTATTCAGTACAGTAGTTTTTTTTATTTGGTATTCTTCAGATTGTCTTTAGTTCCCAGTATTAAGTACATCCTGGTACTGTGTCCATGGTTGGTGTAGTGGTTAGAATTACTGCCTCACAGCCCTGAGGTTATGAGTTAAGTTCCAGACCAAGCCATTATCTGCATGGGATTCTTCTGGGTGATCCGGTTTCCTTTCGCACTCTAAAACTATACTGGTAGGTTAATTGACTTCTGACAAAAGAAATAAACCATAGTGTGTAAGGACAGTATGTAAGGAATATAGATTGTAAGCTCCACTGTGGCAGGGACTGATGTGAATGACTGACATACAGTAGTCTCTGTAAAGTGCTGTGAAATATATATATATATATATATATATATATATATTGTGACACAGTTAGGTTAGGGGGTCCCTCTCCTGGGTAGAGGACTCCTTCCTTACACACACACACAGCAGCAGGGAAGCAGCACACCAGTCTGGATGCAAGTACAAGCTGGACGGCGCCAGTCTTTATTGTACAATGTCAGAAACATAAAGAAAACATAAATATAAATCCTAGCCCTGTCGGGGCACTAACTTCACAGGTAGTTCTCTCACTACCAGAACCTGGCAGGGCCTAATGCCCTCGCCAGCAACAAAAGCACAGCACAACACTCACAGTTAGGTATCAAAGTGTCTCTGAGCAAACTCCCTGTCTGCTCTCCCAGGTGAGACAATCAGCCCTAAACACACTAGGCTTATATTGGCCACTCTCAGGTGAAAAACTAACAAGCCTGTTACCAGGCTGCGAGAACCAAAATCTGGAGTGGCCGTGGGTGGAGCCCTCCCTCTCCTCTCACCCACAACCCCCAGGTCCCAAACTGGCTTTTCAAAAAGCCGAAACTCAAGCCTGCTACACTGCAGACTTTCTCCTGGGGATTTTAAACACATAGGACAGGAATCTGGGATAAATGTCCCTGCCACAGACCACTTTACCAGTGATCCTATCACATATCCCCCCCCTTTGTTTCAACCTATGGGGCGGAACAACTGAAGCCCCCAAACAATGAACGTGTGACAAAGCGTCTGCTTTAAACAACAGGCCCCCTGGCCTGTGTTCCACTGAAAATTTAAAAGTTTGTAACGCCCACTTTATGGCCAACGCCTCCTTCTCCATTGTGGCACCGGGTAGGCATCGAATTTTGAAACACTGTTCAACTTTCGGAAGTCTTTGCAGAAACGCACACTCCCGTCGGGCTTTGGAATCAACACAATGGGACTTGACCATTCACTATGTGATACTTCAATAACCCCTAACTCTAGCATATTTTTAATTTCTTTTGACACCGATTCTCTTTGTGCTTCTGGTAACCTATAGGGCTTTAGATTAACTTTAACCCCTGGGTCAGTGATGATGTCATGTTTAATAACCGAGGTTTTCCCAGGTACGTCAGAGAACAGCACCCTATTTCTAATCAGAAACTCCTTGACCTCTTGTTGTTGAATTGCCGACAGGGTTTTTGCCACTGTCACTTTGGGAACTAAGGGCCCTGGACTTACTGGAGGGTCTCGGACGGCCAACAGTACCGTTCTATCTTTCCAGGGCTTTAACAGATTTATATGGTATATGTGTTCCGGCTTTGTTTTCCCCGACTGGTAAACTTTGTAATTGACCTGCCCCACTCTTTCTAAGATTTCAAAGGGCCCTTGCCATTTAGCCAAAAGTTTATTTTCCACAGTGGGAACCAATACTAACACTCTGTCCCCAGGAGCAAAGCTGCGTAACCGAGCATTGCGGTTGTATACCCTCTGCTGTGCCTGTTGAGCCTGTTCCAGGTGCTCTCTCACTATCGGCACTACCGCAGCAATTCTCTCCTGCATTTGAGAAACATACTCAATCACCGTTTTGTAAGGACTAGACTGCCCCTCCCATGTCTCTTTGGCAATGTCTAGTAACCCCCTTGGGTGTCTCCCATACAACAAGTCGAAGGGTGAAAACCCGGTGGAGGACTGGGGAACTTCTCTTATGGCCAACAATAAATACGGCAATAAGTAGTCCCAATCCCTACCATCCTTGTCGACCACTTTCCTAAGCATGTGTTTTAATGTCTTATTAAACCTCTCGACCAGCCCATCGGTTTGGGGGTGATAAACCGAAGTTCTTAACTGTTCGATTTTGAACAGGCGGCATAACTCTTTCATGACTTTGGACATAAACGGTGTACCCTGGTCAGTTAGTATCTCCTTAGGTATACCCAGCCTGCTAAAGACATGAACTAGCTCTCTGGCAATGGTCTTGGTTGACGTATTGCGCAACGGGATCGCTTCCGGGTACCTGGTAGCGTAATCCATTATGACCAGAATATACTGGTGTCCCCTGGCAGACTTCATTAAGGGTCCAACCAAATCCATCGCTATTCTTTCAAATGGCACCGCTATGATAGGCAATGGAACTAGTGGACCCTTAAAATGTGGCCTGGGAGCATGATACTGACACTCAGGGCAGGATGCGCAAAAGTCAGATACCTCTTTATGAAGCCCGGGCCAGAAAAACCTCTGCATTATTCGCTCAGTGGTTTTCTCTACCCCTAGATGGCCTGCCATTATATGACCATGGGCCAGATCCAACACTGTTCTTCTGTAGGCTTTGGGAACTATTAGTTGTTCCACAACATCTTCCCCCTTCTTAGTCACCTGATATAACAAATCCTGACACATTGCCATGTGGGGATAGGACAAAGGACTATCAGGGTCTACGGGTTTACCATCAACTACTTTTACATTCTCCCTGGCTTTTACCAAAGTAGGGTCATTCAACTGCTCGACGGCAAAGACCTCTCTTCTGACCTCTAAATCAGGCAGACGATCACCTGGCCCAACAACACTTCCCACCTCAATGGGAGGCACATCAGTTGGCGGGCCACCGTCGCGTTCCACATTCTCTAGTTCGCCAACCATAGTAGAAAAAGGGAATAACTCTGACTCAGAAGAAACTCCCTCCTCCACTACATCGACAACCTTCTCAAATGGATCGGGGTTGTTCACCTCTGGAACAAAATGGCTTTCCCACAACTTCCAGAAGTGAGCAAAGTCTCTCCCCAATATTGCATCGTACACCAGACCATGCACCAAACCCACAGAAACTATAGCAGAGCCACATGGTGTCTCGATGTTCACCTCGGCCGTAACATAATATCGAGTATCCCCATGTATGCAGGTCACACCAACAGTTTTCCCTGTATGCCTCAAGGGGTTCACCAGCTCAGATTTTATAAGTGTCACCAAGCTACCAGAGTCTAACAGTGCCTCTACTCGGTTGCCATCTACAGTGAGTACACACATGTGCTTATCAGTCTCAGCCTGCCGGTCAGCCGTACAGGCTATCTGTGCAAAGAAAGACCCCCTGCGGTAGACATGAGCAGTATCACATTGCATAGGTTCAGTTGTGAGTGCACAATTAGCGGCAAAATATGGCCGAAGCCACCACATCGGAAAGACTGACCTCTCCACCAGCTCGACCAACTGATCCACGGACTTAGGGTCTGCATGGCTCACCCACTTGCGCAGAGTCACAGGTAATGATCGCAGGTACCCGTCCATCTTGACCCTTTCCACGATCTGGGGTCCCGTCAGCGTCTCGGGCTGTAGCCATTTTGAGGACAGATGGATGAGGTCATGCATCTGTGAACGTGGAGGCTTGTCCTTATGGAACTCCCAGCGGTGGACCCGTTGGGCACGAACAAAGGTGGTGACTCCCAAGCGAGTTAGGATCTCCTGTTTTAGTTTTTTATAGTCCTTGGCATCAGCCAGGCATAAGTCGAAATATGCTTTTTGTGGCTCCCCAGACAAAAAAGGTGCCACCAGACTTGCCCACTGCTCCTTGGGCCACCTCTCCCTTTCGGCCATTCTTTCAAATGCGGCGAGATAGGCCTCCACATCATCGCCCGAAGTCATCTTTTGGAGGAAGTGACTGGCTTGTATGGAGTGAGTGGTGGTGGGAGGACCAGTAGTAACATCTCTGGGCCGGGCGACCAGGTGCTGTACCACCTCTCTTATGGCCTGGCGGTTTCCTCAATGGCAACCTGTTGTTGCCTCTGGGCTGTCTCCAAGGCCAATAGTTGCACCCTGGTGGATTCCTGCTGAGCCCTGGTAGATTCCTGCTGAGCTGCTGTAGCTTCCTGCTGAGCCCTGGTAGATTCCTGCTGAAGTTTTTTTTGTCTCCTGCTGAGCTGCTGTAGCTTGGAGCAAGGCTTTAATAATGTCCTCCATTTTGTCCAGGGGTGTAGGTTGGAAGCTGAACCTTACCTCTCTGAGCATTGGCTGACGCCTCCTCTATGGGACTCCAAGGACACAGTGTTATTTCCACACTCACAAATTGGGTGTCTGTCCCATTAATTTTTAAATGGAAAGTTTTCCTCTTGCTGCAACTTCAGTGTGTGTGGGTGCCCGCATTCTCCACCATATTGTGACACAGTTAGGTTAGGGGGTCCCTCTCCTGGGTAGAGGACCCCTTCCTTACACACACACACAGCAGCAGGGAAGCAGCACACCAGTCTGGATGCAAGTACAAGCTGGTCGGTGCCAGTCTTTATTGTACAATGTCAGAAACATAAAGAAAACATAAATATAAATCCTAGCCCTGTCGGGGCACTAACTTCACAGGTAGTTCCCTCACTACCAGAACCTGGCAGGGCCTAAAACTATACTGGTAGGTTAATTGACTTCTGACAAAAGAAATAAACCATAGTGTGTAAGGACAGTATGTAAGGAATATAGATTGTAAGCTCCACTGTGGCAGGGACTGATGTGAATGACTGACATACAGTAGTCTCTGTAAAGTGCTGTGAAATATATATATATATATATATATATATATTGTGACACAGTTAGGTTAGGGGGTCCCTCTCCTGGGTAGAGGACTCCTTCCTTACACACACACACAGCAGCAGGGAAGCAGCACACCAGTCTGGATGCAAGTACAAGCTGGTCGGCGCCTGTCTTTATTGTACAATGTCAGAAACATAAAGAAAACATAAATATAAATCCTAGCCCTGTCGGGGCACTAACTTCACAGGTAGTTCCCTCACTACCAGAACCTGGCAGGGCCTAATGCCCTCGCCAGCAACAAAAGCACAGCACAACACTAACAGTTAGGTATCCAAGTGTCTCTGAGCAAACTCCCTGTCTGCTCTCCCAGGTGATACAATCAGCCCTAAACACACTAGGCTTATATTGGCCACTCTCAGGTGAAAAACTAACAAGCCTGTTACCAGGCTGCGAGAACCAAAACCTGGAGTGGCCGTGGGTGGAGCCCTCCCTCTCCTCTCACCCACAACCCCCAGGTCCCAAACCAGCTTTTCAAAATGCCGAAACTCAAGCCTGCTACACTGCAGACTTTCTCCTGGGGATTTTAAACACATAGGACAGGAATCTGGGATAAATGTCCCTGCCACAGACCACTTTACCAGTGATCCTATCACTATATATATATATATATATATATATATATATATACAGTAAATGAATAATAATAGTGTAACAGTATTTTGACTTGCTCTAACTGTCTCCTGTGAGTACTCTTCGCACAGCAGCTGGACTTTCACAACAAACTCATGGGATCCTGTGCACTGGCAAGGAACCATCGGGACAGATTTATGACTAATTGATAGACCCAGATATTATGCTCACATATATACATATGAAGTTTGACTCAAAATTTGCAAATAACAGCAAAATTCATTTAAAAAAAAATCCTGCTTGCAAGTTGTGAACTGCTACATTTTGCATGATCTCAGCTCTGATCTGCACTTTTAATTTCCTGTCTGAAATCTCTCCTAGAAAGGACAAGTGAACGTGTTGCCCACTAACCAATCAGATTCTAGCTATCATTTATCTAGTATGCTCTATAAAGTTATAGCTAGAATCTGATTGGTTACTATGGGTAACACCTCCACTTTTCCTATTTAGAAGGTTTGATACATCTCCCACTAAGTGAGCCCAGTAGGACTAAAACTGTGGTAGTGAATTATGTGACAGTGTCAACTATAGTACTTCCTAATACAGATGCATCATTCGTTGATGCTACAGGATTCCAGTAAACTATTGAAGCCCTATACGATCAATACTGTTTCAGAGAATGACACAGCAACCCAGGCCGCACCCAACAGAACCATTAGATTACCAGGTACTGTAAACCGGAGGCAGCACAAAACATTCCGTGGTGGTCCGGCTCACCCTTGTTCATGTAAAGTGCGGAAAGGAAAGACTGTCATGCAGACCCTTATTGATCACCTTGGGGAGAAAGCTATTTGTACTCTATAGGGATAAATCAGTTATATAAATGCAAGGACATTGACCATTGATATTGACGCTTAACAAATAATATCAGCACTTTTGTGGTCTAAAGCTATATCACTTACACAATTTCTAACATTTTCACAGATGGGATTAAAACTATTACAAATGGCAACTTTTGCTCATGTTCCAATTTTTTTTTGAACAATACTAATCCAAATATTGATTAACATGCAAATACTCATAAACTATGGTGACTAATCACATGTAAGACAAATTGCAGAAGCCATTACAGTGCATCTCATTGGTTGGTAGTTGCAGGGAACTAAAAAGTCCAGATATGTCATGACCTCTTTTTCAGGAAGTAGTTGAATTTTTTAGGGGACCTGTTGATTCCATGACCAGTCTATATTGTTGGGGAGAATTGTACATTTGTCTGGGATTCATTGTTACTTACTCTATTGCCACAGTTACAGGTGTTGTCACTGGACTCCTGGAGTGACTCTAGAAGTGTGGACATTGCTAATGTAACATTAGGCCTATGTGATGCCAAATTGGGAATGATTTGGGAATTGTTCAGAGTTTGGAGACTTTGGGGTCAATGTCATAGCCTGCGAGCAGAAAGGCTAGTATTTGTAGGCATGTTACGCAGTCAAGGTCAACCTGGTTTAAAACATAGAGCAGATTTGCCGGGATCACAATCATGCCTGTAAGTTGCAAGGTACTGTATTACGTTTTCCCCTTTGTCTTCTTCAGGTGTCAATGGCAAAATTAACATTAACATCAAAGGCAAGTGTGTGTTTTTGAATCTAGCCGATTGAACGGTGTCAAACTTTCAAACGGCTGATAAGTGGTGACATTGATATTGGTGTCTTGAAAAATTATGACAATAGCCTCTGACAGTGTAACATGCATATGGAAACTGCTACAAATTACAACTCTAAGTGGCAGGACAATGGTCAATATTTTTACTTAGTTCTTTCATGGCATGGAAAAATAATTGTCTTATAAAGAGAAGGAAGCCTTCACGATACAAGCATCTGATCCTGTTACTTGGAGATTGTCATCCATCGCAGATGTGACTTATTAAGCAGTTGCCGCTCTTGATCCTCATTTCAAGCTGTCACAGCTGCTCTCAGCTGAGAGCTCTTACCAATGATTATATATAGTCCATTTCACCACAGCAGGAATGAGGAAGTGCTGATAGAATGCCCAGATCGTGAAACGATATCTATTTGTAGTAATTTAACAATGTAACAAGCACCTGGTTTTCATGAACACACACATACAAAAATAATAATAATAAGATTCTTTTGTCAATAGTTAGAAAATGCACCTCATAGCTTCCACCATAAAGCCAATAAATATAGACCCTTTCAGTAAAAGTTTTGGAAATTATGTCTCTCCCTCATAAAACAATAAATGGCAGCAGCAACGCGTATGTAAAAGTAGAAAAGCTACCCATGCTCTGCCCTGTAAACATAATCTATTACCTGTATACTGTACGCATGTCCTAATGGTAAAATAAATGGGTTAGAAAAAAAAGTGTTGAGTGCCTTCATAGAGAGGGTGAATAGAGATACTAACCAATCAGCGTCATTTTACAGGCCGTGCTTGAATAGTGACAGCTAGGAGCTTATAGGTTGGTACTTTAACTCTCTCCACTTTATCTCTCTCCTAGCTTTGATAAATCTCTCCACTTACTTCCCATACTGTATATAATGGTTAAATCTGAACTTCTCATACAGTCAAATGGAGATGTAGTCGGCAACCTGGCGCACACAAAGCTAGCGGCCAAAATCCAGACACCAGAATCTCGACAGCTGCGACTCCAACAATAGGTATTAGGGTTAGGTTTAGGTTTAGGGGCTAGTATTAGGCACTAGGGACAGAGTTAGAGTTAGGCTGAGGGAGGGGGAGGTTTAGGGTCAGGCTGCACAGGGGGGGAATGGTTAGGGTTAGGCTGTGGGAGGGGAGGGTGTAGGGTTAGGCTGCAGGAATGGTGGGTTAAAGAAAGGGTTAGGATACTTACCTGTATGTTACAGGATTTTCATCTTTAAGATTACACTGCAGGTAGTCTGACCGACGGCATTATCAGCACCGGGATCGCATACCCAACCTGTTTAATGGGCTGATTTTGAGTCAGACACACCTGCAGCCTCTTTACCATATGGCCTCGGCAGCCTGCTTACTACTTTATAGTAATATGAGTATCCGCCCATGCATGCCAAGTATCCATGGCTTTTCCTGCAGAAGGCAACGCCACCCACTTTCCCCACTCCATAGGGATCATCAATATTATCGAGACCTGCATCCACTTCATGCTGGGTGCAAAATATCTGTCTGTAACAGGTGTCTTATCTTTGTGTGCACACTACGAACGAGTAGTTACATGCCCACATGCGTGGAGAGGGATCAGTTCCACCCAGTCACATGATCACCACCCATTTGCATCCCATAAAAGCAAATTTCACGGAAGAGTGGCCCGTCAATGGACAGATCAACGCGTCTGCACTTGCACCCTCCATCTGTGTGCCAATGCATGGTCCAGTACATGCACAGTCAGCAATCACTTTCTTCCTCACATGCACAGTTTGCAGGTATCTGTGAAATCCATCAGTATTTCCTTTCCACTTTCTTCTGACTCAGATCAGACCTGAAATGTGGGAGATGCACTAAGGGCCTGATTCAGACCCACTCACGAGCGGCTGTCCGCTCGCAAGTGGGTCGATGGTGTGCACTGTGCATGCGCACGACGGAGGGAGCTCCGTCGTGCGCATGCGCGAGACGCGACGAGCGAAGGACTTTCCTTCGCTCGTTGTGTCTGATCAAAGGGGGCGTGCTGTCGATGTTGATTGACAGCACGTCCCCTTTGGTGGGCGTGCCGGGGGCGTGCCTGCCAGACGGAACGCTTACCGTCAGAAGCCGGCCCCACTGACATCACTAGTGATGTCAGTGGGAGTGATTTGGGCTCTGATAGAGCCAAAATCACTCCTGGCCTTGCGGTTGAGAAACTCAACCGCAGGCTTCAGCTCGCACTGGTGATGGTCGCGATGGTCAAGACCATCGCGACCATCATCCTGCACGCTCGTATATGCTGTGGGTGGTGACCTACAGCTATACAAGCGTCCAGGAGGACGCTCCATATTTATGGAGGTGGGCCCTGATTCAGAGCGAGCGCTCTGGTCAGAGCGTCCGGCTCTGAATCAGGGCCTAAGCTTTGGAGAGTGATAAAGTGGAGAGTGATAAATTACCATCCAATCAGCTCCTGTCAGTTTACATGCTGTGTTTGAAATATGACAGTTAGGAGCTGATTGGTTGCCACTTTATCACTCTCCATTTTATCACTCCCCAAGGCTTAGTGCCTCTGTCCCATAGTGTTGGCTATTTCTGACTTTTTACTGGTATTTTTAAGGCTTCTTGCTTCATTTCACCTTTCCCCCACAGTGTCCCTCCCCCCAGCCATATGTAATTTTTATGTGATGCAATCACTTGGTGCATATGTCTTGCCACAATCTTTTTATGTGGAGTAAAACTGTTTTTTTATTTAAAATTTAAGTTTGCCACCTTAGACTCTCTCTGCCAAGAGAGGTAGATTGGGGGCATGTATCTGCAACTCTGTTCTGTGTAGATGGCACCTTCAGTTTAGTGTTAGGATTTGCGGTTAGCAAATCATCTTGGTGGCAATTCCCAGTCTTAGTTGTTACTGGGATACTGCATCATGTCCTATCCTTGTTCTGGCTTTTTGCAGGAAGCTGGAAATCCTGTATTGTCTGTGTCAATTCATTGCCTGTCATTCAGGTATGTCTGTGTTTGTGTTGTTTCATGTGTTCACTAATTAACTAGCTCTCTCCTTGCAGAGCAGGTATACACATGCCTTTTAATTAGGAATCACTCTCCAGGACTGGTCTCTGATTGGATCCTGCAACTCATAAGTATACAACCAGCCCTGATCTCATTGCTGGTTATACTGTGTCATTACCAGTGTATGTTTGCTGTGGTCAGTTACTAGTGCTTGCCGGTCTACTGAGTACTTTGGTTATTGTATCTGGATCCTGTTTCCATTCAGCCCTGTAGTATTACACCACAGTCCTGTCTGTCTGCATTTATCTTGTTACCTGCAGTGTTTCCACCTCACTGCCTCCATTATGTGTTACTGCAGCATCTGAATCCACCTGTCTGCTGTTTAGGCCCCTGCCTAGACCATCTCAGCTGCTTGTGTCAACCAGGTGACACAGGCTGCATTACAGAGTGTATGTGAGTTCCCTCAGCCTGGCTGCAGAGTCAGGTTGTTCCTGTTCTCCTGTTCACTGAACTCCCACACGGCTTCCTAGCCTCTCCAAGTAGCTTCCGAGCTATCACCTATCTCCAAACAGCTTCCTGGCTGCATCCAGCAGTTCCTGTGCTGCCAATGTTCACCATATGGCTTCCTAGCTGCTCCAAGTAGCTTCCCTGCTACCACCAATCTCCAAAAGGCTTCCTAGCCATGTCCAGCAGCTCCCGTGCTACCAATGTTCACCATACGGCTACATCGCTGCAACATCGGCACACTTGTGCACCATCGGCTCTCAAAGCCATTATTAATCCATAGACTGTTTATCTATGGCTATTGCCGCACCATTGCCGCACCATCAGCTCTCAAAGTCATTATTAAACCATAAACTGTTTATCTACGGCTATTGCTGCACCATCAGCATAATTGCCACACCATCGGCATCAATGCTGCACCATCAGAACCATTGCTGCACCATCAGCACAGCTGCCACACCATCGGCTCCCAAGCTATTGTCCAAAAAACCAAACTGTACTCTCACAACATCTGGACCATCGATATCCTTATCATCATCAACTGTGTTAGTCCTAACTGTACAGTCTTTACCTATTGAATTCCCCTGTATCTCCATGTGAGCCACTACTACCTCGAGCATAAGTCCAGGCGGCCGCCTAAGTACTGATGAACGTATCCTAGTTCTAAGGGAACAGCTGGCGTTTGTTATTGGCAGAAGATCTTGCTAGCTGGGTACTTGTGGTGTCACATGGAGTAGGCATCGGAATTCATAATGTTTAGTTTGTTTGCTGAGGAATCTTTTATGGGTACTCAATCCATGTTACAAAGATACATGCTCTTAAAGTTACAACAAAATGAATAAGTACAAAGCTCTGATGTGGCCTTATGAAGTTGGGAGAGGCTTAATTTTAAAAAGAGTAATATTTATGTATTGTCTTTGTGGATTTTATCTTACAATCATGGCCATGGTCTTTACTTGGGAAACCATATTTTTTTTAATTTGCAGGCCTGATTCCCCTAGCTAATTCTGCCCTATGCTGAACCGGCTTCACCTTATTATTACCACTATGATGGGGATGCCATGCTGCTGGATTCTCTAGTACAGTAGTGTGGTATAGTAGTGTTGAATACATTTGTATATGTTACAACATAGATGGTTATTACAGGCATGTTACCTGATTGCAGCAGGATACAAGAGTTTGGTTTCTTACTCTTACATGTCTCTTCAGCAGCACCCTTGTTAGTCCCCTTCTCCACACCACAACAGAGAGGCAAGGAATCCCAACTGAAAAACACTAAGTACACACGGTTATAAGTTCAAGAGATTTAACTGTTACTTGTTTGAAATGGATAATGAAGAAATGTACTTTAGAGTTGAATATAAATTTCAGCACAAATAGACATTTAAATTAAATATACTTCTGGCATCAACATGTACTTTTAGAATAAATAGGCTTCTGCCACATAAACTTGATAGAACAATACAGTAAATATTGAATTGGGTTTACTATTGCAACTTGATGCAATTATACAGTAATATCAATAATTATGGATGACAACTTTTTTCTTCACACTCTACAACTATAAGACTTAACTAGGATGCAGTTACTGTATGTCAATAATATCAGAAACTTCACAGCAGTGGTGACCATTTGATCTTATGGGGTCTATTTATCAAGCAGTGAAAAGTGTGGAGAAGTGAACCAGTGGAGAAGTTGCCCATAGCAACCAATCAGCTTTGAAGTAGCATTTATCAAGTATAGTTTATAAAATAATAGGAGCTGATTGGTTGCTATGGGCAACTTCTCCACTGGTCAACTTCTCCACACTTTTCACTGCTTGATAAATAGACCGCTATATCACAGTGATCTACTGCAACCAGTAAATGAACTAGTAATCGATTGATTAATATCAGCAAACAGTGACCTACAGCCCTATCACACTGGTAACTAAAATAGTTGGTAACCCCTAAAAGAACAGTCCTGGGTCCACTTATACAATAACCTTTTAATTAGGGATGAGCAGGTTCGGATTTTTGAGCCCCCCCGATCCGAGCCGGGAACCGATTCCAGCTCGGGTTTTCCCGCATGACTCAGAACTGAAATCGAGGCAAAACGTCATCATCCCACCTTCCGGATCTCGTGGGTTTTGCATTCTATAAAAGGTCCCCGCGTCGGTGCCATTTCTCACTCCAGCTGTGGACAGTGAAGAGGGAGGGTGGGAGCTAGGGCTGACTGGGCTGTGTTGTGCTGCTGTGGTCCATAGGGGCTGGCTTGGCTGTGTTGTGCAGTCAGTTGTCCATAGGGGCTGTGTCCAAAAGTCTATAGGGGCTGGCTGGACTGTGTTGTGCAGTGTCCCATAAAGGCTGTAGCCATAAAGGAGTGCTGTTGTGTTGTCCAGGGGGTGATCTGTCCATCAGGGGTGCTCCCCCAAAGTGTGTTTGTGAATTGTGTGCGCAGTAGCTGCATGTGCATCAACAAAGAAGCACCAAGCGTGTGCCTGTGTCATAAGTAAAGAGCCGGCTGGCTTGACCGTTAAAGGGTGCTGTAACCCCCAAAGTGCACTCCAAACAAAATAAAAAAATTATTTTCTGTGTTTGTGAATTGTGTGCACTGTGGCTGAATGTGCTTCAACAAAGTAGTGCCAAGCGTGCGCCTGTGTCATAAGTAAAGGGCCAGCTGGCTCATCTGTTAAAGGGTGCTGTAACCCCCAAAGTGCACTCCAAACAAAATAAAAAATTCTTCTTTTCTGTGTTGTGAATTGTGTGTGCTGTAGCTGCATGTCCATCAACAAAGGAGCAGTGCCAAGCATGCGCCTGTGTCCCATAAGTCTGTTAAAGGGTGGTGTAACCCCCAAAGTGCGCTGCAACAAAAAATTTAAATTCTTATTTTCTGTGTTGTGAATTGTGTGTGCTGTAGCCGCACGGGCATCAACTAAGTAGCAGCGCCAAGCGTGCACCTGTGTCATAAATCAAGGGCCAGCTGGCTCATCTGTTGAAGGGTGGTGTAACCCCAAAGTGCTCCAAAAAAAAAAACACTTTTTTTTCTGTGTTTGTGACTTGTGTGCACTGTAGCCACACGTTCATCAACACAGTAGCAGCACCAAACGTCCGCCTGTGTTATAAGTCAAGGGCCAGTTTGGACATCTGGTCTGGACTGAAGGACGTGCTAACAATTTCTGACATGTCTACTGTCACTGCATATGATACTGTCACCACTGACAGAATGGTGGAGGATTACATTGGTGACAGCATCCAAGTAGGGATGTCAGACAGTCCGTACTTGTACTGGCAGGAAAAAGAGGCAAATTGGAGGCCCCTGTGCAAACTGGCTCTATTTTACCTGAGTTGCCCCCCCTCCAGTGTGTACTCCGAAAGATTGTTTAGTGCAGCCGGGAACCTTGTCAGCAAAAGGCGTAGGAGGTTGCTTCCACAAAATATGGAGAAGATGATGTTCATAAAAATTAATTATCAACTCTTCCAGGGAGACCAGCCTCCAGAACGTACAGAGGGACCTGTGGTGGTGGATTCCATTGGGGACAAATTAATACTCTGTGAGGATGAGGATGTACACAACACTGAAGAGGGTGAAGAATCGGTGGATGAGGAGGGTGAGGACGACATCTTGCCTCCGTAGAGCCAGTTTGTGCAGGGACAGATTAATTGCCAGCTTGTTTTGTGGGGGCCCAAACGAACCAATCATTTCAGCCACAGTCATGTGGCAGACCCTGGCGCTGAAATTATTGGTTTGTTAAAGTGTGCATGTCCTGTTTATACAACGTAAGGGTGGGTGGGAGGGCCCAATGACAATTCCATCTTGCACCTCTTTTTTTTCTTTGCATTATGTACTGTTTGGGGCCTAGTTTTTCAAACTGCCATCCTGTCTGCCACTGCAGTGTCACTCCTAGATGGGCCACGTGTTTGTGTCGCCCACTCATGTCGCTTAGCATAGTCATCCAGCTTCCTCGGTGGAACATTTTGGACTAAAAACAATATTGTGAGGTGTGAAGTGTTCAGAATAGACTGGAAAATGAGTGAAAATTAATGTTATTGAGGTTAATAATAGCATTAGAGCAGAAAAACCCACAAATTCTGTGATTTTAGCTGTTTTTATGCTTTTTAAAAAAAAAAAATACAGATCCAAAACACAAAACCCAGAACCCAAAACACGGAAGGGTGGTTTTGGCAAAACCAATCCAGATCCAAAACGCAAAGAAAGATCCAGATCCAAAACCAAAACACGAAAAGTGGCCGGAGCACACCCCTACTTTTAATGTAATCGCTTGAACGTTGGTTGCTTGGACCATGGTTTGGATATTTAAATAAGTGCACTGGTTGGTCAATTTATATGACAATAAACACAATCATATAATTACAGCTCTGGTTAATGTGCAAATGTATATACCAATACGATTGCTATCCAACAAAAGTAACTGATATTATCTCACCAAATTTGTTTTTGGAGCTTTACACAGAGCAACTTGATGCTGTTAACCACAAATTCCAGGTAAACAATCAAACACTTAAGCCTGCATGCAAATAGCTGACATAGAATTCAAGTAGGAAATGGTAGTAGCTAAGCAAAAGACCCATTGGGTATTTAAAAAGAGAGAGCATGCCGGGCTCTGATTATCACTGAGGAAGCCACAAATATTATTGAAGTGGTGAAACAAGTTGGAAAGAGGCCCAGAAACCTCTCCTATGGGGAGGAGACATGCACATGCCAACACGAAACCAGTCACTACAAAAGAACACTCTGTGCTAAACCAATAGCCAAAACAGACTAAGGGGCATATTCAGTTGGGTGCATGAATTGCAAAAATCCCGCACCTGCAAGGTTTTGCCTGTAGGTGCGGTAGTTTTGCAATTCAATTATATGCAGGGTTTTTTCTCTTTTGACTGTCGGGAAGTTTATTTTAACGCAACACCAGAGCAAGTGTGATTTTTCCTAAAATCATTATTTTTAGGAAAAATCAGTGGGACTTGCCCTGGGACCCCAGCGGCACCCCCCCCTTAGGACTGATTAGTCCTTATTTACTTACCTGCAGCGCTGTCTTCTGGATCTCCTTCTGTATCCAGGGTCGGAAGCCGAGTCCTCTGCTGCAGGGTGAGTATGTCAGTGTTTGTAAGTGTGTGTGTGTGTGTATGAGTGTTATGTGTGTGTGTCCCAGTGGTGTCTGTGTGTTGCCCCCCGGAATGGGCGCTGGGAGAACTACATCTACCAGCAGCCCTTGCCCCTCCCACCAGCCCCTGGCACCTCCCAGCAGCCCCCGGGACTCCCAGCAGCCCTCTCTCCAGTATGAAGATACAGGGGAGGCCCCCAGGAGCCACGGAGACCACAGGGCAGGTAAGAACTTTTTAACATTTTTGTATTTTTACGTGGCGCTGGGTTTTCAGCTCAGCACTATATTTTAAAATGGATACCATGGGTATCGGGAGTGCTCATACCCACGGTATTCTGAAATTGGGCGTGAGGGGCGCAAGGTTTTTTACTCGCTAAACCTTGTGCCCAATTCAATATACCCCTAAGGAGGAAACCATAAAGGTACAATGGATAGAGTGTTAGGGGTATCGGAATGGCAACAACTTTGCAGGAAAACATCACCGGCAGCAAGAAAGGCAGAAGCCACTCCAACCCTGTGCCAGTGATATTTAAAACCACAATCATCACATATCCAATAAATACTTCAGTATGTTAAAGGTGAGATATAAAATTCTCAAATATATCTTTAGATGAGAAACATATGGATACATAGAGATCTTTAGATGCAAAACACATGGATATATATTTTTTATAAATAAAAAATGTTGTTTCAGTCCATTCTGTGTCAATGTACAGTAAGACCTGTTAATTCAAAGACTTATTTCTCAAGAATAAGTTACAAAAAAATACCCCAAAAAGTAATTTTTAACAAGAGAAGCACCACTTACTTTTATACTGTACATGTTATAAAATTTTAAACACGGTGTTCAAATTTTAGATAGCAGCAGGACTGATGTGTATGTTCATGAGTTGAACGCACGTATATTCAACATTGTAGACACACACCTTTTGAATGTATCAATTATAACAACTCAAAAGGTGGAATATTGGGTAGGAAGGGGATTTCTCACGTTAGCAAAGTGCAATAAGGGTGTTCATACGAATGTGACTCATAATGACCTGCAGAAATAGGAATATGCAGAAAAATGGGAAACAAAATATTATCCTTGTTCTGGGCAATCTTATTTAAAAGAGACATAAACTGTCTGGTACTCTAAATTAATTAGAGAGAAAAATGACAAGAAACTAACTAAATCCTGGCTAACAAAATAGAAAATGGATGTGACTGGAATTTGTGTTAATTAGAGTGTTTAAAAATGTGTTATTTTTTAAATAAATGTATTAAAGGAAAAAAGTAAATTAAGCAAAAAAAGAAAATTGTAAATTGTATTAGAAGTGAGTAGTGTCTCTTTGGCAAAAGATCAATATACAAACTCAGTATATCAGTGTAAGTGTAAATGTATATACAACCCTTCATACATATATATATATATATATATAATCCAAGGAGGGGCACTCCATATAACATGAAAGTAGCTGCTGCCGATACCTTCACAAGAATCGTGTATACAGCAGGAGGTGCGGCACTCACAGCATTGTTTAGAAGAAACACAGCATGGCAGATATCATCATGTTCAGCTTTACTAAACTTTTGTCAAGATGAAAAGAAACATAGATACATAGATACATACCCTTTTTATACAACTGCTACACCACAAGTGAATGCTCAACTGTCTGAGCCGGGACCACTCACCCGTCTGGCAGTCTTGTAGTGATGACATGATCGCGCTCAGGTGCCGTCATCACTAGTGTTACCATCACCAAGGTTACAAGGATAAACATAACTGCTACAAATGGAAACAGAGAAACCATTATCTATAAATAGATACTCGCAAGCAGGGTTAATCTCCTGCTCCTGTAGCACCAAGAAATCCTAATAGTATAACAATATTGTTTTCAATAAAAAAACATATCACACTTTAAGCCCTACACAAATAATTATGAATATATAAATCAGGGGTCCTAAAATTCTCACAGCAAATGAAGGCTAGTGCTTGGACCTTCTGATAGAAATTACAAGTCTCCGTATGAATTACTGGATAGAGCCTGCATTACGTTACATTTAAACTATAAGAAACAAGAATAGGACATGCTATCGTTTAGGCCTTTAGGATGGATTACATTAAGCTGTGCAATCCTCCATGCCTCGCATTGTAGCAACTTAGAAGCACGATCACCACCTCTCAATAATGGGGGTATATGATCGATCATCCTGTAGCATAGGCTACTCAGTGGGTGTTTCTGTTTGAAAAAATGATGTGCGACAGATTGCTCACTAATGCCAGTGCTGAACACATTCCGTATGGTGGACCGATGTGCCGCCATCCGTTCTTTAAACTTTCTCTCGGTCTTACCTATATAGGTTAGACTGCACGGGCAAATAATTTGAAGAATTACAAAACAGGAAGTGCAATTAAGTTGGTGTTTGATAAATATTTTTTTCCCACTATGTGGGTGCAAAAATGTGTCCCCAGGTATTAAAAATTGGCATGTAATGTATGTGCATTTTATGCAACCTAGTTTTTTAGGAAAAAACAAACTTGATGTTTGTTTTTTACCCATGCTAGAGATATTGGTTTTAACCAACAAGTCTCGCAAATTCTTGCCACGAGAATAACAAGGCATTAATTGGCTATTTGTCGCTATCATTAGCCAATTCCATTTCGTGATTTGGTTTATAAAGCGGGAGACCACAGTGTACCTATTAACCCAAGGGAACTTGTGTTTAGTGGCATCCTCCCTGTTTTTCTTGAGCAATAATTGTTCCCTATCTAAAGCCATAACTTTAAGCTTAGTGTCCTGCAATAATTTACGAGAGTAGCCTCTTTCACTAAAGCATTCAATTAATTTGTCAAATTGATGGGATGCAATGTCCAGCTCATTGTTAATACACCTTACTATAACCATCTGCGAGTAGGGTAAGCCCCTGATTAAACTCTTCGGGTGACAACTAGGGGCCTGTAGTAGAAGTTTCCTGTCGGTAGGTTTAGAGTATAATGATGTATTTATTTGATTTTCCTTAACACTAATATGTACATCTAAGAAATTAATCTCTAAGTAAATCTAATGGGAGCATCACTATGGTGATGTACTTCCATTACCTGGCCAAATACAGTCTCATCCCCCCCAGATAATGAGCAGGTCATCAATGAAATGGGAATACAACATAATCTGTGATGAAACTACAGGGTTGCTGAAGAACAAATCCTCTTCTACTGCAAACATGACTATGTCGGCATACACCAGGGCAGCACTAGACTCCATAGCACATCCCTTCACTTGAAGGAAATGTTGTCTATCATATAGGAAAAAATTATTAGTCAACATTAATTAAAATAAACGTAAAATGAACGCAATAAATGCTGGTTCAAAAACATTACATGTAAAAAATCTTTTAACATAAGCAAGGCCAAATTCTTGGGGTATTGACGTATAAAGGGTGACCACATCCACTGCGATCAGCCAACAGTCACTAGGCACCAATGGCAGATCTTTTAATTTGTTGAGTAGAGAAGTTGTATCCAAAACAGCCCTGGCAGTCCACCCTGCCCTTTCGTGTATAAGGGGGGGCATGGTAAATGCAAGGGGGAATGCCGCGAGCCATGGGGCCTCGCGGCACGCCCCTGTCTCTTTTCGGCCCAGCAAAGCCGCCGCTGGCCCATACATGCCTCCAGCCCTTCCGGCTCCGTGAAATCTTAATGATTTCAGAACCGTTGGGTGGAGGGCGGGGTCTTTTCCTTCACCCCTCCTCGAGCCGGTCCTTAGGCATCGGCCCTTCTGGCATAAGCCAGAAGTGCCCTGTGGCCAGTCCGGCCCTATATATATATATATATATATATATATATATAATATATATATATATATATATATATATACAGTATATAGATATAATAATAACCATGATTTATATATATATATAAAACAGAATTTTGTAAACCAGAAGACCCCTCTACTGGTAGATCTATACCCCTCTACTGGTATATCTATATCTATTTAGACGAAATATAAGAATAATTGTTAAATATGTGTTAAAGATGCGTTTTACCATTCCCTAGGCAAATATTTATTCATGAGAAATGTCCTTTTATTCCCCAAATAATTTTTTTACCGTCTCTATTATTATTTATTTATTACATTATTTATTTATTTACTACACTGATTAAATATATCTGATGGTTTGGCTCAGTAGTATATTAGCAACTGTATTTTATGGGACAAAACAATATAAACACTGTGGATGCTCAATAGTATCTAGAATGTATAATGGGTTAACCATGCTCTGTACTAAAATATAAGCTACTTCCATGGGAAATATTGTGATAACGCCAGAATATGTGACCGTACATATTCCTTCAGCAATTCACAGATATATGCATGCTTATGTCTTTCATTATTATTTTCATTGCAATTAAAATTACATAGAAATGATTTAGAATATATATTAGTTGTAAGTTGCGGAGGACCGACGTGTCGAATGGCCGCAGGCCTAGAGATGAGGTTTACCCTCTCAATAAAGTAGGCAGGTGTGTGTCTGAAGCAACAAAGCAACAGTTATTATTGGTTAATATTGTTTGATCTGAAAGGTATAAGTGTTATTACGGAAATAGGTATAAATCAGAACTGTGGAAAACTATTTCTTTACTAGCCAAGACAGAATCATGGGTTAGTTTAATACTAACAGACTAGAAGACAGCATGTCTCAGATCTGTCTAAGCAAGAAGGGAGCTAATCAGAACAGCCTTGGCCTATAAGCGGTCACCAGTATTTTGAGAACGTAGAAAGGAGATTATAGGTTTTGTTATGATTAAAACATATTATCAGTGAAATGTTTAGTGCGCATGAATATTGAATTAATTAATTAATATTCGCCATTTTAGAATATGTCAGTAGCAGAGAGGAAAAAAGTATAAAAGATTGATTAAAAAGGGGAGGGGTCTGTCAGTCGGGCTGAGCAGGAGAGATCGTAGGTCGTGAGAGTCGCTGGGCGCTGGGCTGTAAGTATAAACAGGGCTGACTGTCACCTTGTGCATCTCTGCCAGGCATTGCACATAATCATTTTGTCACTGTTGCTGAACTTGTTGTTTTTATGTTGTAAGTCTGCTTTGTCATTAATACCATAATACATGTATAATTCATTTGCTTTTTAAGTAAAACATTGTCATTTATTTTAAAGTTGGTATTGGTGTGAATTATTCCATTTCTTCTTATAATAAGTAAGGTTTAAAAATAATATCCAAAACACCTCGCGGTTATCAGTTGGAGGCCCCAGCGAGATACACCTGTTAACGCCCGCTGTATCGGTGATTGAGAGAGAGTGCACGGCAGTGAGTTATTTTGCTCATTAGATAATTTTTATTTTTAAAACGTGCAGTTTTTGTTTTTCTCTCTCTTTCAGTCATTTGATATGATGGTTAAATTAATTGCGCTGTATTGATTATTTTGGATTTATTTTGTTTTGGTAGGATTTGTTTCTCAAAATAAGGTTTTTCTCCATTGTGTAGTTTGTATAAGAAAGTTTTTGTATTTTGGAGAAATGGTGTTAGGAGGAGAGATTCCTCCCCTCCTTTTCTGGTCTGGGCAGTGTGTCCAATAGATAGGGAAAGTAAATGGGTTTTGCTGAGGTTTTTTTTTCTTCCTTCCCCGTGCACTGAAATAGGTTGAGTGTAGAATAGAGAGGATTTTTTTTTTTTTTTTTTAATTTGCAAGTTAAGTGATTATCTTTTGTTAGTTGAGATATCTATTTCTGAAATTATTGGTAGATTGTTGTTGTTTTTTTAAGAAGTTTTATTGATACCTTCTATTTTCTTTTTCTGCTCACTCTGAGAAACTTTTTCTTTGCGCAAACCAGTTTTTTCCTTCTTCATTTTTCTTCCTTCCCTGCTCTGTATGAAAGAGTGATGTATGATTGGTTGAATGACGTGTGTTTGGGTGATTGGCTGTCCTTCACGGCGGCAGAGTCTGGAAAAGGACCCCACCCGAGTATCACTTACGGCTTCCGCTTGGAGTTGGGGTTAGATTAGGGTTTTGTGTCAAAAAAAAAAAAAAAAAGACACTAAAAAAAAAATTGTAGACAGCAGTGTATGCAACTTGTGTGAGTGATCTATAACTTTTTTCCTCCTTAAAAAAAAAAAAAGAGAGGTTGCGCATACTGTCTTTCACCTTTCCTCATTCTTCTATCTTTTTCTTTCATTGACAGCCCCATTGACAGGGACCCCTTATGTGTCTTAATTGTGCATATGTTGCTGTGCTAGAGTTAGTTAAGGATTTGATTACCATAGATGAGTTTTTTTTTATATTTTATAATATATGCACTGTTGATTTGCTTTTCTTGGAGATTGAGGAATTGAGGTTTGAGGATTTCAATGCAATAGCGTCGGTAGAGAGTGATTTGTCATTTGATTCGGTTTTACCAGAAATTGAGGAAGGGGGTTCTGACGGAAGCAGTTCAATAGAATTGTTGTTTGATTTCTGGTTTCCAGAATTTGGAAATTGTAGTTGAGTCATTTTTTTTCCTCTCTCCCCAGAAATTAGGGCAGTGCTACTGAGTTTTTGTTGGTGGTTGCTTTTGTGGTTATAAAGGAGATTTTAGATTTAGTGTCGGCAGGTGGTTAGGACGGAGGGCGTTTTGGTCGCCTGGCTTTTTCCCATTTTCCCCTGTAGTATCCTTGTATGAGAAGTGGAGTAGAGAGGCATGAATCTGGTTATGTGAATTGCGCGGTAATATTATAAACAAAGAAGAGAAATCCACATGGTTAGTTATAAATTTACAGATACCTGATAACGAGGGCAGGTATAGACTTGTGTAGTTACAAGTGATGCAAAAGGTGTCCTGAACCCTAATAAAGGGGGACACAAGGTAATTGAAGTACTGAATCTGTTAACGAGGTCAGATCGTACCGGAGAGGTGTTTAGCCTGATAACGAAGGACAGGAAACACGGTTAGGGTAGTATTTTTGAGGATTTTATTTTGACAGACGTGTCAAGAAGAAGAAAACAGTTAATCTCATTTGGTTTTGAAAGGGCAGTATTGGTTAAAGTACTTGCATGGGATTGCAGTTTGTTTTTGTAAGTGATGGAAGGTATGAGCAAGTGATTTGAGGGTGAAGAGGTTGTGTGTAGCCTGTAAAAGGGTTGCAGAGTATAGGGAGGAGGGCGTGTGACGCACCTGGATGGTACTGGTCATTTGAATGAAGGTGAAGGAATTGTTTTGGTAAAAAACGGAAGGTTGATGCTAGGGTAGTTTACCAAGTTGTATCGAATCCCACTAACCCACCTGTGCTTAGGGAAGCTTCTTATTGTAGGTTAACACTTGTGTGAGATAGAAAGACAGTATACCCCTTTCAGGATCAGGAGATTGGGTGTTTGGAGAATAGAAAATTTTATTTTTATTTCTAGCAAAAAGAAAAAAAAGGGGTCTCTTATAATGACATCAAGTGAGTTACCGAGAGCTAAGGGGTTAACGAAGTCATTTAAAAATAAATTGTTTAGAGCTTGGCAAGAGAGGGTAGGAGAAGAGGTTAATCCAATGAGAGACCTAGGAGAGAAAAGTGCTTATATGATTATGAAAGACAAGTACAGAGATGAGAGTGTGAGGTTTGTTGAAAAGTGGAGCGAGATGACCAGATGGACCTCTGATCATTTCCCGATGGCAGGCACATTTAATCAGTCTGTTTCGGAGGCTTTAAAGGCAACGATCATTTTATCTAAGTTAGTGAGGAATAGGGTTAAGCATTTGCAATGTCTTGCAGTATGGCAACAGGAGGCTAAGAGGAGGACACTGGTGGATTGAGGTGACAGTCAGCCAGCAGCACCGGCGGCACCCCCGGCTCTCACGGCTAGCCCGGCTGCCCCGCTTTTTAACATTTCCCCTTGCAAAACCCCCCTAACTGTACCTGCCTTTTCTCTTTACCCTGTGATACCTAAGGCTTGTGCCTCAAAGACTGTGGTCTTTGATGAAGACAATGTTGATGTACTGCCTGAATTTGCTGCTATAGCTATGCTTGCGTATCCTAATCGACAATCTGGTCATGACCATTCCCAAGTAGTGCAGGGTGCATCAGGTGATGCTATTAAATCTGATTCAGATGATTCAGACCCTGATGTGGTGGTGGTTTCAGACAACGAAGCCCTTGTGTTGGCTGATGCTCCTGATTCTGAGCGGAAAAAGAAATATGTTAAAAAAGTTTTAGTTACTGAGCAACAGAAAGTGCCTCATAAAAAGGACGAAATTGTCCCAGGTCCTTCAGCAGAATCTTTGATGATGCCCCTACGAACTATGTCCCTCCCAGGAGAAGGGCAAAATCCAGACCAAACAGTAATAATTGACGTTCACTGGACGCGCACTGAGTTGCGCTCAATGCTTAATGAATTCCCTGATCCATGTAAGGATCTGACTGCATGTTGTCAATTTATTAAAAACATTGGGCATGCACATGAACCCACAAATAAAGATTGGAGATCATTGTTAGGTGCAGCATTACCAGATACGGTCGATATGAATACTGCTTGGGGCACTATGGGTATTGCTGATGATAACCGCTTACCTCCTGCAACTAATCTTACTGTCATAACTGGTATTTGTAATGCTTTGATGACTATGTTTCCCCCCAGAGTGGATTGGCAAAAATTGTTCACTATTAAGCAGATGCCACAGGAGTCGGTAAGAGATTACTGCCACAGGGCAATCACAGAGATGAAATCCTACACATGTGTTGAGGACATACACACCAGTGTGGCTCATAGAGCATTGGTTGTAAGTGTGTTGGTGGAGGGACTGATTGAGCCTTTTAAGACTAGATTACAGACTGAGAGCCCTGCATGGAGGGTTGAGACCCTGACAGTTATTACTGAACGGGCTATTTTACATGATGCTAATACAACCAGGCAAAAAGACACGCAGAAAGCTAAGTTATTAAATCTGCAGATACAAAATTTACAGAAAAAGTATGATGTGGATGTATATAACGAGAGTCCACATACCTCTATTGGGGATATACGCCAACTCCAGAAGTATCAAGGATGGGATTCAGTACCATCAAGAGTAAAACCCTGGGGAACCCATCAGCACATGCCTTTACCTGGTGCATGCTATAATTGTGGCCAACAGGGACACATTAGTCGATATTGTAAAGTCCCTGTGCGAGGGCGAGACCCTGTATTTCAGGATGATCCCCCTTCACAAGAGACAGAGTGGGATCCTCGCATAGAGTTCCGTAGTAACCCTTGCAGATTTAAACCCTCACAGCCCAAAAGGAGAGGTTTTTTTAACCCACATGCTGCCCCTTTCCAGCAAAGGCCTTTTCCCCCTTATTGAAGGGAGGGCCATGCCTGTGTTCAAAAGTTTTTTTCTGTAGATCCAGTAACAGAATCATTTGTAGATCTTACCATACAGGGGGAGGATTACAAATTCTTGATTGACACAGGTTGTGCCAAATCGCTAATTAATGATTTACATGCTTTACCATTGTCAGCTAATACCATCTCCACAGTGGGAGTGACTGGACAGTCACATAATTACCCTGTTACTTCTCCTGTAGCAACAACGATAGGGCCTCTAACATGTGACCATGCTTTTATTCTAGCTGAACAAGCACCAGTTAATTTATTGGGACGTGATTTGCTCATGAAAATGAACTGTGTGATTTATTGTACCCCGGATGGTATTTTCCTTGACATGCCTTATGAGTATCATCAGGCTCAATGTGCCCTGGATACCTTGCACTTGCCTAACCATTTAATGTTTGTAAGTACTTTGCAGTTTCCTGAAGTGGTTACCCGAATGTTGTCGCAGGTTCCTAAGCACCTTTGGACAACTGATCTACAGGAGGTTGGGCTCATGCATCAGGTAAATCCAGTACATATTGAACTGAAACCAAATGTGAGACTTCCACGGATTCCACAGTATCCCCTTAAATCAGAAGCAGAGATTGGTATCTTTCCAATCATACAAAGGTTTTTTCAACAAGGTATAATTATTCGTACACATAGTCCGTGCAATACTCCGTTGCTTCCTGTATCTAAACAAAATGGCCACAGTTACCGAATATGTCAGGATTTGCGAGCCATTAATAAAATAGTGCAATCACAATTCCCGGTGGTGCCAAACCCTGCCACTATTTTAGTGCAAATTCCACCACAGGCCACCCATTTCACTGTTGTAGATTTATGCTCAGCATTCTTCTCTATCCCGGTACATTCAGATAGCCAAGACCTGTTTGCATTTACTTACAGAGGAGCCCAATATACGTGGACTCGATTAAGTCAGGGGTTCATTCATAGCCCTAGTATCTTCTCTCAGGCATTACACGATTGTTTGGCAGGGTTTTTGCCACAAGGTAATTCCGTGCTGATTCAGTATGTTGATGACCTGTTGCTGTGTTCAAACTCTTTGCAGGAGTCTATTACTGATACTTTTTTTGCTGCTGCTATATCTTTCTGAGACAGGACATAGGGTTTCAAAGGATATACTACAGCCCTGCCAGTCCAAGGTAATTTATTTGGGTCATTGCCTTACAAAGGGGAAGCGTCATCTTACACCAGAAAGGGTTGCGTTTATTCTCAAGCACCCACTTCCTTCTAACCAAAAGCAGGTGTGTGCATTTTTAGGTCTTTGTGGATATTGTAGACAGTGGATCGCAGGATTTACGGCACTGGCCCTTCCACTTCAATCCCTGGTTTCACAAAATCTCCCTGACAGAGTACAACATACTGACGAAACCATTGCAGCATTTGAGGCTCTTAAACAAGCATTATCAGAGGCACCAGCATTAGGTATTCCAGATTATACTAAGCCTTTCTGTCTCTTTTGTAATGAACAACAAGCAGCTGCTTTGGGAGTTTTGACACAAAAACATGGGGGATCATATAGACCCATTGGGTATTATAGTTGTACACTTGACAGGGTGGCTTCCGCTTTACCCACATGTTTGAGAGCTGTAGCGGCTGCTGCAGCCTTAGTGAAGAAAGTGCAGGATATTGTGTTGCAGCATCCCCTTACACTGTTTGTTCCTCATGCTGTTGCTTCTCTCATGAACTCCTCGCTGACACGACATGTCTCGAGTGCACGATTCACTCACTGGGAGCTCATGCTCCTAGCTCCACCGAACCTGACCATTGTCAGGTGCGGAATGTTGAATCCTGCTACTCTGCTGCCTTATGTGACTCAAGAGTCCCAGAGGATGGAGTCCGGAGAGTATCAGGATTTGGATCATGATTGTGAGAAATATTTGCAGCAAAATTTCTCCATCAGACCAGACATCTCTGATACACCACTGAGTGGAGCGGACCTTACACTCTACACGGATGGCAGTTGTCACAGGCAAAATTAAACAGGATTACGCTGTACGGGATATGCGGTAGTATCTGATACAGAAATCCTGGAGGCTGGTCCATTGGGCCCACCTCACTCAGCTCAGGTTGCGGAACTGGTGGCTCTTACCAGAGCCTGTCACCTGGCTGAGGGCCAGACGGTTAACATTTTCACAGACTCCAGATATGCTTATGGCGTCGTGCATGATTTTGGTATGATATGGGCTATGCGGGGATACTTGACTGCGTCGGGTGCCTGAATATCTCATGCCGGACAAGTAAAAGAGCTTATTGAGGCTATACAACTCCCTGCCCAGGTAGCAGTTGTTAAGTGTCAAGCTCACACCTCACGAAATGACCCTGTGTCATTGGGTAACAAGAGGGCGGATGAAACCGCCAGAATGGCAGCTGTCGTGAATCACACCACTGTAAAAATTAATATTTTTCAGACTATAGATCAGCAAAAGCTAATAGAAGCGCAGAAGGTATGCACTGCACAGGAACGTGCCATGTGGAGGATGAAGGGATGTGTGCAAGAGGGTGATGGTCTGTGGAGAGATGGTAAGGGTAGACCGGTGGCTCCTAGATCCCTCCTTCCAGCACTGGCGGAAGCTGCCCATGGGATGACCCATGTAGGAAGAGAGGGAATGTGTAAAATTATTGGGAGCTACTGGTGTGCACCTGGGTTTTCATCTTACGCAGAGGGTAAGTCTCGCTCATGTCTCATCTGCCTGAGGGCGAATCCTGGGAAATCAATTCCCACAGAACCATCCCACATTCCTCCCTCCACTGGTCCGTTTCAAAGATTGCAGATTGATTTTATTCAAATGCCTAAAGTAAGAAATTTTCAGTATGTCTTAACAATAACCGATATGTTTTCAGGTTGGGTAGAAGCATTTCCCACTGTCTCATGTACTGCGTCATTCACAGCAAAGAAATTGGTACAGGAATTTGTGTCTAGATATGGTATACCATTTGTTATTGAAAGTGATAGAGGTACACATTTTACAGGGAAGGTATTTCAAGCAATGTGTCAATATATGGGTATAAAAAGTAGCTTGCATACGCCATATCGACCTCAGGCGTCAGGGCGAATTGAACTAGTTAACATGACTATTAAAAATAAATTAGCTAAGATGGGTATGGAGACTGCCATGAATTGGCTGGAGGCTTTGCCCCTGGTTTTGTATAGCATCCGCACCACTCCGAAACGGCCACTTAACTTGTCACCTTATGAGATACTTTTTGGAAAACTGCCTAACATGATTGTAAGTCCAGCAGTAGACTTGTCATTGTCACATGATTTAACTACGGACTATGTTATACAATTCTCACAGCATCTGAAGACGTTGCAAGAAAAGCAAGGAAAGCTTATGAAAGGACTCTCAGAGGGACCTTGTCATGATGTAATGGTGAGAAATTTCTTGCGTTCTGGTTGTCTCGTAGATCGGTGGCAAGGCCCGTTCCAGGTTCTGCTAACCACCTCGATGTCCGTAAAAGTGGCTGAAAAAGACAATTGGATTCATGCGGCACACCGCAAGAAGGTTTCCGACCCAGCGGTGAGGCCAGTTACAGCAAAAGGGGACGCAGATAAAGACATTGACTGTGGTTTGAATTCAATAAAGCTATTTGGCGATGGGCCTGAATAAAGTCATAGTTCAAACAACCAAGATAAGGTTCACGGAATCGGGAAATATCTTTTGTGATGTTTCTGCGGGTTGTGAACAAAGAAAAAGAAAGATGGCTATCGGTGATCAAGTCTCTGTGTATTCATTGATTGGGACAATTATTTTTGTTGCATTTTTGAATTTTTTATTTTTGCATAAGGGCTGGCAAGCATTGGTGACCGATGAGGACGGTGTGGAGAGTTATCCTAGGGGTACTGCTGGGGTTATGATGGTAGACTCTACTCCTGTTTTAAAATCCATGATTGTAGGGGACATCATAAAAGACACACACACTTCTTTTACTACTGATACTCCCAGGTATAGGTATGGATCAGAGGATGGTCCAAAGACAGAGGTAAAAATTCTTAAAATGGTTGAAAAGAAAATACAGGTAATTAAAAATGTAAATACTGCAACCTGGTATCTGGCAAAAGATCGGAGAAGAAGAGCCATAGTAGAAGGGAAAAAATGTGTGTTGTCTCCAATTCCAAGGTGTATATGTGAATATTGTGGTCTGAATCCAGAAACAAGGTGTGTACAATGGTGTAAAGATAGTACCTCTATACAAACTGACACTTCTTCACTGGACACCTATCATGAGTTGATTGGGAAAACAATAAGGTTAACTGATTGTTGGGTATGCAGTCATCTACCATACCATTCAGGGAATGTTGGGTTAATGGCTATTCCATTACACTCAAATCAAACAACATTTCACTCGTTATGTGGAACCCACACACTTGAACCTTATAATGTGAATGGCTCCATGGGTTTAAAATTAACAAAGTATCAGAGGTATAACCAAGGTAATATTACATGCATTAACAAAACGGTATGGGAAGAGGGAGCCGAAGGGACCTATTTGGGAACCAGCGTGTGTAACACAGTCTTGCAGGAAGGTCCTTTTAAAACCAAACGTGACTGGGGAAAGGCTCTTTTAGAAATAATTAAATACACAAAACCTAACAATGAAGAATGTGTAAATGAATTGGTGAAATGTGTAATGGCAGAAGGAGTGTTGGGGTACAATAAAACATGCAATCATCGTATGGTGGAGTGTGCACAGTAAAAAAAAGGTACAGATGAAAAGAGTGCCCGTTGCAATGTTCCTTATGATACTTTTTCAAACATATTGTCTAATAGACCATGGACATTGCCACAGGGGTTATATTATGTGTGTGGACAGTGGGCTTATAAATGGTTACCGGTAAACTCTTTTGGAATATGTTTTATTGGGACATTGCTACCTGACGCAGTGGTAATTAAACATAAAGATCTAAAAGAAACATATATGCAACATTCACTCCCGGAAAAGGGAAAAAGGGTAAAAAGGGAAATAAAAATAGTACATGAGAGGTACAGACATCTTTTTTCATTGTCACAAGGATACAAGGTTGGTTTGGGATTTGGTAATATAATAACATTTGGTACATGGGGAATAACTGCAAATCAAAGAATGATACAGGAACTAGGAGATCTAATAAATAATATCACAGACATATATGATGGTACTTTTAGATTTGTGGGAAGGGAACTTCAGGCCATAAAGACAGAATTAATGCAACATAGAATGGTGTTGGATTATCTTACAGTGGCAACTTCAGGATATTGTGTGACATTACAGACGGTGTATGGGTTACAGTGTTGTACCTACATTACAAATTCTTCCAATGCAGAAGAAGTAATAAAAGAAAGGTTAAATGAAATTACTCAGGTAAAAAATGAATTTGCGGAATGAAATAAATGTGAAGGTGTGATTCCCGACAGTTGGTTCACCTGGTTGAACCCCAGCACGTGGTTTACATGGGTGGGAAATTGGTTTGGCGACATTATGCACGCAATGGGAAGATTAATATTTTTGTCATGATAATGTTGTTGATTTTCTATATATTAGTGAAATGCTTCAAGAAGATGTTCCAATGCATTAAGAAGAAATCAGACGATGCAACCTATGAGAGATATGAACTTTCTTCAGAGATATGAACTTTTTTCGGAGTTAAGACCCCTCAAATTTCATGAGGATGGAACTGATAACGCCAGAATATGTGACCGTACATATTCCTTCAGCAATTCACAGATATATGCATGCTTATGTCTTTCATTATTATTTTCATTGCAATTAAAATTACATAGAAATGATTTAGAATATATATTAGTTGTAAGTTGCGGAGGACCGACGTGTCGAATGGCCGCAGGCCTAGAGATGAGGTTTACCCTCTCAATAAAGTAGGCAGGTGTGTGTCTGAAGCAACAAAGCAACAGTTATTATTGGTTAATATTGTTTGATCTGAAAGGTATAAGTGTTATTACGGAAATAGGTATAAATCAGAACTGTGGAAAACTATTTCTTTACTAGCCAAGACAGAATCAGGGGTTAGTTTAATACTAACAGACTAGAAGACAGCATGTCTCAGATCTGTCTAAGCAAGAAGGGAGCTAATCAGAACAGCCTTGGCCTATAAGCGGTCACCAGTATTTTGAGAACGTAGAAAGGAGATTATAGGTCTTGTTATGATTAAAACATTATCAGTGAAATGTTTAGTGCGCATGAATATTGAATTAATTAATTAATATTCGCCATTTTAGAATATGTCAGTAGCAGAGAGGAAAAAAGTATAAAAGATTGATTAAAAAGGGGAGGGGTCTGTCAGTCGGGCTGAGCAGGAGAGATCGTAGGTCGTGAGAGTCGCTGGGCGCTGGGCTGTAAGTATAAACAGGGCTGACTGTCACCTTGTGCATCTCTGCCAGGCATTGCAAATAATCATTTTGTCACTGTTGCTGAACTTGTTGTTTTTTATGTTGTAAGTCTGCTTTGTCATTAATACCATAATACATGTATAATTCATTTGCTTTTTAAGTAAAACATTGTCATTTATTTTAAAGTTGGTATTGGTGTGAATTATTCCATTTCTTCTTATAATAAGTAAGGTTTAAAAATAATATCCAAAACACCTCGCGGTTATCAATTGTGAATACCGGCACTATAGAAACGAAGTATCAAAAAACTTTATTTCTTGAGCTTGCAGGTCGCGTGCGGCTCAAGTAACACGTGACTTCCGCCGCTGTGTGGTGATACTTCCGGGAGTGCATTCCATGTGCGCGTCACAGCGGGACTCACTTCCGGAGTATCAACAGCAAGCGGAAGAATTGAAAGAGGTCTGCATATTATGCAATCGGCCATGTTTGCTGAGATTCCATGTTAGGGTATTTACAAACGGAACCTCCGGACAATCAACTTCCGGTCACGGGCCAGGTGATGCTGGATCTTCCAATTCATTAAACATGAGGCGCACTACTATAAAATTGGACCATGATGAGCTATGTCTCATAATTCCTGCTCCCCTTGAAGAAGTCTGAGCAAGATGAAATGCGTTGGGACCTCCTCCATCCACCAGCATATGGACTAAGAAACAGGCAGCTATTGAAGCGCCTGCACCAGCACTTTATTGGACTTTTTTATTCAGCTAAGTTTTATGATTTTTTTTACTTAGCTATACCTAATATATACCTCGATTTATGTAATTTTGTTTTAATCTATTGTACCTTCCCCCTCCATTTTATAGACCCCACGTTGTCATTACCCTTTTTGTCCCCCATATTCTATTTATAAAATTTTTTATATACATACATCAATTTTATTAAGAGTATTTTTTATTCACTCCTTAATACACTATTATTAATTTTTTCACGTTTTTTACTATATATTTATATTGCACGGGTCAATTTTTTGGAATACTGGAATATTCATAATTGGAATATATCTACTAACTCCTCCTAAAAAATCTGGTATGCACATAAAACTTACTTGTTGTATGTCCAACATCTTCCTACTAAATATACTACACTATCAGGCACCTTTTCCTCTTTCCCATTTCTCTAGATTTCATTTAGCTGTTGGCCTAAATCAGCACCCTGAGGAAAAAGCTGCCATCTCTTATTATTTGGAGAAGTGTATTTTTATTCTAGAATTCTTTAAATAAGGACAATTTTTTAACAAGGACACTTTTTTTCACTTGGACACTAATTGACTTTATATCATCAGAAAGCGCCAGTTCCTAGACTATTGTTTTTTTCATCTATTATCTGGCTAAAACTGGGATAGGCTGCATTCTGATATATATCCCACAGGATTGAGATCACGTGCACTAATAGTGTGTAATTTAAGTGTGTATAAAGTTATTTAATAATTATGTTTAAAACGTGGGTTAGGACCAAAAAGGTCAGATGTCTGTAGTAAAATCTTTAATGAAAATAATGTTCCATTCACAGAACCAATAAGTGATAACATGGATACAATGTTTTGGGATTTAGAGAAACTTCTCACCAAAGAGATCAAAATTTGATGGGACATTAAGGGCTTGGAACACTATTTACAGGTCAAAAGAATCCCCAGGGGACTTAGAATTGTCAAGAATCCAACCTTTGGTCTTGAGAATAGTAATTTCATGGAAGAATGGGATAATACCCTGCATGAATGCTCCATGAAATTGATCAAACTAATCATACAGGAAAAGAAGTTGATGCTATCCGAAGTAGAGGAACAATTGAAGAGTAACGAGGCTAACATTACAAAACATAAAGATAGTGAGGAATTCAAAACAAACAAAATAGTACTCAATAAAAAATTAGAAAGAACGGAGGAGGAGGTAATCAGGAACAAAGAAAAAAGTTTAATAGAGATAAACAAGATTATCTTACTAATAAGATTAAGAATTGGTCCAGGTTTGGCCCTCGTGTTAGAGATGCAAGCCACCCCAGGAAATACAATTCTAAAGGAATGAATAGTACTCAGTACAGAAAACGTCCCAATTTCTATTCGAGCAAATCACCTAGAAAAGATCATATAAGAACTAATAATAGATTTGCCGCTCTTAACAGGCTAGAATCCGTGAGTGATAGTGATTTTTTATCTCCTACCATCACACCCCAATTCAGAGGTCCAAACAAAGGATAAGGCCACAGGGAAAATCTAAATACAACATCACCACAGAAATGAAGGTATGCAGAAGGAGGGGAAAATGGGGAGGGAGAAAGAGACGTAAAAAGAAGGTTCATAAGGTAACAGAAGCCACAAACAAGGAATTTTCAACTTATCTTCCCACCCCCTTTCAGAATCAGAAGTCAATCTATTAAGCAAAGGCCTGTCATTTGCACCCACACAAAAACCAAATAAATTTCAAATGTTTCTAGATTTAAGTAAATTTGTCAGGAAACTGACGCTTAAGAGACATTTCGCAAAGAATGGCAATGCTATTATGAGTAATTATGCCACTACATCGAAATTGTCATTGAAGAATACCTCTAAATTCTACCCATTAGAATCTAAAGGTAACCACATCAACATTTTTTCCGAAATGGTCAAAAAAGATCTCATAATTATTCAAAAGACTGGTAATACTCAGAGTAACCTTACTAACTCGGAAAAACATGCCCTTAAAACTCTTAAAGAAAATGGTGATTTGGTGTTTAAACCAGCAGATAAAGGAGGAGGTTTAGTGATACAAAACAGAGACGATTACATCAAAGAAGCCATTAGGCTACTCGGTGACGTAAATTCCTATAAACCTCAACCGAAGGATCCTACAGAGATGTATGTTGAAGAACAGGACACTTTTACTTAAAGGTCTCCAGTTAGAACTACTTACTAAAGATGAATACCAGTATATGCTAAACAACAACCCCGTCATCCCTATTTTTTATCATCTTCCGAAAATACATAAACGATTACTAGATCCTCCGGGAAGACCTATTGTAGCAGGCATAGATTCTTTAACTGCCCACTGCTCTGAATATGTAGATATATTTCTGAAAGACAAAGTACAGGAACTGCCTTCTTATCTAAAAGATACATCTAGTGTATTGAAACTTGTGAGAAACATCCAGTGGAAAGAATCCTTTATGTGGGCCACTATTGATGTCACTTTCCTATATACCTCAATAGAACATGAAAAAGGTACATTAGCATGCCAAGCTATATTAGAAAAAGACCCAGAACTAACTATACCGCATATAAATTTTATTTGTGATATTATTAAATTTATATTAACATACAATTATTTTACATTTTTAGATAAATTTTATCTACAAATATGCGGGACAGCCATGGGTACAATATTTGCACCTAGCTATGTAAATATACGAATGGGTATGTGGGAAGATTTATGTATATATAATAACAACCCTTTTATAAATAACATCTATTTTTATAAACTATACATTGATGACATTTTACTAATTTGGGATGAAAAAGAAGATGATTTTAATACATTTTTAGAGTTTATTAATCTTAATAATTTTAACTTGAAATTTAACTCCAATATAAGTAGCCAGCAGATAGAATTTTTATATTTGGTTTTATATAGCACTGGAGATACAGTGTTAACTAAGAACTATATTAAACCTGTTGACACCAACAGCTACCTACGTTATAAGAGTGGGCATGTAAGTAGTTGGAAAAGCAATATTCCATTCTCACAGTTTTACAGAATTAAACGCAATTGTAGTACAGATCCTCTTTGTGATGAACAAATTAAACTATATGCAGACAGATTCAGAGATCGCGACTATCCCGAAAAAGTAATCACAGAGGCTATCAATAGATGTGAACATCTCAAAAGAGAAGAAATATTGAATGAAAATAATTCCAAAAAACAACAAAGTATGCCGAATAATCGAGTAGCATTTATTACACAATATAACTGTGAGGAAAGAAGAATTCGAAACACCATCAAGAAACATTGGAACATATTAAAAATGGATCCACTACTAGAGGAAGTAATACCAGATCAACCTATTATCACTTTCAGAAAATCTAGAAATCTTAAAGAAATTTTAGCACCTAGTTTATTACCAGAAAATACAATAATAAATACCTTAACAACAAAATGTGTGGGTGCCTACAAATGTGGCCATTGTATTGTGTGTAGATACCTTCATCCAAATAGAAAAACCTTTTTTAATTATAATAATTCAAAGCAATATCATATGAAACAATTTGCAAATTGCAACACCACCTCTGTGGTTTATCTTATAGAATGTCCTTGCGGACTCAAATATGTAGGGAAAACAAAACACCCACTAAAACTTCAAATACAGGAACACATCAGATATATCAAGAATAAACTAACTACTCATTCAGTTTCCAGATATTTCCTAACAAAGCACAATTCTTCAATAGATAATATGACTTTCAGAGCTATTGAACATGTTACCCTGGGTCCCCGGGGAGGTGATCTAGCTAGAAAATCATCTCAAAGGGAGATGTACTGGATCTATGAGCTTAATACATTGTCTCCACATGGGCTAAATGAAAGCTATGAGATTGCTCCATTTCTATAAAGAGCCAGAACTCTCAGTAGATACAGGACATCGTATCAAATAACTACGGCCATACCACACTGGAAGTGCCCAATCTCGTCTGATCTTGGAAGCTATACAGTGATGGGCCTGGCTAGTACTGGGATGGAAGACCACCCAAGAATACCAGGAGCAGTAGATATTGTAGGAAAAATCCATTGTATAAAAGCAGAGACCTGATCCTCTTTTAGGAGCAATCTCATATTAAGCTTACTAAGAAGTCTTCTAATGTATATTGCCATAGAGAGAATAAATGAATCCTAACAAGCTCTGAAATGAGTTTTAGGTGTTTTATGTATTTATGTTTTCATTCATTCCTATTTGTCGAGAATTTTATGTATTATGTTGAATATGATCCAAGGTTGGATATATCTTCTTTACATACACGTATATCTAGGTTCCTATGTCCAAATCTGGGTTTATTGAATGTAAATCGTAGTATAAAAGTGACTACTGAGATGCTTTCGAAGTAACTACTGAAATAAGACAAATGAAATACTCACAGCTTATAAGGGTGTCTATTAAGAAATATCTATTTAGACGAAATATAAGAATAATTGTTAAATATGTGTTAAATATGCTTTTTACCATTCCCTAGGCAAATATTTATTCATGAGAAATGTCCTTTTATTCCCCAAATAATTTTTTACCGTCTCTATTATTATTTATTTATTATATTATTTATTTATTTACTACACTGATTAAATATATCTGATGGTTTGGCTCAGTATATTAGCAACTGTATTTTATGGGACAAAACAATATAAACACTGCGGATGCTCAATAGTATCTAGAATGTACAATGGGTTAACCATGCTCTGTACTAAAATATAAGCTACTTCCATGGGAAATATTGTGAATACTGGCACTATAGAAACGAAGTATCAAAAAACTTTATTTCTGGAGCTTGCGGGTCGCGTGCGGCTCAAGTAACACGTGACTTCCGCCGCTGTATGGTGATACTTCCGGGAGTGCGTTCCATGTGCGTGTCACACCGGGACTCGCTTCCGGAGTATCAAAAGCAAGCGGAAGAATTGAAAGAGGTCTGCATATTATGCAATCGGCCATGTTTGCTGAGATTCCATGTTAGGGTATTTACAAACGGAACCTCCGGACAATCAACTTCCGGTCACGGGCCAGGTGATGCTGGATCTTCCAATTAATTAAACATGAGGCGCACTACTATAAAAATGGACCATGATGAGCTATGTCTCATAATTCCTGCTCCCCTTGAAGAAGTCTGAGAGAGACGAAATGCGTTGGGACCTCCTCCATCCACCAGCATATGGACTAAGAAACAGGCAGCTATTGAAGTGCCTGCATCAGCACTTTATTGGACTTTTTTATTCAGCTAAGTTTTATGATTTTTTTACTTAGCTATACCTAATATATACCTCGATTTATGTAATTTTGTTTTTATCTATTGTACCTTCCCCCTCCATTTTATACACCCTACATTGTCATTACCCTTTTTGTCCCCCATATTCTATTTAAATTTTTTTTATATACATACATCAATTTTATTAAGAGTATTTTTTATTCACTCCTTAATACACTATTATTAATTTTTTCACGTTTTTTACTATATATTTATATTGCACGGGTCACTTTTTTAGAATACTGGAATATTCATAATTGGAATATATCTACTAACTCCTCCTAAAAAATCTGGTACGCACATAAAACTTACTTGTTGTATGTCCAACATCTTCCTACTAAATATACTACACTATCAGGTGCCTTTTCCTCTTTCCCATTTCTCTAGATTTCATTTAGCTGTTGGCCTAAATCAGCACCCTGAGGAAAAAGCTGCCATCTCTTATTATTTGAAGAAGTGTATTTTTATTCTAGAATTCTTTAAATAAGGACAATTTTTTAACAAGGACACTTTTTTTCACTTGGACACCAATTGACTTTATATCATCAGAAAGCGCCAGTTCCTAGACTATTGTTTTTTTCATATATATATATATATATATATATATATATATATATATATATATATGTACAGTATATAAATATAATAATAACCATGATTTTTTTTTTCTCGTTTTGAACTGTAGCTATTAAATAAAACAGAATTTTGTAAACCAGAAGACCCCTCTACTGTTATATTTAGATATTTAGTAATCAGACAGAATCCCTCTAAATTAGAATATTAGAATAAACTTGATTATTGATCCTTTGCGACAGTGACACTGCTAATTATAATAAATTATACATTACAACTATTAATATTGTGCTTTTTACTTTTTTATATTCCCTTTCAAATATTTAGCTAAAAACATTTTTTTAAGACAATTAGTAAAAATTCTATTTTCTAACCACTGTAATTTAAACACATTCCAATCACTTTCCTTTTCCAATTTGTTGGACATGATTTATTTAGTTGCTTGTCATTTTGTTTTATAAAATAATTTAGAGTGTCAGCTAATTAATTTCTCTATTAAAAATGTGGAAGATACTTTTCCATTTTCTATATACTGTAGATTTAGCCACATTATCTGCAGAGCACCCTGGGTCAATGACTATACAAATGATTGAATATACTAAAAATAATTTTGTGTACATTGACCAAAATATCAATTTAGAGAATATTATTATGTAATACAAATACCAGACCAGGGTGTTCTATTGTGGTATCTCAGAAACACAAATACTTACATTTCACTAGGCATTACTTTTGCATATGCTACAGGGCAGGTGGAAATACATGCTGATGATAATAAGATTTGCGCAAATGTGTGGAAATACAGTATGCTATATTTGCGTGTAATTTTTATGGCAATTAACACCCATAGCAACTATTCAATAGTCCCCAAGAGATTTTATCTATTCACTTAAATAAGGGAAGGAATACTAAGGGCAATGTTGGGAGACATATCACTGAGGGTTGCCTAGCAATTATGATGGGCCATACAATATGCAGGAGTGTGCCATCAGCCTCTCATAGGATCATGCTGGAATACATAGGCAGTGAGAACTCATGGCCGTTATACAGTCGCTTCAACTTCAGTTGTGCTTCACTGTTCCAGATTGTGTTTTATTTGTTTTTTTAATGACTGTTTGCTCTCTGCCCTGACCTCGGATCTGTTTGACTGTTCAATTTGTCTATTCCTTTTGTGCCTTGCTATTAGTTTATCTGACTTATTTCACCTTTTTTATATACAGTATGACAATTTTACCCTTTAATATTATCGGATATAGTCTCAGTGTATTTATATGGTTTTGTGATTGGTTATCTGTCACTTCCACATATTATTTCCAATGGGATTGTTTACTATTGTTAGAACATTCTGATTGTTAATTCAAGTTATATACTATAGCAGTTATTATTAGATATAATTTCCATTAAGTGTAAATACTCACTCAAATATACATAATCTTAGATAAATTTTTACTGTGTTGGCAGCATCTAAGTATCAGTTAGGATGGATAGATAGATAGATAGATAGATAGATAGATAATACTACAAATTATATCAGTCTAGTACAGCAAAACTAACCAATAATACTGTCAGAGAACACTATTTAGGATGCCATCAATCATAACATACAAAGTGTCAGTACATACAAAATGTATGTACTAATAGGATCTACCTAATTGCACAAGTGCACATTAGACATTATCCTTCATTTCTTATTCTTGGTATCTTTTATTTATTACATTTATCAATTACATTATGGCAGAAGCACCGTTCTTTGTTTTGATGTACATACTATATACCTTACTCAGCTCTCCTTGTTTTAGCATTTGACATAATGTGAAAGGTTATTTGTCATAGAGTAGTTGTGCAAATTACTGGAAAAATCAATGTGTGCAAATGAAAGACATGTTGTGTCAGAAACATCTCAGGAAGCTTGTGCTAGTAATATATTTCTAAATTACAATCCTAAACTTTTACGCTATGCAAATCTGTTTTAAGTAATAAATTATTCTACACCAACCATGTGAGGAAAGACCGTTCAACTTTATAATGATTTATTTGGAAATAATTATTGAAACGTTTACATGAATAGGTTCTTTTTGTAACTGCTCACAATTTTTTTTACAGTGCTCTAAATTTATCACCTTTAATATAGCAGTGCTCCAAAGCTGATCAAATGTTTTATTTGCAGATGAACACATATTGAAATCTTTAAATACACTGTATCCTGAATGCGAAACAGATGGCCACCTGTCTAACTGTGGAATGTGCTGGTTGCTATAGCAAAAATGTTTTGTGTTATATTTGATTCAGATACTGAATAAAATATGTGTATTGTCCTCTGAATCAAATAGAACATATCATCAGAGTGCTAGTGTTATGTCCAAAATGTTTCAAGTAAATGTGTAAATATATATGTATGTGCAGTATATATATATATATATATATATATATATATATATATATATATATATGGAAATAGTATTTCTTGGATCACGCACAGTGTATTATCCTGATTGCAACATTGAAGTGCTGGTATCATACATATGAATAGTTAATCGACCACTTAAATCCTTCAAATAAGAGGAGGCAGCAGTCCCTTCCGTAGGTCTGTATGGCAGTCAGACGAAATAGTGATCTGGAAAATGGGGTGGAAAGGACAAGCGCCAAAATAGTGTCATAAATTAATGAATGATGGTGCCCGTGCTCAAATAATAATGAGCGTACCAAAAGATAATTCTTTAAAGCTTGTCTGTAAATCTTGTTGGTGGATGACATAGAGCTGGACCCGGATTACTGGTGCCAAATAGGACCTTGATAAGAAGAGGCTCTTTGCAGAGCCAAGTGGAGAAGAAAAATAATATAGTGTAGTATTTTCAGAATAGTGAGTCTCGTGATAAATGGTTATGCGTACCCAATTATTTCTTGGGTAAATGCATGTAGTGATAACCTTGGTAGCTTTATCCAAGTTTCTTCTTTATTTTTCAGCCCCAGAAAGTACCCACATAATGTGGTGATGGTCTGGTGACGGTCCTTGCAAAAAATTATTATTTTTTTTTCAGGAGTGGGGGAAATGGCGAATCAGGCTCCACGCTATTAACCACTTTATAGCCTTCGTCTGTGAGAGGCGAGAGAGAAGGAACGCGGCTCTACAATCGTTGGGTACAAAGTGTCCGGAGAACGGGCAGGAATCGATTGTTTCCCTCCAATAGATCACTGTGATGTCACCGATATTTCTTACATGTGACTTGTCTCACCGTCAGGTCCATAACTATTGGGACATTGACAGAATTTTCAGATTTTGGCCTCTATTCACCACCACAATGGTTTTGAAATGAAACAAACAAGATGTGCTTTAACTGCAGACTTTCAGATTTAATTTGAGGGTAATTACATCCAAATCGGGTGAACGGTGTAGGAATTACAACAATTTCAATATGTGCCTCCCACTTTTTAAGGGGCCAAAAGTAATGGGACTATCAACTCAAAAGCTATTTCATGGACAGGTGTGGGCTATTCCCTCATTATTTCATTATCAATTAAGCAGGTAAAAGGTCTGGAGTTGATTCTAGGTGTGACATTTGCATTTGGAATCAGTTGCTGTCAACTCTCAATATGAGATCCAAAGAGCTGTCACTATCAGTGAAGCAAGCCATCATTAGGCTGAAAAATCAAAACAAACCCATCAGAGAGATAGCAAAAATATTAGGTGTGGCCAAATCAAATGTTTGGAACATTTTTAAAAAGAAAGACCGCACCAGAGAGCTCAGCAACACCAAAAGACTCGGAGGGGGGCGTGGCCTAACTGGCAGAGTGGACAGACGTGGCTTTATACAGCTCCTGCCTTACCTGTCCTTTATAGAGAAGAGCCTGCGTCTTACCCACTTGACACATCGCTGCTCAGACACCTGTGGGAGCCCACACCACCCTGGCTCCATAGCCCGGACTATTGTAGCGATTTGAGCCCCCTGCTCGATTGAGGCCTACTTCTCCCCCTGAAGCCGCGGCCTCGAGTTTGGAGCCTCCGTGGTCCGCGGGTTGTGCCTCCGCTAATGTTGCCGCTCCTGACCCCAGCTATCTTCCGGGGTGTGCCGCTACCTTCCTCCGTGGGGATCCTCCGGTGAGTGCCTCTCCCACTCCGTCTTATAAGCCCCCTGGACACCGCTTTAAGGAGTGCTGTTTTAATCGCAGCTGCCGCCACCGCTGGCTCCTGCTGGGCCCCGTGAAGTGACACATCAGCCCACAGCTCTTTCCCCTTTGAAGAGGCTTTAACACTGGGCTCTGCCCCACCGCCCTCCTTGGTGACCATTTAAGGGGGTCTTGCAAAGCCCTGCAGGCCGCACGGATGTGTCCCCCTGGCTACATGTACACAGCCTCCAGCCCCAACTGAAACCTATAACACCCCTCCCAGTCCATACTCACTATAAGTGTGGGTTGTTGTCTCCAGGGAGTCGTCTGCCTTAAGGAACATTCTGAAGAGATGACTGGGCCTTCTTTCTCTGTATAACCCTCTGTGGTGTCCGTTATCCTGTTTAACTTGTGCTGGACTCAGTAATTATTCTCCATTACAGTGTTCTCTGATCCAGTGATACTGGTGCTCCCCCCGGTGGTCATAGCTTTTATTGCATGCCATAACAGCACTTGGCAGTAGATTTATATTTTTCACCTTTGTCGACAACACTTTTGAGCGATATTTATGTAAAAAAGGCTCTTAACCACAATGACTGTCTCTAACATACTACCATGAAACAAGGCGTTATACATCCATAATGGCTATATAATAATCCCCTGGCCTCTGGGGGTTGGTGATCGACTGCCTCAACTTTTCATATGACATCGTAACATTTAAACGAACGTTTACTGCCTATCATTAACCTACATTTTCAGCTACCTATATGCCATGGGCAAAACCGGGAAATCTGCTCACAAGAAAGAGACTCCTCATCCTAGAACAGAACCATCTCAATCTGACCTACGTCCATTTCTCTTGCCAACTCCTGCTAAACAAGACTCTATCTCTGACTCAATAGCATCTTCACCAGATCCATCAAATCCTCCTAGCCCTATGTCAATGGAAACCCCAGCAATGCAATCCTCTGCGAAGTCCAACAATGACATACAAGAACTTCTGACATACGTCAAGACATTACCGACAAAGTCAGACATCCAAAATACTCTTCGTCAGGAATTGGCGTCTGTTAAGCAAGATCTTTCTTTACTGTCGGACCGCCTTACGTCCCTAGAAGATAGTCAAGAACACACAGATTCCTCTTTGTCTAAGTTGACAACAATAGTTGCCCAACAATCAAGGGAACTACTCTCGCTTAAAACCAGAATGGAAGACTTGGACAATCGTGGCCGAAGAAATAACATACGCGTCAGGGGCTTGCCTGAGGATGTCCTCCCCTCAAACTTAATCGATGCTTTAACAAAGATTTTCAATGAAATTCTCGGCAATAACCCAAACGACAAGCTACAATTTGACCGAGTACATCGAGCTTTGCGGCCGCGTGGCTCCTCATCCGACCGCCCGAGAGATGTAATCTGCCGATTACACTACTTTGCCCAAAAAGAGGAAATAATGCGGAAAGTCAGGCAACTAGATGGTGTGGATTTTAATGGCGATGTTATTCACATCTTTCAGGACTTATCGTGGCACACTCTGCAACAGCGCCGAGCTCTACGCCCACTGACTGATGAGTTGCGCAAACGCCAATTAAAGTACAGATGGGGATTCCCCTTCCACCTGCAGGTGACTCTCTCAGGCAAATCGCACACTCTCTATAACCCCTCTGACCTATTATCCTTTTGTTCTGCTCTGGGCCTTCCGAAAATTGAAACTCCTGATTGGAAAGAACCATTAGCTCAATGGGACTTGCCCTCAACTGAATCACGGCCTTCCTCTTGGCAGACGGTCAGGAATCCTCAACGTCGAAACAGGTTTTCCCCAGATCATTCCGCAGCAGAAGTTACCTGATTGTGTATTTCCATTTCCCTTTTCTAGGATAATGTTCACTATAGAGAGCTAATTTATATTTAATATTGACAGTGTTATATTTTCCCATAATGTAATGTTCACTAAACTTTAATATGTCTTGATGTTTATATCTAGAGTTTTATACCTTGCTAACCTTTTGAGGTTGAAGTTGACACCAATCCCCTGTGCCCCCTCACCCGCTTAATGTATATTACTACTGAGACTTCGGACCATAATTGTTGTTCCGTGGTTTCAGTCGCGGGTTTTTCAGTATTGTTTATCTTGCATATCTTGTTAATGTCTGTTTTTCAATGTTGTTTTCTTTTTTTTTTCTTTATTTGTTTTTTCTTTTTTTTCCCTTGGGTCTTTGAATGCCATTATTTCTTTGCCATCCATAATGTCCCTGCCTACTAAAATTTTAATCTCCTCCGTCAATGCCCGAGGATTAAATTCTCCAGAAAAGCGTTCTCAAATGTTGCGCGCTCTATGGGCAAATAGAGTTGATGTAGCACTGGTTCAGGAAACACATTTTAAAATTGCAGCGCGCCCTCAGTCTTTGTGTGATAGACATTATTCTGCTGCCTATTATAATAATAACCCAGAGGGGAAGTCGAAAGGCGTCGCAATTATTTTCTCACGCAAACTCCCCATTTCTGATGTAAACATACATAGATTGATTCCGGGTAGACTCCTCTTACTTACATGCCACATATATAATCAGGTCTTCACTTTCATCAATATTTATGCCCCCAACAAGGGCCAATATGATTTTCTCCGGTCTGCAATGGATATGGTTGACCCCCTACTTCAGGGTATTGTTCTTTTGGGAGGAGATCTTAACTGGTCCTCAGACCCCTCACTAGATATATCTAAGGATGCGCCTAGGTATCCCCTTGCTAAGTACAAAAAAGTCAAGACTTTGTTTCATAATTACCAACTGGCAGACTCCTGGAGGACATTATATCCCACGGGCCGTAACTACTCCTTTTATTCCCATCCTCACAACACATACTCTCGCCTGGACTATCTATTCCTCAGCCATAGACACCTCCACATGCTCGCTGAAGCTGACATTGGGCCAATAACATGGTCAGATCACGCTCCGGTCTCATTGACGTTGATCCTTCCACATTTTTCCTCTAAACAATGGACGTGGCGATTAAATGAATCCTTCTTACAGGACACATACTGTAAAGCCGAAATCGATACTGCGCTATCTGACTATATTACCCACAACGACTTACCAGAAACTTCCCCAATCTCAATATGGGAAGCGCACAAGTGCGTTATCCGTGGTAAGCTTATACAATTGGGCTCCTATATTAAAAAACAAAAATCCGCACAGATTTCGACCCTTTTACAACAAATTAAATTACTAGAGGCGTCGCATAAACAAACCATGTCTAAAGAGGACTATCATAAGCTTATGGAATCTCGTAATATTCTTAGCAAATTACTTTCGAACAACATACAGTTGTCCGTTAAAAAGTGTAGAAGTCGCTTTTATCACTGGGGTAATAAGCCGGGACGTCTTTTGGCTAGAGCGCTGAGAGCCCAGCGAGCATGTGGATTCATACACACACTTAAGGATAGTGGGGGAAGGCCTCAAGTTGAAACCTCTAAACTTGCAGAATGCTTCCAACAATATTATTCTTCTCTTTATAACCTACCTAATACTAATCCTGTATCCTCTAATCCTCTTACTTCACAAAACGTTCTTGATTATTTGGCTTCCATTTCCTTTCCTACTATCTCACCTCTAGATAAGCTGGCGTTGGAGGTTCCATTCTCTGTGCGTGAGCTAGAGTTAGCATTAGCCTCTTCACCTACGGGAAAGTGCCCTGGCCCTGACGGCTTAACCATAGGTTATTACAAGAGTTTCCAGAATAAACTAATCCCTATGATGTTGAAGGCTTTCAACCATATCTCAGTGGAATTGCAATTTTCTAAACAATTCCTAGAGGCACACATCTCAGTCATCCCCAAAGCTGGTAAGGACCCCTCCCTGTGTTCGAGCTACAGACCCATTTCATTATTAAATATGGACCTTAAATTATATGCCAAGCTAATAGCTAATAGGCTAAACCCCCTCATTCCTCAGCTGATACATACTGACCAAGTCGGATTTGTTAAGGGACGGGAGGCACGTGATAATACCACAAAAGTCCTCAATTTGGTACACTTTGCTACTACTCAATCAAAGATCCCTATTATCCTACTCTCCACCGATGCTGAAAAAGCGTTTGATAGAATTAATTGGTCTTTTATGAGGTCTGTGCTGGTACACATGGGATTGGGTCCCGTGACACTGCATAGAATTCTGGCCCTTTATTCCTGTCCTTCGGCGAGGGTGAGGGTCAATGGTGAGCTGTCTGGATCTTTCTCCATACACAATGGCACGCAACAAGGCTGCCCTCTGTCGCCATTGATTTTCATCCTTTGCATGGAGGCTCTGGCCGGATCTATACGCGCCAATCCACTTATTTCTGGGATTATGGTAGGTGAACAGGAACACAAACTGGCTCTTTTTGCGGATGACCTATTGGCTACTGTTTCCCACCCGGTGACGTCTCTGCCTCACTTGATGCATGAGTTTGACCGTTTTGGAAAGTTGTCCAACTTTAAAATTAACTTCACAAAATCTTGGGCCTTAAATCTGTCTGTGCATGCTTCTGTAGTTTCGGGTTTGCAGTCGGCTTTCCCATTCCCTTGGCACCCTTCTCATATTACCTATCTAGGGGTTAAAATTCCTAAAAACATGTCGCATCTCTTTAATATTAATTTTTCTCCCATCCTCTCCTCCATTCGAATGGACTATTCCCATTGGCATTTGAAACAACTTTCTTGGCTGGGTAGAATAAGCATGGTGAAGATGAATACGCTTCCTAAATTGCTTTACCTCTTTCAGTCTTTGCCCATTCAGATTCCAGATTCCTGGTTCCGTTCGCTAAATGTCTTAATTCAGCAATTTATTTGGTCTAGGAAACAACCTAGGATTAAACGTACTCTTCTAACTCGACCAAAACAACTGGGTGGTCTCCAACTCCCAGATATCAAAGCATACTATCACACTATCCACCTTAATAGAATTCTTGAGTGGACTAGATATAGAGAGGTGAAGCAATGGGTTGCCCTTGAAGGTCGCTTCATGAAATTTCCCCCTGAAATAACACCTTGGCTTCCTTCCATTCCTAAACTAGATTTCCATCATCCAACAATTTCTCCTTCCCTTTCGGTGTGGAATTCTTTAAGAAATCTCCCTTATATTTCTTCACGCTTTGGACCTCTTACTTCTTTTTTGGCTAACCCGGATTTTCCCCCTGGTATTGATTTTAATCAATTCCCTAACTGGGTGCGGGAAGGCCTTTTTCGGACTGGCCAGCTGGTGACTAAGTCAGGTATCAAAGCATTTCTTGATATCCAGGAAAGGTGGTCAATACCTCATTCAGATTTTTGGAAATACCTGCAAGTTCTCCATTACCTGTCCTCTGCGGGTAGAATGAATGTTTCTAGTCGAGATCTCACTGCTTTCGAAAAACTTTGCATTTCACCAACCGATCCATCCCACACAATTTCTGCTATCTACCAGATACTCCTTAACAACCCTTCCTGTATCATACCTCCTTGGGCTAAAAAATGGGAATTAGATTTAGGCATTACCCTCACAGAGCAAGAATGGCAAACAATATTTCTCAAGGCACACTGCAGCTCAACTTGCTCAATTATCAAGGAAACGCAATACAAAATTTTGATGAGATGGTATAGACACCCTACACTATTACATGCCATGTTCCCAACAAAATCCAACTGTTGCTGGAGATGTCTTAGGGCTCCAGGGTCATTACTACATATATGGTGGGACTGTCCACAGCTATCTAAATATTGGTTGGAGGTCATTTCCGTTTCACAACAAATTTTAGGCGCGCCTGTCCCCACTGATCCAGCATTTTGGTTAATAAATTATTCTGAGTCCTCACTGGGATACTACAAAAAGTCCTTGCTGCGCCATTTGAGTAATGCCGCAAGAGCTGTCATTCCAATTCTTTGGAACTCTTGTAACCCGTCCACACGTAGGGACTGGTTCCAAAGACTCGATTACTACATGTCAATGGAAGACTCTTCAACCCTCTCCATCAATAGCCCTTTTATTCTCACTAATACTTGGCTTCCATGGTTGGAATACAAAAACTCTATGGAATATAGAAATTATATGTTTCCAGCCGTAATTACCCCGTAATATAGACTGCAGCTTCTTTATATTGCTAACCACTTACTTTTAAAACATGAAGACCCTTCCCTGTTCCCCCATTTTTTGTTACTTAGTATATAGTTTTTCTTTTTACTTTACTTTACCTTCTTTATACTGTGTGATGTGTTTATTGAAATGTAAAAAAGTGGTTTCTAATTTGCGTACATTTGGACACGTACACGTTGATAATGTTTTGCTTCTGTATGATGTACGTTCTTTGTTTGAAACCTCTAATAAAAACAGAATGCAAAAAAAAAAAAAGACTCGGAGGACCATGGAAAACAACTGTGGTGGATGACAAAAGAAATATTTCCCTGGTGAAGAAAAACCCCTTCACAACAGTTGGCCAAATCAAGAACACTCTCCAGGAGGTAGATGTATATGTGTCAAAGTCAACAATCAAGAGAAGACTTCAAAAGAGTGAATATAGAGGGTTCACCACAAGATGCAAACCATTGGTGAGCCACAAAAACAGGAAGACCAGATTAGAGTTTGCCAAACAACATCCAAAAAAGCCATTACAGTTCTGGAACAACATCCTATGGACAGATGAGACAAAGATCAACTTGAACCAGAGTGATGGGAAGAGAAGAGACGGAAAGGAACTGCTCATGATCCAAAACATACCACCTCATCAGTGAAGCATGGTGGTGGTAGTGTCATGGCGTGGGCATGTATGGCTGCCAATGGAACTGGTTCCCTTGTATTTATTGATGATGTGACTGCTGACAAAAGCAGTAGAATGAATTCTGAAGTGTTTTGGGCAATATTATATGCTCATATTCAGTCAAATGCTTCAGAACTCATTGGACAGCGCTTCACAGTGCAGATGGACAATGACCCGAAGCATACTGCAAAAGCAGCAAAAGAGTTTTTAAGGCTAAAAAGTGGAATGTTATGCAATGACCAAGTCAATCCCCTGACCTGAATCCGATTGAGCATGCATTTCACTTGATGAAGACAAAACTGAAGGGAAAATGGCGCAAGAACAAGCAGGAACTGAAGACATTTGCAGTAGAGGCCTGGCAGAGCATCACCAGGGATGAAACCCAGCATCTGGTGATGTCTATGCGTTCCAGACTTCAGGCTGTAATTGCCTGCAAAGGATTTGCAACAAAGTATTAAAAAGTGAAAGTTAGATTTAGGATTGTTTAGTTTGTCCCATTACTTTTGGCCCCTTAAAAAGTGGCAGGCACATGTAGAAACCGTTGTAATTCCTACACCATTCTCCTGATTTGGATGTAATTACCCTCAAATTAAATCTGAAAGTCTGCAGTTAAATCACATGTTGTTTGTTTCATTCATTGCTTTTTGATGGTTCAATGTACATAAACCTTGTTTAAAGCACAAATTATTAAAAATATTGTATAAAATTACCTACAGGCTTTGTATATAAGTTGTACATGAAACATAAATTAATTTCATGTATGTACACTAACTTTGTTTGAGCCACAAAATTATTGAAAATATTGTATAAAATTACCTGCAGGCTGTGTGTATAAGGTGTATATAGAACATAAAAGCATTCTGTGCTTAGATTTGGGTCCCCTTCATTATATTATACAAATATTCCAAAATAGGGAATATTCCGTTAACCAAAATACCCCTGGTCCCAAGCATTTTGGATAAGGGAGACTCAACCTGTAACCCTTATACACACAGCCTTCAGGTCATTGTATACAATATTTTTTATAATTTTGTGCATCAAAAAAAGTTTGTGTACATACATGACTTTCATTTATGTTTCATATACACCTTATACACACAGCCTGAAGGTTATTTTATACAATATTTTTAATAATTTGTGCCTTAGACAAAGTTTATGTACATTAAACCATCAAAAATCAAAGGTTTCATTATCTCAGTCATGCTGAAAATATTCCGTATTTCGGAATATTCCGTATCTTGGAATATTTGGATATGGTTGACTTACAGCACTTAGTGTATAATTGATGATTAGTGTTCAAATTACAAAACTTAAAAGATTATAATTGGAATAGGATGCCTTACCAAAAGTATGTTTCTTCAGAAAATGTATAAATTAAACAAATTTTCAATAAAACCTGGAGGCATCTACGAGCCATACATACAAAGTAGTGTAATAATGATGTACAGTATAGTGTAGTAACATACAACGCAATCGGTATGAAATACCGCCGGCCGCATTGTCGGCAGTTCGATTCCCGGCAGCGCCTGGCCGACATCAGCAGAGTTCCCGGCAGTGGAAGCCCGACAGCGCTGGAAATCCCGATTGTGGATAGGTAAGTACTAACTAACCTAACCTAACCCCCTAACCCTAACCCTCCTTAGGGGTGCCTAACCCTAACCTTCCCCCCAAGTGCCTAACCCTAATCCCCCATCTAAGTGCCTAACCCTAACCCTCCCTTCCCCGCTGCCTACACCTAAGTCCCCTGGGGGTGTCTAACCCTAAGTCCCCCCCGGGGGTGCCTAACCCTAACCCTCCTGGGGGGTGCCTAACCTTAATTCCCCCCGGGTGCCCTAAACCTAACCCTCCCCCTGCGGCTGTCTGCTCGCTGCGCATGGCATCCCTTTGATAGGGATGCCAGGCGCCTGTTTCCTGGCATCGGGGAAATGTCAGGCATCTACATCTAGATGCCTGGCATTTCATCCCTCGCCGGGATATGACAGTCGGGAAGCCGGCAGCCGGCTTCCCGATTGTATACCCATACAACATGTGCATCAATTGCATGCCATCTCTGTAGTGGAGGTACTGTATTCACACAAGCAGGTTTTCAAGTGCGTCATGTAAAAAATAAACTCAACTTACAGATGTGTCCTCATACACCTAGCCCCAATACGCCATACTGTGCGAGATGCCCTATGCTACCGGTGTAGTGTACCATCTTTTTCTTTAAACTATGGGCTTAATTTGCATTGCAGATGCAGCACAGTATCACGCCTGAATGTTTGATGGCTTCAACTGCAGAAATTAAGACCAGAGGGCTAAGGGCAGTGGATGACAAGAAACGGGAGGGCAATATATATGTCCTCTTCGTTCGTCTCTCCCAGTTGTTGGTGAGACCTACCCCAAGGCATGAAGTCTAGTCCACCTGATGGTTTTCTCCAGTGACCCCTCCAAGTGGGATAGGGGTTTTGCTGTGTCGAAGCTGGATAATTGGCTGAGACAAGATCAGCTTAAAATTAGATCGTAAAGATGCCATCTTGCGACTGGCCGCAAGATGGCATTTTCGAAAATGAGATCGCAAGACACCATTTTGCGAATGGCTGCCCAAGCACCATTTTAGGTAAATTCACACATAAGTACATATGGCGATATTGCTATTAGCATCATGTGATTGCATCTTTCACCATTTCTCATACACACATTAATACGCACAATTGCGCTGTTAACTAGTCGCATATTAGCGAATGCATAAGATCCTGTATGAAAACGCTGTTTATTAGCTTCATGTGCACGCATCTGCCCCAAGTTAACTAGCATCTTTATATCAAACCCCAAAATACTTACACAGTACATATTCACATAAAAGGTCTCATAAGCTTTAAAGTATAAGATTCAAGTTTGTTCATTTATTATAATTGCTGAGAAATAAAGGTTATTTGGTAGCTAAGGTTTAATACATGATAAGTAAGTCATGTTTGATATGTTACTGATCTGCACTCTTTCAACAGCATTTTGATATCATCAGTGTAAAGATCGCAACATGCATTCTCAACTTATGGACCGCAGAGACTTAAAGCACCAAAATGTACATTATATGACCAACTGTTAGGATGTGCATGAACAGGAAACCAGAGACAACCAGTTGTTAGAGGCTGGACTGTGTCTATTTGAATCAACCTGTTAAATGCTCTGCAACAGATGCATTCTCCTGGGAACCAATGGCATCAGCGACAAGCCTCTCTATTGTGTTGTCTGTTTCTGTGAGAGTATAAACATGTGTGTTGTGACCCCAGTCTTAGTCTTCTTGCTGAATGCTGATAGACGGGGGTTTCTTGCTGAAGCCTGCATCTGGTCCAGAAGCACTGCGTATGTATAACTGCACTTGGGTCTGTATAATTCTTTGCGCTAAATTGTACTTAGATCGTAGTGTGTAACTGACTGTACTTTTACTTGAAATATCACTTTGTGCTTTGGAACCACAGGTAAAAGGTCTAGAGTCTTTATTTACTATATGACTGCGTATGGAAAATAGCATCATCCTTAGAGGTTTATAGGCAGGATATTAGAAGGTATAGGCAGGAGTGTATAGAGGTTCTAATTCAATATCCTTAGTTAGGGGCTCATAGTGAAGTCACTTACCTACTCACACGATACATACGGTTATCGATATCTCACCAAAGGGTGGAGTGACCACACGCAGGGTTTACCTGCCACCGCTCGGTGCTGAGAAATCGCTACCTGTTTTCGTGTGAGCCAGGGACGCTGACTAGAATCCAGGGACAAGAGAGTAAAAAGTTTGTTTTCCTTTGTTGATAGAACCTTATGTTTAGAGGGGTGCCGCAGTATTGAGCACGCGGCTGAGTCGCAGTTTTGCACAGTCAAGACGCACTTTTGTGTACGCAGCTAAAGGTTGTCATACGGTTGTGTGGTAGTCGCATTATTGTGTATGCGACTGGTCGCACAATAGTGCATACATACTTCCGGTTGTGCTGCCACGTGTTTAAACAAAGCCGTTGAGGTTTACATTCTTTTCAATTGTTGTCAATATCTGGGTTAACGTGTATTTTTCTGCGCAGGAAAAAAGTGTGTAAAAGTGAGTATTTGTTGGTAGGGGTAACTTGTTCCCTAAAGTTAGAGGTACCGTATGACCTTTAAGGGCTTAATGCTAGCCGCTCGGTAAGCAGCTTACCGTTCTATACACAGTAGCAGGTGTACATGTTGTCTTTATTGTAGAGAGGTGCTTGGAAGTAGCCGACTTAAACTTCCATAGGTGTGGAAGTTGCCTTCTGAAATCTTATCCGGTGTGTGGAGTAGCCTTCTACAAATCTTCACAGGTGTGTGGGCGCTGCCGTTTAAATCGTCCACTGGTAATTGAAAGTATCTTGATTGTCTTTCACCAGTTTAAATCTTTATTGAAAAATGTAGGAGTTGTCTCAGAATGGGAGCCATGCAAACAATAGAGATGTTAGACAAAGATGTGCTGCTAATGGAAGCGCCACTTGGATCGGCCCGTCGTATTATGCTTACTAAGTACGGTACTTATGCAATAAGGTATTGTGATGTATGGTTTAAAATGACGATGAAGAGTGTTAGACCATTTCCCAGAATTGGTAGTTTTGATAAAGATGTATTAGATAATGTCTGGTATCACATCAGTCTGATGCGCTCCCGAGAGAAAAAGGTCAAATATTATGAATGTTTAAAGTTGTGCAGCATTAAGGGGATGCGTGGCTTAAAAATGCACAAGCAACGCAAACTAGCGTTGCGAGCGCATTGCCAGAGAATACATCCGCGACACTAAATTGCAATGCGGGCGAGCTGAAAAATGGCGCAAATGTGCAGCAAGGTAGCATTGTGGAAAGTATTGTCAGCAGTTCACGCGCACCATCTCCACCTTATGTGGATGGAGGTGCAAGTACAGTTATCAAAAATACCCATAAAAATGTAACAAGCAATTTGTACCCTCTTAAGCAACCATAAAGAAGATGTGGACGATGAGACTACTGTAATGTCTGCCATTTCCCATGCTGTGCAGATGATAGATGCTGCACCACAACAATCACGAGTGGTGCCGCCATCTCCATCGGTAACAGCAAGGGAAGTGCTAGCCCCCTCTGCACCCATAGAGGAAGTCGTTAATACCATACTTAGCAGCAGCAGATTAAACCCCCAGCCAGGTATCAAGGTCAAAGGTAGCAGCACTACCGGTCTGCATCCCATTCAGACAATAACTGTTCCGAATGGAAATGCAGATGCGAACGGTATAGTGCCCATGAGGGAAGTGGTAATGCATTGTCCTTGGACAAGAGCAGAACTGAATTCCATCATAAATGATTTCCCCGATACCAAAAAGGAACTAGCCAAATGTCAAAGATTTTTGAGGAATTTGGGTAGTTCTCATGAGCCAACTAATAAAGATTGGTGTGTGGTGTTAAGGGCCTGTCTACCACGCAATACCGACGTGACAAAATTTATCATGGATTGTGTATTGGATGGTGACGTTCCCTTAACAGACCAAGTAAACCAAGGTAACATTTCCCGCATTGTAACTCAATTGGGTATATATTTTTTGGTAGTAGTTAACTGGAACAAAATTTTCACTATAAAGCAAAAGGAGAGTGAATCTGCAGAAGACTATTGCGAATGATCTCTGCAGGCTATCACCTAGTACACTGGGAAAGAAGATATTAAAGATAGCACTCACCACAGGGGAATGGTAGTCACGGTACTCATTGATGGTCTTAAAGAAAACTTAAAGACTCGGGTTCAGACCTCACAACCTGGCTGGAGGGGAGTCACAATAGATAGCCTCATAGAATCTGCCATAGAACATGATAAAAACATCTCAAAGAAGAGAGAGACCCAGAGCGAAAAACGAATGGCGGTCAGTATCCAGGCTCTGGAAGGAATGACGGTAACATCACAGCCAGCAGACACACTTGCATCTACAAACACACTTACACCTGAACAGTTATATGCCCTCACTAATCCCACGCAACAGCAAACACAGCTCTATTCTACTAATCCTACACATCCACAGGTCCCATACTACTCACAAACTTCGTACTCCCCACAATACCATTATCCTCTATATCCCTACCCATATCCATCACCTTTTCCCCCTGCTCAAACCTCACAACAACCCGTGTCTTCATCCAATCCACGAACATGTTTTAATTGTAACCAGCAAGGACATTTAATTAGAAACTGCAGAGTAAAAAGGGTAGGACCTCAAATCAGGGAAAACCTGCATATCCCCATAAGGGATATGCACAGAGGCCAGCAAATATCCAGCAAGCACCAGCTCAAATTGTGGCCATTAATGCTTTATTGGAGAATGGTAGCCAACGCTAGGGGACAGGTCATACCTGTAGTCTACAGATAGTCAGGTTAATGGGAAGTACTAGGGAAGAACCGGTCATGATGGTTGATGCAGATGGTACTGAATATCCTTTTCTTGTAGACAGAGGGGCGAACAGGTCAGTGATAAAATCTCCTGTTAATTTACAAGTGACCAACGAGACAGTACCAACAATGGGTGTAACAGGTAAAGTGCAACATTATCCTTTAACAAAGTCCACAGAGGTTACTATTGGGCTGTTGCATACCAGGGATTCTTTCCTTCTGGCTGCTGTGGCTCCTACTAACCAGCTTGGTAGAGATTATGTAAGATGGGATGTGTCATATATTGCACCCCTGATGGTGTATTTCTATATATCACAGAAAGATTTGCGCACGAGGTGCGGGATATGTTAGACACTCCCCAAAGGATAATGTATCACTCTACCAGTTTAAATGAAAATCCATCTCAGGTAGATCAAATGTTGTCCCAAATTCCAGATTCCCTTTGGACTAAGGATGGACAGGACACTGGATTAATGGCAAACGTAAGCCCCGTAACGGTAAATTTAAAAGGTGTTAGGCAAGCTCCAGAAATTCCCCAGTACCCACTAAAACAGGAGGTAGAATTAGGGTTTTTTCCAATAATTGAGCAATTATTACAACAGGGAATTTTAATTCGTACAACTAGTGTAGCCAACAGTCCCATCTTCCCAGTAAAGAAGAGTGGTGGGAGGGGTTATAGGCTGGTACAAGACCTTAGAGGTGTTAATAAAGTAGTAGAGAGCCAATTCCCCGTATTGCCAAATCCAGCAGATCCCTCCAAACGCATCCCATTTCACTGTCATTGACCTCTGTTCTGCTTTCTTCTCTGTGCCTCTCCACCCTGACTGTCAGTATTTATTCGCATTTACATACAGAGGTGTACAATATACATGGACATGGTTGCCCCAAGGTTCCATAGATAGCCCCAGTATCTTCTCCCTGGCCTTGCACGACTGTTTACAATCTTTTCAACCTGCCAATGGATCTGTTCTAATTCAATATGTGGATGATTTATTGCTATGTTCTGATTCGTTTGTCATGTTTGAATGATACTAAACTTTTGTTGCTCCATCTTTCGCATACAGGACACAAGGTTGCTAAGGACAAACTACAGCCGTGCCAATCCAGAGAAAAATATTTGGGACACTGCCTAACCCAGGGGTTACGACATCTCACAAATGATAGAATCCAGGCCATACAGAACATGACACTGCCGCAGAATCAACAGCAAATTCATACCTTCTTGGGAATGTGTGGATACTGTAGAATGTGGATCCCAGGTTTTTCTATTTTGGCCTTGCCTTTGCAGGACTTAGTCTCTTCCTCAAAGCCCGATTGTGTCATACACACAGAGGAATCAGAGCAGACTTTCCTTAACTTAAGGATAGTCTGACAAAAGCACCTGCATTGGGAATACCTGATTAGGAAAAACCTTTTGATTTGTATTGTACGAAAGCTGATGGTTGTGCTGCAGGTGTCCTCAATCAAAAACATGGTGATGCCAGTTGGCCCGTAGCATACTACAGTGCCCAATTGGACACTGTGGCAAGATCACTCCCCACCTGTTTGAGAAATGTAGCAGCTACCGCTCTATTGGTGAGTAAAAGTGAGGACATAGTATTGGGTCATGATATGATTGTCTATACTCCCCACGCTGTATCTACTCTGCTGAACTCTGCTCAAACCAGACAAGTCTCTTCAGCTAGGTTTACCAAATGGGAACTAGCTCTAATTGCACCTGCAAACATCACTGTTAAATGTTGCAGCACGCTGAACCCAGCAACGTATTTACCATATGTACAACATGATGTACAAAGGGTGGAAGGAGATGAGTTGCTGGTGGGAGGTTAGTTCAGCGGACATAACGATGCACACGATTGTATGGAATATCTGAATCAGACCTTTACTGCTGGACCTGACATACATGACACACCTTTAGAGAATGTAGATGTAACTTTTTACATGGATGGGAGTTGTCATAGACAAACAGACACAGGTGAATTATGTACAGGTTATGCTGTTGTAAATGACACAGACATCATAGAAGCTAAACCTCTTGGTCCTCCTCACTCAGCCCAGGTGGCAGAGTTAGTAGCACTAACTAGAGCATGTGAACTGGCAGCAGGCAAGTCTGCTAACATTTACACTGACTTGAGGTACGCGTTCGGGGTGGTGCACGATGTCGGGGCTCTATGGCATCTGAGAAATTTTCTGACAGCAGCAGGCACGCCAGTTGCACATTCCCGACACATAAAACATATTTTAGAAGCAATCCAACTGCCCAAAGCGGTGGCAGTAATTAAGTGTAAAGCCCATACATGTGAGGATGATCCGGTGTCACTGGGCAACAACAGAGCCGATGAAGCTGCAAAATGGGCAGCAGGGTTAAAAATGTTATCTCCAACTGAACAAATTATGTCTTTCCAAACAATTGATATGCTGAAATTAATTGAGATGCAAAATTTGTGTCTAATCTGGAAATTTACATCTGGAAGTCTAAGGCAGTGGGCAAGAGTCCTCCGGGCTCTGGAGGACGGACAAGGTAAACCAGTAGCCCCCAAGGCATATTACCCCAGCCTGGCTGAGGCAGCACACGGTCTGACTCATCTGGGAAAGCAAGGTATGTGCAAATTGGTAAGAGCATAATGGTGTGCACCAGGTTTTTCTTCACAAGCAGAAAAGAGAGTAATGTCCTGTCTGACCTGCTTGAGGAAGAACATAGGGAAAGCGATCCCTACCGAACCGTCCCACATTCCACTGACTGATGGACCTTTCCAGGTGATACAAATTGATTTCATCCAATTACCACCCTGCAGGAATCTCAAGTATGTATTGGTGTGCACTGACGTATTTTCTAATTGGGTTGAGGCCTACCCAGCGGCTGTGTTTACTGCCAAGAAAATAGTTCAGGAATTTGTATGCAGATAAGGTATCCCTAAAATCATCGAGAGTGACAGGGGTATTCATTTCACAGGTGATGTTTTCCAAAATATGTGTAAGCTGATGGGTATTAATAGCCGACTTCACACCCCCTACCGACCGCAAGCCAGTGCCAAGGTAGAGAGGATGAATGGGACTATTAAAAATAAGTTAAGTAAAATCATGGCAGAGACTGGACTAGGATGGCCAGAAGCGTTACCGTTGGTCCTGCATAGCATAAGGACCACTCCTAGACCCCCTCTAAATCTGTCCCCATTTGAAATACTGTTCGGTAGACAACCACAGGAAGACTTGAAAGGTAACAATGAGGTAACTGTAAGGTATCTTATATCAATTAGTAAGCAATTAAAACAGCAACAGCAGAAACTTAAATTGTTGTCCCATGATATGCCTGAAACTAACTGTCATGATGTTGAACCAGGAGAATATGTTATGATCAGAAATTTCTTGCGTTCAGGTTGTTTGACTGATCGGTGGGAAGGTCCGTACCAGGTGCTGCTGACAAGTACTACATCTTTGAAGGTGGCTGAGAGAGATACCTGGGTCCATTCCACTCACTGCAAAAAGGTAAATTAACCGGTGGAGAAACAAGTCGGAGACAAGGCTGATAGCGTGGATCTGTCGATCGCGAACTTGTTCCGGGAGGATTTAAAAGGTCGTAGTGAGATAACTGAACTAAAAGAAATTTGAAGGTCTTGTGGCAATGGACGGGCCTGCTGTGTTCATTTTCATATTCTCTTTTAGAGTGTTCACCATTCTGGTTGGTTCTGGGATATCTGATTTCTGTGATGGGGGACCGATTGAGGAGATGGGAGCCGATGGCAGTGCTGATGGAGTGGAATCAGGAGGAGTGCTATGCCAATCAGGGGAGTGTCTGACCAATCTTAGTACTGTTATTGTTAAGAGAGCTGTTATTACGGATACTCGGGGATGGTGTGGAAGTTTATTGTCTGAAGATTCCTGTATTTGTGAGCTTTTTGGGTCCCTAGTTGATGAGAACTGTATTCAATGGTGCCAGCCTAAATATAGCCCGTACTGGGGTGGGTATACTTTAGAGGATTATCATAGCATGGTAGGCAAAATATTAAATCAAACTGATTGCTGGGTGTGTTCACATGTGCCACAGGGACAGCATAATGTAGGGTTGGTGCCATTTCCACTGAATATCACAGAAATTTTAGAATTGCAAAAAGGGAAAACATTGGATGGAAAATTCCTCTCATCCAAACCACCTCATTTTAAACTCTATCATTTCCAAGTACATAGATCACTTTTGTGTTTGAACATAACCAACCCCAATAAACCCGGGAGTTGGGAAGTGACAGAGAATAATCAGACGATGACCTTTTCACAGAGAGCTGATAATGAGTCCATAAATCATGATCTGTTACGTTCAATTAAATCTAGTGGGAAACATTTTAGGTACAGGTATACATTGAGTTCCGCCAAAGAAATTATTGGTAAGGTACAAGATGGTTATTGTGCTAAAATAATACAACCAGAAACTTGCATGTACCAAATGGTAGAGCCTGAGATAGGATTGTTTGCAAGGGAAATGTGTTTAATGATAATGATGCATACCATCCCTTATGTTCTCCCCTATAATGTGTATTTTATATGTGGAAGAAAGGCGTATAAGTGGCTCTCCCCAAGTTCCGAAGGTTTGTGTTACCTGGGAAGGGTAGTCCCAGAAGTTATGACCCTCACACATGTTGAAATGCTTGGTATCCATAAAAACACACCATCACCATACCTTCACATGCAATATGAACACAGAGACAAACAAAATATGATACCTGGTGACGTGCATAAAGCCACTCAGTTAATTAGTGAGACAACTGGCTTCCAAGTTTTAGTCGCACTGGATCCCACCAGAATCGCTCGGGGTACATTAAATTTTAGATATATTCAGGAACTTGCTAAATTGATAGATAATATCACCGAGATGTATGATGACACATTCAGGTATGCAGGGATAGAATTTCAAGCGTACAAGAAAGAACTGGTGCAACACAGGCTAGTGTTAAATTATTTAACTGCTGTCACTGAAGGGTACTGTGTAACTTTGGCCACCCAATTTGGAGTAAAATGTTGATATCAGCGACCCCAAGGAAGCGATAGACCGAAAGATGGATGAAATTCTGCAGCTAAAATGGGAGTTTCGTAAGAACCATAATGCTTCAGTGGCTGAAGTAGGGGAGAAGATAGAAGGATGGGTTTCATGGCTCAACCCAGTGAAATGGTTCTCAGGTCTATGGGCAGGGCAGTTTCTAGGGTCTGAGGCTCCCAGTGCAAGCAGTCAAAATGCACCCCCCCCTCGAAGCAGTAATATTGTGGAGTGGGCGTGGCATCATCTTGAGGGGGTGTGGTATCACAGTAAGGGAGCATGATCTAGAAAGACCACAGAATGTCAGCCACTGTGACTACTGAGTACAGGGTTGTCTAACCTGTCAGAGGCAAAGCACTGAAAAATATTTGTAGCTAAACAAAAGACAGACAGTATGCACGCGCTCAAAAAATGGGGTGTGGCCTAGCTGTCACAAGCCCACGCCGCATTTCTGTGTGCATGCCTTTGGTGTGACATTTGCAGAAGTATGACCTTGCATTACACCCAGTTTTAGTCGCGTTGGGAGCGAGCCCAGCACATTGAAAATACAAGCCAGATCCACATAAAATACACTGCAACAAACCACTTCCACATAAAATATATTGGAAAAGCCAGAGGCACATAATCTACGTTTTAAAACCACATCCACCTCAAATACATTATTAAATCCAGAACCACATAAAACACATTGAAAAAACAAGATTCATATAATACACACTTCATTCCAACCCCCTCCCTTACCATTCCATCCCAACAGGGCTTCCCCCCCACTGGCTCTCAGGCAAAAGTGCCCCTTATGCAGTGCCCACAGTGGTAGTGTAACTTATGCAGAGCCCCCTGTAGTCATTTCCCCTGTAGTCATGCCCCCATCAGTAATGCCCCCAATAGTAATGGTCCCTGTTGTAGTGCCCCAGTTGTATTGCCCCCAATAGTAATGCCCCCTGTAGTAGTGTCCCCTGTATACATTCCCCAGTATTAATGCCCCTGTATTAGTGTCCCCAATAGTAATGCTCCCTTTGTAGTAGTGCCCCAAGTAGTAAAGCCCAAGTAGTAGTGTCCCCAGTAGAAGTGCCCCTGGCCCCTGAGTAATGCACCCAGTAGTGGTGCCTCCTAAGCAATGACCCCAGTAGAAGTGCCCCCTTGTAATGTCCCCAGTAGTAGTGCCTGTGTGCCCCCAGTAGTGGTGTCTCCCCCAGCAGAAGTGCCCCCAGAGTAATGTCCCCAGTAGTAGTGCCCGGGTGCCCCCAGTGGTAGTGCCTCCCCCCAAGTATTGTCCAGGCTGCCTGCACAAAAAAATCGCCAGCATAGGCAAATTCTTGATCCTTATACTGAAATCCTGTTCCCTGCTGCTGGGAAACGAGAAGCCTTAACAGTGGAACGGGCAGGTGTATGAACTTCACGTCCCCAATGCCTAGCTTGTCTCTCCCAATGCCGCAGGTCTACCTTGATGCACAAAGAAATGAGATTGTCCAAGGTGTCTGGTAAATCCCTAGAAGTGAATTTGTCTTTCAATCTTTCAGACAGACCATGCAATAAGGTCACTCTGAGGGCTGCATCATTCATTGTACTTCGGCTGTGGTTGTCTGAAATTATACCACATATTAGCCTACAGAGCGTGCACCCTGTCGAAGTTGTAGAAGATCAGAGGACGCAGAAATTGATCTGCCAGGTTCATAGAAAATTCACTTTGAAAGCCTTAATAAAATCATAATAATTGGATACCAAGGAATCCGTCCTCTCCCCAAGGGGTGACACCCAATCAAGAGCAACTCTGGTAAACAAAGAGATAATAAATGCAATCTTGGACCTCTGGGTGGAGAAATTTTGTGGTAGGCATTCAAAGTGATTGATAAATCCCCTACAATTCGTAGGGTTTCCATCAAAATGGTTGGGATGGAACAACTGGAGACAAAATTTTGGGGATGCTGAAATCACCAGATGATTGGCAGGTGAAAGTTGTGGAGGAGCCAAAGCAGAGAGCAAGGACTGGATCGAGGCAAGTTGGTGGGAGACATCCTGAACATGTTGTCCCATATGTTGTTGGGTAGTCTATTCGACCTCCAAGTGAGTTAGTAAGTTCTGAAGAATCCTCTCACTCTAAGACCCAGCGGCTTCCATCTTTGGGCCTGTGCAAGCTATCATGCCTGAATGTTTGATGGCTTCAACTTCAGGAATTAAGACCAGAGGGCAAAGGGCAGTGGGTGACAAGAAACTGGAGGACAATATATATGTCCTCTTCATACGTATCTCCCAGTTGTTGGTGAGACCTACCCCAAAGTGCGGAGTCTAGTCCACCTGACGGTTTTCACCATTGACCCCTCCATATGGGTTTTGCTGCACCAAGTGAACAGGTCGTGGCCTCTTGAGCAGGTAGCTGGAGAAAACAAAGAGTAAAATATTGGAGGACTATATAAGCACTTGATATGAGATGCTGAATAGTGATGGTAGACAGCACTTGATATGAGATGTTGAATAGCAATGGTAATCAGCACTTGATATGACACGCTGAATAGCGATGGTAATCAGCACTTTATATGAGACGCTGAATAGCGATGGTAACTGGGAATCCAGACGCTGAGCAGAGAAGAACACAAGGGTTAGCAACTTGATGGAGAACACTGGAGGATAGTTTTGAGCCTAGGACGCAGTCTCAGCAAATGATCACTGGAGAAGCAAAGTTGCACAGGCAACTTCCTGTTCCAAAGACTAAGCTGAAATACCCTTAGGTAGCTGGCATTGGCTGAATGTAGCAGCTGACTGACTGCTGGCTACCAGTGGAGGATACTAGTCAGATGACTTGAACCAACATGGTGGCGCCCATGCCCACGGTAATAGAACCTGCACAAAAAAAAACAAACAGTAATACTTACCTTCAGCCCCGCTCCGGCGTCCGCTCCGCTCGGCTTCTCCTCTCTCTGCACTATGGGAAAGACGTCATAGTGCACATTGGGGGAGCCGGGAGCTGGTAGCCGGAGCCTCCATCTCTGTCTGCTCTGCACTGCAGGGTGCCCACTGGTTACTGAATCTCAGCGGGCACCCAGCAATTAACAGGCTGTATCTGCAGCAGGGGTAGGAGGCGGCGCACACCGTGTGATTGCACAGGTTGCCTGCCCCTAGAAACGGCCCTGTCTAGGGGAATGGGTCCAGGAAGTAATCGCCAGCATAGGCAAATTCTTGATCCTTATACTGATTGTCATCATAATAATTGGCATATGTGTCCGGTGTGTTCCTATTGTGTTGAAGTGTGGAAAATTTAAAAATAAAGTAAAACGAAAGAACGAAATTATGATGGTGGTCAGTAATGACAATATGAATACCGAGGTTAATATAGAACTGCATTACAACCCTGAACTAGGAAATACCATCATTTAATGTATTATATTTAGATCTGCATAGAATGTATTATTGAAATGTTATTTTGAAAACACCTCAGATAATGTAAAGGCTCAAATTCCCCTTCAAGACTGCCTTTATAGGACTGGTGTATCCCCACACCTTTCACATGATCTTCCAAGATCCGCGGTGTGCATATAATAGTAGTTTTATGTCCCCACTCAGAGACACATTAGTGTATAGAATTTCTAATTCAATATCCTTAGCTGCACCAAGTGAACATGGTAGTCAGTACTTGATATGAGACATTGAATAGCAATGGTAGACAGCACTTGATATAAGACGCTGAATAGCGATGGTAACTGGGAATCCAGATGATGAGCAGAGAAGAACACAAGGGTTAGCAACTTGATAGTGAACACTGGAGCATAGTGTTGAGCCTTTGTCAGCAAATGATCACTGGAGAAGCAAAGTTGTACAGGCAACTTCCTGTTCTAAAGCCTAAACTTAAATACCCTTAGGTAGCTGGCATTGACTGAATTAAGCAGCTGACCAACTGCAGGCTACCAGTGGAGGATGCTAGTCAGATGACTCAAACCAACATGGCAGTGCCCATGTCCATGCTAATGGAAACAAGATGCACACAAGAGGATTCTAGCAGACCCCGGGGAGAATACTCAGCTACAACTGCTCCTAGGCCTGGCATCCACATACCTCAAAGCACAAAAATGACTGCATAGGGGTGAGTAGAGGCCGATCCCGGGCCACATCCTGCCAGTACCCCCTACCCCTTTCAGAGTGGACTCCGGTCACTGGAATGGCTTGTTGGGAAATTTCTTATGGAAGGAACGAATGAGCTGAGGATCGCAGACATCAAAGGCATTTATCCAAGAGCATTCTTCGGGACCATAAACCTTCCAATCAATCAAGTATTGGAGCTGTCTCAAACAAAGACTTGTTTTACTGCGTATTCAACTCCACATTGGGTGTGAACTTGTGGAGCTCTTGGAGGGAATTGTTGAAACCGATTAAGGACTAGGAGATGAAGGAGGGAAACATGAAAAGTTTTAGATAATTTCAGATGTGTAGGCAAGACCAATTGGTAAGCAACCAGATTAATGACTCTCGCAATCTGATAAGGCCCAATAAGCCATGGCGCAAATATCATTCTGATATATTTAGTGGACAACCAGACTCAGTCAGCCGGTTTCAACAAGGGAATGGCCATACGTTTCCAGTCAGAATTTTTTTTATAATTGCAAGAAGTTCTCTTCAAGGATGCATGAACATTATTCCATACTTGAGAATAGGATTCAAGAAGTTCAGTAGCAGCTGGAACTTCCAATGGAGGCAGACTGTGAAAATCTGAAATCTTGGGATGTTTACCGAACACAGTGAAGAAAGGGGTAGAATTACAAGAGGTATGGTACCGGCAGTTATCAGCAAATTCTGGCCATGTTTTGAGAAGATGACATGAACAATCTAAAAAAAGTCTCTAGTTCTTGATTCACTCGCTCGGTTTGCCCATTAGATTGAGGGTGGTATGCGGAGGAAAATTTCAATTTAATCCCACAAGAGGAACATATTGCTTGCCAAAATGTAGCCACAAATTGTACGCCTCTATCTAACATGACTTCGGATATTAGACCTTGCAGACGAAATATCTCTCAAACAAAAATTGTGGCCAGTTGAGGTGCAGAGGGTAACCCTCATAGCGGAACAAAATTTGCCATTTTGCAGAAGCGGTATACAACCACCCAAACAGTGTTGTACCCCTTGGAGAGAGGTAAATCAGTGACAAAATCCATGCAGACATGGGACTATGGTTTGGTAGGAATAGGTAGATGTTGAAAAAGTCCCAACTTTTTCCTTCGAGGAGTCCATTGCTGGGTACATTTGACACAGGAAGCAACAACATCCTTCACATCATTTGTCATGGCTGGCCAACAGTAAGAGCGTTTTAGAGGTCTTAAGATACCAGAGTGCCCAGAAAACAAAGAAGCATGTGCCCATGCAAGAAGTTGTTTTAGAAGATCTGGAACCACAAAAATCCTGCCCGGAGGAGCGGTGATTTGAGTTTGAGCAAATACAGTAAGAAGGAGTATGGTTTGGCAGATATGAATGACCTTTTAGAGAGCATCCACCTTTTTGTTATGATTACCAGGATGGAACACAACCTTAAAATCAAAATGGGAAAAGAAAAGTTGCCACCTAGCTTGTCTGGGGTTCAGTTCAGTCTTAAGGCAGTTTTCAAGTACAGAAATGATGGTCACTGGAAATTTAGCTCCTTCCAGAAGATGCCTCCCCTCTTCCAAGGCCAACTTTATAGATTAAGAGCTCCTGATCCCCTATGGTGTAATTTCTCTCTGCTGGAGAGAACTTCCATGTGAAGAACCCACAAGGATGTTCCAGCCATCTGTAGCTAATTGAGACAAAATTGCCCCTGCTACGATAGAGGGGGGTAATTTATCCACTGCCTTCTTACAAAAGACATCAGAGAATTTGCGGTACTATTCCAGTAATAGTACTGGACTTATATTGGATGAAGACTTTAATTCTGTGGTGCAATTTGGAATAGTCCAAGCAGGAAGAACCTAGAGATGCACCTGTAAAGACAATTATCTCCCCTGGCCAGTACATATTGGTCCAGTCTAGAGTTGGGTCAGGTATTTTTAACCATGGCAGACCTAGTACTAAATCATGAGTTCCACTGGGTATAACCAAGAATTCTATAACTTCCTGATGAAGAGCACCAATGCAGAGAATAATGGGTACAGACTCGGAAAACACAATTCCAGCTTGAAGAGTTTTCCCATCCATTCTAGACAAAACTAAATTTTGCTGAAAAGGTACCACAAGATTTTGTAGTTCTTGAACAATGGCTTCAGAAATAAAGTTCCAGGCTACTCCAGAATCAAATAATGCTAAATGAACTTTAGGACAAGTATCCACCAGGAGTGAGACTGGGAACAAAGGGTCTATTAAATGAGAAGGTTTAGACACAACCCTTAACCATACTCCTCTACTAAAGGTTAAGGCTTCTCGTTTCCCAGCAGCAGGGAACAGGATTTCAGAAAATGACCAGACCAGCACAGTAGAGGCAGAGTTGATTGCGCATCTGACAGCTCTATTCAACTGGTGTCAACCGAGCCTTGTTGACCTGCATGGGCTCATCTAAATAGGAAGAAGATGTAGCCCGAACGGAAGGTGTAACAGTGGAACGGGCAGGTGTATGAACTTCACGTCCCCAATGCCTAGCTTGTCTCTCCCAATGCCGCAGGTCTACCTTGATGCACAAAGAAATGAGATTGTCCAAGGTGTCTGGTAAATCCCTAGAAGTGAATTTGTCTTTCAATCTTTCAGACAGACCATGCAATAAGGTCACTCTGAGGGCTGCATCATTCATTGTACTTCAGCTGTGGTTGTCTGAAATTATACCACATATTAGCCTACAGAGCGTGCACCCTGTCGAAGTTGTAGAAGATCAGAGGACGCAGAAATTGATCTGCCAGGTTCATAGAAAATTCACTTTGAAAGCCTTAATAAAATCATAATAATTGGATACCAAGGAATCCGTCCTCTCCCCAAGGGGTGACACCCAATCAAGAGCAACTCTGGTAAACAAAGAGATAATAAATGCAATCTTGGACCTCTGGGTGGAGAAATTTTGTGGTAGGCATTCAAAGTGATTGATAAATCCCCTACAATTCGTAGGGTTTCCATCAAAATGGTTGGGATGGAACAACTGGAGACAAAATTTTGGGGATGCTGAAATCACCAGATGATTGGCAGGTGAAACTTGTGGAGGAGCCAAAGCAGAGAGCAAGGACTGGATTGAGGCAAGTTGGTGGGAGACATCCTGAACATGTTGTCCCATATGTTGTTGGGTAGTCTATTCGACCTCCAAGTGAGTTAGTAAGTTCTGAAGAATCCTCTCACTCTAAGACCCAGCGGCTTCCATCTTTGGGCCTGTGCAAGCTATCATGCCTGAATGTTTGATGGCTTCAACTGCAGGAATTAAGACCAGAGGGCAAAGGGCAGTGGGTGACAAGAAACGGGAGGACAATATATATGTCCTCTTCATACGTATCTCCCAGTTGTTGGTGAGACCTACCCCAAAGTGCGGAGTCTAGTCCACCTGACGGTTTTCACCATTGACCCCTCCATATGGGTTTTGCTGCACCAAGTGAACAGGTCGTGGCCTCTTGAGCAGGTAGCTGGAGAAAACAAAGAGTAAAATATTGGAGGACTATATAAGCACTTGATATGAGATGCTGAATAGTGATGGTAGACAGCACTTGATATGAGATGTTGAATAGCAATGGTAATCAGCACTTGATATGACACGCTGAATAGCGATGGTAATCAGCACTTTATATGAGACGCTGAATAGCGATGGTAACTGGGAATCCAGACGCTGAGCAGAGAAGAACACAAGGGTTAGCAACTTGATGGAGAACACTGGAGGATAGTTTTGAGCCTAGGACGCAGTCTCAGCAAATGATCACTGGAGAAGCAAAGTTGCACAGGCAACTTCCTGTTCCAAAGACTAAGCTGAAATACCCTTAGGTAGCTGGCATTGGCTGAATGTAGCAGCTGACTGACTGCTGGCTACCAGTGGAGGATACTAGTCAGATGACTTGAACCAACATGGTGGCGCCCATGCCCACGGTAATAGAACCTGCACAAAAAAAAACAAACAGTAATACTTACCTTCAGCCCCGCTCCGGCGTCCGCTCCGCTCGGCTTCTCCTCTCTCTGCACTATGGGAAAGACGTCATAGTGCACATTGGGGGAGCCGGGAGCTGGTAGCCGGAGCCTCCATCTCTGTCTGCTCTGCACTGCAGGGTGCCCACTGGTTACTGAATCTCAGCGGGCACCCAGCAATTAACAGGCTGTATCTGCAGCAGGGGTAGGAGGCGGCGCACACCGTGTGATTGCACAGGTTGCCTGCCCCTAGAAACGGCCCTGTCTAGGGGAATGGGTCCAGGAAGTAATCGCCAGCATAGGCAAATTCTTGATCCTTATACTGATTGTCATCATAATAATTGGCATATGTGTCCGGTGTGTTCCTATTGTGTTGAAGTGTGGAAAATTTAAAAATAAAGTAAAACGAAAGAACGAAATTATGATGGTGGTCAGTAATGACAATATGAATACCGAGGTTAATATAGAACTGCATTACAACCCTGAACTAGGAAATACCATCATTTAATGTATTATATTTAGATCTGCATAGAATGTATTATTGAAATGTTATTTTGAAAACACCTCAGATAATGTAAAGGCTCAAATTCCCCTTCAAGACTGCCTTTATAGGACTGGTGTATCCCCACACCTTTCACATGATCTTCCAAGATCCGCGGTGTGCATATAATAGTAGTTTTATGTCCCCACTCAGAGACACATTAGTGTATAGAATTTCTAATTCAATATCCTTAGCTGCACCAAGTGAACATGGTAGTCAGTACTTGATATGAGACATTGAATAGCAATGGTAGACAGCACTTGATATAAGACGCTGAATAGCGATGGTAACTGGGAATCCAGATGATGAGCAGAGAAGAACACAAGGGTTAGCAACTTGATAGTGAACACTGGAGCATAGTGTTGAGCCTTTGTCAGCAAATGATCACTGGAGAAGCAAAGTTGTACAGGCAACTTCCTGTTCTAAAGCCTAAACTTAAATACCCTTAGGTAGCTGGCATTGACTGAATTAAGCAGCTGACCAACTGCAGGCTACCAGTGGAGGATGCTAGTCAGATGACTCAAACCAACATGGCAGTGCCCATGTCCATGCTAATGGAAACAAGATGCACACAAGAGGATTCTAGCAGACCCCGGGGAGAATACTCAGCTACAACTGCTCCTAGGCCTGGCATCCACATACCTCAAAGCACAAAAATGACTGCATAGGGGTGAGTAGAGGCCGATCCCGGGCCACATCCTGCCAGTACCCCCTACCCCTTTCAGAGTGGACTCCGGTCACTGGAATGGCTTGTTGGGAAATTTCTTATGGAAGGAACGAATGAGCTGAGGATCGCAGACATCAAAGGCATTTATCCAAGAGCATTCTTCGGGACCATAAACCTTCCAATCAATCAAGTATTGGAGCTGTCTCAAACAAAGACTTGTTTTACTGCGTATTCAACTCCACATTGGGTGTGAACTTGTGGAGCTCTTGGAGGGAATTGTTGAAACCGATTAAGGACTAGGAGATGAAGGAGGGAAACATGAAAAGTTTTAGATAATTTCAGATGTGTAGGCAAGACCAATTGGTAAGCAACCAGATTAATGACTCTCGCAATCTGATAAGGCCCAATAAGCCATGGCGCAAATATCATTCTGATATATTTAGTGGACAACCAGACTCAGTCAGCCGGTTTCAACAAGGGAATGGCCATACGTTTCCAGTCAGAATTTTTTTTATAATTGCAAGAAGTTCTCTTCAAGGATGCATGAACATTATTCCATACTTGAGAATAGGATTCAAGAAGTTCAGTAGCAGCTGGAACTTCCAATGGAGGCAGACTGTGAAAATCTGAAATCTTGGGATGTTTACCGAACACAGTGAAGAAAGGGGTAGAATTACAAGAGGTATGGTACCGGCAGTTATCAGCAAATTCTGGCCATGTTTTGAGAAGATGACATGAACAATCTAAAAAAAGTCTCTAGTTCTTGATTCACTCGCTCGGTTTGCCCATTAGATTGAGGGTGGTATGCGGAGGAAAATTTCAATTTAATCCCACAAGAGGAACATATTGCTTGCCAAAATGTAGCCACAAATTGTACGCCTCTATCTAACATGACTTCGGATATTAGACCTTGCAGACGAAATATCTCTCAAACAAAAATTGTGGCCAGTTGAGGTGCAGAGGGTAACCCTCATAGCGGAACAAAATTTGCCATTTTGCAGAAGCGGTATACAACCACCCAAACAGTGTTGTACCCCTTGGAGAGAGGTAAATCAGTGACAAAATCCATGCAGACATGGGACTATGGTTTGGTAGGAATAGGTAGATGTTGAAAAAGTCCCAACTTTTTCCTTCGAGGAGTCCATTGCTGGGTACATTTGACACAGGAAGCAACAACATCCTTCACATCATTTGTCATGGCTGGCCAACAGTAAGAGCGTTTTAGAGGTCTTAAGATACCAGAGTGCCCAGAAAACAAAGAAGCATGTGCCCATGCAAGAAGTTGTTTTAGAAGATCTGGAACCACAAAAATCCTGCCCGGAGGAGCGGTGATTTGAGTTTGAGCAAATACAGTAAGAAGGAGTATGGTTTGGCAGATATGAATGACCTTTTAGAGAGCATCCACCTTTTTGTTATGATTACCAGGATGGAACACAACCTTAAAATCAAAATGGGAAAAGAAAAGTTGCCACCTAGCTTGTCTGGGGTTCAGTTCAGTCTTAAGGCAGTTTTCAAGTACAGAAATGATGGTCACTGGAAATTTAGCTCCTTCCAGAAGATGCCTCCCCTCTTCCAAGGCCAACTTTATAGATTAAGAGCTCCTGATCCCCTATGGTGTAATTTCTCTCTGCTGGAGAGAACTTCCATGTGAAGAACCCACAAGGATGTTCCAGCCATCTGTAGCTAATTGAGACAAAATTGCCCCTGCTACGATAGAGGGGGGTAATTTATCCACTGCCTTCTTACAAAAGACATCAGAGAATTTGCGGTACTATTCCAGTAATAGTACTGGACTTATATTGGATGAAGACTTTAATTCTGTGGTGCAATTTGGAATAGTCCAAGCAGGAAGAACCTAGAGATGCACCTGTAAAGACAATTATCTCCCCTGGCCAGTACATATTGGTCCAGTCTAGAGTTGGGTCAGGTATTTTTAACCATGGCAGACCTAGTACTAAATCATGAGTTCCACTGGGTATAACCAAGAATTCTATAACTTCCTGATGAAGAGCACCAATGCAGAGAATAATGGGTACAGACTCGGAAAACACAATTCCAGCTTGAAGAGTTTTCCCATCCATTCTAGACAAAACTAAATTTTGCTGAAAAGGTACCACAAGATTTTGTAGTTCTTGAACAATGGCTTCAGAAATAAAGTTCCAGGCTACTCCAGAATCAAATAATGCTAAATGAACTTTAGGACAAGTATCCACCAGGAGTGAGACTGGGAACAAAGGGTCTATTAAATGAGAAGGTTTAGACACAACCCTTAACCATACTCCTCTACTAAAGGTTAAGGCTTCTCGTTTCCCAGCAGCAGGGAACAGGATTTCAGAAAATGACCAGACCAGCACAGTAGAGGCAGAGTTGATTGCGCATCTGACAGCTCTATTCAACTGGTGTCAACCGAGCCTTGTTGACCTGCATGGGCTCATCTAAATAGGAAGAAGATGTAGCCCGAACGGAAGGTGTAACAGTGGAACGGGCAGGTGTATGAACTTCACGTCCCCAATGCCTAGCTTGTCTCTCCCAATGCCGCAGGTCTACCTTGATGCACAAAGAAATGAGATTGTCCAAGGTGTCTGGTAAATCCCTAGAAGTGAATTTGTCTTTCAATCTTTCAGACAGACCATGCAATAAGGTCACTCTGAGGGCTGCATCATTCATTGTACTTCAGCTGTGGTTGTCTGAAATTATACCACATATTAGCCTACAGAGCGTGCACCCTGTCGAAGTTGTAGAAGATCAGAGGACGCAGAAATTGATCTGCCAGGATCATAGAAAATTCACTTTGAAAGCCTTAATAAAATCATAATAATTGGATACCAAGGAATCCGTCCTCTCCCCAAGGGGTGACACCCAATCAAGAGCAACTCTGGTAAACAAAGAGATAATAAATGCAATCTTGGACCTCTGGGTGGAGAAATTTTGTGGTAGGCATTCAAAGTGATTGATAAATCCCCTACAATTCGTAGGGTTTCCATCAAAATGGTTGGGATGGAACAACTGGAGACAAAATTTTGGGGATGCTGAAATCACCAGATGATTGGCAGGTGAAACTTGTGGAGGAGCCAAAGCAGAGAGCAAGGACTGGATTGAGGCAAGTTGGTGGGAGACATCCTGAACATGTTGTCCCATATGTTGTTGGGTAGTCTATTCGACCTCCAAGTGAGTTAGTAAGTTCTGAAGAATCCTCTCACTCTAAGACCCAGCGGCTTCCATCTTTGGGCCTGTGCAAGCTATCATGCCTGAATGTTTGATGGCTTCAACTGCAGGAATTAAGACCAGAGGGCAAAGGGCAGTGGGTGACAAGAAACGGGAGGACAATATATATGTCCTCTTCATACGTATCTCCCAGTTGTTGGTGAGACCTACCCCAAAGTGCGGAGTCTAGTCCACCTGACGGTTTTCACCATTGACCCCTCCATATGGGTTTTGCTGCACCAAGTGAACAGGTCGTGGCCTCTTGAGCAGGTAGCTGGAGAAAACAAAGAGTAAAATATTGGAGGACTATATAAGCACTTGATATGAGATGCTGAATAGTGATGGTAGACAGCACTTGATATGAGATGTTGAATAGCAATGGTAATCAGCACTTGATATGACACGCTGAATAGCGATGGTAATCAGCACTTTATATGAGACGCTGAATAGCGATGGTAACTGGGAATCCAGACGCTGAGCAGAGAAGAACACAAGGGTTAGCAACTTGATGGAGAACACTGGAGGATAGTTTTGAGCCTAGGACGCAGTCTCAGCAAATGATCACTGGAGAAGCAAAGTTGCACAGGCAACTTCCTGTTCCAAAGACTAAGCTAAAATACCCTTAGGTAGCTGGCATTGGCTGAATGTAGCAGCTGACTGACTGCTGGCTACCAGTGGAGGATACTAGTCAGATGACTTGAACCAACATGGTGGCGCCCATGCCCACGGTAATAGAACCAAGATGCGCACATGAGAATTCTAGCAGACCCAGGGGAGAATACTCAGCCATCGAAGACGACGGTGTAGGGGTGAGCAGCGGCTGATCCCAGGCCGCATCCTGACACAGCACCTCTCAAAGTGTGCAAACATTGTACTTTCTGGCGTAGTTTTACCCAATTGAGTAGTCAGTACCACTTCATTAAAATAAATAGTTTATTGAAGATTGGTACAGTAGTATGGCATTAATACAAATTTGTCCTATGAAACACATTACTTACTTTATGAAGTTTCTCATATGGTGTACCAGACAATCAAGACATGTTTGTATTAATGCCATACTACCAATCTTCAATAAACTATTTATTTAGAAGAAGTGGTACTGACTACTCAATTGGGGGAACTTGCACCAGAAAATACAATATTTGCATTTGGAATCTGTTGGAGAATTTCTGGAATTTTCTTCTCATTTCAAGGCAGCAGAAACCACCAATTGTTTGGACCTAATTCCCCAAGTGGTTACGGCACTAATCCACATATTTCCAAGAACTGAAAGTGTAATAGAGATGCTGGCCTTTCACTTTAACCTCACAGTAATTAGTTTAAAAAACTTACAAAGTAGCAGATAATGCACAACAGAACTGGGCATGAGAAAAAGCCGTGGCTGCAACAGCCTAGCACTTTGTATGCAGATGCAGACTCAATCGCACACAGATATACAAATGTCACACATCAAATTGATCAGGGCAATCCAGCAAAGTAGTTTTGTCACTTCCAGTTGTTTTATTTGAGCAAATAAGATGCACATTTAGAGTTAAAAAGATGCTATTTCACATAATCTATAATTAAGTGCCATCTTATTGTATTATGTTTTTAGGGTACTATTCATTAATCTGTACTTTTTACCTTTATCTGTCCCATTTATTATGTATATGGTTATAAGGCTGCATTATGATATTATGATAATATTCTGAGTGGCATTATATGTTCAGTTGTTATTATTAACTACAGTACCACAAGACAATGAATGACATTATGTGGAAATATCGGACTCCAATATCATGGCGCCTGATAATAGACTTATGTGACCACACTATTAGAAACTACATTTCTAACAATGACAGCCTTTAACTTTCTAAATTAGACTACAGCAAAATGACATCTGCGATATCATAGTAGGGACTCCAATAAAATGACATCCATTACCTAACAGTACTGATCTGTCACTGCCTGATGGATGTGACATAATGGGACTCCTCTAGCTGAGGGGCAGATGTAGCCTTACTTCTGCTCCATCCCCATGTTGGATTTCTTACACTTTGAGGGCGGATGCATGGCCTGATGTGAGGACAACTAGAAACAGGATTACTTCTGCTTCCTCATAGGGACTGTAACAGGGGCAGAACTATGGGAGACAATGGAGGCACCTGCTGCCAGGTTCCAGCTCTGAAGGGGCACCTCCTCCATTGTCCACAACATATTCACCCCACTTAGGGTCTGTAACTATGTACCTGAAGTGTAGCAGCAAAGGGGATGAGACAGAATGGGCAGTAATTAGAGATACTATCAGGATCAAGGGTTGGGGACAATGCCTGATTAGAGTAAGTAATTTAAGAGATGGGTAAGATGGGAACAGGCAACAGGAGACATGGAGCGGAGGTTGTTGATGTACTCCTGGAAGACTGCAGGGGTGTTACTTAACCCAAAGGGCATCACTAAGTACTCGAAGTGTCCATCTCTAGATAGGAAAAGGAGGACTATATAAGACAGCTACACAAAGGTGAAACAGTCGGAAGAGGCAAATAGCATTAACCTCAAATGAAGAGATTCAAAGGGATGGTTCTGTGGGGAATAGTTGTAGGAGGAACCAGAGGATAGAAGGGCCCATACACCACGACCTAATAGCAGTGACATGTGGTGAGGTAAATGGCTGGGGAGGCACTGGCTAGTATCAGAGCCAGATTTACAGATACATATATGAAACCAAGGGTTTATCTGGGCATTATACAAAGGTGCAGCAATATATAGTGCTGGAAATTTGGTGTGTTTTGATCAGGGATGTCTAGAAAAGGTAGACGGGGAGGCAGTGCCTCCCCTGCCATACAATTTTACTCTGGAATTTTGACTATAAATATGATTAGAATAATACAAAAGAGATATTTATAATATTTTCTTTACATTTTTCTTATTTTTATAGTCAAAACTCTGGAGTATATCTTAGTATGACAGGAAAGGTTCTGCATCACCTGCCTTACAGACCCCGAGAGCAGAATTTATGAGTGAATGTGAGGCCACCAGAGGATAGTGCAGCAGATGAAGTGTTATCTGAAGGGGATATTGAGGATTTGGTGATGGCTAGGAGATTCAGGGAGTTGGAGATTAAAAGATTGTTATTACAGACAGATCTGGCTTTCCAGGGGGCACAGAAGAGAGGCAAGGCCATTAGGATCCCAGGTGGATGTGGCCTAATTGCAGGTGGCAAGGCCACACCCCTCACCAAAATAATAGAGAAAAAAATCAAGGTGCAGCCCCTCCAGCAAGCCCGGGCCTGGGTAATTAGTACCGGCCACCCCCTCTCGGCAGTTGCCAGACTATAGATGGACAGTAAAAAGGTAGACAATGTCTATATATAGACACCAGATGTTAGACAGTCAATAGGTTGACTTTGATAAAAGGTCGACACACTAAAGGTCGAGATGTATGAAGGTCGGCAGCTACAAATGGTCGATAGGGTCAAAACAGGGTCAAAAGGTTGACATGAAAATGGTCGATCCAAAAATGGTTGACACATGATTTATTTTCTTTGTTTAAGGTTAGGCACTTACCGGAGGGTTAGACACTAGAAGGGTTCGGTTAGGTTCCAGCACCTACCCCGAGGGAGTGTTAGGGTTAGGTACCAAGGGGAGGGTTAGGGTGAAGATAAGAGCTAAAAAACAAAAAAACTTTTGTCCCTGTTGACTTTTTGTCCCAGTCATCCTATTAACATCTGGTGTCTATCTACTGTAGACCATGTCTACCTATTTTCTGTCTGTTAATCCACACCCCCTCTCAGCACCCCTGGAAAGAGGGACAGAGTTAAGGGAAGAGATGTGAATGAGATTATAAGGGTTGTTTTATAGTTGAGGTGAGATCAATATGGAGCACTGAGATGAAGAGAGTGTAGGGATGGTCGGATAGCAGGACCATGGTGGTAGATAAGTGATTGAAAATGGAAAAATGGCAGAGGTAGGGGTGGGAGGCTGAGTGGTGGAAGGGAGTCAAAGAGGAGGAGGAGACTAGGATGGGAACATGTGGTAGAAGAAAGTATTATGAAGCCACTGGGTGAAGGGGGAGTTGAAAAAAAGATGGACATGATGATGTTGTGGGAAATAGGGGTAGGATAACTGAAGGTAGTTATGGAGACCATGTGATATGAAACAGTGCAGCAATATTGTTACAAATGCAGATAAAAGAACAGTGTTGGTAAATATATAAAGACAAATACAATACAAAGTGTGTTATTAAGAGGAACAATTGTGAGATGTTATCGGTGCAGGAAAAAAATGCTAAATTAAACAAAGGAAAATGTGCATAGCAATGGTAAAATACAATTGCAATGTAGATAGGAGTTTCAAATGTATAAAGTAAAACAGAAATTGGCACAGGAATGATGTAGTCAGAGATGCTTTGTAAAACAAAAAGCAAGCAGGTTGGCAATGTCCAAGTAAGGAGTTCAGTAAGAAGTGTCCAAGAAATGAAGACAGCAGGTGTTTGAGGTGGGGAGTCACGTAACCTGCAGGAGTTTAATAAAAAAGTACTTCAGATGTTGAGTTGACTGACAGAGTGTTCTATTTCTGTTTTCCTCCTGTTTAAATCTGGTGTTACTCTGAAATTGTGCTTATAATCTAATTACATTTTGAAAATAACACTTAGAAAATATACACCATACTGTCTAACCGGCATGCAGCCTATGAATGGCTCTTTAAGTATGGACAGCAATCATATGTGTTCAATAATCACAAACAACCTCACATGCCCTCCCACTACAAAGGTTAACAATAAAAGGCTTAAACAAACAAACAATCCAGAACAGCATACTAGGAAATAGAAAAAAGTCATGCCTTAAAACAGACTACAAGCTGCAGATACTACAGTAATTATTGACAATTGACCTAATATAATATACAGGGCCGTAAGAAGGTTGGTGTGGCCGGTGCCTCCGCAAAGGGCGGAATCTTCCAAGTTCTCCGGCCACAAACTCCCCTGCTCCAGGAATCTGCATAAAGAGACCTGCACTGCTGCTTGCAGGGCAGCTCCGATGAAGATTCCCACCCCGAAATTATGCTTTAAATCTTATTACACTTAAAAAATAACATACTTGCCATATCATCCCTTCACTTCGTGACACAAATGATTCTGCGGCTGGCTGGCTTCAAGTCTCCATTTCACCTAGTTTTAATCACCCACAGAACCTGTGTAATTAACATGAGTCCCGAATTAAAGGGATGATATGGCAAGCCTATACATTAAGCAATATTACACTTTGTGCCACTTCTATACTTTATTCCTGAAGCTACTTCCTTAATGTCCTGGAAGACTCATGAGATCCTAAAGAGGGACTTTAATGCTGAGAAGTCCAAAAGATACTGTACATCTGCTTTACCTGTTTATCATCTATTTGAGGTATGAGGTTTGTTATCTTGGAAAAGCTGATATTTTGTCCTGATATACTACACTATATTATATTTATCTCTCTCTAGTTTTATTCGAGGTAAAAATTGGGCTGATCATTGGATAACCATTTTATGTTGAACATATAACATCTACATGCCTAAAACATTTTAATATCGAGTATATATATTACCATTAATTTGATTTGCTACATTAGTTCATACTGTTTCACACTATGTTGAGTTTATTTTTTATTTGAGGCGCTCAAGAAACTGCTCTTCTGAATACCTGCTGTATAGATGATATGCTACTGATGTACACATCAGGACTGAGTTGTATGTTATTGCACAGCCGCTGTGACATTGTACACAGCGGCTGTGCAGTAATATGCTAGTACCACAGGAGGCATTGTGTGTTAATAATAGACACTTCCTGCCAGCTTCTGTGATCTGCTGCTGTGTACGCAGCCATCGGATCACTTGCGCAAACAACGGCAGGATGTCCGTGAAATTCATGCAGACGGGGCCCTGTGAGGCTTCATCAGAAGACGCAGACACTGGCCTCTGCACACTCAGAAAACAAGGCTGACACGCCCTTATTTGCTGGGACACTGGCCATCTCTGCCCCTTCTCTATCCCAAATGGCTGCAGCATGTCAATCATGCTGCAACTTAGGGGGCACTGCATCTCCTTCACAGACACTGATCGGCACATGTGCAGTACAGATCCTGCGCATGTGCCAATCGCAAGAACCAGAGGGCGCTATACAGAAGAAATATTTCATATGATAAGATCAGTGGGTCATCTTCACTGTGACTGTCTACTAGTCCTTTCCAATAGGATCCCCCAAGGTGTAGAATTGTGGAGGCTGATATATCCGGGATGTTCCTAAAGATTCCCCCCCAAAAAAGGCACAATGGCCAACCAGTAAATAATTGGCGATCTTTTTATTTTTCATAAAATAACAATACATAAGTTATAAAAATAGCTTACAGCATAGAGAAGGTGACAAAGTATCCACAATCACTTTACAGTTGAGGTGATGATATATTCCTGCCAACACCTTTACGGATGTGAGCTTGATTGCTTAATGTATGGACTCGGCACCAGAAACCCTATGCGTTTCATCCATAAATGGACTTCTTCAGGGGTAAGAAATCAAGAATTGTAATGTAATGTTGTAAATGATGTACTGGAAAGTGTTCATAAGTCATTCATAGCAATATATATATATTGTAGAGGTTTGTGCTGACTCCTTAATGTGTGTAATGAAAGCCTGGTCACATGCCCCAACAGTGCCCAATGCAATAAAAATATAAAAAATGCACTGCGCTTGGTAGATAAATAAAAGCTGTTTAGTTAATGAAATAACATAGTAAAAAACATGTTGAAATGAGCGCCCATGTTTTCGAGTAGGGAAACAGTGAGAATGAAAGTAGTTAGGGAAAGAGACAGATAACAAAAATTTTAAAATGATAAAATAATAAAAATGAATAAGAAAATAAAATAAAAATATGAAAACATACACATATGATACCAGTGAATGTTAAAGATCTTTTGAAGAAAAGGTATGAGGCAGGTCCGGATACTGTTGATAAATGTCCTGGTATGGAACAATAAACTTACACTGTCCCTACCTTTTCTTTATTGCAAGTGCTGTCTGTCTTCTCCGTGGTTGTCAGTGCAGGGACATGCACTTGGTTGTAGTGGGGTAGAGGCGACTGTACACGGTGGTCAAGAATGACGTCACTGATCAGCGGGATATGTGACGGCTGGTTTGCCGGTAGTGTCTGCTAATTCCTCCCCTTTCTTTTAGTCTTTGTCCAACGTGTTTCTTACCTGCCTTTGGTACTTTTTCAAGGATGAGTTTGCTTAAAAAAAATGACTGCCTTTTATATAGAAAACTTTATTAAAAAATTATATTCGGAAACGGAAGTGTTCCACAAAAGAGCGGTAAGCTCATGTCCTGATATTCAGAATTCTAGTTCAGAGATTTCTGAAGCCACTCCCACATATTCAGAACTGTCCTGGTGGGATACTGGTTGAAATGCTGTGATGTGGCTGTGACATCACTGGGCACCCTAGGGGCTTATGTAATAGGGTGTAATCTGGTGCCGGAGTTCCTGCAGCTTCACCAGCCTCAGGACGTAGACCTTACCAAATTATTATATACTGTAGATTTTTTTTCTTACCAGTTTCTTAGCGTAAAAGCAGGCTTCATGAAAAATGTCTGAGAGTGTCTATTTACATATAACCTAGTAGGTAATGTTTAGAATTGTGGATCTGAGTGACTCCCATATCATGAAGACATTTGTGTCCAAAATTCCTGTAGCACAGTGCAGGATGAACCAGCCAGGTGATGTGCTATCACAATCTGGATGTTTGAGTCATTTGTTTCATTGTATAAGAATACAAAAATGTGTCCGCTTCCTATGTATTTTCCTAGTCATCATCATCCATGTCTATAAATTCTTTTCCAATCTTGGAGAAAAAAGTACAAGCGTTTTGGTAGATGTAAACTGCTACACCAGTGGTTCTCAAACTGTGTCCCCAATGTACCCTAGCAGTCCAGGTTTCAAACCTATAAATGCTACACTGTAATCAAATTGACTGAGGTACTAATTAGATTGTCTGTGCTTAAGCATGGATATCTTTAAAACCTGGACTTTTGGGGTACCTTGAGGACCTAGATTGAGAACCACTGTGCTACACAAATGAGAATTTACTACTTTAGAGGTAGGAGAAAGTATGAAGTCAAGAGTTTGAAAATCTGCGAGGACAGGAGGATTCTTTTAGAACTACTGTAGATGTGAGTTATACTGTATGGCCCAGTTGCAAGCATTTAAAGTGATATGGAATCAGGGCCTCATGAAGAGTTGGAAGCAGCTATGAAATATGTCCGCAAATGTCCAAAAAATTCATACAGTACACTGAGCCACAGAGATCCATGAGACTCAGCATATTACATTAAATGCATCTTCTGCATGACGATTGGTAGAGATGCATGTCGTTATCATAAAGTTGTCAAAATAAATCTAAATAATAAATTTGGAAAAAAAAACTGGGCAAAGAAGTAAACCAGCACCAGTCTAGGCCGAGGGCCATTTTGAGATAGATATATATATATATATATATATATATATATATATATATATATAGATATATAAAACATTATTTTCAGGCCTGGTGCAGGCCACGCCCCCTATGTGTGACATCACACGGAGTGCGGCCACAATCGCCAGTGATTACAGACCTAAGCATCCTGAGGATTCTCTGGGGAGGTGTAAGGGCAGCAGTGTGACCGTCTGAAACATCCTCAGGACGCACCAGGCAGCACAGCTGCATAGATTCTGGCTGCAAGGTGCCATTCTAGACACCCTGCTAGCCAGATATGGCTAGCAGAAAATAGCTCAGTGGGCCAGACCAAATGATTTCTCGGGCCTTATATGGCCCTCGGGCCCTTGGTTCCCCATCCCTGGTCTAGACTATGAGCCTGGGGGGTGGGGGAGAGGGGGTGGTGATAATATTCCCGGGAAACCAGCAGTGTGCTATCAGTTTTGGTGGTGCGGGTTCACATAATTTAATATATATAAACATATTCCATAGATTTTTTCAGGGCACCCCAGGCCTAGGCTAATAGCCTGAGGTTATCTTCAGCAACCCTGGGCGGGCGGTGCCGGGTTGATTGTGTAAATTGTGTAGTGTAAAAATAGAAAAGTATTGTCTTTTGCAGTAGAACTACAGGTCCCAGCAAGCCTCCCCCACATGCTGGTACTTGGAGAACCACAAGTACCAGCTGGCTGGGCATTACAGGCCCGCTGGCCCGCTGGCACCTGCAGTTCACCTCCAAAAGAAATAGTAAAATAAACACAATACAATATTTCAATAAAAGATTATTATACAGCATCTTCACCTGGGGCAGCAGCCTTTAAGCTCTTTTGCATGGTCACAGCTTCTGGCGTCTTCTTTCTTCAGGTGCTCTTCATGCTCCTTTCCCCGCCGACAGACTGCCAGCTGCTGCCTCATGCTGGCTTATATAAGCCAGCCAAGAGGGCAGGGCGATGATGTCGCGAGCCGTGATTGGCTCACGGTGGCCATCTTGAAATTCAAAACTGGCACTGAGGTGCCATTTTTGAAAATGGTACTGCTGGCGAACTCTGCAAAATGGCTGGCAGGGACTGCATCCTCTCAGATCCAGCTCTGCCGCCATGTCCGCTACCTCCGTTGGGTCCCGCTGACCAAAACACCCGCTACCTTCATCGGGTCCCGCCACCACAATGCCCGCTACCTCCATCGGGTCCTGCCGCCAATGCCTGCTACCTCCACTGGGTCCCACCGCCGCCATGCCTGCTACCGCCGTCACTAACGCCAGCCATGTTAGTGCACCCAGGTGAGCCCACTGGACACCCCCTGGAGGAAGCAACTACTGGGCATGCGCAGCAAGTTGACATTTTCTATCTATAAAATGGGGCATTTGAGGACTAATAGTTTAAAAACTGTAACTTTCTCAATTACCTGAACCCCAAAAGGCCCTATACTGGAACAAGCGCTACCTAACAAAACAAACCCCAAGTCCTAATTCGTCTTCTACCCTGAGACATGCATTCCCAAAATCCCCCATAGACTAAAGCAAAAAAGTGTCAGTTTTGACCAAACAGGAAGTGGAAGAAAAAAGTGACAGTTTAAACTTTACAGTGTTCCCAATTACTCATTTTTTTTGCCCTGAAATTTTGCAGCATTGAGCGACAGTTCTACCCGTCCATGCCAAACTTCAAATCAGTACGTCCAATAGCTTTTGATATGTAGCCCCTCAAACACCATCTCAGGAATTCCCTATGGGAAAATTCCATTTATTCGATTCAACTTTAATACAAGGGCACGTCCGTGCCCTTATAATATATACAGTATACACACATATGTGTATAATCTCGTGTATTGCAAATAGAGGTTATAGAAATGTACATTTTATGCAAAAAAAATGGAATTGAAAGATTTAAAAAACACTGTATTTAGTCCAGATACGTTTTGCATCAATATTTTACTAGCTGAGAATTGCTCAAGGGAGACATACACGGGTCCCAATTACCCCTGCAACATTTTCTACCATATACACAGAGCCAGGATTCATTCAAAATACAGACAGTTGGGATGCCAGTGCTGACACCTATCAGAATCCCGGTGCCGGCATCCCAACCAGTGTCGTCCTGGCGGTAAGTACTGGGGTTAGATGAGGGAGTTAGGGTCGGGCACTAGGGTGAAGGTTAGGCACAGTGGCGGGCTGGGCTGGGGGGCAGGGTGCCATGTGCCCCCCGGGCCGCAGCGTCATGCAGGCCGCGGGCCGGTGCAGTCTGTGTCACTGTGACACAGACTGCACCGCGTGTGTAGCGCTGACCGGACGGAGTTCGGTCAGCGCTACACAGCACAAACACACAGCCACCGGAGCCGGCAGCTGTGTCTTTGCTGTAATCAGCAGCCGCTGAGAGTCTGTCAGACTCTCATTGGCTGCCGCTGCTCCCACTGCGGGAGCCATCTTCCGGCTCCCGCAGTGGGTAATGGGAGAGCCGTCGTCATGACGATGTCTCTCTCATAATGCATAGCGGCCAGAGGAGCCGGTGGAAGCGTCGGGACCAGGAGCGGGAGTTTCAGGTAAGTGTTTTTTTTTTTATTAAGTCTCTCTCTACTGGGGGGGGGATTACTATGGGGGCACTACCAGGGGGGGATTTCTATGGAGGCACTACCAGGGGGGGATTACTACTGGGGGCACTACCAGGGGGGGGATTACTATGGGGGCACTACCAGGGGGGTATTTCTATGTTGGCACTACCAGGGGGGGATTACTACTGGGGGCACTACCAGGGGGGTGGATTACTACTGGGGGCACTACCAGGGGGGGACTACTACTACTGGGGGCACTACAAGGGGGGGACTACTACTACTGGGAGCACTAAAAAGGGGGGACTACTACTACTGGGGGCACTACAAGGGGAGGGGACTACTACTAGGGGCACTGCATAGGGGGGATGGGACTACTACTAGGGGCACTACATAGGGGGAGGGGACTACCACTGGGAGCACTGCGAGGGACCACTGCTGGGGGCTCTATATAAAGGGCAATACTGGGGGTACTGCATAGGGGGGAGACTACAACTGGGGCCACTATTTAAGGGACATTGCATAAGGGTTACCACTATTGGGGGCACTGCATGGGGGGGTGGACTGCTACTGGGGGCACTGCATAGGGGGTACCACTATTGGAGGCACTATATAAGGGGCTTACCTGGGGGCACAAGGGGCACTGAACAAGGGGGACCACTACTGGGGGCACAAGGGGCACTGCATAGGGGGGATCACTACTGGGGGCACTACTGGAGGCCTGCATAAGGGTGTTATCTCCTGTGGCACACGGGGGCACTGCATATGGGCACTACGACAGGAGGCTGCCCCTAATCTTTATTTTTACCTTACATTAATCCCATATGGACCCGCCTCCTCCCTGAAACACTGGAGGGGGGGTGGCGCCGTAGCACGCACGTTCTTCGGGCACCCTGGCTACACGCTACTCCTCTGCCAGGGCCACCTGCATGCATTTGCCCCCCAGGCTAAAAGTTGCCAGCCAGCCCCTGGTTAGGCACTAAGGGTTCTGGGAGGAGAGGTTTGATTTACCCATCAGGGATGGAGGGTTAGGAGTAGGGAGAGTGGGAGGTTGACTGACAAGTGTCAGTATCATAACCCTGTTGGGCACCAGCATCCCATAACCAACCCATAGAGCCTGCTTAGCAATACAGTTTCTAGATGGTGAGGGCAATTGATTTTTAACACATTAAACTGAAATATATTGGGTTAGAGTAACACAGTTAAATATTTTGGGGGGCCAGGAAATTTAATTAAATACTGTAGCTAAGTTGACCTGCTTCATACAGTAGTACAGAGGGGCATTAAGGGGAAAAAAGGTGATGCCACCTCACTGCCAAGGGATTTTGTAATATCTGCAGTTTTAATTGGAGGCACAAAGGGATCTATTCATAAAGTAGTGAAAGCCACGTTTAACTTGAAAACAGGGCTTTTCACTGCATTGTTCTATCCATGGAGCAAGTTACCGTGGAGAAGTTCATAACTTCTCCAGTGGCACCCCCGCAACGTGGCTTCCCAACTCTGAGACATATATGTGTGGATGTATAAGTCCAGTCCAACTGTTATGTATTGTGGTGAGAGGGGTTGTTTCTCACCTGAATTGTCCACATTCTGGTGGAATCAGCTCCTTCCAAGGGAGGCTGGAGTGAAACCTGTGTATTCTGCATTAACAATGAAGGTATGGAATTCCTGGTTTTCACAATTACACAGACCCAGCTGGAATAATCACTGGAGCACAGGAAGGGTTTAAAATTTCCACTCTCTGATGCTGAGTAGCCAGGTTCCAAGGGCTGTGCTGGGAAAACATGCCCAAATTGTGGCTGCAAGCCACTGCTGATTGATTAGCACATGGAGATTTATGTTTGTTTGTTTGTTTGTTTTGTTATGTGCCTGTATCTGTGCAGGCCTAATCTCACGTATGCTAAAGTGCAGTGTCTGGTGCCAATAAAAGACACTGCTTTACTGAGTACTCGCCTGTCTGGATTCCTCATTTCAATACCCTGTGTTACAGTATACATATGTATGCATCAGGCAGTCCACTCTGCACTGTACATATATATCAGCAATAGGACCCGGCATATGCCGGGTCACCCCAGACTACCAGATACCCCTTCCTCCCAGCTGGCTCACTCTGCCCCTACCCTTGTCGCTGCTATGAGGTGACCCGACGCATGCAGAGACAAGACCTCCTTTCCGAATCCAAGGTTGGACCGTGGGAACTTTTGTTTTCAGATCACTCTACTTGAATAGACTCCATATTCTCCCAGAAAGAAGGGTAAATAGAAAAATGTATGACACTCTCTAAATATACAGAGTACAATGGGAATCACCACCTGGCACAGTTAAAACTAAAGGTTCCAAACAAACCTGTCAAACCTTCTAAAAGGGAGAGAAATGGACAAGTGAGGAATTTGCCAATAGCAACCAATCAAATACTAACTACTGTATCCTTTCCCAAGTTCACTCTATAAAATGATAGGTACAAACTGGTGGATTGCTATGGGAAGCTTCCACTTCTGCACTCTTTAGAAAGTTTGATACATTCATCCCCCATTATATCTTTATATGTCATATAAAAAGGAAAAGAAAGGGTTCATAGTGTAATTAGTAAAATAAAGTGAACCCTTTCTGTGAATGGTACTCAAATGGAATTCCTAAAAAGTAGGTGCTCTTTAGACAGGAAACATTTTCTCCACCATAGCATAGGAGCCTACTGTACATAGGAGGAAATGTGCTCAATTAAAATAATATTACACTTAGGGGAAGATGTATCAAACCTTGGAGAGAGGTAAAGTACCAACCAATCAACTTCTAACAGTCATTTTACAGGCGGTGTTTGGCAGGAGCTGATTGTGGGAAATGTATGAAAACTTTCAAAAGAATGAACAATTGGAGAAGTTGCCTATATTAACCAATCAGTTACCAGTTAGCAGTTATCAAATACATTCTATAAAATAATAGGTAGAAGCTGATTGGTTGCTATGGGCACTTCCTCACTCTTTAGAAGGTTTGATACATTTCTTCCATAGTGTTCTATCCTTTAAATTGAATGCTGTCTCCAGTACCTCCAAAAATATATACGCAGGTAAAATACAAAAACATATTTAATTTTTTTTTGAGTTTTTGCTATCATTTCCTCCCTGGTGGGCTCATGTTGAGCTACAGCTTCAGTAAGTCAGATTAAATTTTTCACATGGTAACACCATTTTGCACTGAGGGTTAGGGCAGACTTGCCTACCCTCCCGATTTCCGCAGGAGCCTCCCATTTTAAGATGGTAGCTCCCGCTACCCCGCAAAGTGATGAGAACCTCCCGGTTCCCTCACTGAGCAGTTGAAAATCCGGATTGCACATGCGCGAGTCCGGATGGGATGGGGCCAGGGCTTGAGGATGTAACAGCATGACTTTGTTGCTGCAGTGCTACAGGCTGGCCACCGCAGGGTTTGTGAGCAGCACAGCGGTGGCTGTCTAGCCCATTATCAGACAGACTCTCTGCAGTGACTTCCCACCCAGAGTCTCATGGCAGTGACTGGAGGCAGCAACAGCTTCCTTCCCCTGGTAGCTCTAAACTGCTCCCCTAGGAAAAGGTAACTGAGTAGTAGGGACTCTGGACTTTTGTTTACTATATGACAGAGCTTAACTGAGCAGCTTTATTTACTTGCTCTGCGTATATGGTTTCCCATGGGTGGAAAGATCGAGGGATAAGATAAGGTCGTGGGTGGAAGGATCAAGGGATAAGATAAGGTCGTGGGTGGAAGGATCGAGGGATAATATAAGGTCGTGATTACCTTATCTTGCAAGGTTGTGATCTCTGTGGACAGTTATCTGGAATGACAGTCTGTCTGCACTCTGCAAGTCCCCACTGGGACGGCAGACTGCCTGTCATTCTAGAGAGCTGTCTAATGAGATCATATTCCTGCAAGATAAGGCAATTCAGTTAGTACAGACAGCCCCAGCCTCACACTGAACTCCCTCACATTCACTAACCCACCCTTTTACAACAGTCTGGTATACTCCCAACTATACTGACACTGGTGCAACCTTGTTACTGTCCCCGGAGTGCAGCAAAAGTTACACTTCTCTTGTGCCAGTTCTGTTTCCCATTAGATTGTGAGCTCTCCCACAAACAGTGCTCACCTGCCACTGCAGTACACACCCCTTAGTGGGAATAGATACCCCCTTAAGTGAAGCTAGACACACCCTTTGGTTGGGGCTGGTTATGCCCGCTCGATGCCCCCCCTGCTCTGGGTATTCTACTTAAGTCTATAATCTCCCTGAAACTAGTTTTCAGAAGTAGGCAAGTATGGGTTAGGGGTTCTAGATTTAGAAGTGGGAGTGAGTCAGATACTCGCTCAAATATAAATAGCTTAAATATAGCAGGGCAGTATTTGTTTTGTACAAAATCCAGCAGAATTTTTCCTGCATGTAATATAATAATAATAATAATAATAATAATAATATTAAAAAGCATTTGCACCCCTTGCATTTCAACATGTCTCCTCCAAGTGCAAATTTGCTCCCTTTGCCTAGATATGCTCCTACCTCTACAGGTACAGTACTGTATATGATCAAAATGTGTAAATTTCCTTTCTTACGGCTTTAGGTTTATGACTCCAGGCTTGCACGCATGAGTTAGATGATTGATGAATATTTATAAAAATTACTGCATACGTAAGGTAAAAACAAAAAAAGAAAATGTGCTGTTATCCACAGCAACTAAACATACTGTATGCTATTGTTTTATAACTTGTAATAGAAAATAAGGTATATAATACAATTAGAATACAATATAATGTATTTAGCTGCTCTGTCTTCTAGTACTTTATTATTATATATATATATATATATATATATATATATATATTGTGACCAGAACCTGGCAGGGCCTAACGCCCTCGCCAGCAACAAAGCATAGCACAGTACTCACAGATAGGTTTTCCAAGTGTCTCTGAGCAAACTCCCTGTCTGCTCTCCCAGGTGAGACAATCAGCCCTAAACACACTAGGCTTATATTGGCCACTCTCAGGTGGAAAACTCTAACAAGCCTGTTACCAGGCTAAGAGAACCAAAACCTGGAGTGGCCGTGGGTGGAGCCCTCCCTCTCCTCTCACCCACAACCCCCAGGTCCCAAACCGGCTTTTCAAAAAGCCGAAACTCAAGCCTGCTACACTGCAGACTTTTTCCTGGGGGTTTAAAACACAAAAGACAGGAATCTGGGACAAATGTACCTGCCACAGACCACTTTACCAGTGATCCTATCACATATCCCCCCCCCTTTGTTTCGACCTGTGGGGCGGAACAACTGAAGCCCCCAAACAATGAACGCGTGACAACATGTCAGCATTGGCCAGCTGGCTTCCTGGCCTGCGTTCCACTGAAAATTTAAAAGTTTGTAACGCCAAGAACCATCTTGTAATTCTCGCATTACTGTCCTTATTTTAAGACATCCACTTCAGAGGGGCATGGTCAGTGATCAATTTGAACTTTCTTCCGACCAAGTAGTACTTGAGAACCTCTAACGCCCACTTTATGGCCAACGCCTCCTTCTCCACTGTGGCATAGTTTTTCTCATGTACATTCAACTTTCTGGGACAGGACCGCTCCTGTACCTACTTCTGATGCATCGGTTTGTACTATGAATTCCCTTTCAAAATTAGGAGTCATCAGGACTGGTTGGGAACACAACACTACTTTCAACTCCTGAAAAGCTTTCTCTGCCTCAGGACTCCATTCTACCATGACTTTTTGTTTGCCTTTGGTCAGGTCTGCCATGGTGGCAAAGTTGGGTATAAACCTCCTGTAGTACCCCGTAATTCCCAAGAAGGCTCTCACCTGCTTCTTATTCAGAGGCTGTGGCCAGTTTTGTATGGCATCAACCTTATTGAGCTGAGGCTTTATCAGGCCTCTGCCAATGGTGTATCCCACATATTTTACTTCCTCCATGCCTCAAGGGGTTCACCAGCTCAGCTTTTATAAGTGTCACCAAGCTACCAGAGTCTAACAGTGCCTCTACTCGGTTGCCATCTACAGTGAGTACACACATGTGCTTATCAGTCTCAGCCTGCCGGTCAGCCATACAGGCTGTCTGTGCAAAGAAAGACCCCCTGCGGTAGACATGAGCAGTATCACATTGCATAGGTTCAGTTGTAAGTGAACAATTAGCGGAAATATGGCCGAAGTCGCCACACCGGAAACACTGAATCATATTAATGTCTAGTCGTTTACGGGGCAAGAACCTTCCTGGCCTGGCAGGCCTATTTCCAGGTTCTACACCCTCAGTCTTAGGTACATCCCACCGCCCAGCACCCTTCTCCCCGGAACAGTCTTACCAGTGTCTGTGGGAGTTCGCCGGTGCGCCATCGGGGCTTGGTGGGGCATACTCCTCAGCTCCTCAGCCGCCACGGACCTCTCCACCAGCTCGACCAACTAGTCCACGGACTTAGGGTCTGCATGGCTCACCCACTTGTGCAGAGTCGCAGGTAACGATCGCAGGTACCGGTCCATCATGACTCTTTCCACGATCTGTGGTCCCGTCAGCGTCTCGGGTTGTAGCCATTTTGAGGACAGATGGACGAGGTCATGCATCTGTGAACATGGAGGCTTGTCCATATGGAACTCCCAGCGGTGGACCCATTGGGCACGAACAAAGGTGGTGACTCCCAAGCGAGTTAGGATCTCCTGTTTTAGTTTTTTATAGTCCTTGGCATCAGCCAGGCATAAGTCGAAATAGGCCTTTTGTGGCTCCCCAGACAAAAAAGGTGCCACCAGACTTGCCCACTGCTCCTGGGGCCAACTCTCCCTTTCGGCCGCTCTTTCAAATGCGGCGAGATAGGCCTCCACATCATCGCCCGAAGTCATCTTTTGGAGGAAGTGACTGGCTCGTACGGAGTGAGTAGTGGTGGGAGGACCAGTAGTAACATCTCTGGGCCGGGCGACCAGTTGCTGTACCACCTCTCTTATGGCCTGGCTGTTTTCCGCTAAGGCCTGGCGGGTTTCCTCGATGGCGACCTGTTGTTGCCTCTGGGCTTTCTCCAAGGCCAACAGTTGCACCCTGGTGGATTCCTGCTGCGCCCTGGTAGATTCCTGCTGAGCCCAGGTAGATTCCTGCTGAAGTTTGTTCGTCTCCTGCTGAGCTCTGGTAGATTCCTGCTGAGCTGTTGTAGTGTGGAGCAGGGCCTTAATAATGTCCTCCATTTTGTCCAGGGGTGTAGGTTGGAAGCTGAACCTTGCCTCTCTGAGCATTGGCTGACACCTCCTCTATGGGACTCCAAGGACACAGTGTTATTTCCACACTCACAAATTGGGTGTCTGTCCCATTAATTTTTAAATGGAAAGTTTTCCTCTTGCTGCAACTTCAGTGTGTGTGGGTGCCCGCATTCTCCACCATATTGTGACACAGTTAGGTTAGGGGGTCCCTCTCCTGGGTAGAGCACTCCTTCCTTACACACACACACAGCAGCAGGGAAGCAGCACACCAGTCTGGATGCAAGTACAAGCTGGTCGGCGCCAGTCTTTATTGAACAATGTCAGAAATAACACAAAGAAAACATAAACGTAAATCCTAGCCCTGTCGGGGCACTAACTTCACAGGTAGTTCCCTCACTACCAGAACCTGGCAGGGCCTAATGCCCTCGCCAGCAACAAAGCACAGCACAGTACACACAGATAGGTTTTCCAAGTGTCTCTGAGCAAACTCCCTGTCTGCTCTCCCAGGTGAGACAATCAGCCCTAAACACACTAGGCTTATATTGGCCACTCTCAGGTGGAAAACTCTAACAAGCCTGTTACCAGGCTAAGAGAACCAAAACCTGGAGTGGCCATGGGTGGAGCCCTCCCTCTCCTCTCACCCACAACCCCCAGGTTCCAAACCGGCTTTTCAAAAAGCCGAAACTCAAGCCTGCTACACTGCAGACTTTCTCCTGGGGGTTTAAAACACAAAAGACAGGAATCTGGGACAAATGTACCTGCCACAGACCACTTTACCAGTGATTTTATCACAATATATATATATATATATATATATATATATTTAGTGACAAAAAAGCGAGCGGCACTCCTCGGTTTTTTCAAAGGATCACCAAAACAAGTGGCATAATGGTTCCAAAGTTTCAAATGTTTTAATTAAATTTTTAATCAAGGATAATATACAAAACAAACTCACCTCTTTAAATACCATACACCCAGTGCTCAGACCAGCCCGGGATCCAGCCGACTTCCAGTCGCATGCGCGATGACGCACACAACGCGACCGAGATCAGGTGGTTCACTCGGTAACTATAACTACCAGTGACAACCAACACCACATAGTAGATACACAAAAAATACATAAAAATAGCAGCTGATGGGATCCAAATATCAAAACTCCCATATGGGGCCACTCAAAGCAGGAACAATATATGAAGTAACCAGCATGGTTATTAATCAGTATGCACTTGACATGAGCATGATATCAATGCTTATAGGAGAAAACGATCACCAGTACTAATGTTACTAGATACTAATACCATAGGGGAATAGTATGTACCATATAACAGACAAATAGGTCCACTGATCTTAATATATAATCCTAGATCAAACCTCTCAATATAGCCATAAAATTAAATGGACAAGAAATTATAAACATATAAAAACAGGACAGATGCAGAGACAAACACATATTTGACAGCAAAATTATACATAAACCTCCCAATATCATCATATCATATATCCATTCAATAAGGGTATATCACAAGTAGGGTATAAAGACACATAACGCAACAGCATAACGGATGCAATAGGATATCATATGAAACATGACAGCCCCAGTAGTTTGTTTAAGCCATTCGCGGCTACTGTATTCAATTTAAAAATCCAGTGTGCTTCTCTCTGAAGTAACATCCTATTCTGATCACCCCCTCTGGTAGGACATGGAACATGATCTATTAATTTATACTTCAGGGTCACCAGTGAATGTCGGGCATCCCTGAAGTGCCTAGCCACAGGTTGTTCCGTTTCTTTGCCATCCTGTGCAAGACGAATTGCAGACCTATGCTGAGCAGCACGTTCTTTGAAACTACAGATAGTCTTTCCAATATACGCAAGCCCACAGGGGCATTTGATGATATAAATAATGAATTTACTGCTACAGCTCAGCACATGTTTAATAGGTATTCTGGCACCTGAGTGTGGATACGTCACATAAGACCCCATTTCCAGATACCTACAGGTCATACATCCTGCACATTTGTAGGATCCTGGTGGTTTGATTAAAAAATGAAGTGGACGAGGGATTCCTTTAGGAGTCACATCATTGTGTATGAGCCAATTCTGAAGGTTCCTTCCACTTTTATGACAATTTAATATACGGGTATTTCTAATCCCTGATAACTGGGGATCAGTGGTTATCATGGGCCATAGTTGTTTAGATGTTTTAACTATGGTTGCACTAGCTGTAGAGAACTGGCTCACAAAGGGTAGCGTCTCCTGATTAGATTTTACTTTAGGTCTCAGGCACTATTCTCTTGAAATAGAGAGCGCTCTTGACTTGGCAGCTTCCAATTCATGTTGAGAGTATCTTCTTTGGAGAAATTTTTGCATCATCTCATCCATGTGTCTCAATGTCGCCACTTCTGAGCAGGTTATTCTTCTTATTCTTAATAATTGTGAAAATGGCAAACCTTTCTTCATAGAAATTGGGTGATGACTGTTAGCGTCTAGAAAAGTATTTCTCTCCGTAGGTTTATAATATATGCTAGTCTCCAGATGCTGTTCCTTTCTTGTAATCAGCATATCTAAATAATGTATAGAGGTCATATTACATTCGTAGATGAATTTTATGGTACTATCCATTTCATTAATGCATTGCATTTGCGCCTCAAATTCTTCCTTAGTGCCCTCCCAAATTAACAGAATATTGTCGATATAACGTGTAAAAAAATCTTAATTTACCCTTGAAGAGGGCATTTTGTAGAAAAAGGTGTTTCTCAATTTGAAACATATATGCGTTGGCGAAGGCAGGTGCCACATTCGAGCCCATCGCACAACCAAGTTTTTGAATTAAATATTCACCATTGAAGTAAAAGAAATTCTTAGTAAGTGTCTGTTCCAAAAGTTTCAAAAAGAATGATAACATCCGGGCCTGTTTACTTAAGATGATCCATCAGGAGTTCTCGCACCACATTAAAACCACCTGTATGGGGTATGTTAGTATATAGACTGGTCATGTCAATACAACATAATAAAGAGTTCTCTGTCAAATCCTGTGTATCTTGTAATTTTAGGAGAAGATCAGTGGTATCGTTAAGGAATGTAGCCTCAGATTGGATAGCTGGTTGCAAAAAATGGTCTAAATATTTGGCAACTACATTATATAAGGAGTCACGCGCCACTATAATGGGTTGTCCTGGAGGGCACTCCAGGTTTTTATGTACCTTAGGTAATGTATATATTAGTGGCATGACGGGCTATGCCACATGTAGTGCCTCAGGGGTGATATCATCAATGATCTCATTTTCAACTGCAGTTTGTAGAATGCCATCAATCTCTTTTTTGAATAAATGAGTAGGGTCACCCTCCAATTTCTCATATACCTTGGAATCACTTAATTGTCTATAAATTTAATCTTTGTATTTATCTATATCTTGCAACACTATCGCACCTCCTTTATCGGTCTAATAGGTCTAATAATGAGGGTATTATTCTCGCTTAACCCCTTCAATGCCAAGAATTCATCATGCGACATGTTCTTATAATGCACTTGACCTTTCATGGATTCCTGCACTGTCGATTCCAGCATCCTAGAGTAACACTTTATAGAGGGGTTGTGTGTTTGCGGATCAAAATAAGATCTAGGTTTAAATGGGTGGTTTATTGTCCTGTTTTTACTAGTGACAGGTTGATTAGAGAAAAACTTCTTTAATTTTAAATTACGTTGGTGATGCCAAACATCTATTTTCCAACTGAAGTCATTAAAATTCGCTGTCGGCACAAACGAGAGCCCCTTATTTAACACCTTCTTTTCCATTGCTGATAATTCATGTGATGAAAGATTAATAATCAAATCTGTAATTCCTCCTTCCTCATCCTCTGCCCACCTCTACGCGTATAGGGTTGAACCCTTCCGCGCCCCTGGAGTGGGTTGTGACCCCTAAAGGGGGTTTCCCAGTTGATTTAGTGCGGATGGTTTCCAATTCACTCTGAGATGAGCTATTCTTGGTGGTAACTTCTGTATCTGTCCCCCTTTGGCGACGGGGTCATCTAACTTTAAATGTATCTGTCCTTTTGGGAGGATGTCTCCCTGTAGCCCATGATTAGACAGTTTGCTCTTGATAAGCTCTCTCAACAATGGCCAGCTTACTCTTCTTATATTTAATAAGTTCATGCCTGTATGTGTCAACACTGCTGCTGATCTTCTCTAACCAATTGGTGTTCTTATTATCAATCAGCAATTGACTTCTCCAATGTCTCAATTTTGTCTTTTGTTTCACCCAAAATCCTAGTAGATTCCTCCACAACTAACAAAATGAGATCTAACGAACACTTGTTCAAGACCGCGGCAGAATTCATTGTTATTTCTGCCAATCGTTGGCACATTTTTTATTGTAAACCCCCTAGGGATTTTTTGATCTCTATAATAGTCGGATAAGCTCATTCCGTGTAACTGATAATTAATTTCCTTTTTCTTGAGTTTTAATAAAGAGTAGTATATTTGATCAGCTGTGTCTAAGCCTGCAGTTGCTTTTAAAGTTTCTTTTATCAGTACACTATCAGCATCTGAGTCAGAAACGCTCAAGATATCACCCACTTTTAAACTCAAACATCTCAATCCACTTGGGTCCTGATTGTCTTGCATAACAGACATTTTGATAAACAGAGGAAAAATAAATATATAAAAAGGTATCAAGACTAGTTATATCAGAGTTCAATTTCTTAAGACAATCATCCAGGAAAATGCAATTGAATAAAGTGAAGCTAGTGCTGTAAACAAATGAGGTACTCCCATCAGGGTATTCCTTCAATGCAGAATATAATCATGTATATAAAGTGCAATGGTGCTGTAAACACATAAGATACTTCTGTCGGGATATTCCTTCAATGCAATATACTGTCATGAAAATAAAGTACAGTTGGTGCCGTAAACATATGAGGTACTCCCAGCGAGGTATTCCTTGAATGCAATATATTGTCATGTGAATAAAGTGCAGATAGTGCTGTAAACATAGATCCCGATAAGCCAACAACAGGTTAAAAACCAGCCAGCCATATCTCTATGGCTGGAAAAAAGTCTGATACTGACGGCATATGCAGCAAACGTGGGTGCCCTGTCAGAAACAACTGCTTCTAAATCCAATCCAACGTAAGACTGGCACTCCAAAAAGACAAACGGTACCTGGTTGCCCTCCCTGGGATAGCGGCAGCCTCCAAGAATAGTGACAACAAAACGGGCGTTTTTTGCAAAGGATCACCAAAACAAGTGGCATAATGGTTCCAACGTTTCAAATGTTTTTATTACATTTTTCGGCAGGGATAATATACAAAACAAACTCACCTCTTTAAATACCACACACCCAGTGCTCAGACCAGCCTGGGACCCAGCAAACTTTTGGAACAGACACTTACTAAGAATTTATTTTACTTCAATGGTGATATTTTATTCAAAAACTTGGTTGTGCGATGGGCTCAAATGTGGCACCTGCCTTCGCCAATGCATATATGTTTCAAATTGAGAAACGCCTTTTTCTACAAAATGCCCTCTTCAATGGTAAATTAAGATTTTTTACACGTTATATCGACGATATTCTGTTAATTTGGGAGGGCACTAAGGAAGAATTTGAGGCACAAATGCAATGCATTAATGAAATGGATAGTATCATAAAATTCACCTACAAATGTAATATGACCTCTAAACATTATTTAGATGTACTGATTACAAGAAAGGAACAGAATCTGGAGACTAGCATATATTATAAACTTACGGAGAGAAATACTTTTCTAGACGCTAACAGTCAAGACCCAATTTCTATGAAGAAAGGTTTGCTATTTTCACAATTATTAAGAATAAGAAGAATAACCTGCTCAGAAGTGGAGACATTGAGACACATGGATGAGATGATGCAAAAATTTCTCCAAAGAAGATACTCTCAACATGAATTGGAAGCTGCCAAGTCAAAAGCGCTCTCTATTTCAAGAGAATAGTGCCTGAGACCAAAAGTAAAATCTAATCAGGAGACGCTACCCTTTGTGAGCCAGTTCTCTACAGCTAGTGCAACCATAGTTAAAACATCTAAACAACTATGGCCCATGATAACCACTGATCCCCAGTTATCAGGGATTAGAAATACCTGTATATTAAATTGTCATAAAAGGGGAAGGAACCTTCAGAATTGGCTCATACACAATGATGTGAATCCTAAAGGAATCCCTCATCCACTTCATTTTTTAATCAAACCACGAGGATCCTACAAATGTGTAGGATGTACGACCTGTAGGTATCAGGAAACTGGGTCTTGTGTGACGCATCCACACTCAGGTGCCAGAATACCTATTAAACATGTGATGAGCTGTAGCAGTAAATTCATTATTTATATTATCAAATGTCCCTGTGGGCTTGCGTATATTGGAAAGACTATCTGTAGTTTCAAAGAACGTGCAGCTCAGCATAGGTCTGCAATTCGTCTTGCACAGGATGGCAAAGAAACGGAACAGCCTGTGGCTAGGCACTTCAGGGATGCCCGACATTCATTGGTGACCCTGAAGTATAAATTAAAGATCATGTTCCATGTCCTACCAGAGGGGGTGATCGGAATAGGATGTCACTTCAGAGAGAAGCACACTGGATTTTTAAATTGAATACAGTAGCCCCGAATGATTTAAACGAACAACTGGGGCTGTCATGTTTCATATGATATCCTATTGCATCCGTTATGCTGCTGCGTTATGTGTCTTTATACCCTACTTGTGATATGCCCTTATTGAATGGATATATGATATGATGATATTGGGAGGTTTATGTATAATTTTGCTGTCAAATATGTGTTTGTCTCTGCATCTGTCCTGTTTTTATATGTTTATAATTTCTTGTCCATTTAATTTTATGGCTATATTGAGAGGTTTGATCTAGGATTATATGTTAAGATCAGTGGACCTATTTGTCTGTTATATGGTACATACTATTCCCCTATGGTATTAGTATCTAGTAACATTTGTATTGGTGATCGTTTTTCTCCTATAAGCATTGATACATATCATGCTCATGTCACGTGCATACTGATTAATAACCATGCTGGTTACTTCATATATTGTTCATGCTTTGAGTGGCCCCTTAAAGGAGTTTTGATATTTGGATCGCGTCAGCTGCGATTTTTATGTATTTTTTGTATTTCTTGTGTATCTACTATGTGGTATTGGTTGTCACTGGTAGTTATGGTTAACGAGTGAACCACAAAAAAACGAGAAGTGCCGCCCGCATTGTTTTCACTATTCTTGGAGGCTGCCGCTATCCCAGGGAGGGCACCCAGGTACCATTTGTCTCTTTGGAGTGCTGGTCTTACGTTGGATTATATATATATATATATATATATATATATAGATATATATGTGTGTGTGTGTGTGTGCCACCATATTACTCAACGCTATAAAGAGAGTATCAATATAATCACATTATGAACAAGGATTTGAAACAGAAGGTAAAGATGGCCCTGCCAAACTGGGCTTACAATCTGTTGCATGGACTGTACACTAAATTCCATATATGTTCTTTGTTGTGTAATGTTCTGGAGTGCTAGGTGCTGATACAGATTTGGTAGCAAAATGCACATAAATTACTCAAAAGAAAAGTGCACAAAATAATAGTGCATTTGTGTACGTATGCAGAGCCATACACATCTCACAATGAAAATGATTCCTCATATTCCCTGCTTTAATACAGTTTAGCACTATCAGTGTGTACTGTACTTGTTGCAACTGCCATGTAACTGCTGCAAGATACACTTGAACTGCTGCAAGATGCTTGAAGTTAAGTGGTGGCCAGTGTTCAGCTTGCTGAAAGTAAAGATGTGTTTCATGCAGTACGGTGTTCTGTAATTGCTTCGTGAGCAAACAGCATCTACATGGAGCCATACATCTCTGCAAACTGCATGAACAACCAAATAAAAATGTGGAAGATGCCAATATATTTGAAAACCAACATCAAGCACAGCCACAACAGTGCTGTGTGAATTGTGGAGGACGCCATTACTCCGAGCACTCCAACTATCCGGCGTACAACAAGCGCTGTCATTCCTTTGGCAAATGTAAGCATTTTAATGATGGTGCAGGTCAAAGCCTAGACAGTATGACAGACAATCCTGTGTTCCTCATTCTGTTATTTCTCTGCACAGAGTTAATGAAGTCCACACCAGTCACCTCCTCTGTCCATTACTTCCACTGTGAAAGTGCGGATATGAGAGCTGAGAATGGTAAAATCTTCACCACCCCAACTGACAGAGAAACCTACAATGCCATTAGAATCAAAAGGTGCCAAGTGTAACGTAATGTGCAGAGATGTCTTGTACTACACAAACCCAAATGCTGTGATTGATGCCTCCAGTTTGATTAACCTCATAGCCTATGGTGGTCAAGTGATCAAGACCCAAGGTGTGGCTACAGTACAATCAATGCTACTACCTATCCATTAACCTTTCACATTGTCCATGGTGAAATTGAACCCTGACAAGTTCCATTTTTGTGTGACTGGTTACTTATGTCGGCCATGTTCTCACATACTTAGGTGTTAAGCTGGACTATGCAAAGACCCAGGTGATATAACTGATACTCACTCCGGCTGACAAGTTGCCTATCTACGTACGTTCTGGGTATGACTAATTACTGTTAAATATTTCTGCCCCACTACAATGTAGTTGCACTAATCTTCAGTACAGTACTTAAGTTGTTGCATCAGGTGCTGGGATTCCACCCATGATGCTGCTGTGACTCATCTTAAGTGCATACTCATGAGCAGTCTTGTGCAGCATTTCTTCAATGTCCAACTCCCAATGTTGAGTTCTGCTGATGCTTCTCAGCAGGGACTTGGTGCAGTGTGTATTCAGTGGGATAAACTTGTCACTTTATCAACCTGGACCTTCACTGCCATGGAGGCTCGATATACACACATTTAAGAGGAGCTCATAGTTTTAGTTTTTGATGGCAAGAAGATTCATGACTTTATCTATGGTCAAGCTATTGTAGAAACTGACCATCACCCTCACATTACCATTCTGTGCTAGCCTCTACACATAGCCTCAGTTCAGACACCAGGTTTGAGACATCAGTGCTATAATTTCGAAGAGGTGTATAATTTCCGATGTAGTATGACTGATGCTCTCTATAAGGCCTATATCTCAGTATCTGACTTGTCTGTTGACAATAGGTATGTCATGGAAATGGATGTCCTCTCATTCTAGTGGCTTAATTAGCATCATTAGGCGATGCTTTGTGATGACCAGTGTTTATCCTTTGTCCAAAATTGTGCTGAACAGTTGAGCCTTCATCCTCCAGGGATCTGTCCCGGGACCTCTGTACCTTCTATGCCACGAGGGATAAACTGACCACCTCTGATGCTGTGCTCCTTCCTGGTCAACACATTGTCATTTTTCTTTCTCTACAAAAAAGCTATGCCATGGACTCATACTGGATGGTTCAAGTAGCACTATCTGTCTAATATCACCAGTTCAGCTGTAATCAACTAAGGAAAAGGCATTTCTCCATGCAGTAAAAGTGTTCCAGTGACAGGTGTGATCTTTATTTGGATCTTCTCAATCTGAGGAATACTCCAAGAGATGAGTTTCCTTCATCTGCAAAGCATTGGTGATTCATATTGCTATCGGCAAACTCCAACCACAAATGGCACAGGATGTGCACAATGCTCTAACCAACTCCAGGCAACAAGTCAAATCCAGTTATGACAGAGCTTAACACCGATTGAGCCATTTGCAGTCACCCAGTGTGGATGGTTTAATAAGTTTGGCATAGTTAAAGGACTGGCCCAAGTGGCACACTTAGGGGGTTTTCTAGGTATGTTCTGCAATCATCACCTCCTGCAATCCACTGTAGGAGGTGGACACTAACAGGACACGTGTCCTTATACATCTAGCCTATGAGTCAAAACAAAATAGTTTCACTGTCTTTCACATATACACATAATTTTTTTATGTTCCTTCATTCCTCTAAAAAAAGGGAGGATGTACATGTTAATACAGTTGTTGTGGCTGATGGTCCCTGGCCCTTTGCCCTGTAGGTTACCCAGTCGGCCATTTTTTAGTTAGTCCAAACTTATACAGTATATGCAAATAGGAAATGTCTGAACACATTTAGAAAAATGTGGTTCTTTTGATCAACTTCCAGTCCACTACAGTACTGCTGGCTGCAGTAAGTAATGCAGATCAGTGTCTCTAGATCCATGATTCCCAACCTCGGTCCTCAAGGCACACTAACAGTCCTAGTTTTAGTGATATCCATGCTTCAGCACAGATGGTTAAATCAAAATAAGTAAAGTACTAATTAAGTCACCTGTGCTCAACTATGGCTATCCTTAAAACCTGGACTATTAGTGTGCCTTGAGGACCGTGGTTGGGAACCCCTGCTCTAGATTCTAAGTGTTGTAGATGCTGCCAGTCCCCAACAGTGAAAGCTCACACAAGAATGTGCCGAGAGCAATTGGTATGGAAGCAGCATATATATCTAAATGCTGAAATATTCTACAGGCTAGCAAGACCTGCTAGGGCAACATGGTAGCACAGTGATCAGCACTCCACGATGGCAGTTACAATTCCAACTTTCAAACTACCTGTCTGTATTTTGTATGTCTCTCCTGTTTTTGAGTGAGTTTCCACAAGGTGCTCAGGTTTGTTCACATAGTCACAAAAAGTTTTTAGTATAAATGTTTTTTTGGTGGAGGGGGGTAGGGGGTTAGCACATTTAACTCTAGGGTGTGTTTGTTTAGTAGAGAATTTGTGTTCTCATTCAGCAGTGCACAGTAGTGCGCTGCTGAACATAGATTCCCGATAGTTGTGAATCTGCGCTTGCCCAGGACCCGTTCTGCGAATGTACAGAACGGGTCCTGCATGAACAGATGCAGAGCAGCAGCTGAATGTCAGTGATTGACAGTCTGCTGCCATTTAGGGGCAGGGAGTGGGCGGGAACAGCCTCTGTTTTCCAAAACAGAGGTGTGTCACCGCCCTAGGGGAGCGGCCACGATCTCCATAGGCAGATGGAGATTTCCTGGCCTCTTTTGAACATCTGTTATGGCTGGCCTGTGTGACCCCCATGGTCACTCAGCTGTCCAAGGATCACGCAGATGATCTGATGCTGCATCCGGTCGGAGGCTAAGGAAGCCTCCGATCGCTTCAGAGGCCAGCGTTCCCAGTCATGCAGTGTGCGGGTGACATTATGACGTCACCCACGCGCTGAGGATCCTGAGCGACCGCGCCTGCTGGATCAGGTTAGATCCAGTCAGTGCGGCAGTGTGAGGGGCATCCTGTATGGAGGCGAATCAGATAAGTAGTAGTATTGGTGGGGGCTCAATTTCAGGGGGGCCTGCATAAGGGGCACTGCTACAGGGAGGTCTGCATAAAGGGCATTGCTACAAGGGGGGCTGAATAATGGGACTGCTCCAGGGGGGCCTGCATAATGGGCTAGCTACAAGGGGGCCTGCATAATGGGCTAGCTACAAGGGGGCCTGCATAATGGGCACTGCTACAGAGGGGCCTGCATAATGGGCACTGCTACAGAGCGGCCTGCATAATGAGCACTGCTACAGAGGGGCCTGCATAATGGGCACTGCTACAGGGGGACCTGCATAATGGGCACTGCTACAGGGGGGCCTGCATAATGGGCACTGCTACAGGGGACATTGCATAAGGGGCACTACTATTATGATGTCACCCACGCGCTGAGGATCCTGAGCGGCCACGCCTACTGGATTAGATCCAGTCAGTGCGGCAGTGTGAGGTGCATCCTGGATGGAGGCGAATCAGGTAAGTAGTAGTATTGGTGGGTGGGGGCTCAATTTCAGGGGGGGCTGCATAAGGGGCACTGCTACAGGGGGGGTCAGCATAAGGGGCACTGCTACAGGGGGGTCCTGCATAAGGAGCACTGCTACAGGGAGGTCTGCATAAAGGGCATTGCTACAAGGGGGGCTGCATAATGGGCACTGCTCCAGAGGGGCCTGCATAATGGGCTAGTTACAAGGGGGCCTGCATAATGGGACTGCTCCAGGGGGGCCTGCATAATGGGCTAGTTACAAGGGGGCCTGCATAATGGGACTGCTCCAGGGGGGCCTGCATAATGGGCTAGTTACAAGGGGGCCTGCATAATTGGCTAGCTACAAGGGGGCCTGCATAATGGGCACTGCTACAGGGGGGCCTGCATAATGGCAACTGCTACAAGGGGGCCTGCATAATGGGCACTGCTACAGGGGGGCCTGTATAATGAGCACTGCTACAGAGGGGCCTGCATAATGGCAACTGCTACAGGGGGCCTGCATAATGGGCACTGCTACAGGGGGGCCTGCATAATGAGCACTGCTTCAGAGAGGCCTGCATAATGAGCACTGCTACAGGGGGACCTGCATAATGGCAACTGCTACAAGGGGGGCTGCATAATGGGCACTGCTCCAGGGGGGCCTGCATAATTTGCTAGTTACAAGAGGGCTTGCATAATGGGCACTGCTCCAGGGGGGCCTGCATAATGGGCTAGTTACAAGGGGGCCTGCATAATGGGACTGCTCCAGGAGGGCCTGCATAATGGGCTAGTTACAAGGGGGCCTGCATAATGGGCTAGCTACAAGGGGGCCTGCATAATGGGCACTGCTACAGGGGGGCCTGCATAATGGCAACTGCTACAAGGGGGCCTGCATAATGGGCACTGCTACAGGGGGGCCTACATAATGGGCACTGCTACAGAGGGGCCTGCATAATGAGCACTGCTACAGGGGGACCTGCATAATGGCAACTGCTACAGGGGGCCTGCATAATGGGCACTGCTACAGGGGGGCCTGCATAATGGGCTAGCTACAGGGGGGCCTGCATAATGGGCACTGCTTCAGAGGGGCCTGCATAATGGGCACTGCTACAGGGGGACCTGCATAATGGGCACTGCTACAGGGGGACCTGAATAATTAGCACTGCTACAGAGGGGCCTGCATAAGGGGCACTGCTACAGGGGGGCCTGCATAATGAGCACTGCTACAGGGGGACCTGCATAATGGGCACTGTTACAGAGTGGCCTGCATAAGGGTCACTGCTACAGGGGGACCTGCATAATGGGCACTGCTACAGAGGGGCCTGCATAATGGGCACTGCTACAGGGGGACCTGCATAATGGGCACTGCTACAGAGTGGCCTGCATAATGGGCACTGCTACAGGGGGACCTGCATAATGGGCACTGCTACAGGGGGGCCTGCATAATGGGCACTGCTACAGGGGGGCCTGCATAATGGGCACTGCTACAGGGGGACCTGCACAATGGGCACTGCTACAGGGGGACCTGAATAATGAGCACTGCTACAGAAGGGCCTGCATAATGGGCACTGCTACAGGGGGACCTGCCTAATGGCAACTGCTACAGAGGGGCCTGCATAAGGGGCACTGCTACAGGGGGACCTGCATAATGGGCACTGCTACAGAGGGGCCTGCATAATGGGCACTGCTACAGGGGGGCCTGCATAATGGCCACTGCTACAGAGAGGCCTGCATAATGGGCACTGCTACAGGGAAACCTGCATAATGAGCACTGCTACAGAGGGCTTGCATAATGGGCACTGCTACAGGGGGACCTGCATAATGGGCACTGCTTTAGGGGGGCCTGCATAAGGGGCACTGCTACAGAGGGGCCTGCATAATGGGCACTGCTACAGGGGGACCTGCATAATGGGCACTGCTACAGGGGACATTGCATAAGGGGCATTGCATAAGGGGCACTACTACAGGGGGCATTGCATAAGGGTCACAACTACAGGAGGACTACTACAGGGGGAACTGTATAAGAGGCACAGTGTGGCATAATTTGTTATTAGGGCATTACTCTGTGTCATGTGTTATACATGGCATAATGTGTAAGGGCATTACGGTGTGGCATAATTTATTATAGGGTTATTAAAGTGTGGCATAATTTGATACAAGAGCATTACGGTGTGGCATAATTTGTTATATATAAGGGGCATTACTGTATCATGAAACCACACACCTTAAAGTTCATCTTTGGGTGTGTTTGTTTTATGGCAGCTTTGCAATTCTGTCCAGTACTGAAACACCCCCTTAGATTGAAACTGCAACTGAGTAATTGAACATTCTCTGCAAAGCGCTGCCTAATATGTCGGTGCTACTGTACTCTATATAAATAAAGGTTAATAGCAAAATAATAATGATAGACTACTACAGCATATGTCACTAATGATTCATATCAAGTATACCAATAAACATAAAAAATATGACATATAAAATTAAATTAATTAAAATACTTGTGACTGAGTCATATTAATAATATATGAAATATGAGTTGAAAAACTTTATTGCAAACATAAGCCCTCTGTCAGTAAAAACAGTCAACAGAAGCATGCACAGTGTAGTCACAGATTGCCGTACATATTTAATCTAATAAAATTGTTTCAATTAAATTTTGATTCTATTATATCATAATGGATTTAAATAGAGATATATTAAAAAAGAACAGATATGATTTTTATGTTGTAATGCACACAGAAAGGGAGAGGTATACTAAGCCTTGGGGAGAGATAAAGTGGAAAGAGATAATGTACCCACCTATCAGCTCCTATCATTTTTTAAACACAGCCTGTAAAATGACAGTAGTTGATTTGTTGGTACTTTGGCCCTCATTCAGAGGTGGTCACAAGAAGCGATCGCTCTCTCTGAATGAGGGCAGCCGCTTGATTTTTTAAGTACAGCCTCCTGGTCGCTAGCTAAGCTGTGGGTTACCAAACACAGCTTAAGCGACCGACCAGGTTGATGGTCGCGATGGTCAAGACCATCGCGGCCATCGGGGCTTGCGACGAGACCCTAAGGTTGGGTCTCAGCAACCGCAAGCCCCAGGGAGCTTCCTGCTCTGATCGAGCATCACTGCTGATGTCAGTGCGGCCGCCACAAAACGGCAGTGAAACCACCCCCCCGCCACGCCTACAAAACGGGGTGAGCTGTCGATCAACATCGACAGCCGCCCCTTTTGTAGTGAGCTCCGGAGCAAGAGAAATTCTCTCTCGCTCCGGTGCTTGCGCAAGCGCAGTGCGGGCGCTGCACGTGCGCAGGGGCTGAACATCGACCGGGTTGCGAGCGCTCAGCACTTGCGACCGGGTCTGAATGAGGACCTTTATCTCTCTAGATTTTATCTCTCTTCGGTGCTTAGTACATATTCCCCTAAGTGTATAGAGCATGAATTGTCATGTAAAGAACTGGCATTTGAGGATGTATTAGTGTTCACATGACCAGTAGTCAATTATTCTGTTGTATTTTCTGACATTCCTAAATAATACAAATAAAATATGTAAATAATTTTCTTGCTTTTATGTCTCAGAAATCTGTCGTTAAGAATAGTTTTTTTTAAAATGTACAAAATGGCATGAGCTCGAAGCCTTTGTGGGTGGTGACACTGTCCACCAATCTGAAAGATCAGGCACCTCTAGGAATAAAACATATTCTGGTGGGAAAAGCTGAAGGAATGTGGCTTAGGCACACCTCCAAAATTTTGTTTGGTGGAATTATATATTTCAATGAGATTCAAAGGATGGGGTATATTTGTTATGACTTTTTCTCGTTATAAATAGAGTTGATTTTAAAACATCTTTGGAGGTGGTTGGTTAAGAGATGTACGCAATGCTGATATTTCTGCAGTTGAGCAATTATTGGTAAACTGAGCATGCGTCTAAGTCGTACTGATCATGCGATAAGGTACATTATCGTAGTCATTCGCAGCAACTTTTTTCTCGCAGAGTAAATGACAATCAGGGAGCGTTTGTAGGAGTTGAAAATGATGAGTGTGCTTTGTAGGCAAAGCGGATGATTCAATCTATGAACAGCCCAGTTACTTAACAAGTAATATTAGTTTATTGAAGTATACTGTACTGTAGTAGGTACAGGCGTTCTATTCAGCTCACCAGCCGGGAGTGTATGCTGCTAAGGGGTAGAAGTGCAGGATGCTGAAACATCGTTATATGTAAGTATTATCCAGGTCCTTTTTAGGGGGATGCGGTCAATATCCCATCCGCTGGGATTCTGGTGCTCAGAATGCCAGTGCCAAAATCCTGACAACTGTCAGAATCCTGGCGACAGCATCCCGACCACCTGAATCCCGAAGATAGGTACTGGGGTTAGGCAGAGTATTAGGGTTAGGATGAGGAGTTAGGGTTAGGCACTAAGGGGGTAGGGTTAGGTTTAGGGTGCGGGAAGGGGGTGGTTAGGGTAGGCACTAGGGGAGAGGTTAGGTTCAGGCACTGAGGAGGGAGGGTTAGGGTGGGGAGAGGGGAAGAGTTATGATACCTACCGACAGGTGTTGGTATTCTAACCCTGCCAGGATGCCGGTGTCTGGATTCTGTCTGCTGCGATCCTAAGTGCCAGGATCCTGTACCCAACTCCTTTTTCGGAGCTAAGTAGGAGTCTTCTGTCTCTCACCATGTCACTGTACACAGTATAGACAAGATGGCCCCTGCACATGCTCAGTAGTGATCACAGAGGCCATCTTGGGACAAGGCATTAAGTCTCGCTGGAGAACAGGTAGACTGGAGTCAGCACAGTGGTGCACTCCTCTTTCAACAGGAGGCAACAGGTAGTGGTGGAAAAAAAACATAGAAGTGTGGTAAATGTTTTTGGGGCACATGACAACCTACGGCTGTGATCCAGTACTCAGTGAAAGTGACTCCGGTGTCTCAATTCCCACAGCCATTCTGTGCAGCCATAAGAATACTTAGAACTGTGATAATCAAATGACCTGCAACCAATGCTGCGTCTTTGAAAGCAGATGCTTATAACTTCAAAGCTGCAGGTGGGCGTCTCAATACATTCCTCAGCGTCTGTGACATTTGTATATTTGCGCACAGCAGCTGAGTATGGGATCATAGCTGTGACGGCATTAGCCTACATCTCTGCATCAGGCCCAGAAGCTGTTATGAAATGTACAGGTATTTTGCTTATAGCAATCGGCTTACTTAGGTTGGGTGCAGAGTCTATTGGGAATTGCAGTATTCACCAGTGAGTTATAGAATGTAATCGCCTGCGATTTTATGGATGGTTGTAACTCTCAGCAGATTTATCTGCAGGAAACCCCTAAGCCCCCAGACTAATATTTCCATGTAGCTGCTAGTAGACAGGAGAACCCATACGCCAAGGTCATCTGCTCAGCTCAAGTACAAAATCTTAATGCTAGCCCATGATTGGTGACTAGAAGCACAGGTTCATAAATGGATAGCTAAGTCAAAGGTCAGGTACACAAGCAAACAAACATGACCAATAACAATTCAGGTTATATATAGTCAACTGTATCATTGTGGCCATAAACCTATGTATTTGCTAGATGGAGAAGTATGCACATCTCCACATGATTTAACTGCTTTTTAAATGGCGGAATAATTGCAACATAGCAGAGATTTAGGGCTTGATCAAATTAGGTGCATGGGTGCGATGTGCCGTTGCAACGCACCCTTTGCAGCCCGACTCGCCACTGAATTCACCTGAATTTGCTCGCTGCCCTATGGGGCAGCTAGCACTTTCAGGCGAATCCGGGCGACAGTCAAGCACGGCCACTGTTGCGATGACTTGCACACGCGAATACATCGCACCTAATTGGATCGAGCCTTATGATTTCCCAAAATTTAATATTTAGCTTTAGGCATTGGGCAGGTCTCGACAATTTCTTCACCTTTTTCAAGATCCTTAGAAATAATGTTTCCTGTTCTGCAGATATAAAGATGCATAACTATAAAGATGTAAATAAGTTCAGTGACTTCTGCATTGCCATCTTTTGAGTTTAATGTTAATTGACAAAATCTCTAAGCGGCTGCATCTCATTTTCTGATACACATCTCATATATGCTAATGCTTCATGTGTACACCATTGTTGCAAGAACGCGTTCAATAGAGTAAATAAATTAAAGTCATAGATCATTACAGTAATAAAACGAGTCCATGTTAGTTTAATATCTAGGTACAGCATGCCTGATGAAATTCTGGTAAATTGTAATCTCTACCAGGAACAAAAATATTTTTTTTTACAAATTATAGAGCTTAGTACATACGGTCAGTATTGATAAATTATACTTTAAAAAGAAGGAGTCACTAATTCCCCAGGAATGCTGTTCTTGAATACAAAGAGATGCTACATTAGTTGTAACATATAAAAAATTCTATAAACCATTAAAGTGATAGTATCACCAAATACATTATTATATTTTTGTAAATATAACTGAACTTGTTTAATTAGCATTTTAAAAGAATAAAGACTTTTAATTATTTGCATTGATTGAATGTTTTGCTTCACCTTAGTGTAATATTTATTTCATTTAGGGCACAATGGCGCCAGAGGTGGAGTCAAAGTTGGGCACAATGGCGGTTTTGGTGCAGTTGGCCGATGCTTTTTGAACTGCGCATACATCTGAGTTGCACAGCACCTGCGTTACGTTGGGTTAGAGAATGAGGTGTCAGTGAGGATTTGGCCACAGAGTGATTGGACACAGAGTGATTGACCATTTATGGGAGGTAACTGGGTGAGTAGCGACTCTAACACAGAGGGCTCGCAACCATTTTGGGGAGTGTCTGTGTCTGCAACTATGAAAATGTACACAGTGGTTAATGCTCTGCTGGCTTACTTGAGATGGACATGCGATGGAACATCGATGTTGAGACTGATGTGCAACCATTGTACATCTTTGTATGCAAGCGGCGGACTTGAGACACAGCTAGTGGGCGTCTCAATACAAATCCCAGTGGCTGTTACATTTGTATATATTCGCACAACCGATGCATACAGGATCCCACCCGCAACTGAATTTACATCCACTTCTGATTCAGGCCATTAGAACTTAAATGGTCCTAAACAGACTACATCCATCATCTATAAGGTATGTAATTGGAGGCTTATTTTGAGCAAAACAAAGTCCAACAATACAATACAGTTAAGTGAATTGTGTGTATATTTTGAATTTCCTCTATGGTTGAGAAATACAATGGCTGATTAAATATATATTGCCAGACTATAGGCCAAATGTAACAGGGTTAGAGTTTAGAAAATGTGACAATTTAGCAGTAAACTCTCACACTTTTTAAATCTCTTTAAAAAACAATTAATGTGCTTAAATTCTTAATTTTTTTAAAAAAAAATCTATTTAAAAAATAGTTTATATGTTTGCATTCTTGATTTTATTTCAATAAATCTCTTTAAAAAAATATATATATTTACTTAAATTCTTGATATAAAGTATGCAGCTTTCCTGAATTTTGTCAGGTTAAACTAAATATTTAAGCAATTAAGAAAAACTTGATTTCTTTATATCTATCCTTTCCCATATCACTCTCTCTTATGCATTTAAATGTGTCCAATTACTGTACACAAACTTTTGGAGTATTTTTGTTTTCCAACTTTTGAAATAGCAGGAATAGCACTTCGACTCATTTTCCCTATTTCTCATTTCTTAAAATTAAAATGGTTTATACAGTATAATCCATACAAGTGAATCCGTGGATTATACGTATACCAATTACATTCTCATTTAAGACGTTTCAGCCCTTGGCAAAGATTCATTTCACTTCATGGAATGGAAAGAAATGCGACATAAAGATGAAACTTTAAGCTTCTTAACCAATTCCAGGAGTAGTAGACACAGTATTCTGGCACTTTATCTTAGTAGGATAGTAAGAATTAATCATTCTAATTCGGCATTTCAAATGTTATTAACCCACAAAAAAAACAGTAAAATGCAAATTACGTTATAAATGGAGACAATAGTAATTCTCTTTCCCCTCTTACCTAAGAAATTCTGCCACTTAGCATTCTTCATGTACAGTAGGGGTATAGTACTTTATGATAAACAGATGAGCCAAATGGTATTCTATATTGTATCATTTTGAAGTTTAATTAAGACAGGGCTGATATTGTTCCAGGCATTGTGAGAGAATACTTCCTAGATTATGTACAACCTGTACACAATCTGCTTTGTCATTGTGTTTAAGGTTGGAGCTGGCAGTACAGTAATTTGTAAAGCTGAAATAGCTTAAAAAGAAAATTAAAAAGAAAACAGTAAATGCAATTAACACAAAGCCATTTATATACTGATGAATAGATGTATAAATATTTTCCAACAATAATAGCCCTGATTCAGAGGTACTCGCTATTTGTGAGAGCTCTGACCACCCACAGCTTTAGCGGGCGCCCTTTCGATGGTCGCGATTATCGCGACCATTGGGCTTGCGACGAGACCCTTGTGGTAGGGTCTCGTACACCGCAAGCCCCAGTGAACTTTTTACTCTAATAGAGCAGGAAGATCACTACTGACATCACTGGTGATGTCAGTAGGGCCACCCACAAACGGCAGGCGTTCCTTCAGGAACGCCTCCGTTTGTCCATCCACCCCCCCTTGCATGCCTACAAAATGGGGCGAGCTGTCAATCACAATTGACAGCCGCCGCGTCTTGTAGTGACTCCCGCAGCGAGTGAAAATTCACTCGCTACGGGGCTCGCACATGCGCACTGCCCGGCCACCGACCCGCTTGCGAGCGCTATGCGCTCGCAAGTGGGTCTGAATAAGGCCCAATGTACAAAACATAATATCGTCAGTAACATGACAAACAACAGCATATCAAACTAATAATAGCAATTTCCACCTAAACCCATGTATCAAAAATCATGTCCGTAACTAGCTGTGGGTGACTGGTGCCGTCGCACAGAGGCTCTGTGTGCGGCATCATCGCCGCCACAATGCCCTTGCCCCTCGCCATTCTAGGCACCCTGCAGCCAGGATTGCTGCTGTAGCGTCCTGTGATTGCTCCAGACGGGCACCCTGCACAATAAATGCAGCCGATCTTGCATCCTGAGGAAGCCCGGTTAGCGCTGTACTTGCCAGAGCTGCCAGTCAGGCCCCCTTCTGCGTCATAAAATGATACCATGCGTGCGACATTGTGATGTCATGTGTTCAGGGGGGCGGGGCTAGCACAGGGACCAATTGTGTCCTGTTACAGCTCTGTTAAAAATCATATTTACTCATAATAACAGAAGTAATCCTACTAATAAACTAACAAGTTAAAGCTCCAAACAATTAAAATACATACAGTACAAAATACTCTCCCAGACATGGTTGTGTCACCATCTTATATTATCGCCTGGAGCTAATGAGGAAATGTAAGATACTGTAACTGCTGTTCCAGGTAGGAGGCCTTTGCAAATATGTAAAGTATGTATAAATATTATCTATGTACGTGTCTACAAAGCAGACTGCAGTGATAAAAGGGCACATAAACCAACTACGGCACAAGTTACTAAACATACGATAAGTGTAGCAGCCGTGTTACTAACATGTTAGAATACTGTAGCAGAGGTGACAATGTAATGTGTCCTGTGAGAGCTTTCATACTCTACATCTGAGAGCATCAACTTGTAATGATTGTCCTAGAAACACACTTTTATATGCATATGTTAAGAGACTTTAAAAAAAAAAACAATGGCGGAGATACAGATACAGAACAATGATAATTTGTCTGTCTCCATTCAGTTTAAAAATTACAGTAGGTTATTTTTTGATAAACATTAATACTGATAATTATGAATGCATAATTTACACCTAACATGCACATGTTGACTAATGAATGTTATAGTACATATTACTTTATCTACATAGTACATAGTTATAATTGCACTTTTTTATTTACAGTACTTACAATTATTCCTCGAGAAGTTGTTTATATACAAATTCCTATATCTTTGAAACATAGGCCCTGAATCAGACCCACTCGCGAGCGGCTGTCCGCTCGCAAGTGGGTCGATGTTCTGCACTGAGCATGCGCACGACGGAGGGAGCTCCGTCGTGCGCATGCGCCAGACGCGACGAGCGAAGGACTTTCCTTCGCTCGTTGTGTCTGATCAAAGGGGGCGTGCTGTCGATGTTGATTGACAGCACGCCCCCTTTGGTGGGCGTGCCGGGGGCGTGCCTCCCTGACGGGGGCGTTCCTAAGGGAACGCCTCCCGTCAGAAGCCGGCCCACTGACATCACTAGTGATGTCAGTGGGAGTGATTTTGGCTCTGATCGAGCCAAAATCACTCCGGGCCTTGCGGTTGAAAACCTCAACCGCAGGCTACGGGTCGCAGTTTCGATGGTCGCGATGGTCAAGACCATCGCGGCCATCAAACTGCACGCTCGTATAGGCTGTGGGTGGTGACCCACAGCTATACCAGTGTCCAGGAGGACGCTCCATTTTTATGGAGGGCGGCCCTCATTCAGAGCGTACGCTCTGCGCAGAGCGTACGGCTCTGAATGAGGGCCATAGCTTTAGTCAGACACAGGTAAAGACAAACAAACATTTTTAGACATTAAGGGCCGTATTCAATTAGGCAGCGAAAATGGGTTAACGGTGATAAATTAGGACGTCATTTTCGCCTGTTTCAATTATCCCCGTATTCAATTTCAAAACAGGGATAAGTTTTCACCATGTTATACATGGTGAAAAAAATTCAGAATTGGGGTTTAGGGGTGGAGGCTTAAAAAAAATAGCCTGCAGACCTGGGAGTGTCCTCTAAAAGACATCTGTGTCGAAAAAATGAAAAAAAAAAATCCCCAGGACACCCCAAAAAATGTACTTTCATTTTGGGGTTAAAAAGAAAAATGGGGAACAAAGTTGCAAACTAGTCAAATGTAATCAGGGCGGGTCCCCATGTATGCAGCAGGTGTTTTCTAGAATGCGGCAGGTGCATTTTTGAAGAATTTTAAAAAATAATTCTAAGTACTTAAAAATATGCTTGCACCCATTTTCATGTATTCCAAATTTGATGGGAATAGTTTTTTTTCTCCAAAAAATAAGCAAAGCTTCACCACTTTCTTCAAAGCCGCATTTAAACTGACAGGAGTTTTCGATACTTACCTTTCCGCCGGATGCCGTTTTCTCCGGATCCTAATTGAATATGGGGATAAGCGGGCACGTGCCAGATACTTTATCCCCGTCAAAAGAAGCTATGATGGTGAAAAGTCTGAGTTCGGACTTTTCACTCCATATTGAATACAGCCCTATGTGTATAGTCTTTGAGGTTAAACAAAATTGCAGTTTTGAGCTACAAAGTTTATTTTATTGTTTGTTCGCCCTTGAGCCCCCTTGTGACTTAAGGGTTGTTCTCATGGGCAGTTTCATAATTTTGCAGTAACGTTTTTGAGCTCCATATATTATTGCCATCTGTGTAGACACAATGTTGACAGCTGTGATGTCGACTTTGTTAAAATGACGACAGGCAATGTGTCGAAATTCTCAGAATATCAACAGGTGAAATCTCAACATTGTCAAAATGTCGACATTAGGGTCAGGCTGCGAGGGGAGGTTATGGTTAGTATGGTAGGGGCAGGTGGACAGTGAACGCCGTGGATTACAGCTCTGACCCATAAGTCTCAGTCACCTACCTCCGAGACATGGAAGATGCCCTTGGAGCCGCTGCAGCCGTTGGGAGCAGGTAAGTCACAAGTGGGCCACCTGGTACGATATGTTGACATTCTAACATGTTGACATTTCATCATACATGTGACTGTGATAGTCACAGTGATGTGGCAGCCTGGACAGATGAGGTGGGGTTTCTGCACAGAGGAGCTGGGTAACTGAACAGTCATGTGTGCTGCTCACGAATTAGGCATTGCAGCTGGCTTTTGGCACTTCAGTGAGTCAGTGACTAAGAAGCCTGGTGCAGTAGTGGCCATGACATCTCCAGGGCATAGTCCGGCCCTGCCCATCGCATACCTGCCTCATTCCCCGCACCACTCTTATTATCATCAATTTTACCTCTCCCTCTTGCCTGCCCCCTTCAACTTTACCCCGTCCTCTGCCTACTGCCCTCTATTCCCCAGACACAACTTTCCCTCCTCCTGTAACCTTCCACCCTCACACACACACACACACACTCACTGACTGTACATCCAGGGGTGCACTTTCTAAATACCTGTGTGATGATGTCAGTGACCATGTAAACTCCACTCACTCTGTCTGGCAAATGGCAGCTGCTTGCGCAATGTGCACACAAAAAAGCACAAGCCCCCAAAAAATGCAACCCACTGCTGGGCAAAAAAGAAAAAAATGTAGCTTGTTATACTGTAAGTGAAATTGGCAACTATGAGAGCGACCTTAACCCTGGCCATGAACTGCTTCTGGATCACTGTGCATAAGAAGCAGTGCGTGGCCAAGATTCTTGCTGTCTGCAGGTCACCATGTAAATTTGGGCCCCTTACTGTTGTACAACCCCTGATCACGGCATTGTCTGTCAGATTGGAAGCAGCAGTCTGGGGTCCTAAGGCTGTGTAGGTGGTACTCAAGCTCGAGTAATATCCTTACCTCTCAGGGTCGATTTCTGTTAGTTGCTCTTAATTGCGCTCTTCTTGTGAGACCGGTAGAGGAAAGCAAAGCGAAATATAGCAGCAACGTTTATAAAGGGCAGAGCTATGCCTAAAATATTGCTGCTATCTTTGATAAAGGGAAGTGCTACAGTATGCCCGAAATATTGCTTCTAACTTTGGCTATACAGGTTGAGTCTCCCATATCCAAATATTCCGAAATATGGAATATTTCGAAATACTGATTTTTTTTGGCACGACTGAGATAATGAAAGTTATGAAACCTTTGATTTTTGATGGTTCAATGTACACAAAGGCACAAATTATTAAAAAATATTTTATAAAATGACCTTCAGGCTGTGTGTATAAGGTGTATATGAAACATAACTGAATTTTATGTATTTACACAAACTTTGTTTGAGCCACAAAATTATTGAAAATTTTGTATAAAATGACCTGCAGGCTGTGTGTATAAGGTGTATAAAATATATAAATACATTCTGTGTGTATATTTGGGTCCCGTTCCCAAGATGTTTCATTATGATATGCAAATATTCCAAAATACGGACTATTCCGTTATCCAAAATACCCCTGGTCCCAAGCATTTTGGATATCGGAGACTCAACCTGTACTTTAAACCTAATATATATATTATTTGAACACACAAAAAGTCAGTCTTATGGGCATGTTATGGGAGTCTCACTGGCGTGTCAGTGAAACCCCTGCATTTCCAGATACACCGCCACAGCCTTAGGAGGCCAGAGTCTTGACCGTGCCATATGACTGATACAAGTGTCATTGGTGTGAGTGATGGTGATCCGATGGTAGCATCTAAAAAAATCAGTGTGTAGAGATGCAAAAAGTGGGTGTTCTCAGTGATTGGTCATTTAGACTACAACAGGAGAAGGGCTGATTTTAGCATTTGCATGTTATTGCAACAAATTCAAGTGCTAACGCAGCTGCATCAATCTCTGAATGAGTTATATTGGCAGGAGCCATGCTGCTCTGCAAGGGGGAACACATTTTTTTTAGGTTCTGCAGCAAAATTTTCTTTTAACAAGTTCTGCATTTGAAGATCTCACAATCTGTAACTAAAGCTATAAGAGTTTTACTCCATGAAATGTATAACTGGAAAACTTTGAACTGTTATGTAAACATATGTGCAATTTTGTGTAATCCACAAGTTCTCTTCCTAAATTGATACCGTTCTGTAATTTAGTTCAACTATCTGAAAAGCAGTATTACACCCGCTGAGTTCATCTGCAGAAAGTGGGGAACCGAGCTGAATCCATCAATTTGTTCTGAAAAGAAAATCAACATAGGAGGTTTAGTTCACTGCCCCACAGCCCAATTTGTCATAACCTAACATTATTTTCAGCTTCCATATATATATTCTCTTACTGTTTTAATAGGATAACTCTCACGCTTGTTTAAAGATAAAACAATGTATTTTACAAAATATATCCTGTCTAGAGTGATTGAATTGTTGTTGTACGATGAATCTCAGCTCCAGTGTAGCATATCCAATAGATGTTATTCACATTCATATGACATTGCACATTTTAGCACATTAATCTGCTCAAAAATGGGGTATCAGTCATCATATATTGCAACTTGATAATAGGTAAAGAACAAAGGATAGATAGATAGATAGATAGATAGATAGATAGATAGATAGATAGATAGATAGATAGATAGATAGATAGATAGATGTTGTGATTATGTTATGAATTACAAGTTGTTGGGCAACATTTAACCCTTTGTGATTATTAAGTGTTTTCTATTAATAACCAGCATGGTGATCAGTGTTTGAAGCTTGATGTGTAATATCCAGCTGCAGGGTTAATTATTTGTCTGTCAAGATGCCACAAGTAAGTATATGTATGTACTGGGTCACTTTTCAAATGTACTGTTCTCGCAATACATTTGACATTGGCCCTCATTCAGAGCCGGACGCTCTGAGCAGAGCGCTCGCTTTGAATGAGGGCCGTCCTCCATAAAAATGGAGCGTCCTCCTGGACGCTCGTATAGCTGTGGGTCACCACCCACAGCACATACGAGCGTGCAGGATGATGGTCGCGATGGTCTTGACCATCGCGACCATCGCCAGTGCGACCAGAAGCCTGTGGTCGGGTTTTTCGACCACAAGCCCTGGAGTGATTTTGGCTCTATCTGAGCCAAAATCAATCCCACTGACATCACTAGTGATGTCTCGCTCTGAATCAGGGCGGCCATTTTTTTTTGGCAAACCGGCCTCCTGGCTGCTCGCTAAGCTGTGGGTGACCACCCACAGCTTTTGCAAGCGGCCAGGTGATGGTCGCGACCATCGGGCTTGCAACGAAACCCTTGTGTTAGGGTCTCGTCTGCCGCAAGCCCTAGTGAGCTTCCTGCTCTAATAGAGCAGGAAGCTCACTAATGACATAACGAGTGATATCAGTAGGGTCGCCCCCAAACGGCAGGTGTTCCTTCGGGAATGCCTCCGTTTGGCCAGCCACCCCCCTGACACATCTACAAAACGGAGCGAGCTGTCGATCAACATCGACAGCCACCCCTTTTTTAGCGAGCCCCCATTGTGCACGCCGCATGTGCGCAGTGCCCCACCATTGACCTGCTTGCGAGCGGGTCTGAATCAGGCCCTAAGTTCTTCAGTTCATCAACATCGGCCCCAATCGATTAAGTTAATCAATTCATTAATATCAGACTCATATCAATTAAGTTTTTAAATTCTTCAACATCGGTCTCAAACCTATCAAGTTCATCAATTCTTCAACTTCAGATTCAAATCCATTACGTTCTTCAATTCTTCAACAATGGTCTCAAACCGATCAAGCTCTCAATCCAGCATCATCGGTCCCTATCCTATTCTGCACATTCATCCCATATTATTTATCCTGTTCCATTCCAAACTGCTGTTCAATAAAGACATTCTATTCTTGTCCTCACCTTTGGGCCCATCATCCACTGGCTCAAGCCACCTACAGTAAGTTCCTTCATGTCTCTCTTAATTCCTCTTTAGCATCCCACACCTGTTCCAACCTGAACCAACCCTCAGGCGTGACGGGAAGGAGTTATATTATTGGGAGGGAAACAGATCCTACACCATGACCACGGATCAGATCAAAATATTCTGCTCCCAAACATCCCACTTTACTTATTGGTTCAGTGACCTGTGCAGCATCAAATATATTTAGTTTAAAAAAAACCCTTCCACCTTCCATACATCCCAACATTTGTCAATGGTAACTCTGAATGGGTTGCGATACTATGACAAACCAGCGGCGTGACCACATCATTGTAGGCATAGCCACAAGCACCTTCTCAGTGGTTTTGATGTAAAAATGCATACTATAAATGGGGACAAATGTCTCGGTCAGGAGAGTTGGGAGGTAAGCTATATTTACTACTTGATCCACATGGGTAACTGTAAAATCAGATGGTGCTTGGAAACAGAACAAAAATTATTCTATGCATATGATTTGCTTTATAATGTTGACACTGGCCATGTTGACATTCATCATTTCAATGTGAGAATGTCGACATGGTCACAATGTTCAAAAATGTTTACATGGTCATACTGTCGAAAATTTATTTTTCACGTTAGTCAAGACCTAACACTAACAAACCCTAACCATTTATAGTAGGATATCAGGGCTGCCATCTTCTAGTGCTTTTGCACAGCTCACGTCTGGGGCACTACAATGCCTAGCAACACCCTAAGCTCCAGATTGCATAATGCTGTTACATCTGTGATATCCCTGTGTCTTATGTTACTTGCTGTTCTACCAGTTAACAATAATTCTAAAAATTGGCAAAGCATACCATGTGTAGACTAAACACCATCAGCACCAAGACCTGTGTTACACACATAAGGCTCGATATATTAATTACTGCATTTATAATGCGATCCTTAATGGCATCAACATCGGTCCCAACCGATCAAGTTCATGAGTTCATCAACATCAAATGGCATGCACCATCTTCTTCTTGCTGGGACAGCACTGTGATACCCAGCTGTCCCAACGATATATCTTCACTTCCGGGTTTATGACCCAGGTGAAGTAATGCGCATGTGTGGCCATCTGTGTATTCAATGTAACACAATCTCAAATGTCAGTTATCTAAACGATTATGAGAGTATTGGCCTTTGTTTTGTAATACTATATTTCAAATCTGCTAGTGATTGCTCATTTACTCTTAGTATAGTTGCACTAGACCTAGACCCAGATTAGTGTCAGCCATTTTCTTATAGTCGTCTTATAGAAATGAGATAAAAAAATGTACAAATTAAATCCATCGCTGTATTAATAGTACATAGGATTAATAATTCTGTTTGGAAAAAATCATCCCAGATAAGATGAATATTGTCTCCAGCATACAGTGAGAGTCATGTTTTTTTAAATTGGAATAAACAGTAAATCGCCTGAAAATGTGCAGACACTTTTTACTTCATGTTTAAAATTCAAGATTATGGAAACGCCCTCTAGAAATTCTGTATTTGCCAATAATATAGATAATTGTGTGCTAGTGATGATGTAGTACAAAATGTCATCATTCAGAATGTCGACACCAGAATGTTGACTAATGGTGCGTACACACGATTAAAATGGATGATATGAATGCTAATGATATAGATCATAATGTTATGTTTCATATCGTGCATTTTTCAGTGGCCAATGACCTGCAATGCGTGAGCACATATGGACGATAACGATATCGTCCATCGCCCGTGCATACAGGCCAACCTGGTCGATATCGACCAGGTTACTATAGGGACCTGCAATCGTTGATCGCGGGTCGTTGGCCATCGTTGGTGGGTTCATGGTGTGGTGGATGTTCGATATCGAACATATAACACACCAGGGAGATCGTACAACGATATCGTTGTCGATTGTCCCGTGTGTATGCACCATTACTCCAACCCTAACCACAGCCTAACCTTAACCCTAATCTCAGCCTAACCCTAAAATCAGTTAAAAATTGGCTGTTGACATTCTGTCATTGTCGTTATTGTGAATGTTGACATGTTGATTGTGGACAATCTGTCCATGTCAACATTCTGGTGTCAACATACTGAATGTCTAACGCTAGTGGAGATCTGTCTCCAGCAGGCAAAAAGAAACCAGACATAGTAATAGACAAACTTGAAACATATTGCAGCCCCCACAAAAATGTTCTAATATAGCTCAAGTTGTTTTGTGAAACATCAAAATTCTGAAGACTCAACAAAAGAGTGGTTAACGCACCTGATTACACAAGACTGACACTTTGTGAACCTTACTCAAAAAGGATAGAGAAGAGATATGAGGCTCTAACCCTTCTGTTAGAGCTTATGAAACTTTTAAAGAACTCATAACCAAGCAAACAGGAACAATATTGTAGGAACGATATTGCATTTCTTTGATATCAAAAAGAGTGCTGTGATTCAAGTGAATGCATCTCAAAATGCTAGGGGCGATGCTTACAGAAGAAGGTAAGCCAGTTGTAGCCGAGGCATCGCATGCTATCACTACAACACAGATTAGTTTTGCACAGTTTAAAAAACAAATATTGACTACAGCAGTGGGATGTGAGAAATTCTATCAATACATTTATAGTCACAGAACAGTGGGGAAAACAGACCACAAGCTGCTGGAACACTCACTTCACAAACTTCTTAGAATGGCTCCACCACACATGCGAAGGATTATGTTTAGATTACAAAATATATATTTTTTCCTTTATAATACAAAGTTACTACAGTTTTCTAAATAAAATCAGGAAGCCACCATTACACAAATCTACAGTAAATGCCGGCACAGGAATTTAAGTTGGTAATGTTTAAAAGAAATAATTTTCACTTTTTAGCCAATATACCTGCTCTCCCGCATACATTAGTGCCAGTACACATTTACCTTTTGATAAGTAATCATGCCTTAGACTGTGATCTTTCTTTAAACCAAGGGACTCTGGGCCTGATTCAGAGCCGGACACTCTGAACGAGCGCCCGCTCTGAATCAGGGCGTGTTTTTTTTTTTTTTGCAAAGCGGCCTTTTGGACGCTCGCATAGCTGTGGGTTACCACCCACAGCTTATGCGAGCATCCATGATGATGGTCGCGATGGTCAAGACCATCGCGACCATCGGGCTTGCGACGAGACCCTTGCGGTAGGCCTTGGAGGCGTTCCATGGGAACGCCTCCATCTGGCAGCCACTCCCCCGGCATGCCCACCAAAGGGGGCGTGCGGTCACTCACCATCGACAGCACGCCTCCTTTGGTGCGAGACCCATAATGATGGCTACCCCGTCGTTATTTGGGTCTCACGCATGCGCATGACGGAGCTCCCTCCATCGTGCGCATGCGCACTAGGGCACCATCGACCCACTTGCGAGCGATCAGTGCTGGGAGAGTAGGCATTGTTTTTTTAATATACTGTATGTTATCATGTTATGTTATCATGTCACCTAACCTTTATCTTCAAACTATTCCTACAGTATCCTATAGCTAGTGAGTTGAATATCGGCTTCTCTTTCTCTAGTTTTTTAACACAAATAGAACACATCATGTTTGCTGTTGCATCAAGCTGTTAGTTGAGGTGATTTGTTTGGTCCTATCCCCTGTGTGACTTAGGGCTATACAGTATTTACTAAGCGCTTTTTTTGCAAAACTGCCAGTGTTTGGTGATTTTCCTGGAGGTTTAGACAAACCAACATTTACTAAGACCAAACCGCTGTAAAGCCACTAGTTTAGCTTTCACAATTTTTTGGCATGTAAAGAATAGAAACTGACATATTTATCAATCAGAGGTTGAAGAAACTGTTGAAAAACTGTCACTAATACAGCCAAAAAAATGTATGTGGGTGTGAGAGTGAAAGAGCTCAAAAAGAAGGTCAGGATTCGCAATACACTTATAATGAGGGCCAACAATTATGCATTGAATAAGGAGGCAGATACTGTAACATTAATAATTATTTTATGAGGCAATTATATTGTATTAATTATATTAAAAGAACAATAGTAATGAATTGTTAATTGGTTTTAAAAATGTTTTTATGACAGGGTAACATTTATTATTTTATGATGTGAGCACTATTTATATAGCCAGAAATTAATAAATGTTGTCATAAAACATTTTTTAACACCAATCAACAATTCATTAATATTGCCCCTTTATTATAATTTAAAAAACTGATGGACATCGCCAGTGGTTTGACAATGACTGTCAAATAGTAATTCCGGTGTTCTGGAAGTCAAAACCGGCGGAGATGTGCAATGATTTGTATCCCCCAACAAAACCACTGTTTACTAAACTAAATGTTACTCTTAGTGCAGAGGTTCTTGGCTCCAGTCCATTTTTGGATTTCTGTAATCATGCACAGGTGAGTTCATCTATTTTGCTGGATCAGTACTTACCTCTCCTGTTTCCACAGACAGAAATCCTCAAAACATGTCCTGTTGGAAAAAGTTTATGGTTGAGGTTGAGAACAAGTTGCCTTATGGAGCATACACACGGTCAGATTTGTCAGATTTGTCAGATGAACAATTGAACGATTTGAACGATTTTACAAAAGTTTTGAACGATTTGAAAGATTGAACGATTTTTGACTGCATTAAAATTAATGGAATCGTCCAAGTCTGACTGCAAACACATCAGATGTCAGATATCGTTATCTGACAAACCGGAACGCGCATCGTTCATCGTCCATCGTTCAGGCATGTCAGATATGTCAGATTTTCCTTCAGATATGAACGACTGAATGATTTTTAAATCGTTATCGTTCAGATCTGAAGGAAAAATCTGACCGTGTGTATGCATGCACCATTAGGATTTTGCTTCTTCAGTTCCTTGCAAATCTCTATACAGTCCCTCTGCACCTGAGCGCTTACAGTAAGTGTACTAAAATTTAGGGGTGTGCACCGGCCACTTTTCGTGTTTTGTGTTTTGGTTTTGGATCTGGATCTTTCTTCGTGTTTTGGATCTGGATTGGTTTTGCCAAAACCACCCTTCCGTGTTTTGGGTTCTGGGTTTTGTGTTTTGGATCTGTATTTTTTTGAAAAAAAGCATAAAAAAAGCTAAAATCACAGAATTTGTAGGTTTTTCTGCTCCTATGCTATTATTAACCTCAATAACCTTAATTTCCACTCATTTCCAGTCTATTCTGAACACCTCACACCTCACAATAGTGTTTCTTTTGTCCAAAAGGTTGCACCGAGGTAGCTGGATGACTATGCTAAGCGACACGAGTGGGCGGCACAAACACGTGACCCATCTAGGCGTGATACTGCAGTGGCAGACAGGATGGCAGTTTGAAAAACTAGGCCCCAAACTGTACATAATGCAAATAAAAAAAAGAGGTGCAAGATGGAATTGTCCTTGGGCCCTCCCAGCCACCCTTATGTTGTATAAACAGGACATGCACACTTTAACAAACCAATCATTTCAGCGCCAGGGTCTGCCACACAACTGTGGCTGAAATGATTGGTTCGTTTGGGCCCCACAAAACAAGCTGGCAATTAATCTGTCCCTGCACAAACTGGCTCTACGGAGGCAAGATGTTAACCTCATCCTCCTCATCCACCGATTCCTCACCCTCTTCAGTGTGTACATCCTCATCCTCACAAAATATTAACTCGTCCCCACTTGAATCCACCACCACAGGTCCCTCTGTACGTTCTGGAGGCTGGTCTCCCTGGAAGAGCTGATAATTCATTTTGATGAACATCATCTTCTCCACATTCTGTGGAAGCAACCTCCTACGCCTTTCGCTGACAAGGTTCCCGGCTGCACTAAACACTCTTTCGGAGTACACACTGGAGGGGGGGCAACTCAGGTAAAATAGAGCCAGTTTGTACAGGGGCCTCCAAATTGCCTCTTTTTCCTGCCAGTACAGGTATGGACTGTCTGACATGCCTACTTGGATGCTGTCACCGATGTAATCCTCCACCATTCTGTCAATGGTGACAGTATCATATGCAGTGACAGTAGACATGTCAGAAATTGTTGCCAGGTCCTTCAGTCCGGACCAGATGTCCAAACTTGGTCCTGCCTGCCCTGCATCACCGCCAGCGGATTGTTTAGGATACCTAAGTTTTTTCCTGGCAGCCCCAGTTGCGGGAGAAAATGAAGAAGGAGCTGTTGACGTGTCACGTTCCGCTTCAGCTGACAGTGTGTTCACCAGCAGGTCTTTGCACCTCTGCAGGCTTGTGTCGGCCGGAAAGAGAGACACCACATAGGCTTTAAACCTAGGATCGAGCACGGTGGCCAAAATGTAGTGGTCTGATTTCAACAGATTGACCACCCTGGAATCCTGGCAAAGTGAATGAAGGGCTTCATCCACAAGTCCCACATGCCGAGCGGAATCGCTCCGTCTGAGCTCCTCCTTCACTTTCTCCAGCTGCTTCTGCAAAAGCCTGATGAGGGGAATGACCTGACTCAAGCTGGCAGTGTCTGAACTGACTTCACGTGTGGCAAGTTCGAAGGGCTGGAGAACCTTGCACAACACGGAAATCATTCTCCACTGCGCTTGAGTCAGGTGCATACCCCCTCCTTTGCCTATGTCATAGGTGGATGTATAGGCTTGTATGGCCTTTTGCTGCTCCTCCATCCTCTGAAGCATATAGAGGGTTGAGTTCCACCGCGTCACAACCTCTTGCTTCAGGTGATGGCGGGGCAGGTTCAAGAGTGTTTGCTGGCGCTCCAGTCTTCGGCACGCAGTCGCTGAATGGCGAAAGTGGCCAGAAATTTTTCGGGCCACCCAAAGCATCTCCTGCACGCCCCTGTCGCTTTTCAGAAAATTCTGCACCACCAAGTTTATTGTGTGAGCAAAACATGGGACGTGCTGGAATTTGCCCAGATGTAATGCCCGCACAATATTGGTGGCGTTGTCAGATATCACAAATCCCCAGGAGAGTCTAAGTGGGGTAAGCCACTGGGCGATGATTTCCCTCAGTTTCTCTAAGAGGTTGTCGGCGGTGTGCCTCTTACTGAAACCGGTGATACACAGCGTAGCCTGCCTTGGAACGAGCAGGCGTTTCTGAGATGCTGCGACTGGTGACGCTGCTGCTGTTGCTGCGTAAGGTGATACATCTACCCAGTGGGCTGTCACAGTCATATAGTCCTTAGTCTGCCCTGTTCCACTTGTCCACATGTCCGTGGTTAAGTGGACATTGGGTACAACGGCATTTTTCAGGACACTGAGGACACTTTTTCTGACGTTTCTGTACAGTCTCGGTATCGCCTGCCTAGTGAAGTGGAATCTAGACGGGATTTGGAACCGGGGACACACTACCTCCATCAATTGTCTAAATCCCACTGCACTAATGGCGGATACCGGACGCACGTCTAACACCAACATAGCAGTCAAGGCCTCAGTTATTTGTCTTTTTAGCTTCAGGATGACTGCTGTCGCACTTCATCCTCCTCGCTAAGGACTGTTGGAGGGTCAATTGTTTAGTAAAAGTAGTGGTGTTCCTACTTCCTCTCTGGGATGATGAACGACTCCCAGCAGCAGCAACAGCAGCAGCGGTGGCAGCAGGAGGCGTAGCAATGCAGGATCCTCCGGAGGAATCCTGGATAGGATAGTCAGTCATACTAGTGACATGGCCTGCAGGACTACTTCCGATCCTGACTAAAGAGGAAATTGACGAGGAGGGAGTTGACGGTGTGGTTTGCAGGCGCTTGGATACAACAGGACAACGGGATTTAGGTGTCCCTGGACTGCTTACGGTCTTAGCCAAAGTTTCTGAACTTGACAGTAAATTATTATGAACGCGCTGCAGGTGCCGTATAAGGGAGGATGTTCCTAGGTGGTTAACGTCCCTACCCCTACTTATTCCACCTTTACATAAGGTACATATGGCAAGACAGTTGTTGTCCGGATTTGGATAGAAATATTGCCAGACCAAAGAGGTGGAATGTTTGATCTTCTGCCCAGGCATGACCGTGATGGGCTTTTTCATCCCACGGACAACAACTGTCTCCCCCGGAGCCTGATTTAAACAAACCAGATCACCATCAGAATCCTCCTCGCCAACTTCCTCCTCAGCGCCAGCTACACCAGTATCCTCATCCTGTTGTACTTCAACAGTGACATCTTCAATTTGCATATCAGCAAGTGGACTGTGAGTGCTCCTTTCAGCACTTGCAGGGGGCGTGCAAATGGTGGAAAGAGCCACCTCTTCCCGTCCAGTGCTGGGAAGGTCAGGCATCGCAACCGCCACCACACTTGGACTCTCCTTGGGGATTTGTGATATCTTCTTAGAATGCACAGTTCTTCGCTGTGCTTTTGCCAGCTTAACTCATTTGATTTTTTTAGTGGGAGGAGGGCTTCCATCGTCATGTGAAGCTGAACCACTAGTCATGAACATAGGGAAAGACCTTAGCCGTTCCTTGCCACTCCGTGTCATAAATGGCATATTGGCAAGTTTACGTTTCTCTTCAGATGATTTAAATGTTTTTTTTAAGGTCATTTTCCTGAACTTTGTCATTTGGGATTGTATGTGGCTTCTACTATGACATTGGGCATCGGCCTTGGCAGACGACGTTGATGGCATGTTATCGTCTATGTCATGACTAGTGGCAGCAGCTTCAGCACTAAGAGGAAGTGGTTCTTGATCTTTCTCTATTTTATTTTTATCGGAGAAAGTTTGGTCCTCCATTTATGTTATATCGATTTGATATATACGTGCGGCTAAGGCGCACACAAACACAGAAAATATTTTTTTATTTTTGCTGGAGAGTAGTGCACTTTGTGGGTTACACAACCCTTTAAGAAATGAGCCAGCCGGCTCTTTACTTATGGGACACAGGCGCACGCTTGGCGCTGCTCCTTTGTTGATGCACGTGCAGCTACTGCGCACACAATTCACAAACACAGAAAATAATTTTTTTTTTGGTTTGGAGTGTACTTTGGGGGTTACAGCACCCTTTAACGGTCAAGCCAGCCGGCCCTTTACTTATGACACAGGCGCATGCTTGGCAATACTTTGTTGATGCACGTGCGGCTACTGCGCACACAATTCACAAACACAGAAAAAATATTTTGTTATTTGGTTTGGAGTGTACTTTGGGGGTTACAGCACCCTTTAACGGTTAAGCCAGCCGGCCCTTTACTTATGACACAGGCGCACGCTTGGCACTATTTTGTTGATGCACGTGCGGCTACTGCGCACACAATTCACGAACACAGAAAATATATATTTTTTTGGTTTGGAGTGTACTTTGGGGGTTACAGCACCCTTTAATGGTCAAGCCAGCTGGCCCTTTACTTATGACACAGGCGCATGCTTGGCAATACTTTGTTGATGCACGTGCGGCTACTGCGCACACAATTCACAAACACAGAAAAAATATTTTGTTATTTGGTTTGGAGTGTACTTTGGGGGTTACAGCACCCTTTAACGGTCAAGCCAGCTGGCTCTTTACTTATGACACAGGCGCACGCTTGGCACTACTTTGTTGATGCACGTGCGGCTACTGCGCACACAATTCACAAACACAGAAAATATATTTTTTTTTGGTTTGGAGTGTACTTTGGGGGTTACAGCACCCTTTAATGGTCAAGCCAGCTGGCCCTTTACTTATGACACAGGCGCATGCTTGGCAATACTTTGTTGATGCACTTGCGGCTACTGCGCACACAATTCACAAACACAGAAAAAATATTTTGTTATTTGGTTTGGAGTGTACTTTGGGGGTTACAGCACCCTTTAACAGTCAAGCCAGCTGGCCCTTTACTTATGACACAGGCGCACGCTTGGCACTACTTTGTTGATGCACGTGCGGCTACTGCGCACACAATTCACAAACACAGAAAATATTTTTTTTTGGTTTGGACTGGAGTGTACTTTGGGGGTTACAGCACCCTTTAATGGTCAAGCCAGCCGGCCCTTTACTTATGACACAGGCGCACGCTTGGCACTACTTTGTTGATGCACGTGCGGCTACTGCGCACACAATTCACAAACACAGAAAAAATGTTTTGTTATTTGGTTTGGAGTGTACTTTGGGGGTTACAGCACCCTTTAATGGTCAAGCCAGCCGGCCCTTTACTTATGACACAGGCGCACGCTTGGCACTACTTTGTTGATGCACGTGCGGCTACTGCGCACACAATTCACAAACACAGAAAATATTTTTTTTTTTGGTTTGTGTGAAACCCTACTGGTACTGTGGTACACTTACATGGAGTACCTAAACACTGTCTCTCACCTCTTCACGGTGACTCTTCTTTGCTCCGGCTATGGCGTGGGTATGGCATCCATCACCAGCAGGGCCCCCGAATACTCGGGTGCTTAGCACAAAGTACCTGATGGAGGGAACACATGTGGATAACAGGTGCAGTGCAATAAAGAAATGTTGGGCGCCAGACCATCTCATGATGCAATAACAGGAAAACTTTATTTACACTCCTCCATATCCTCCAGCACAGTAAGCGTAACGGTTACAAGCTCTACTTCGACAACTTCCTCCAGCACAATTCTTGCAGCAGATGGTAAATGCTGTGATTTACGCTTAATGGTTATAGATTGGTTACGTTCCACTCCAAACGAACACCTCCAGCGCAGACTTAAACATATGACACAGCAGTGAAATAGTAGCACATATCCGGTGTTGCTGGGCTCAGTAGTTCTACACGTCAGCCCAACAAAACTTCATACAGCATACAGGGGACTCCAGATTCGAAGTTCATCGCACTCATCTCTATCCTCACGAGAGACTGCTAACGTGCGGCACATCCCATTACACAGGGACCCTCTCTCCTTCCATCACCCCGCATACACCTTCTTCAGGCATACTAACGTCCTGTATATCCCAGGACTCTGCCTCTAGTACAAGTCCCACTATCCAGGGACCTTTCATCTGACATGCTGGCAACTTCATGCAGACCATATCCCAGGACTCTGCCTCTAGTACAAGTCCCACTATCCAGGGACCTTTCATCTGACATGCTGGCAACTTCATGCAGACCATTAACCCTTTCACTGCTGGGCTTCTCTACTTCAGCACATGGTTACACAGGATTCTTCTATAGGACTCCCCTCTAGCCACACTGCCATTTTGCACTGAGCTCTCCCTCACTCTGGGGCACTTCTCCAGGGGCTATTAACCAGGGATCCAGCACTATGCATCACAGACACTCACCCTCTCATCACATGGGCTGTCTCTTCACAGGAGATCTCTCATCCTCCACTGTGGCATCAGGCAGCACTTCCTCTGCAGTGACTTCCTCACTCTAACAGGCACTCTGCTTCCAGCTGCTACTTCTGCAGCACTCCCCAATCCTCTTCTAATAAGGGAGTCTCATTATCAATAGTGCTGCTCCTCATACAGCAGCTCCCTTGCAGGACTGTGGGGAAGGGTGACTCCCCCCCTTGTCTGTATCCAGGGGCTTCAAGACCCCTTATAGCCTAGAGGCTTCTTGCAGGGGGCCCCTTTCTGTATTACAGGGGCATTCCCCTGTACATATGAGATGTGGCTCATGGCAGCAGCCATGCTCCCTCCCCTGAACCTCAGGGAACCGCGGGACCTCCCTCCTCCCGTCCCGCGGCCCCAGCCTAAGATGGCCACACTCCTTCTTCTCCCTCCAAGGACACTTTTTCGCGCTCCCGTGAGGCCACGCCCCCTTTTCAGCCTGCTTCCTCCTGTCCTCCTGGTGATTGACAGATGATGTCACCAGGAGGCGGAGCTTAAATACAGGGGCGGAGATTAAGCCTGGCTCTGCCGGGTATTACATTTTTACTGGAGTGTACTTTGGGGGTTACAGCACCCTTTAACGGTCAAGCCAGCCGGTCCTTTACTTATGACACAGGCGCACGCTTGGCACTACTTTGTTGATGCACATGCGGCTACTGCGCACACAATTCACAAACACAGAAAAAATATTATTTTTTTAGCACTTGGGGGGAGCACCCCTGATGGACAGAGCACCCCCTGGACAACACTACAGCACACCTTTAGGACTGGGACACTGCACAGGACTTTGGAGTGGACACAGCCCCTATGGAGAACTGACTGCACAACACAGTCCAGCCAGCCCCAATGGACTTTGAAGTAGTGGACACAGCCCCTATTAACAACAGCAGCACAGCACAACACAGCCAGCCCCTATGGACTTTGAAGTAGTGGACACAGCCCCTATGGACAACAGCAGCACAGCGCAGCACAGCACAGCACAACACTACTCTGCACTACACTACACTACACTACACAGCCCAGCCAGCCCTAACTCCCACCCTCCCTCTTCACTGTCCACAGCCGAGTGAGAAAATGGCGCCGACGCGGGTACCTTATATAGGATCCAAAACCCGCGAGACCCGGAAGGCGGGATGATGACGTTTTGCCTCGATTTCAGATCCGAGTCAGGCGGGAAAGGTCGAGCCTGACTCGGATCTGCCTCGGATCGGGGGGGCTCGGGGGGGTTCGGATTTCAGAAATCCGAACCCGCTCACCCCTACTAAAATTGCTTTGCCCTGATCTTTAGATGAAGGTATTCATTGTGGCTGATATTGGCATTTCATTGGTTTTCTAACATGGTTTTCTAACATCTCAACAAGCACTTGCTATATCAAACCAACTTTTCAAGGGAGTTTCAAGAAGTTTCTAAGCCTAGTCTTATTAAGGGAATCAGGGAAAGGCATTCAGTAACATTGCAATCACTTGAATACATGAAGGGAAAGATGTGACCTCAAGTCACCAGCTAAAGCAGTCACATGGGAAGAGGTCATTCTATTCAGTAGCGGATTGGTAACGTTAGCTAGACAACACTTCCTCTTTTATTTATATCAGGCTGACTTAGAGTTATAGGGCCCATACACCTAAACGACCGGCATAAGATCAGATGAATGCTACGTTTTCCCTACGATTCTCCCAGAGCTCCCTGGCGGTCCCTGCAGCATGTTTTTTTTTTTTCTAGCACAGGATCAGTCGTAAGATCGATGCTTTTGTCTCACAAGCTGATTCGGGGTTCATCAGGGAAACAGTTATTGAAATGACTTGAAATGCCACACGATGGATCGCATGAACAAAATAAATGGCACGATCCTCATACGGATACGACGGGCAAGATGTGCTGCACATATGATCAGAAGACACGATTGTACGAACAGCGGGAGCACGCATCGGATCGTAAGTTGCTAAAAAAAGACACGATTTTCACAAGGTCCATCTTATGATTGCTTGAAAATCATGCAATCGTCCAGAAATCGTGTAGGTGTATGGGGGCTATTAGATGCTCTGCTCATGCACAAACATACAATGCAGATTTTAGGGTAGAACATAAGTTGCACTTGTATCAGGGTAAGTTACCCAAGAGTAAATTGAAAAAGTGGTGGGGTGAGTTGCAAAAAGTGTTGGCTGTGCTTGGGTGATGGTCACTGAATTTACTGTTTGAGCTTCCTTCAGTATATAAATTGTTATTACAATGACAGACTAATAGCAGTAACAGACAGAATATGTGAGGATAAGCTTTGACTGTGTAATAAAAACTCTCAAATTAATTAAATAAATATAAATAATTAAATGAAACAGGAATACAGTCAGTATAAAGAACTATTATCAAAACAGGGGTAACTTGAAATAACAAGATTTAGCTAATCAAATGTGCTGATAATATTCTTAAAGTTTAATAATAAAACACAAAATGAAGGATATTTATAAAATACTGATAAAGTAAAGTCAGACAGATAAAATAGTTGGATAAATATAATGATAAGAGTAAAGTTTAAAAAAGGGGTGGTGTACTACTCCCAAGATGAGAGTATTGTCACTGATACCCTAGAGCTATCAGTCTTATATATACCCAAAGTAATTTACAGAGCTATTTTACAGAATCATCACTAGATAAATCTAGGGTTTTAGAACTCTGTTCTGTTTTGCTGTTTCCCAACAACATGTTTACCCACCACTATGGGTCACTAGGCCTCCTAATATGTGAGCTGAAGTTATGGATCCTGCCAGAGAGGTTGCTCTTATCACTTTATTCTGCACCCAGTTGTCAGGTGATTAATTTTACATTCATTACCAGATAGGACTACACCTGACACCTGGATTTTTAGTCTGCCTGATTCCAGCACTCTTTGATGGGTCATTAATGTTCTTTGATCTGATCTGTCATGCTTGGTGCCTGCCTCTGATGTTTCATCAATGTTTCCTGCTTATGTTTTTGCATCAATGTTCCTGCAATGTTTCCTGCAATATTTCTGGATTGCTGTTAATGCTTTTGTGCATACTAAGCCAAGGGAACTCCTGTTGTGTAGTATTCATGTTTCTGGACTTGTATTCCTATTAGCTCCTATTCATGGGTGCTGAAGGGGGGGGGAGCAAGTACAGTTTGCCCAGGCTTGCTAGAGGGGCCCGGCGTAGCCCCCTCCTCCCTCACAGCAGCTCAGCAAACAGCTTGTGCTGGGCTGCAGTGTGAGACTGCTCGCGGCTGCAGCAGCCTGAGTAGTCTCCTATGGCTGTGGTGGGGAGCTATCACACTGATTGTGCCCCCCCTGCTTAGCGCCAGGCTGGGGGCTTACAGCGCCCCCTTGGTTGCAATGCAAGGGCTGCAAATACATATATTTTGTTTGCATGCAGAGTAAATACTGGCTGCTTTTGCATGTAGCCCACAAATTCTGGACAGCTTTATTTTTTCACTACAATTTAGATTTCAGTTTGGACATACCCCTCCCAAATCTAATGGTGCATACACACGGTCAGATCAGACCATGATAAAGATATCATTGTCTGATCGTCCTGCATGTGCTGGATGATCGTTATCGAACATCCAGCACAGCACCACTCAAATGACTAAATGACCCTCGATCAAAGATTGCGGGTCCCTATAGTAACCTGGTCGATATCGACCAGGTTGGACTGCATGCATGGATGATGGTTGTTATTATTATCAACCATTCGTGTCCGCGCATTGTCTGTCATTTGGGGGTTGGAAGGGGCTAAAAAATGGATGATATAAACAATCTAAAGATAAACGATATTGTTATCGTTTATATTGTCCTGCTAAATCTGACCGTGTGTATGCACCATAAATCTCTCTGCACATTTTACATCTGCCCCATTTGCAGTGCTGCATAGTTTAACCAAGATGCACAGTTACTTGTTCTTTCTTACTCTATTCCCAATCTGAGGGCCTGATTCAGAGCCGGACGCTATTTGCGGATGTCGTTCTGAAAAAGGGGCCGGATATTTAAATTAAGCGCTCGCTCTTTGCGGTCTGTTGACGCCTGAACGAAACATGCGCTCTCTATTTTGACAAAAACGCCCCCTGGCCGCTCGCATCATACGTCATCTCCGCTATTTATTAGATTAATCGAGTACATCGAACGGCGTATGAACTGCTCGCTATTTTTGTGGTAGCATTTTCCTACCGCAATCATGCGAGCAGTTCAGACTAAAAGACAACCAAGTGACGTGGTCAATGACACTGCTTTGTTAATTATGCACACCATTAAAACGCCCGTTTTGACCGTTTGGCATGCCTGCTTTTGGATCTCCACTCCCCGTTTTCAAGCACCTTCCCCTGTTAACACCCACAAACGCCTCATCCTGTCACTCAAATTAGCAGGCATTCGCTATTTTGCGAGCACACGATTTCAGACCGCACTGCCTGGTTCGCGCATGTGTATTACAACCCATACGCATGCGCAGATGTGCGAACATCGCTCGGAGCGAACGAGCGGCATTGAATCAGGCCCTGAATCAGGCCCATTGTCTGCAGTACCAGAGAACATTTAATGGTATTCATAATTTTATTTGGTAATTCAGAATTGTGATTGTATTGTTGTGAAAACTTATGTGCCAATTTGATAAATAATTTGTTTCATTGCCAAATTCAGTCTAGGGGGTATATGTATCAAAGCTTGTTGTGAGATAAAATTGTGAAATATATATCACCAACCAATCAGCTCCAAACTATAATTTCTTAAACATAGCCTGCAAAATTTAAGTTAGAAGCTGATTGGTTGGTGATATCTATCTCACAATTTTATCTCACATCAAGCTTTGATAACTATGCCCCTATGTCTAAGTACAATATTTTTACTGTTTATCATTGACCTTTTGCATTAGGTTGAAAAGTCAATGTTAAGTTCAGACGCTTAGATAAATGACAACTATTGTGTTGCATGTTATTCTACTTTTGACTTCCCAGATTACTTTTTTGGTATTTCAAGTGTTCAGTGTTGGTTTAGTTTTTGTGATATTACTGGTTTTGCAACTTTTACAGTGATTAGTATAAACCATTTTTTTCTTGTTAGCTAGTTACTGAGGTTGGATGATGTCGATAGTAACTGGTATCTAATTGTTGTTTAATATTTATTTCTATACAGAACTATAAATTTCTGAAATAATTTTTGCAAGTGTTTAATATTTAAGTTGGACATGCAGATGTTCGTGGATAATTGAAGTAAAATATTTTGACAGGTTTAAATGCAAGATAATCTATTGTATGACATTTGTGTGTTAGGATTTTGGATTGCTTTTTTGTCCATGTAGGGTTGCTACAATAGTACTTTAATCAAGGTCACAAATTAATTACCCAGGCTCTGTGGCTATTTAAAACCAGTTAAAAATTCAGACTTTAAGTTAGCCAGCCACAGTTCCTGTGTCCCTGATTAAAGTACTATTATAGCAACCCTAATTTAAGGATGAATTCTCTGTATATCATTTGGTTTTGATGACTGCTTCAGTGGTCTTGATCTTGTTGTTTTTTTATTTTAAATGGTTTATAGAGTTGGCTGGTGGCCAGTATGAAATTATTTATTTGAATAGTTTTTTAGGATTGGTTGGTGAGCAGTATGAACTTATTGCCATCAACCAGTTATTAAGTGTATTTTTATTTCTAGGCTTTTTATTTTATTCTGAATGGACATCTCTAGGTCTGAGAAGCTAACATGTGCTATAGATGGTAGAGAATTTAATATTGAAATAATTGGTCCCCAATTATTGAATGAATTGGTGGAGTGCTACCTTATTTCCCTTCCAAATGAATTTAAGATATATATTTTTTTCCATAAGACTAGGAATGCAGCAAACCTGGTGTTGGAGCACATTGCAATTTCTTCCCATCAGTTGGCATAATTTCACTCAAACCTGGTTCCCATCGCGGGATGTAGTCCGGAAGCCGACGGTCTAAATGCTGACCGCCAGCTTCCAGACACTGTAATCCCAACTAGGGATGAATAACAGGTATCTAAATCTAGATGCCTGTCATTTGACCGACGTCGGGAGACTGGCGCCCGGCATCCCGATCGAGATGCCGGGCGCCGCAGCGGACAGCCGCAGGGGGGGAGGGTTAGGTTTAGGCACCCCCGGGGGGAGGTTAGGGTTAGGCATCCCCCGGGGGACTTAGGTTTAGGCAGTGGTGAAGGGGGGTTAGGTTTAGGCACTTAGAGGGGGGGTTAAGGTTAGGCACATTGGGGGAGGGTTAGGCCCCCCGGGGGAGGTTATGGTTAGGCACCCCCGCGGGGGACTTAGGTTTAGGCAGCGGGGAAGAGGGGGCTAGGTTTAGGCACTTAGAGGGGTGGTTAGGGTTAGGCACAGGGGGGGAGGTTAGGGTTAGGCACCCTAAGGGAGGGTTAGGGTTAGGGGGTAGAATTAGATTAGTTTATTCTTGCCTTTAGGAGGATCAATATTTCCTCCTTTGTTGGGCAGCCGCTGTCGGGATGCGACTGGCGGTAATATATATCACACCGCCCATCGCAGTCCCTTGTATATTGTAGGTAATATTTGCCCTCAAACCGAAAGTATTTTGAAGGTAGTTAAATTGAAAAAAAAAAAGATTGAACATTAATAATGACTTCAAATCAAGTGGACATAAGATATTGTGGGTTCCATTCTGTGGTGTTCAATAAATGCAAGGTTTGGGTGGTTTTCTTGATGTTTAATTGTTGTAGCTGTACAATGTTCTGAAATTATATATTGCACAGGCAGAGCCTAATCTCACATATTACACAATTGCAATTATTATTGCTACAAGATTTGAGCATTAAAAATACAACAATCTTTATATTAACAATGTAATTTACATTTTCGTTAAACCAAAACCACCTCCACAAAATTAAGCCTGTCATCTGATTTCCAAAAGTGTTCCTTTGCATGTCAATGGATACATACTGCATACTGTATATTCTGCATTTTAATGGTTTTTACACATGGTAAGATCGTCAACAGTAACGATATCGTTGAACGATCCCTGAGTATGCTGGATGATCGATATTGATCATCTAGCACACCATCAACCTACAAACGATGGCCAACAACCCGCGATCAACGATCGCGGGCCCCTATAGTAACCTGTGTCAAAGCTGGATTAGTGGCTAAGACGGAATCAGCATAAAAATTAGCGTACGCGACGCCATCTTGCAAATGGCAGCTAGACTCCATTTTAGAAACACGAATCTGCAAGACACCATTTTGTGATCAGCTCCATTTTAAGTTACAACTCACGAGCTAAATACAGATGGCAATGTTTTTGATAATCTACCAAAAACAACTAGAAAAATAGCCCCTGAGAAAAGTAAATAGAATAGGCAATACACCAGTATACTGTAAGTGTTTTACATACAAATTGGGAATCCCTGTATATAGACAAGTATAGTTGTGGCAATTGTAATATAACCCAGACATTGATCTACACAATTGAATTTGTCTGAATCCTAAACAGGTTTCAGTCCCACACCCAGACAGAATGGCCCCAGCTTCACAGCTGGGGGTAAAACATTTGCCTTGCAGTTTGAAACTGTAAGTAAGGAATGAGATATGTGTGTGTATGTGTATGTATATATATATATATATATATATATTAAGTCCATCATAGATAGAATCTCATGCATAAACACTGCACATTACGCACAGTTGCGCTGCTAACATGACGCTCAGTAGCGAATGCACAATATCCTGCATGCGAACGCTGTTTATTAGCTGCATGCGTGCACATCTGCCCCAAATCAGATAAACCTAACTAGTGTCTTTTCCCATATCCCTAATACTTACATGCACACTTACACAAAAGGTTCCATAGCTATAAAGTAAAAGATCCAAGTTTTATTCATTTATTACAAATGCTGTGAAATAAGGACTATTTTGGTATCTAAGGTTTAATACATGATAAGTAAGCTGTGTTTGATATTATACTGATCCGCACTTTATCCACAGATTTCCGGTATCAACGGTGTGAAGATCAGAACATGCGTTCGTAACTTATGGACTGTAAAGACATAAAGAACCAAAATGTATTTTTGTGCATGCAGGGGAAATAGAGGAGGCAACAAGCTGTTAGAGGCTGTTCTGTGTCCATTTGAACCAACCTGTTAAATGCCCTGTAACAAATGCACCCGCACTGGGAACCAATGGGATCAGCAGCAACCTCCTCTATTGTGTTGTTTATTTCTGAGGGGGGGTATAAATATGTGTGCTCTGACCCTGGGTTTCTAGTCTTCTTGCTGATTGCTGATTGACGGAAGTTATCTTGCTGATGCCGGGATCTGGTCCAGAGCGCTTGCGTGTGTATAACTGTACTTGGGTCTGTATAATTTCTTTGGCTAAATTGTACTTAGATCATAGCGTGTAACTGACTGTACTTTTACTTGAATAATACTTTGTGCTTTGGAACCACAGGTTCAAGGTCTGGAGTCTTTATTTACTGTATGACTGCGTACGCAAAATAGCGTCATCCTTAGAGGTTTATAGGAAGGATATTAGAAGGTATAGGCAGGAGTGTATAGAGGTTCAAATCCAGAATCCTTACCTGGTCGATATCAACCAGGTTGGCCTGTATGCACAGGTGATGGACAATATCGTTATCATCCATACGTGCCCGCGCATCGCAGGTCATTGGTGGGTTGGAGGCACCGTTAAATGCACTATATGAATGATAACGATATGATTCATATCATTATCGTTCATATCGTGCATTTTAATCGTACCGGGTGTAAGCACCTTAAGTTGCATATTTCTTATTATTCAGAATTTTGCTCACAAAAAGGCTATGCGGTATCTGTAATAATAGTTTTTACAAAGTATTTTTGCCCTCTCTAGTTATTCTGTGGATGTAACTTTTTCTCTACCCAACACTGATGACTTTACTGATTAGGTAATGAAGGACAAATAAAAAGTACAGCACTACTGTTGAAAGTTAATATATCAATCTCAAATGAATAAGCAACCAAGGCTTGTCTGTGTTTTAGTTAAGAGATGAGCTGTGTTTAATTTAAAAATTTCACTTAATCTAATAAAATGGAAAGTGTGTTGACACTTCAATAATAACAATAGAGGAAATATATTTTTTTATTTATTTACAACAACAACAACCACTTTTTTAAGATAATGGAAATGCGTTTTTATTTTGTAAAGTAATATTTAGTATTTTTACTAACTGACAAAATGTTTACTTGACTGTTTAGTTAACTGATATATTAAATTGATTCCTAATGAGGTCACCATTGTAGACTTGTCTCTGTTTGCCAATTTATAATTTGATTTGAAAGAACAGATTAAGGTCTGTCTCATCTGACATGTTTAGTGGGAGCACCTAACATTTCAATCCTCAGTATTTGGATAGACCTCTCAGAGAAGATGACCTGGAACAGGAGGTAAGTATAACTGGGAGGGGGCGGGATGGAGGGTGGACCAAACATGGTTGAGTTGACTCAGCATATGCTGGGTCCATTCACTAGTTATATTAACAGAAAAGTTATGTCGCTGGATATCTAATTATATCTTATTTTAATAATCGTCTTTTCTAAAAAGGCAAGACAAAATATTACAACACTACATTCTACAGTATGTACGTACCTCCTAACACGACCCATTCCAGGAGGGTCAAAATGCTCCGTTCCTGGACTTCCCTCTTAATTTATGATTGCCATCACCTGTATTGAAACACCTTTTTAATCGATTAACTTGTTTGACACAGATAAAGGCAATCATAAATTAACAGGGAAATTCAGGAACAGAGAATTTGTACCTGATGGAAGAGGTCATGTTGGCAGGAATGCTATGTATGTCTTGTCATACCTTAGTATTTTATCTATAGGGAAGAACGATGAGTAAAACTACAGATTTAAACAGCAAACTATTTGGAGTGTTAATGAAAAAGAGTATAATATATAGATCAACTAATAATTAAGTAAACATTTCTTCAATTGGTAAAAACCGTACAAATGACCTTACAAAATAAAAACACATTTCCATTATCTTAAAACAAGTGGTTGTTGTTATTGTAAATACATAAAAATATTTCCTCTATTGTTATTATTGAAGTGTCAACACATTTTCCATTTTATTAGATTGTGCTTTTTTTAAATTAAATTCAGCTCATCTCCTACCTAAAACATAGAGCAGCCTTGGTTGTTTTTTCATTTGTGATTGATAAATAAACTTTCAACAGTAGTGCTGTACTCTTTATTAGTCCTTCATTACCTAAATTGCAGTATTAAACTATTTTCTACCTCCAAAACAGACATAATAATGTTATTTAAACAGAATTAATAAGTTTCCCAAAAACACTGATGTCCTTCTTAAGGCCTAAGCTCTATATTTGTTTCTGTTGGTTTGTGGTAAGGGCTGCACTACATTAATATAGAATAATACACCTTCTACTGTGAAATATGAGGATATAACCAGTTATAATACTGTATGTCACAAGGTCCAAAAGTCCAGGAATGATGATGTTCGTCCATGTAAGATGACGTTTTGCCTCTTTCTGAGTTCCGTTTTTTTGGAGGGAAAAATCCGAACTCAATGTGCAAGCTCGAACCTATCCGAGCCTGCACATCCCTAATCTATATATATATATATATATATATATATATATATATATATACAGTCAGGTCCATAAATATTGGGACATTGATAGAATTTTCAGATTTTGGCCTCTATTCACCACCACAATGGTTTTGAAATGAAACAAACAAGATGTGCTTTAACTGCAGACTTTCAGATTTAATTTGAGGGTAATTACATCCAAATCGGGTGAACGGTGTAGGAATTACAACAGTTTCAATATGTGCCTCCCACTTTTTAAGGGGCCAAAAGTAATGGGACTATCAACTCAAAAGCTATTTCATGGACAGGTGTGGGCTATTCCCTCGTTATTTCATTATCAATTAAGCAGGTAAAAGGTCTGGAGTTGATTCTAGGTGTGACATTTGCATTTGGAATCAGTTGCTGTCAACTCTCAATATGAGATCCAAAGTGCTGTCACTATCAGTGAAGCAAGCCATCATTAGGCTGAAAAATCAAAACAAACCCATCAGAGAGATAGCAAAAACATTAGGTGTGGCCAAATCAACTGTTTGGAACATTCTTAAAAAGAAAGAATGCACCAGAGAGCTCAGCAACACCAAAAGACCCGGAAGACCACGGAAAACAACTGTGGTGGATGACAAAAGAATAATTTCCCTTTTGAAGAAAAACCCCTTCACAACAGTTGGCCAAATCAAGAACACTCTACAGGAGGTAGATGTATATGTGTCAAAGTCAACAATCAAGAGAAGACTTCACAAGAGTGAATATAGAAGGTTCACCACAAGATGCAAACCATTGGTGAGCCACAAAAACAGGAAGACCAGATTAGAGTTTGCCAAACAACATCTAAAAAAGCCATTACAGTTCTGGAACAACATCCTATTGACAGATGAGACAAAGATCAACTTGTACCAGAGTGATGGGAAGAGAAGAGAAGGAAAGGAACTGCTCATGATCCAAAACATACCACCTCATCAGTGAAGCATGGTGGTGGTAGTGTCATGGCGTGGGCATGTATGGCTGCCAATGGAACTGGTTCCCTTGTATTTATTGATGATGTGACTGCTGACAAAAGCAGCAGAATGAATTCTGAAGTGTTTCGGGCAATATTATATGCTCATATTCAGTCAAATGCTTCAGAACTCATTGGACGACGCTTCACAGTGCAGATGGACAATGACCCGAAGCATACTGCAAAAGCAACCAAAGAGTTTTTTAAGGCTAAAAAGTGGAATGTTATGCAATGGCCAAGTCAATCCCCTGATCTGAATCTGATTGAGCATGCATTTCACTTGATGAAGACAAAACTGAAGGGAAAATGCAACCAAGAACAAGCAGGAACTGAAGACATTTGCAGTAGAGGCCTGGCAGAGCATCACCTGGCATGAAACCCAGTGTTTGGTGATGTCTATGCATTCCAGACTTCAGGCTTTAATTGCCTGCAAAGGATTTGCAACAAAGTATTAAAAAGTGAAAGTTAGATTTAGGATTGTTTAGTTTGTCCCATTACTTTTGGCCCCTTAAAAAGTGGGAGGCACATATAGAAACCGTTGTAATTCCTACACCGTTCACCTGATTTGGATGTAATTACCCTCAAATTAAATGTGAAAGTCTGCAGATAAATCACATCTTGGTTGTTTCATTTCAAAGCCATTGTGGTGGTGAATAGAGGACAAAATATGAAAATTCTGTCAATGTCCCAATATTTATGGACCTGACTGTACATAATTGTGGCTAGATGTTTTTCCATTGGTTCGGTAACCAAGGATTTGGAAACCCCCCTTTCAAAATCCTGTGTTTGCCACTGCTGTCATTCATTACATCCCTCTAATATGTACCCAGGATCCCATATGTCTACCTGTTGGGCTGACATATTGGCTGGGAACACGTCGCTCAGAATGTATCCAGCTTAAGATATTCTTTTATTTCACATAATTACAAAGCATCTGTGTATGAAAAACATTTTGGGGAGAGTGAGCACTCTTTTGATAGTTTTGGGCAGTTCATTTTGAGTGACATTTATGTCTTCTTATGTTAGTACATGTGAACTGCAAACCTCAACCACTAGCTGCATATTCAAGCCACAATATTGAATTGTGGTCTGTTACAGATTGCACCATAAACATGATCGTGGTCATGAGGATAGAGGATTCCTTTGATCACTTAGGTTAACACCAGTTGTACTGTAGATACAGAACTGTTGCATATGGTATAACAAGTACTTTTCAATAATAATAGAATCTAACAGCATAACATGCATGGTCAGCAGTCACTAGGTGGGCACAGAATCCGGCAAGTGGCAGGGCAAAGTCCTGGAGTAGATCAGTGGCACAGTCACAATTCCTTAAATCTCGGTAGTACAAGTATCTTGACCAGAGCTTCTTAGATCAGGTCTTTTCATGTTCACCATGCTTATCTCTAATGGGACCTTTTTTATGCCCACCTCAAACCACCATGGGAACTGGCAGGTCCCTGTCACTAGATCCATTATGATTGGTATGGGTTTGTGGACAAACCTTCTCACCTGCCCCAGATGATATGGAACAGGTAACTCATTAGCATGTCTCCTGATACTGACTCAGAAAGGGGGTTGGTTGGAGCTTGAAGGACCTACCCTTGTTTACTGCTTACTCCTCATGGTATGGGTACCCTTGTATCTTCTGATTACCTTAGTGAGACAATGCGTTTCAGAGAATGGTAATGCAGAGGTGGATCTATGATAATGAGTGGTTCGTCCGCTTATTAACTCTTCAGAATCATTTGTGATATCAGACACCCTTCAGCTGTTTAAGGCTTGTTGTATGCTGGTCATTCAGGAACTACCTGACAAGAGAACCCTTCCATATAGGCAGGGGCATTTCTAGAGAGGAGGGGGCCCTTGTGCAGTCTCCGTCACTGGCCCCCTCCTCTCCATCCGGCTGCGCACTGAGCGGTGCGCGGCCAGCACCACCTAGAGTCTATAGTGCATGTGAACGTCACCAGGAAAATGGCTGCTGCGGCCAATTTCCAGTTGTTTTTTACACCGCAGACACCGGCGCCGACATGGGACTACAGAGAGGTAAGTATAATATTGGTGCCCCGCACACCCTGCTCCCATTATAAATACACCCCTGCATATAGGGTCATCCAGGCTGATACTGAATGTGAAAAATGGGTCTGCTGGCAACATGATAACAATCACAGTGTAACCACCCCCACTGTCCTGACAGGATAATCTGTGCATAGTTTCCCTAATGCACCTTACAGAAGGGTGAGATATAGCATGAGGAAATACAATATATAACTAAATCATAAACACAGAGAAAAATAATATTATTCTCTCTTACAACTACAGGTTATGCTGGTTATATTTAACTGCATCAATATTAAAATACATCATCACATATTGGATACTTTTACTTCACAGTACTAGTAGAGAGGTAAACTACATGTCAGTCATTTAAGAACATGCATTACAGAACTGGCCCATGTGATAAGAAATGTCTCTAAGATAGCCAGGGCTATAAAAGTAGCTTGGTGTAGCCATTAGTACCATGAGACACAAGGTGCAAGGTATGGGAGTGGATGGTAACTCTTTATGTTGAAACACTGGTTGTGGTGAGGAGTGTACCCCAATCTCCTCCATCTTTGCCATTAGTCTTGTCATTTGGCAGCAGAGAATGCCATCTCTGTTGGGATCCATAGTCCACCCATCTTCCTGTGAAATTAGTGGGGTCTACCTAAACTGCGAACAGTTGACCACCTTCCTGCCAGATCCCGGTGAGTGCTCAGAGAGCCAACACAAACCCTTAGGTCACAGACTGTGGAGATGGGTGAGGAGATGTTTTGGGGTCAGCCATAACTGCCCAACACCCAGGTCTAAAAGTGGGGGTGGAATGTGGGGAAACGGGATTGCATTTTTAAGAATTAGACTCACTCGTTTCTCCTGATTAAAACTTTTATCCCTAGTGTCCCCATCTTGCATTGTAGACATATGCAATGTGCAGCCTGTTATAGTGTGATGTTCTGCTTTTAAACTGTACCCTCTATTATTGGGATGGGTATGGGATGCCGTCACTCAGGATCCCGGAGGTCAGAATCCTGATGCCAGCATCACGACCATGTTACAATGCCGACAGCTGTAGGTAAGTATAGTATCCTAACCCTCCCCAGTGCCTAAACCTAACCTCCCCCTAGTGCCTAAACCTAAACTCCCCCTCCCTGCACCCTAAACCTAACCTTCCCCCCTTAGTGCCTAACCTTTGCCCTCTCCCTAGTGCCTAACCCTAACCCCTAACCCAGCTACTTACCTTTGGGATCCAGGCGGTCGGGATGCCAGCACCTGTATTCTGAAGTGTTGGGATTCCGGCATAAGCATTGTGAACGCCGGAATCCCAGCTGTCAGGATCCTGAAAGTATATTATTTGAAGTGTGTATTCTACCAGAGGGAAGATTTATGTATTATGTAAATAGATCTGAGGGTACTCACTGTGGCCATTTCTGAGACATGACCCCAAGGGAGCTTATTACTTAAAAACCGTGTACATCAGAGACTAAAGTATTTAAGCTCCCAATATCTTCAGCCCAAAAATGTTCATTGAAACTATAGTCCCATTTTTAGACTTCAAGGCACCAAATCCAGCAAAGGGTTGCTTGGGAAGCAAACCTGGGAGGATGAAAGGTACCATCCCTTGTCAACAGCACAACCAAGGATGACCCAGGAATACCCCAGGGGCATGTCTTGACAATGCAGTGTATGGAAAATGGCTTTAAAAATGCAGTTTTTTAAACTATGGGGCATGTCCAATTAGCAGCAGAGTTTACCCAGCAGCCAATTATCGCGCTGGTTGGGATTCCATTAGCGGGGTTTCCACGAGCGGGTGTCCCCGAGACCCCGCACGTAAGTCCCCGATGTCGGGCTTTACCTTGCACCTCCTGTAGGTGCAAGGTAACTTCAGTGTGAAGCCACCCTGTTCGGCCTCGCGCGACAGAGTATAATATACTGAGGGCCTGATTCAGAGCCGCTCATAAGCGGCCGCTAGTTCGTTCGGAGCGATGTTCGCACATCTGCGCATGCGTATCGGTTTTAGTATGCATGCGCGTACCAGTCAGTGCGGTCAGAAATCGTGTGCTCGCAAAATAGCGAATGCCTGCTAATTTGAGTGACAGGATGAGGCATTTGTGGGTGGTAACAGGGGAAGGTGCTTGAAAACGGGGAGTGGAGATCCGAACGCAGGCGTGCCAAACGGTCAAAACGGGCATTTTAAGGGTGTGCATAATTAACAAAGCAGTGTCATCGACCACGTCACTTGGTTGTTTTTTAGCCTGAACTGCTCGCATGATTGCGGTAGGAAAATGCTACCACAAGAATAGCGAGCAGATCAGACGCCGTTCGATGTACTCGATTAATCTAATAAATAGCGGAGATGACGTATGATGTGAGCGGCCAGGGGGCATTTTTTTCAAAATAGCAACCGCATGTTTTGTTCGCTCGTTCAGACATAGAGGCGTCAACAGACCGCAAAGAGCGTGCACTTCATTTAAATATCTGGCCCCTTTTTCAGAACGACATCCGCAAATAGCGTCCGGCTCTGAATCAGGCCCTCAGATTGGGAATAGAGTAAGAAAGAACAAGTAACTGTGCATCTTGGTAAAACTATGCAGCACTGCAAATGGGGCAGATGTAAAATGTGCAGAGAGATTTATGGTGCATACACACGGTCAGATTTAGCAGGACAATATAAACGATAACAATATCGTTTATCTTTAGATCATTTATATCATCCATTTTTTAGCCCCTTCCAACCCCCAAATGACAGACAATGCGCGGGCACGAATGGTTGATAACAATAACAACCATCATCCGTGCATGCAGTCCAACCTGGTCGATATCGACCAGGTTACTATAGGGACCCGCAAATAGCGTTCGGCTCTGAATCAGGCCCTGATTCCGCAGTTCTCGCGGAATCAGTGTGTTCTCGCGAAAGAGTCCCGTTCTAATGATGTGGGGAAAAAGCTATTTAATTGAATAGCTAATCCTTGCATCGCTGGACTTTTGCAAGAGAATTAGCCATGGATGAAACCCTGCGGCTAATTGGATATGCCCCTATGTGTTCATTTTTAGCATGGCTAAGAGATTATGGTCCTGGGAGTAGGATCGCTCATGTGCAGACTGTCTAGGAGATCATTTTTTGGCAGGTCTCCCATGGATGCTATTATGCAGCTGAATACCCACTTACTGTATGCCAGATGGAAGAATCAGTCTGTGGTTGGGCCCTTTGGACTGTCAATAGTCTACTTTCTTTGGGAAGCAATGGAGATGTCTTTAGAGGTTGGACTCCCAGCCAGCAGCAAACATTTAAATTCCAGACTTTCTTACCCGGGACTTTGAGACCATAGAATTTTTGCACTAGTTTAAGACTGTCATTACAGGTCCTATGGGTATTTAATTGGTGTGGACTGTCATCAGCAGTTGTAATTTTGGACACTGACGGCTGGCTTTCAAGGTAATATGTGAGGTGGCTAATAGTATTAGACCTAGCGTTGCAGGGCCTTTTGCCATTGTTAAGGTGTCACATATTTCTGAGTGATTATGCTTTTGTTTATCTGGTTGCCTGAGTGATCTGAGAACCCCCGTATTCTCACAGTGGTCATTCTAACTGGTGAAACTGACTAAAAATGTTAATCTCTTGGACACTCAAGGCCATCACTAGTTGTACGGTAGAAATTTCTTTCAATAACATTTCTAAACATTCAGAAACTTTTTAAAATATTTATAACTTTTTAGTCAATGGCTTCTGTAACCTTGGATGGATAAACAATTAGTTTAAGAACAGTTAGCAAACTGTGGTTTATTCAAAAAATACCACTCATCTGTAATTTTACAGAGAACATTTTGTGATGATCACTAGAACACAGGTGCTTTTTCGGAAACCAAGGCCCAGAGAAAGAACAAAAGGTTGCTGGAATTTCAATGTGAAATAAATCTAATTCTCTTGTATAATCTGCTAAAGATCCTCATGTATTCTAATTAAACTTTTAGTTGGATGAGATTTTAACTTCTCATAATATTTGCATTCAGATAATTGAGCGAAAGCTTCTTGCAAATAATGTTCCTTATCCAGGATAATTACGGATGTAGCCATGGTTTGAATATATAATTATAACAGAAATATTTTAGTTTCCTGACACATACTTTCCCATTATAGAAGAACTTGTTGGCTATTTCTATTTCCATCAGTGATCACGTATCAAATGCATTTAATTTATTTTAAACATTTATGAGGTCATTAATCTCATCCTTCAATATAGTGTTTATATCTGAACCATCTCCATCATATTTAGGGAAAAAAATATGTATCTGAAACCCTGTTAAAAATCTGTCATTCTACAAATAATTATTTAGAAATGTTTTGGAGCGAATCTCAGATTTATAGTCTACCAGTAGTGATGAGTTAATCACCTATGACTTACTTTGTGAATTATAATAATAATTATATGTTTATGTTGAGCTAAAATATACTATAAAAAATAAATGTTCCCTCCAGTAATAAATAGAGATGTGTGATTCGAATGTGAGAATTTGTCCAATTCAAATATTTTGCTCACATTCAAAGAATGAACGGAGTGGATTTTATTATGGAATCGGTCACAATTTTTACCAAAGTTTTAAGAATAAAAAACAATTTGTATAGAATTGGGGCAATCGTAATGAATGTAACATACAGAAGACAATCAGCATGTACAGTTTCAACAAATGGCACATGTCCCATTTGCCTGGGATTTGTGATATGCCACACGATTCATGAAGTTTGTATCTGAATCAGAGAAAATAGAATATCTGTGATGTCAATAAATTACTTGGGAAAAATCTCTCTCATATATATATATATATATATATATATATATATAGCACAAGATCCTTCTGGCATGGGTGTATACCCAGCACACAATAAAGGAAGGCGGCACTCCAATAGAACATGTAATTCAATGTGTAATAATAACGAAAACGGCATATTAACATCCATGTGTCAACGTTTCAAGGCTGAACGCCTTTTCATCAGGACATGTGAAGGAAGCAGAAAAGGTGAAACTGTCCTAAAAAAATCTGAATTTATATATTTATATGTGAATTTTTTATGTGAATTTTATATGTATATGTTCCTATACACATATTGTTTTATGTTCACATCTCTATCACTTTTTCTGTGTTTTTTTTCCTTCTTATCATGGTTTTAGGCATTTGCTTTATCTCCTTTCTTTAATCACATTTTCATTTCTATCTATTCTATTTTATTTTTTCTTAGGAGCCGATGATGCAGCGCACTGCCGGTTGCTAGGTAACCACAGCAACACGCCGCGTCTGAGGAATCCCGGCATCTCTGGCGCAGATTCCATAGTGGCTATTTCGGGTAAGTGCAGTCTGCCCGAGAGTTCCACAGGAGGCTGCGTCTTCAGTTGCCAGGTAACCACACGGCGGTGTCGAGTCTGAAGAGTTCCCCACTTCCGGTAGACGCTTGCATCGCGTGGCTCCACACATGGAGAGGAGTCTCTTTTCAGCACTTTTCCTTTCTCTACTTAAGGTAGGATAGTTTCACCTTTTCTGCTTCCTTCACATGTCCTGATGAAAAGGCGTTCAGCCTTGAAACGTTGACACATGGATGTTAATATGCCATTTTGATTATTAATACACATTGAATTACATGTTCTATTGGAGTGCCGCCTTCCTTTATTGTGTGCTGGGTATACACCCATGCCAGAAGGATCTTGTGCTATATTTTTTTAGGAGGGCACCCATACTGTTTTTCTTATTGTCCTGAGTGCCGGGCTCATTCTTGTGTGTATATATATATATATATATATATATATATATATATATATATATGAGTACTGTGCAAAAGTTTTAGGCAGTTGTGGAAAAATGCTGCAAAGTAAGAATGCTTTCAAAAATAGAGGTGTCAATAGATTATTTTTATCAATTAACAAAATACAAAGTGAATGAACAGAAGAGAAATCTTTGGTGTGATCACTCTTTGCTTTCAAAACAGCATCGGGTCTTCTAGCTACACTTGCACACCGTTTTTGAAGGAACTCGGCAGGGAGGTTGTTCCAAACATCTTGGAGCACTAACCACAGATCTTCTGTGGATGTAGACTTGCTCAAATATTTCTGTCTCTTCATGTAATCCCAGACAGACTCGATAATGTTGAGTTCAGGACTCTTTGGGGGCCATAGCATCACTTCCAGGACTCCTCTTTATGCTGAAGATAGTTCTCAATGACATTGGCTGTATGTTTGGGGTCGTTGTCCTGCTGCAGAATATATTTAGAGCCAATCAGATGACTCCGTGATGGTATTGCATGTAATAAGTAATAAGTACCTGCCTGTATTTCTCAGCATTGAGAACACCATTAATCCTGACCAAATCCCCAACTCCAATTGCTGAAATACAGCCCCAAACTTGCAAGGAACTTCTACCATGCTTTGTTGTTGCCTGCAGACATTGATTATTGTACTGCTTTCCAGCCCTTAGGTGAACAAAATGCCTTCTGTTACAGCCAAATATGTCAAATGTTCAGAGCACCTGCTGCCATTTATCTGCATCCCAGTTCCTATGTTTTTGTGCATAGTTGAGTAACTTGGCCTTGTTTCCACATCAAAGGTACTGTATGGCTTTTGGGTGCAATTCTTCCATGAAGACCACTTCTGGTTAGACTTAGATGGGTGTACCTGGGTCCCACTGGTTTCTGCCAGTTCTGAGCCAAAGACGCCTACAGTTTTATATTATGCCAGACTCTAGTTGTAATAGTCAATAAAAATGCATATAATATGCAATCATATGTTACGTATATCTGCAATCCTTATAGAACCCAATGTACTCCTGCACAAGAGGTTCCTCTTGTGCAGCCATGGGGATGGAAAAATTTAGTTCAATAGGATAGTCCTCCCAACAGGGGGTTCTTCTTTCGGCATCATGAGCATCCTGTAATTAGACCCTCAGACTGGCATCACCAAAGTAAATGGCCAAAAAACAGTTGTTATGTAGTAATTTAAAATATTTATTTATAAAAAAATTATTGTAATGCAAAAAGGTGAACTAAGTTGTTTTTCCATCCCTCTGGATCTGTGAGAGGAACCCCTGGTGCTGGAGTACATTTAGTAATATAAGGATTGCTGATAAGGGAAACAATTGTATTATCTTTTACAACTGGAGTCCAACATAATATAACTTGGGATGTGTGCCGACCCCCTTGTTTTGGTTTTGTATCTCCTTAGTCTTTTGGATCTGTATTTTAATTTGCCAAAACTGACCATGCATTTGTTGGTTTTGGTTTCGGATCTGTATTTTCTTTCAAAAATTTATAAAAACTGTTAAAATCATATAATTTGCCCTTTTTGTTGTTCCTACAGTATTATTAACCTCAGTAACATTAATTTCCACTTGTTTCCAGTCTATTTTGACCACCTCACAGCTCATAGAATAGTTTTTATTCAGTTTAGGCCCAAAAGTTGCACCATGCTAGCTGGCTTATTAAGCTAAGGGGCAGCAGTGGGCGGCACAAACATGTGGCAGTTCAACACCCAACATGACACATAAGGAAACATATATTTTCATTAATCAAGAGGCTGAGGGAGATGGAGTATGTATGTAGTTGAAGGCAGAGAAAGGAAGGGTTGATTCGTAGTAAATTTAGTTTAATTTTTTGATTCAGAAGCAAATTTATGAGGGAGGAGGGGAGAGCATTGGTGAATAATATGACCCTTGTTTTGCCCACAAAATCAGCTTGGTGGTTCAGAATATTATTTTAAATTAAAGGGGCATGCTGGAGATGCTATCTGTGGCCATAAACATTTCTGGACATTTTCGACATTCAGCAACTGCATGTCAAAGTTGCAGCAGCTGTAGCAGTTCAACTTCTAACATGACACATCAGGAAACATATGTTTTTATTATTGTAGAGGCCTAAGGGAGTTGGAGTATGTATGTAGTTGAAGGCAGGGAAAGGAAGGTTTGATTAGTAGTAAATTTTATTGAATTTTTTTATTCCAAAGCAAATTTATGAGGGAGGGGGAGAGTGGAGCAGGGGAGGCATTTACAAAAAATACAATAAATATTTAAAACATTCACATCAGTCTCTGCCCCAGGAGAATCCTTGAGTGCAACGCCTGCTGCTGCTACTGGGAGTGGATCTTCATCTCAGAAAGGTACCAGGAAAAGTATTAGTAGTAGTTCTAAAAAACAATTGACTGTTAAACAATCCTTTGCAATGGGGAGCAAGTATGGCAGCAGACATCCAGTTGCACAGCGGATCACTGATACCATCAAATTTATGCTGGTATTGGATGTGTATCCAATATCTGCCAATATGCAGTAGGTTTTAGACTCAAATCCCAACTAGATTCCACTTCACTAGAAAAGCAATTCCCAGCCTGTACAGGGACGTTAAAAATACTTAATTAGTGTCCTCCAAAATGCCATTGTACGCATTGTCCACTTAACCACAGATATGTGGGCAAGCGGAACAGAGCAAACATAAGATTACATGACTGTAACAGCCCACTGAGTGGGTGTATTGCCTTCAGCTGCACCAACAGCAGCATCTAAGAAACAGTAGCTCATTCAGGTGCAGGCTACTCTGTATATCACCGGTTTCACTAAGAGGCATACCGCTGACAACCTTTTACAAAAACTCAGGGAAGTCATTGCAAAATGGCTTACTCCGCTTGGATTCTCCTCAGGATTTGTGATTTCTGACAACGCAACCAATATTGTTAGAGCATTACAGCTGGGTGAATTCCAACACATCCTATGTTTTTCTCATGCAATCAACTTGGTGGTGCCAATTTTTTTGGTAGTGTAGGAGATGGTCTCTGTGGCCTAAAAAAATGTTGCATATTTTTGCCATTCACTGGGAGCATGTAGAAGATTGCAGCACCTGCAAGAAATGTTGAATTTGCCCTGTCACCAGCTGAAGCAAGAGGTAGTTACTAGGTGAAATTCCACCCTTTAAATGCTTCAGCAGATGGAGGAACAGCAAAAAGTCATCTTACTCAAGCTCAGTGGTAAATACTTTCTGTGTTATGCAAAGTGCTGAAAGCCTGAAACCCTTTGAAGTATTTACCTATGAAGTGAGTTCAGATACTGCGAGCTTGAGTCAGGTAATTCCCCTAATTAGACTGTTGGAAGAACAACTTGAGAAACTGAAGGAGGAGCTGAAACGAAGGGATTCTGCAAAGTATTTTGCACATGTAGATCAAGTCCTTTATTTGCTTCACCAGGAGACAAGGGTTGTCAGGACCTTCCAATTGGATCAATACATTATGGCGACCATGCTTGATCCTAGGTTTAAGTCATACGTTGTGTCTTTCTACCCAATGGACACAGATATGAAAATTGTCAGCTCAAGTGGCATTTGATGCAGCGATGGCTACTCCTTCAATTTCTACAGCAAGTGTGGATGCCGAGGAAAAACTAAACATTCCCAAAAGACCCACTGGTGATGCAGATGAGTCAACACAACCAAGTTTTGACATCTGGTCGGGTCTAAAATAATTGCCTACAATTTAATTAATGAGACCTCTACCGTGACTCCATCTGATATGGTCACCATTCAAAGAATGGTTGAGGACTATTTTAATGATAGCATCCAAATAGACATGTCAGACAGTACGTTTGACTATTAGCAGGGAAAAAGAGGCAATTTGGAGGACCTTGCACAAACTGGCTTTGCTTTACTTGAGCTGCCCACCCTCCAGTGTGTACTCCAAAAGAGTTTTAAGCACAGCCGGGAACCATGTCAGCAATCGACGTAGGATGCTACTTCCTCAAATGTGGAAAAGATGATGTTCATCAAAATGAACTACAAATTCCATGAGGAAGACCTTTACCAAAAATGACATCCAAACATTACAGAGGCACCTGTAATGGTGGATTCAAGTGGGGACAAATTAATATTGTGTGAAGAAAGATGATGTAGACACTGTTAAGGGGAGGGATCAGATGATGATGGCAACAACATCTTGCCTCTGTAAAGCCAGTTTGTGTAGAGATCATTGTCAGCAATGTCAGCTGCCCATTAATAGTTTGTCTTCTGGTGGCCCAAACAAACCAATCGCTTCATGTAAGAGGATATTGTTGATGAAGGTGTTGGTGGTGACGATGGTAGGTGTTTGGATCACAATACTTTTTATGAATAGAGTGCGCTATCCCTTACAGTGTCAGAATATTTTTTATGAATATATTACACTGCGGTATTACTGACCGATAGCGTCACTCACAATACTTTATGAATTATATACTGCAGTATGATGAACCTACAGCATCACTCACAATATGGCCAGCAGCATCAGAGTGTTTTGGATAGACTGGGGCGGGGGGGTATGACACACAGCTTCACAGTGTGGAGTACAGCATAAAAAAAATGTGTAACTTTTTTTTTTACTTATTATTTTTTTATCTTGTAGTTACACACTAGATGAACAGCACACCCCTAGATTAGCAAATCAATTATAAATAACACAGCCTAGACATAGCACAGCACACCCTGCCTGGATTGGACAACAAAGCCCAGCAAAGCACACCCCTGTATTGGACAACACAGCCCAGCACACCTCTGTATTGGACAACACAGCCCAGCACACCCCTGTATTGGACAACACAGCCCAGCACACCCCTGTATTTGACAACACAGCCCAGCACACCCCTGTATTGGACAACACAGCCCAGCACACCTCTGTACTTGACAACACAGCCAAGCACACCCCTGTATTTGACAACACTGCCCCCTTGGACGAAGCACAGTCTATGGTGCTGATCACTGCGGGGCGGGGCTTATATACAATCCAAATCCCACAAGAATGCGGCAGCGGGATGATGATGTTTAGCCTTGTTTTGGGACCAGAGTCAGGCGGAAAAACCCAAGCTAACTCGTATCCTACTCGGATCCAATATTTTCGTGTGGGTCCGGTTCACAGAGAACCGGACACACTCATCTCTAAATATAACACTGTATGCACCTTCCTGGTATTCTTGTTTTGTGTGTGTTGATTTAAGCGCTCGTACTGGCAGGAGATCTGCAGGGAGGAGCTGCCAATTTGTAGACATTTTATAATTATTTTGAAGTATTTGTGTTAAGTCTTGGCACAGGAAAAGGGCATTTTTGGGAGAGAGAAGGGAGAGGAAGAGGAAAAGGGAGAGGAGAGAGAGAGAGAGAGGGAAGGGAGGGAGGGGAGAGACAGTGGCAAATGCAGGATTTCTAGAGGGGGGTTTCCAAATGCTTGATTTTAGAGTGAGTGTGGCCAGTCCATGTAGAGGCAGAGTTACCTACCCTCCCGAATCCGACGGGAGACTCCCGCTTCACTTCAGAGTCTCCCGCTACCCCGGAATGTTTACCAAAACCCCGGATTCCCCACTGACTCATATGAAATCAGGTGACAGGTCTGAGTACTAACCGTCCCGCCTCCAGAGAGAAGTCCACCTAGATCTGCCTCTGCTCCTGCCTCTATACCTCCCACTGGCACTGAGGGGTATGCAGTGAAGGCATGCACTTGTCTTCCCCTGGGCCGCCTTGATCAGCCCCCACACCCGCCTCCAGACTGCCTGCTTCCAGCACCTGTTGGAGGAATGGGCGGCGCTGGTCTACCCTGGTCCGTCCCCGCTCCTACTTCACCGGCGGCTGCCTGTCACTAAAACACCGGAGGTCCCTCACACTGCTCAGCTGCAGCGCTGCTGCCTCTGAAAACACAGCAATGACGGCAGAGCAGCCACGGTCAGTCTCTCAATCCAGGGCTCCCTATGGTCCACTGCGCCCCCAGCGCGTGCCGGCTGTGTTCCTGCCGGACCCACATGTCACTGTCCCTCTAATGGTCTGGCCACACTAACGGCCAGGCAGGGCTCCCTGTCTTGAGTCGGGTGGGAGAGGCTCTGCCACGAGCCCCATTAACATTAAACAGTCTGGCTGGGGAAAACATGGGATGGGGGATATGATTGGGTAAAACAATGAGGGACATTTAATTTATTGGGTGGAATATTATGAGAAGGGGGATTAAAGACAAAATAGTACTAGACATGCCCATTGGGTGTTATTAGACCCCCTATAGGCAGTGCTAGACATGCCCCTCCAGCAGGGCACACCCTAATGAAGCTAGACACTTCTTTGAGTGGAGCATGGCACACTCCTCAACAGTGTGCCGCGCACACTACAACCGACTAAAATCTCCCTGAAACTCATTTTCAAAAGTAGGCAAGTATGTGTAGAGGGCATAATTAGTACTTATCCAGCTTTAATATGCATCATACAATGTGTATTGTGTGTCATAATTCCAGCATATACAGGATCACAGTAAGTCATTTGATGCGGCAGGAAGCCATCCTGCTTGAGTTGAACGTATTTATTTTAGATGTGAGCACCACTCCAGAGCATTGGAGCAAGTCTGGGAGTCTGGAGGAGCAGCAGAAGAACCTAGCACTGCCCTGGACATATATGTACATATTAGGCTCTATAGCCGTGCATCCCTAACAATGCATGTTTTCCAGATCTCCTAGTTGGTGCACAGGTAACTTATTACTGGCTGATACATGTTAAAAGATCCACAGGTGGTGCTAATTATTTCATTTGTGATACTGAGAAGAACATGTAGCACTAGTAAAATTCTATTATATTACTATTTCTACTGTGGTCATGGTGTGGGCTGGGGAGGGGGGGTTTCCAGGCAGACGGAAATGGCCCCTGCGTTTGCCTATGAGAGAGGCCTGAAAGCATGTGTGTTGCTATGTTCTAGTATCGCATAGGACCAGACCTATGTGCAAGCTCACCTTTGTCCCATAAAGCATTCCATTAGATTAACAGAAATTCTAATAATGCAACAATTTAAGGCTAGTTTCACATGCAACGATTTTGCCCAGACAGAAAAAAGCGTCAGGTTTTTTCCTATGGATCAGTCCCTTTCACAAGCAATGATTTTGTGCCATGTGTAATGTTATTGCCATGTGTTTGAATCTCTTTCCAATCTGTCAAACTGAAGTGGTTATCATGGCTGTAACACGGCGACCGTGACGTGTTCGTGCCGTGTTCGTGCAGTGTGAAAGCCCTGATGTATTTGTAACTTCCACTGTTTTTTTGCCATACGGACACAGTTGTGTGTGAAATAGCCCTTAGTATATCAAAAATATTTTCATGAAACAATGAAAAGTACAGTAAATAGTAGTAGCAACAACACAAATTTTGCATAAGACTTATGCATGTATCTATATTTAGATTTGTGTGACTCTAAATCAGCAGATGTTTTTCTGAAAGATGAAAGACAAAAGATATCTAGACAAAAGAAAATTCCCGCTGGCTGTGCTGAACGATATCTGTCATGTACATGACAGATTTTGGCAAAAGACGAACGATGAAAGATATCTCATGACATAATTCAGGGAGTGGATTTTTTTCTGTGCAGTGCTCTGTAGCTGCTGCTAATATCTTTCGTCGTTCGTCGTTTACCGCATATAAACTGCACGAAATTGCTAATATCTGACAGCGATATGTGATAATTGACCAACATGTTGGAGAGATGAAAGATTCAGTTTATCGGCTGCGGGAGTGCACATCTGTCATCGTTCAGGGCCTATCCATAGCAAATAAATTGAACGACTGAACGATATATCGTTCAGTCGTTCAATTTATCTGCTAATGTATAGACCCCTTTAGCCTTTTAAACTTTTAACCCTAGACAGGTGAAATGGAAGCTAGTAAGTGTAAAGCTGGGTACACACTAGAGCGACGGGCATTCGTTGCTACATCGGAATGAATGCTTGGTAAAAGTGCATCCACACTCACCGTTCCGTCATTCATTAACAATGCACTGGCCACTAGTGACATCGATAGGTTTGATGTGCAGCACTGTCGCTAGCAACCGCAAGAGTGCACAATCATGCGTACACACTGAGCGATGAAGGCGATATATGTTGTTACAAAATGGCATATCGGTCTGACATCGCTCCAGTGTGTACCCGGCTTAAGTATAGAAAACCACCCTGGAGATGCAAGATAATTAGAAAGGAACGCATCCCCAGATATACTTATTATTGGTGTATCTTTTGCAGGTACATGAGGCCTAGTATAAACTATATGTAATGATGTTTATGATGACACTGACACCACTGTCAAGCTGTTTCTGATTGGTTACTTGCATAGTGACACATTCCAGAGATAATATTTTATTCACTAGCATTGCAACACTCGTATAATGAAGTTGCAGTAGTGTATTTGGATTTATTTGTCGTTTCTATTTGTACTAAAGCAATAAACGACATATGTAATGGTGCTGGTATTTCATTTTATGTATTAAATACTACTTTCACATTGACTACTCACATTATCAAGACTCTATTATCTCTTGTGTATATAGCATTTCATTACATTACATTGTGTATTCTGCAAATAGGTAATGTAACTTTTGCAATTATGACTAATGTAACATTAGCTCACATGGATCCTGGATACTGTATATCACTGTACAGTCTTCTTCTGATCTGTTCAGTGCCTCCACTAAATCCACTGTACTGCCTCTGTAATTCACCAAAGATTGGCTTGGGTAACCCTTACACTCCAAATAGAAGGGTCAGCAAATAATTTCCCTTAAACACAGTAATTGACACAAAACAGTGGAATGGGCCCAAATTAGGTACTTTTATTCCACAGATGCAGTAAGGTTAGAGGATTTATAACATGATGTGTATATATATATATATATATATATATATACCGTATAGCAGGGCCGGCTCTAGGGGTGTTTGACCAGTGTGGTCACACAGGGGTACCACCCATAGAGGGCACACTGCTCCCCAGCATCCTGATTCCAGTGGGACAGTACTGTCCCACTGTTCCACCCGTGGGCCGAAGTGTCCGGCGGGTGGTCAAATCGGGAGGTTGGGGATACCCACCGCCGCAACTGTTCAGCAGTGCCGGACCCCTGGAGTGTGGATGGATACAGCGCACATGCACACGGCATCCATTCACTGATGGGAGAGGGCTGGGGGAAGCCCAGCCAGTGACGGGCTGGACTTTACCCCCAGCCTGACGTTATATGGAGGTGTGCCATGCGGGCACGCCTACAAATAATGTCACATAGGGGGGTGACCTATGGTAATTAGGCCAAGCCCCCAATTTTGATCACGCACGATGTAAGGGCGCCTTATTAAGAGCCGACATTGGGTGCTGTATTAATAGATGCACCATGTCTAACTATCTTAACATCAATGAAGGACATTTCTAAATCACTGATAGAATAGGTAAATTTGACAGGGCATTCTTTCTAATTATGGTAATCCATAAGGTCAACATATGTAGCCTGCCAAAACACCAATAGGGCAATATAACATATAAAAAATACAATGTTCCGTGATATTTGAGGGTCCAAAAAAAATACATCTTATTTCTCATCAAACATAAAAATTATCACAAATGATGGGGCCACACTGGAACCCATGGCACCTACTGTGAATTACAGAAGAGAATGGTATTCCCTCCAGCACACCGCAACAATATCACCCAAAAATACTTGAACCCTACATGATACTAGAAATTCAGAGGTATTAGTTGCATACATTTGCAAATATATGATTAAGCACAGGACCAGCATCAAGGCTCCTCTATACCGGTGTCCCTAACATTCAGGGGTTCACATCCAAGGTGCAGGGCACCCCAGATGTATCCAGCCAAGGACCATCCCCAGGGCATCACACAAAAAAGGGAAAGAAGGTGATAGTGAAGTGTAAAGTATAGATGTGTAAAGATAATCAATAAGTGTTACTATAATAAGAAATAATTAAAATGACATAAATAATAAACAAACAAATAGAAAGGTGATGAAAAAGTATCTATGTGAATTAAATGGTGATTCCCTGAAAAAGGCCCAGCCAGAACAACTCTGGGGGCCCCACACCCAAATGCTCACCTCAAAATAATTAATGCTACCTAATACCTACATGAGCAACCACTATATTTTTATTTGCACATCCTGTGAATTGTAAATAAAAGTGGACATCACACACAAAAAAAATCTTTGTTAATATCATCTGTAATAGTTCCAACATCAGTCCCAGATCTGGACCAGTGTTCAAAGAATGACTTTGCAGGAACCTCTGCACTGACAGCATGCATTAAGCATGAGGAATTACAATATATAGACTGCATACTGTACATCGTTACTACACATCCAACACTTATCTAGTTAAGGTGGTAATGATTGCAGTTTCTTGAGAAGAGATGTTGTGTCCAGGAAAACGTGTGAATGGCTTTGTATACCAACTGAGGTCGGTTGAAATAATGACACCCTGGCCGATATGATAGGTCAACCAGGGGGATTAGGAAGCAAGGACACTCCACCAAAGGATTGTGTCCAAAAAGGGTAGTAGCCTCATGGCACACCCCCATTTACATCACGTTGGGGGCATGTCCAGGGCTCCAGAAGCTGTGGTGAGAAAGTAATATTTATAAACAACACACATGGAGACAAGAAACAAAGCTAATGTGCATCACTGAATCATCAAATAAATGTAAATGTATTTTATTTATTTATTAACAATTTATTATATAGCGCAGCATATTCCGTTGCACTTTGCAATTGGAAACAACAGTAATAGAAAAAAACTGGGTAGTAACAGACAGACATAAAGGAAAGAGGGCCCTGCTCACAAACTTGCAATCTATAGGATCAAACAATCACTTAAATGCTGTACTTTATGAAACTGGGATTAACATGCACTGAGACTTAGTACAAGCATCCATATGCAGAAACGTAGCAATAATGTAGCAATAATGTAGCACTATGCAAGAGATGTATCAAGCCTAGGAGAGAAATAGAGTGGAGAAGTTGCCCAAAGCAATCACTCAGCATCTAACTGTCACTGTGGTCGCAAAATAACAATTATGGTGCATACACACGGTCAGATTTTCTAGGACGACATAAACGATAACTATATAGTTTATCGTTATATCGTTTATTTCCTTTTTTGGCCCCTTCCAACCCCCAAATGATGGACGATGCGCGGGCATGGATGGTTGATAACGACCATCGCCCGTGCAGGCAGTCCAACCTGGTCGATATCGACCAGGTTACTATGGTTGATCGCGGGTCGTTTAGTCATTTGGGGGTTGGTGGTATGCTGGATGATCGATATCGATCATCCAGCACATGCAGGATGATCAGACAACAATATTGTTATCGTTGTCTGATCTGACCATGTGTGTGCACCTGTGGTAGCCCAGACTCTGGTTGTCTCTAACCCTGCTGATACCTATGTCAAATATATGTATATACATGTCTATTATATAGTATTTGTGTATGTCTGCAAGTTAAACTTAAAAGTATTTTCTAGTTCACATATATTTGACCCCCTTCCCCCTCACAGAAGAGAGGAGTAGTGAGCAATGGAGTGGTTAGCCAGCAGAGGACACATGACATAGAACCAGCTGGAACAAGCTGCAGGTGGCTGAGGTGGACAGTTAAGACGGTCAGGGAGACTCTCCAGAGGTAAAGGACAGAGTAGAAGTCTGCCCTAAGGAAGGGCCGCTGGTGGTTGCTGTGTGGGAAGTCAGGACGGGAACGGAAGGAGAGGTAGCAGAAAAGCCCACCTGAGCTGAGGAGACAGGGGGCACTCAGCAAAGAGGCAGTGGATGGCAGAAAGGGACGCTCTGTGAGGCAGCAGCTAGTGAGAGGGAGGTGGTTCCCCCTCTGAAAGACGCCCTCACCTAACTGTGCTTTGGTGAAAATGACCAGAGAGGTCTGTAAACGCACCTATGCACAGCTCTACAACCCTGGCCTACACTTCTAGTAAAATTATTAAGTGATTTACAATACCAGAGACTAGCTTATTATTGTGTGTACAATCAAACCAGTCACAGTGCTTACTCCTGGCCTTAATCTTCTACTCGTAAGAAAGACAGACTGTAATATAGACACCAGGGAGCATTACCTCACAGCACCAGCATTGCTGAGGGCAAGCTAGACTGTAATACCTACACCAGGGAGCATTACCTCACTGCACCAGCATTACTGAGGGCATCTATTCACTGTTAATCATCAGAGCCCTGTTAGCCCTACCCAACGTCAGCATGTAAAGACTGAAAGTGATGGTAACTGAGCAGGAAGGCATTACAGCTAGTGCACTAAGGACCCTCCAAAGGAAGTAAAGGGGGTATCTGACCTCAAGTTATTTAGACAAATTAACATACCCGTAACAGGAATTCAGCCTGCACCATAGCAATCATCATTAATGACTCCAGCTCAGCAACTCTCTCTATACTAACTGAGCCATAGATAGTTATTTATCTACTTTCATTTTAAACCTGAGAGAGATAGGGATCAGTGAATTATATGTGCACCGACGAAAGCATCTTGGCCAATAAGGGTAGACTCTATTAGGGGGGATAAACCTAGTCCGGACTAAGGTACTGAAGTAAAGTGGTGTAGCGTACTGATTTATGTGTATACAGTGTTATGCATTGAGATTGGTTAGTGTAAACTGAATTATTTCAAGAAAGTGTAATGAGAGATACGATTGTAATGTTGCAATGTGTTTATGTTAAATGTTACAGTGGAGGAAAATCAATTTTATTCAGGTTTGCTGCATTTGCAAAATATTAACCTTTCAATTTCAATAGCTCCAAATCCAGAGTTCCAGCACAATAAACAGGTTTATTTGTTGTGGGAATGCATTATAAATATATAAAAATATAAATGTTTGGAAGTTAATGTATGTTGAGAAGTTGTTGTTGTAACTGTGACTACACAAACTTTACAGAGGAATCACATTTTAAAATAAATTGAAAGTTATTTGGTAACAACAGAAATAATTATTTGTGTCTCAGGCAATCCTCCTTAGTGTACCTCTCTGGTAATTCAAGAGGATATAGAGAACCTACCCAGAGTGTAACAATCCATTCTTACTCGGTAAGGTTCAAGAACATACTAACACACTCAAACATCTTCTAGCGGGGTATTACACACCATTAGATGCTGATTGCTTGCTTTGGGCAAATTCTGTGGGGGGGGAGAATGATCAAATCTCGGAGAGGATGTGCTAGAAAAATGTTAGAAGATTGGTTGCTATGAGCAGCCTCTTCATTGCATCTCTCTCCAATATTTGATAAATCTGCCCCCCCTCCCCCCAGATAAAGTGGAGAAGTTGCCCAAAGCAACCAATCATCTTCTGTCATTTCACAGACTGTGCTAGAATTTTTCTATTTCCTAAGGGGAGAATGTATTAAACGCATACTTGCCCACCCTCCCAGAATGTCCAGGAGGGTCACGCATACCCCCGGATCCCCGGCGATGACGTGTTTTGCACTGAATTGCGTCATTGTGGCCCTGCCCCCTGTTGCACAATGCTGGTAATCTCTGCATTATGCAGTGGGGACAGGGCCATGATGAAACAATCACATGATCACACCCCCGCTCCACCCCCAATACTCATAATGCCCCTGGTATGGCTCCATATGCCATGTCATGCCCCCCTCCTCTGCTGTGCCAACCAGAATGTCGGCAAGTTTGATTAAACATTGGAGAGATAAAATGGAGAGAGATATAGTACCAACCAATCAGCTTCTGTCACGTTACAGGCTGTGTTTGAAAAATTACAGTTATAAGCTGATTGGTTGATACTTTGTCTCTCTCCACTTTATCCCTCTCCAATGTGTTGACGTGTTAGTACTGGATTACTTAAAAACCTTACTTGTTATAAAGAGTACTGAAATAATTCACAGAATACAGATTCTGAAATAAATGACAATGCTTTTACTTAAAGACAGCTTAATTATACATATATTTGCCAGTGCAGAGTTACAACAAAAAACATAGGTTATACCAACAGCAGTAGGGAATACTTGTAAAATAAATTTGTGACACCCAGTACAGAATATCAGGATAACAGTCAGTCAATATTTCATACATATGTAACGGCAACGGCACCCCCCCAACACTTGTTTACTTGTTTACTTTCATTTTGTTTATACATCCAATTAATCTAATTAATATTTGTATGTACTAGGCCCTCATTGGTCATCTGTGCTAAAGACATAATATTGACACATTTTTTGTTCCCATGTAGAATTCTGACATGATCGCCCATTTAGCCTTCATTTCTGCTTATTGCAGACAAATACTATCTCAGTTACCTCATTTGTTTATGTAATAATTGAGACTTGCTGTCAGCTATTCTGCACATATTAAATCTTATACATTTTAAACCTATAATTCTTATTGTTACAACAATGTATATAGCAATTTAACCTATACATATCGCCACAGTTAATCACACCTGCAGAGAAATAAAACACTAATGTCTACACACGTTTTAATATATCATTTAACATGCTTTTAGCTAAAATATTAAACAAAATGGCTGCTGCATCAGACAGACACTTGGTTACTTTAGAGAGTAAAGGGAAGGCCTTATCCTCTCTAGGTCTGGGGCCATTTGACAAGTGCGACCTCTCACAACAAATATATATATTCTCAATCATTTCTATAAACTCTAAATTGAAGTGCAAGAAAATAAAGTAACATAAGCATGCATATATTTGAAAATTGCTGAAGGAATATGTATGTCCACATATTCCTGTTTTATCAAATGTTTTGAGAAATCTACCCCTTGGTCATATTGATGCTACCAAGCAAACTGTTAAATAGAGTTTACATGTTTGCTGGTTTTTATGTATTTAAATATTTAGCAGACATACAATATGTGCAATATGAGATTTTCAGAATGACTCTGTACCTTATGCAGAGTAACCCATGAAATGTCCTTTGCATAGCCTGTTTTTATGCATAACAACAGTTCTAACATCTAAAAAAGTACAATATACAATTTTGGTGCACCAACGATAATAGTCATGTAATTAGACATGGGGCCTTTCAAATGTGTGGGGGGAGCCACCCCCTTGCCCCCCCTCCGTTTCCGACGCCCATGCATACACATGACTCCGAAAAGTGAACTCCGGTGACTAAATACCCATGACATACCCATAAAAATGAGTGTCTTGCATGGGTTTTCATTGATGCCTCCCAGATACCATCCAGAAATGCCCATTAAGCATCTACAAAGATACATACCATTGCATAGATGCATATGTAGCCAGCGATGCATGCGGAAAAATCGCAACATGCTGCTGCTTTTGAAGTTGCCCATTATCCACAATCTCAAAGTAATAAGTTGCAACGATACATTTAATTATGCCCTCAGTCTCCGACCTGCCACAAATTGCCTTCACATGCCAATCAGACATCCCAGCTGCCACAACACTGCTCCCACTAACCTCTAAGTACTCTACATGCTCATATTCCACTACTATCTATATACCTCCACTCATCCATCACTGATTGTACTAGTGACATACAACTACTAATTTACATTTTCAAAGTGCCCTATCTTGAAATAAAGGAATGAAGCAAACAGAAATCGGTGTGGAAGTAGTAAAAAGGACACATTGTGCAGTCCGAATGTCATTACACCTCTGAGATGCCTGCGATCTCCTTGAAATCTCGATTCATTTTAAAATAAAGGAAACTATAGCTTTTTATTTTTATTAATACGATATACTACCATTTTATCAAACAGTGCATTCATACACTATATTTAAAGCAGCCTCATTACCATTACACAAAGCATACACTGCTGTACATGTCTTATATTTTATAGGAAACTCATTAGTTTGCCATCTGCTGGTACAAATGAGATACTGCAGTGTCTGATGAAATTCAAATGATTTTCTGATCCCTGCCTGAAAAAAAATGAACTGGTTAAGATAGCAGACTGTGCATGCTGTATACAGAAGCCCATGAAGCAGGCAGAAGGTTGAATGATGTATCATAACCATATAATCTGGTCATTCTTGCACTTGCATCCAAGGTTTTTCCAAACCTATTATAGATTAGTTGTTGCAGACCATTAATCAACTGGCAACATTGTAGAAGTTTGATGAATGTTGTTCCTTTCAGAGACTAGTAATATACATACTGTAGCAGCATGTTATTGAACCACATATAAATTAAAGACTTTGGGATCCATACCCTGGGTGTCTGTATGTTATGCCTTGTGCAGTTTTAAAGGGACAGCATGCAATATAAAGTCGGTGCTTAATTGAAAACATTTTTTTATGTCTTTTGTCATCTAGATAGTATTACTTGGCAATTTTTAAATATACTTTATGGGTTGTGTATATATATATATATATATATATATATATATATACAGTCAGGTCCATAAATATTGGGACATTGACAGAATTTTCAGATTTTGGCCTCTATTCACCACCACAATGGTTTTGAAATGAAACAAACAAAATGTGCTTTAACTGCAGACTTTCAGATTTAATTTGAGGGTAATTGCATCCAAATCGGGTGAACGATGTAGGAATTACAACAGTTTCAATATGTGCCTCCCACTTTTTAAGGGGCCAAAAGTAATGGTTCTATCAACTCAAAAGCTATTTCATGGACAGGTGTGGGCTATTCCCTCGTTATTTCATTATCAATTAAGCAGGTAAAAGGTCTGGAGTTGATTCTAGGTGTGACATTTGCATTTGGAATCAGTAGCTGTCGACTCTCAATATGAGATCCAAAGAGCTGTCACTATCAGTGAAGCAAGCCATCATTAGGCTGAAAAATCAAAACAAACCCATCAGAGAGATAGCAAAAACATTAGGTGTGGCCAAATCAACTGTTTGGAACATTCTTAAAAAGAAAGAACGCACCGGAGAGCTCAGCAACACCAAAAGACCCGGAAGACCATAGAAAACAACTGTGGTGGATGACAAAAGAATTATTTCTCTGGTGAAGAAAAACCCCTTCACAACAGTTGGCCAAATCAAGAACACACTCCAGGAGGTAGATGTATATGTGTCAAAGTCAACAATGAAGAGAAGAGTTCACAACAGTGAATATAGAGGGTTCACCACAAGATGCAAACCATTGGTGAGCCACAAAAACAGGAAGACCAGATTAGAGTTTGCCAAACAACATCTAAAAAAGCCATTACAGTTCTGGAACAACATCCTATGGACAGATGAGACAAAGATCAACTTGTACCAGAGTGATGGGAAGAGAAGAGAAGGAAAGGAACTGCTCATGGTCCAAAACATACCACCTCATCAGTGAAGCATGGTGGTGGTAGTGTCATGGTGTGGGCATGTATGGCTGCCAATGGAACTGGTTCCCTTGTATTTATTGATGATGTGACTGCTGACAAAAGCAGCAGAATGAATTCTGAAGTGTTTCGGGCAATATTATATGCTCATATTCAGTCAAATTTTCAGAACTCATTGGACGGCACTTCACAGTGCAGATGGACAATGACCCGAAGCATACTGCAAAAGCAACCAAAGAGTTTTTTAAGGCTAAAAAGTGGAATTGTGTGCAATGGCCAAGTCAATCCCCTGACATGAATCCGATTGAGCATGCATTTCACTTGATGAAGACAAAACTGAAGGGAAAATGCCCCAAGAACAAGCAGGAACTGAAGACATTTGCAGTAGAGGCCTGGCAGAGCATCACCAGGGATGAAACCCAGCGTCTGGTGATGTCTATGCGTTGCAGACTTCAGGCTGTAATTGCCTGCAAAGGATTTGCAACAAAGTATTAAAAAGTGAAATTTAGATTTAGGATTGTTTAGTTTGTCCCATTACTTTTGGCCCCTTAAAAAGTGGGAGGCACATATAGAAACCGTTGTAATTCCTACACCGTTCAGCTGATTTGGATGTAATTACCCTCAAATTAAATGTGAAAGTCTGCAGTTAAATCACATCTTGTTTGTTTCATTTCAAAGCCATTGTGGTGGTGAATAGAGGCCAAAATCTGAAAATTCTGTCAATGTCCCAATATTTATGGACCTGACTGTATATATATAAAAACACATATACTCTAAACACACATATACATGCACACACATATACATACCCACATACTGTATATATATATATATATATATATATATATACACATATACATAGACACATATGTATATACTCCACAGAACACTCGGCACTCATGCTTTCCCACTCCAGCATATCCTTGGTGTCTTCCCCAAGGGATAAATACAAAGAGGTAAAGTATATCGGCAGCACTCTCAGTGTGTTTCCAATAATAAATCGAGTGTACCGGTCCTCTTATATGTTCAACGTTTCACATTTATTAAAAAAATTTCATCAGGTACAATGTAAGTATGATACATCTTACCTGATATAACAGTGAAAGAACACCCCCAGACCGTGCTCTGCCCACGCCGCTTGACCCCAGACTTCCGAGGATGTCACTAATCCGTGCCATGTTGCGGCGGGCTTGACATCAGACACTGGGACTGAGCAACTCCAGCTGTGTATAAACAAACCCCTTATATATTCAATGTTTTTAGGCTTTTCTGCGGATGACTGTGTGAGAAGCCAGTAACCTTTACTTACCTTTATGCTGAGGCTGTGTGAATGGTTAGTCATGACGCTTGGCTCTCTCTCTACTTTTCAGCTGGACCACTAAGGAGGAAGACTCAGAGTGTGTGTGTGGGGGGGATCACGGGTGCCAAGGATGGGTCGGGGGTGTGGCAGGGTTGGAGGGCAGGGTCGTGAGGAGTCAGGGGTGCAGTGGTGGAGGAGATGGGTGCCACGAGAGGGTGGGGGGTCAGGGTTACCGCATGAGGAGAGTTGAACAACAGAGGAGGAAGCCGATGGGAGAGGAGAGGAAGGAAGCAGAAGGAGTGAGAACTGATTACTGTCAGCAGTGCATGAGCTGAGTACAGGGGAATGTGGGCAAAGGAGGAGGAGCACCGGCCCCTGCGTGCCACAGTGTGACCCGGTGTTTGACTTGGGAAGGGGGGGAAGGGTGTCAGTGGGAGGGGCTTTGGCTGGATGGCTGATGTAACAGCACAGCAGTTTATAAAGTTTTGATAGGTGCTGCCGTCCTGTTTTTTCTGTCCCTGATCCTCGGTGCCCCTCTGACCCTCGGGGCCCAGTACGGGTATCCCATATCACTGGACCTGACCGCTGTCATGAGCTTACAATGATAAGTGTTGCTAGCTCTAGCATGTCGCTCCTGATTGGCTTATTGTGAATTCATCTCTGAAGCGGACAACTGCTTTCCTCATTGTTTGTGCCTGTACAGTGTTATAGAACTATTGAATTTTTTTTTCATGCTACTTTAAATCATACACAAGATAAATAGTATATCTGCTGTAATATATAATTTTTTTATTTTATTTCAATCAAACTTATATGCTAATGCATGTTTCGCTATCAAAACAAATGTAAATAAACTGTTCTAGTGCTTATGGCTTTGGTCTAGATGTATTTTTGCCAGACATATATACATTACAGGTGCAGAGATTGATACACTACATCTTGTGGAGTGTGCAACTCAGCATACAGTTTGGGGGTATACTGTACATGCCAGAGGTTCCCAAATGCCAACATTACAGTCCATGTTTTAGGGATATCCATTCCTGACTATGGTTGATTTAATTAGCCCCTCAATCAATTAGATTTAACCATCTGGGCTCAAGTTTGGGAACCTCTAGTATATGCTTTTTTTTACTAGAGATGTGCAGGCTTGGATTAGTGTGAATTTTCCCGCCAAATTGGGAATTTTTTTTCCCGCCAAAAATCGGGTCTCAGAACGAGGCAAAACGTCATCTTTCATGAAAAATGATGTTTGCCCATGAAAGTTGATGTTTTGCCTCTTTCTGAAACCCAATTTGGAAAAACCCAAATTTGGCAGGAAAATCGGTGCCCTTCCAAGCCTGCACATCTCTAATTTTTACATGTGATCATTTGCTGTAAAGTGCAATGTTTAAGTTAAAGCTTCTCCTGAGCAACTAATATAGTCTATTATTTCTTTATTATGTCTCTCTATATTTTTATAAACTGTTAATATTTGTTTCACAAGCTCCAGCTGGAAAATACCTTCTCTTAGTGGAGTCGTGTGGGCTGTTGTCTACACTAATAGTCTTCACTTGTTCAATTACATAAATTACTTATGCCTTAATTACTCAGTAACAGTAGCCTACAAACGGGTAATGCTCCATCATTCATACATAAAGTTATTTATTTTATTGGTGTATTCCATAACATAATTACCTTGCCATTAGGAACAAAATCATTATCTAACGGCATAAAATTTCTCTAAAATCCTCAAATAGCAAACATTATATAATATTATTTCTGTGTGGTGTAAATGAGATATGCCAGTTGTCTAATATATAAATGACCTTTAATCACTTGGTGTCTATTTTCGACTCGAATTGCACTGGTGACTGTAAAATTATATTTGTAATGATCATCATTTCTAATCACCCAGCCTCATAACAGAGATCGCTTGTTTTGAGGTTGTACTTGCAGTGTGGTGTGATGATCTCCTTTAGTCGCCTAATGTTGCACTTTAATTGCCTGGCATGAGTTTCAGGGGATTCATCTCATCCATAGGGTTTGATAGGAATAGGAGATTAATCGTTTTACGGAAAGATTATATGCAATTCTGGGCAGAAAATGCAAATTTGAAAATTAGAAAAATAGTTTTTTTCTTCTTCATTTGCTCAAATGATCTCATAGAATGAATCGCGTAAAAAGAAATAGGGGGATTTTTTATTAACCACTTAATTGACTATTATTTAAAAAACAATACAGAATAAAAAATACTTTATTTAAATGAGTCAATAATATCTTTTTAAGAGCATATTTAAATATTTATAGGAGAATTTAGCACCCCCCAGTCTCAATACATCTCCTTGTAAATTTAGAATCCAATCCATTACTTCCTGTAGCCAAATTGGAGATTTTTATTTTGGGAGGTGTTTGTGCTTTCAGATATTTTTTTATTTTATGCAATATTTGTTACTTGAGAAAGAGTTTGGCTGTGAAAAAAAAGAACAGCAACAACAAAAAACATGTTAGCTTTCATTATTATAGGAATTAGCATCATAATTGTATTTATTAGTTTTCTTATGGTAGCATTTTTGTCATAGGGGTTAGTTAAACAGGTTTATGTGCATTTGTTATTTTATTATGTTGAGTATTAGTGTTTTATTAGGATTAGGCATCATTACTATTAGGCTAGTAGCTAACATATTATAGCTTCATAAAATAAAAGGTATATGTATTAAGCATTGGTTTTGCTGGGGTTTAGCTTTGTCAAATTGTAGCACCAAACCACTGTATTTACTACAGTATATGGCAGTTTTGATGACGTTTTGTAAACCACCACCTGTTTTGCATTGATTGTGTGTGTGTGTGGTTGTGTGTGTGGGGGAGGGGGGGTCATGATGTGATTTTGAGCAAACCTTAGTAAAACAGATGTAAAAGCAAAAGACACATTTGTCTGGTCAATCAGAAGCAGAGGAATCACTAAACACTTATAATGAAGGCATTATTATGTATAGAATAGGGAGGCAGATACTGTTACATTGATAATTCTCTTAAGAGGAAAATACTATTTTGTTAATATATTTAGTGGGAAAATGATTGTTGAATTGTATTAAGAGAACTGTGTTATTTCTTAATTATATTAAAGGAGCAAAATTAATTATTTGTTCATTGATATTTAAAAATCTTTTTAATAATGTGGGAAGCATTTATTATTTTATGGCTATATAAATGGTACTCACATCATATAATGATAAAAAAAACATACCATTTTTAAACACCAATTAACCAGCAGCAGCAGAGTGCATGTGCTAGCAAAGAGCGGCAGAAGGCCTGTTATGTAAGCAGAGGGGAGCAGAGAGCCAGTGCAAGCAAAGGCCTGTGCAAACAGGGGGAGCTGAGTGCCAAAACAAACAGAAGAGATCAGAGGTCCTGAAAAGGGGATAAGTGGTCATGTGCAAGCACAGGGGATCAGAGGTCTTGTGTAAGTAGAGGGAAGCAGACTGCCTGTGCAAGCAGAGGAGAGAAGTGGACCTGTGCAAGCAAAGGGGAGTAGAGAGCTTATGCAATTAAAAAGCAGCACAGGGCCTGTGGAAATCACAAGTCGAGGGGGAGTAAAGGCCTGCACAAGCTGAGGGAAGCACAGTGTTGATATATATGAAGGCAAGTAGACAGCAGGTACAATATAAGAAGAGCAAAGGAACTTTACAACAAGAGAGAAGCAGAGGCACTGTAAAAGCAGAAGGGAGAAGGGAGCCAATACATGCAGACAGAGAAGCACAGAAGGGGGGTGGCGGGTACTAATTTCCCGGGCTTGGGCTTGTTGGAGGGGCCCAGCAGGAGCCCAGGTCCAATGCCGCCCCCCCTCTTCCCTGTCAGCAGCCCAGCACATGCTGCTGTGTGCTGGGCTGCAGTGGGAGACTTCCTGCCTGTGTGCAGCTTTGCAATTGCGATCCTTGCTGAATCAGGCCCTAAGGCAGGCTGATGGGATATGGGGGCTACCAGGGCTGCCATCAGAAATGATGGGGCCCGGTACTGACAAAATAGGCAGGGCCCCCCTCCCCGGGATGGGGGGCACAGAGCTGGGAACGCTGGCTGGACTAGGCAGGGGGGGAGGAGGCACAGGGCTAGGAAGGCTGGCTAGACTAGGGGGGGGGCACAGGGCTGGCTGGATTAAGGGTGGGCACAGGGTTGGGAAGATTAGCTGGACTATGCTGCTGGTCTGCGAGCTGTGATTGGCTTGCGGCCGGCAACATATGGAATGCTGCCTGCACGTTGTTTACCCTCCCTGGCTGTCAGTAAATGAATGATTGATCCCCACCGCTGACATCCGGGCCCCCTCTCTCTCCGGGCCCGGGACTACAGGCCTGGCAGTCCCCCCTTGATGGCGGCCCTGGGGGCTACTGTGATCAAATGCTCAGTCTATAATTCATAAATATTCTGCACAATACTCATGGCAATATAGAACCTTTATGTTTACATCAAACTGGAAATGCACCATTGAGGTGCAGTATATAGGCCACATATCCAGCATTTTAGTGTGTCGAATTACAGACCTAATTGCTCTCTCCGACCTTCTAGGCTGGATCTTTATATCAATGAATGCTTCAGGGTGCATCACAAAAGTTTTTATGAAGGTGATGTACTAATTCTTGGAGAGAGATAAAGCCGAGAGAGAGAAAGACCAACCAATCAGCTCCTAACTGTCATTTTACAGGCGGTGTTTGAAAAGTGGCAGTTAGGAGCTGACGGGTTGGTACTTTATCTCTCTCCACTCTATCAATCTTCATGGCTTAGTACATTGCCCTCTTATACCCCTTTTCCACTGCCCAAATAACCCTGGTTATTGCCGGGTCTACCCGGGTCACAGCTTTGTGTAAAAGGGTCCCTAAAAAATAACCCGGGTTGAGTGACCAGGGAATCCGACCCTGATAGCTACCAGGGTCGAACCCGGGAAGGACCCGGGTAATGGTGCGATGTAAACAGCGCAACCTGGGTTATGCGACTTGGGTCACGTGAAAAAACTGCTGATTGGAGCTTCAGTGAGCAGTCACCACTCACTTTTTATGAACTCATCTATGTGAGCCTGAAAAAGGCCATTTCTAATTACATACAAAGATTTTGCAGGGCAGACCCGGGTTCAGTGTAAACGGGGCCGACCCGGGAATGACCCGGGTCCAAGGTGTAGTGTAAACAGGGTCTGACTCGGCTCTGACATGGGTTGGAACTATGTTCGAAAACACAGGCCGGACCCAAGTTTTTGGTGGACATCATATAGTCAATCTACATTTTGCTCGTCACGCCATAGTGGTATGGACATAAATGCAGAGACCTAATTAAAAAGTAACATGATACCGTCTATGTCCATTTCTGTCTGGCTGCTGAATTTTCTAATTACAGTACTTGCAACAAATAGTTTTCCTAAAAGCAAGTAAGATAGCTAAATATACTTTATTATACAGGATGTCTCCCATATCCAAATATTCCGAAATACGGAATATTTTTAGCATGACTGAGAAAGTGAAAGCTTTGCTTTCTGATGGTTCAATGTACACAAACTTTGTTTAAAGCACAAATTATTAAAAATATTGTATAAAATAATGTTCAGGCTGTGTGTGTAAGGTATATATGAAACATAAATTCATTTCATGTATGTACACAAACTTTTTTGATTTCCAAAATTATTAAAATTATTGTATAAAATGACCTTCAGGCTATGTGTATAAGGTGTACATAAAACATAAATGCATTCTGTGTTTAGATGTGGGTCCCATTCCCAAGATATATTGGATATGGGAGACTCAACCTGTAACTACAAATCTCACTCTGCATTCTAGTCCCTGTTTGGAAAAACACATTCGCAGGTTTTGTGACCGCAAGTTGTGTCAGAGATCTGTCCGAACAAAAGTGTTCAATATTCTCAATATGCCTTCCATATAAATGCCTCCACATCTGTATTTCAGATATATCTACATTTAATGGGTAACTTTTATATGTGTTATGTTGCTGGAATAGCCTATCAGTCAACGACTAGGTTGTAAATGAACAATGGCATTTTCTGCTTAATGCATTCTATACTATAAATCACATTTCTTCACACTTTTATATAAATGCCCCAAAAATAACACTTTCCAATAAAACAGAATAAGGAATTCATGTATTGGAATATATATTTTTTTTCCTTGTTTCATGATTCATTGGCAGTTTTAATGAAAAACAATATATATTTTTAAAAGACTTTACTCTATATTAAACTATTTATATTGCGCAAAACAGACACATTTCAAACATTTTAATATATCATTATTGTCTAGTTAATCAGTTGAAGATTAACTGTATTTTGTTTGTATGAGACTGTAACCTACAGTATAAGAAAATTACTGCAATTTGTTGCTAAAATAAGTTGTACCCTATTATTACTGTATATTAGAGGTGAGCGGTTCGGTTTTACTGAAAACTGAACACACCCCGAACTTTAAGGTTCCGAGTTGAACTGAGTCCCAGTTCGGAATCACTTTGGGGTTTCGAGTAGAACCGAGTCCTGACTTAGGTCTTCTTGCAATTCCAATTTGGATTTAGAAAATGGATCTTATGTGTTTTGGATTGCATGTAAGTCCCTCCCTCGTGATTTCAGATGCTGTGAGGTGGTCAAACTTGACTGGAAATGAATTATATTGATGTTAATAATACCATAGGAACAAAAAATTAGGTCCAAGTTACATGATTTTAGCTGTTGTTATTAGTTGTTAAAGAAATCCAAAAGCAAAACTTAAAAGAACCAAACTACTTGAGGATGGTTTGGCAAAACCAAAACACGGGGGTCCACACACATCTCTAGTTAGAATGTTGACATCTGATTTTAGGATGAGGCTGCGGTTAGGGTTCGGCTTTGGGTAGATGTTAGGTTTTGGGTTAGCGTATATGCATAGCAAAACTCATATATGAAAGAATTAGGTATATAGGGCCATATTCAGTTAGTTTCGCACCCGCAATACTTTTTTGCATGCCACACTATTTGCCGACTTCGCGTGTTTTGCCGCTGTAACTTATCGCCGTATTCAATTCCAAAGGATGTGAAAACGCGTCCTGGCGAAACTCTAACAGCCGAAAAGTGTTGGCAGAATTGAGGAAATCTGCCTGACACCCCCCAAAAGATGCACTAATATTGGGTATCAATGTAGATGTCCCTGATAAGCCCTACTGAAGCTATTTGGGGTACTTAAGTGCTGTCAATTGCTCCAAAATAGCGGTTTTGCACAAGTGATGAAGAATAGCATTAAGCAGGTTTTTTTTGTGAAAATAAGTAGTCCTGTCAAATTTGGGGTACCTGAAAAAGGGTGCAAGCATAGTTAAAAATCGCTAGTCAAGTTTTAAGTGCTGCAAAAAAAAACACACCTTCAGCAAACACCTGCAATTAAAAATAAGTGTGAAAAAGACAATGCAGAGGTGAAGCCTAAGTGAAAAAAAAATGCAATTTGACTTTTTTATTTCCTCATTCCAGCAATATCACATTTCACATATAACCCTTGATGAATACTTTTGGCGGTGTAGTCTTCTAGATGGAGACAATTTAGGGGTGTTGCTCGTAGCTTGGCACTGTCCAATATTAACTTTTTTGGATGTAGCAAGACAGCAGGAAACACTCCAAGAAGGGGCTGGTTTATCACCATGTATCGAACAGCTCTTGGACAGTAATATAATGTGGGGGAGATTTATTAAACCTTATTACGAGGACAAGTGGAGGTGCTGCCTATAGCAACCAATCAGGTTCTACCTATCATTTTTGGCATATTGAGGATAGATGTATGAGGACACATCTGTAGTTGGCAGCACTGCGATACTAAACTAACAAAAGACACAAGCAAATTTATACATTATTAAACATTAAAATTACATAAAAAAATGATCACGTAGAAAAACCTAAATCATGGCTTGTATTGTGCTGCTTGCTATTCAAACAGTATGCAGTTGGGATACCGACAGTCTAAATGCCAACCGTCGGCATTCCGACTGTCTAATCCCGGCAAGTGTCTAATGACAGGTGTCGAAATCCTGGCAGCTGTCATTAGACCTATGCCGGGAGCCCGACACCCGGCTTACAAATCGAAGGTAAGCCGGACGCGGAGACAGCCGCGGGTTAGGGGCTCCCGAGGGGGGACTTAGGGTTAGGCACTCCACCGGTAGGTTAGGGTTAGGCTAGGGGAAGGGGGTTTAGGGTTAGGCACCCCCAGGGGGTGGTTAGGATTAGGCAGCCCCTCGGGAGACTTAGGGTTAGGGTGCGGGGAAGGGGGGGTTAGGTTTAGGCACTTGGGGGGGGAGAGGTTAGGGTTAGGCACCCCTAAGGGAGGGTTAAGGTTAGGGGGGAGGTTAGGTTAGTAAATATATAAAATACTTACCTGTCGGGGTCGTCACTGCCGGGCTTCCACTGTCGGCCGGCGGTAAATCGTACTGATTCCAGAGCGAGCGCTCTGACCAGAGCGCTCGCTCTGAATCAGGGCCCTCCTACATGAAAATGGAGCGGCCTTATGGATGCTCGCATAGCTGTGGGTGACCACCCACAGCTTATGCGAGCGTCCATGATGATGGTCGCGATGGTCAAGACCATCGCGACCATCGGGCTTGCAACGGAGACCCTGCAGTAGGGTCTCACTGCCACAAGCCCTGGAGTGATTTTGGCTCTATCAGAGCCAAAATCACTCCCACTGACATCACTAGAGATGTCAGTGGGGCCGGCTTCAGATGGTAGGCGTTCCCATGGGAACGCCTCCATCTGGCAGCCACGCCTACGGCACGCCCACCAAAGGGGGCGTGCTGTCAATCAACATCAACAGCACGCCCCCTTTGGTGCGAGACCCAGAGCGACGGAGAGCCCGTCGCTAGCTGGGTCCTGCGCATGCGCACGTCGTGCGTATGCGCAGTGGGGCAACATCGACCCGCTTGCGAGTGTCCTGCGCTCGTGAGAGGGTCTGAATTACCCCCAGAGTCTGGAACTGATTCAGAGGTGGACGCAGTGGTGTGATGTTTTCAGCCTGTGCATACATCCATTGGGCTCTATAGCAGCACATCCTTAACAGTGCATGTTTTCCAGATCTCCTACTTGGTACATAGGTGTATTTATTACTCACTGACACATGTTGAAAGATCCCCAGGTGATGCTAATTATTTAATTTGTGATACTGTGAAGAACAAGCAGCACTAGTAAAATTCTATTACATTACTATTTCTATTGTGGTCATGGTGTGGGCTGGGGGGGGGGTTTCCAGGCAGACGGAAAACCCCCCCTGCATTTGCCTATGCTGGAATCCAGTGAGAACTACTTTTGTGCAAGACAGATTGTAAAGAAAAAAGTAACTAGAAACAGGATGTTGTCAGCATCTGAATTCCGGAGATGGAATCCTGACAGCAGTAAGAATCCCGGCTCCAGAATCCTGATGACTGTGATCCCGAAGGTGAGTTTTGGGTTTAGGGGGAGGATTAGAGTTTAGGTTAAGGATTAGGCACTAGGGGTAGGGTTAGGTTTAGGCACTAGGGGGCGGGTTAGGGTTAGGCTGCAGGGAGGGGAAGGATAGGGTTAGGCTGCTGGCAGGAGTACTTGTAGGGTTAGGTTGCCCAAGGGGAAGATAAGAGCTAGGCTGTGGGAGGCATGGGTTAGAGTTAGGGGAAGGGTTAGAATACCTACCTGCATGCATTGGGATTTCCACCATTGGGATTCCGCTTCCGGGATTCTGGCTGCCGGCATTATCAGCCCGGTATAATACCCAACCCCTATAAACTAATCAAACATACTTACTGTAGCAATTCAGAATGGGTATTTTCTTCATTTAAAGATACAATGAACTGCTTACTCTAAATGTACACATATTAGGGCTATGTGGAATACATCTTTAATTGTGTTATTCAGAACTTTCCAAACATCAAATATATAACATAAAGGAAATAATTGCTGCTGCCTGGTAATAATCTCATACACAATGGGAAATAGAATGGCATGGTGCAGTTTGTGGAAGGCATGGGTCTTTTCTGAAACATTATTTGGCATAAGTTAGGTAATACCTTCAAATTTTCTTGCCGGAAAATCTCTAAGTCCCAGGTGTTTTGAGTAAACGGTCCCAAACCTTATTGTTACAAGATGATGCATGAGAAAAAGAAGAGTTGTTGAGAAACCGTGACCCCGTGCTAAACAACATATGACACTGTATCTCCATGCATAAACCATGGTAATTAAAAAATAATACACATCTACATGATGTATTAAATATACCATATTTATGGTATTAAAATAAATCTAATACACTTACTTCACCATAAATACTTGAATGCTTATTTACATAATTTGCATTTTTTACATGCATGACCGTAAGTAAAAATGACTCAACCTCAGTGTACTTATAGCAATGAAATATTTAGTACTGAGGCATCATGTGCACATTAAATATTTCATATCAGGACTAACTGAGAAAATACTCTTTGCAAATGCATTCGGGGAGAGACACTGCTGTATAATAAAAGACAAATAGATCCAATCGTCAGATAATGGTTCAGCAATGTCATTACCTTTGTTCTTACAAGGTCTTGTGAAGCCTGTACATGAAAACAAATTTTTGCAATTTTTATATGCTCACACAAGCAACAAATCAGATTTATTTTTTTTTTCGAATGTAGAAAGCAGAAAGCATTCAGTAACATTTTGCTAAGTGTCTCCAGTCTACAAATGCCTGGCATTTGATCGATAAGCCATGTAAAATATTTTATCGTTTGAAGTACTCCAAATGCATTATTTTGCAAGTAATGTGCAAATGTGCCTTAAATTGTTTCAAAAAATATAATTATGTCATAAATATTGATGCGAGATATGAGAAGCAAAAGAGGTTGAGGGTGTTTTATCTGATAAGTACTGTAAAATATTTAAAAATGTGCTGGAAAAATATCAGACTGCAAATGATTTATTACATTTAAAAACAAAAATAAATAAATAAAAAAATAAAAAAAAAAAACGTCTAATGTCTGAGACATTTCTTGGATTTGGTCTTTTTCAACAAAACATCCCAGAAACTTCCTTTTTTATTCCAAAATTGATGGATGTGTTGGCTGCTCGGGAGCTCAACATTGCATATAGATGGTTCGGGGGTAGGGGGAAGACCAGTTAGTGATTTGGCAAATTTGTTGTTTATTTGCACTTTAACTTATAAGTAAACTGAATCAAATAAAAAAAACTCCATACAAAAGGGACAATTTATGCAATTTACTGTGGTTTGCAGTATATTTTCTACTTACAATAATCAAAAACACTGGGAGGTAAGTAACAATCCAATTCACAAGTTGAATTCACATAATTTTTCTTTATTTTATGAAGATGCAATTAAAAATTAAACAGTAAATTTAAGTCTAAATATATGTATTGCAGAAGTTTTTGATTCTGTGTTCCTCGAGAGGTCACTGCCTGTACTGCAATGATATCAGAAGTAGAGATGTGCACTGACTCCCATGTTTTGGTTTGGGTTTTGGATCTGGATCTCCCCTGGTTTTGGATCTGGATGGGTTTTGCCAAAACCTCACCTCCGTGTTTTGTTTATCAGTTTTGGTTTTGGATCTGGGTTTTTTTTTTTTCAAAAACTCATAAAAACAGTGAAAATCACATAAAATTGGCCTTTGTTTGTTCCTTCAGAATTATTAACCTCAATAACATTTATTTCCACTAGTTTCCAGTCAATTTTGACCACCTCACAGCTCACTATATTGTTTTCATCCAGTTTAGGCCCGAAATTTGCACCTAGCTAGCTGGCTGACTAAATTAAGCGGCAGCAGTGGGCGGCACAAACACATGGCAGTTCAAATTCAAACTTGGCACATCAGGAAACACTTTTATTATTCAAGAGTGGCCTGAGGGAGTTGGAGTATGTTTATAAAGGAAGGCAGGTCAGGCGCAGAAAGGGTTGATTTGATTGGTAGTAAATTTAATTAAATTTTTTGATTCTGAAGAAAATTTATGAGGGAGAATGGGAAGGGAGGAGGCATTTCCAAAAAAATTTGGATACATTCACATAAGTCCTTGCCACAGAAGAATCCTTGAGCATGGCTGCTGCTGCTGGGAGTTGATTTTCTCATCCCAGAAGGGGATCAGGAAGACTTCTAGTAGTGCTTTCCACATGAAAAAGCATTTCCCAACCTGTACATGGACATAAAAAAAAAACATATTTAGTGGCCTCAAGCAGTGCTCGAAGTGGGAATTTAGAGGTGGGGGTATGAAGACTGAAATTCCCCCCCTGGGCCCCTGCTTCCATGTCACCCCATTGTATGTCTCTCACCCCACCCCCACACTTCTCCCTGCCTGCTCCCCTCTCTCACACCCTGCCCTTCTAACTGAATCCCTCTCTTCCCTCACCCCCTACAATACTAACTGCCTGCCTCCCTCTGTCTGCCCCTCTCTCACATCATCCCCTCTCTCTACTTCCCTCTTACCTGCGGTCCTGTGCTGCTGGAACGGAGCTGCCAGGAGCACCGGGTCTTCGTTGTTAATCCAGTAGTGTGAGCCAATGAGAAGCTGCCACTTGGCAGCTTCTCATTGGCTGGTGGCCGCGAGCCCCGTGATTGGCTGGCGGCTGTGAGCACAGTGATTGGCTGGCGGCCGCGAGCCCCGTGATTGGCTGGCGGCCGCAAGCCCTGCAATTGGCTGGCAGCCAGAGTGCGCTGCTTACAATGCAGCCAGGACCAGGTGGCTGCTTTGTCTCGGCTATATGCCAGCCGCTGATCGAGATGTGTCCCCTGCGGGACACATCTCTACACATTGCCGCTGCTGCTCCAGCGCTGGGATGCCATACTGCATCCCAGCGCTGTTGCATTCTCTTCTGCGGCTAAAATGAAGTGGGGCCGGGAAGTGGTGGTATGTCATACCGCCGTATATAGCCCCACTTCGACCACTGGCCTCAAGCATAAGATCTATGATTTAAGGCAGGGGAAGTCAACCCTGGTCCTCGAGAACTACCAACAGTGCATGTTTTCGAGGTCTCCTCACAGAATCACAACTATAATAATTAGCTCCACCTGTGGATCTTTCTAAATGTGATAGTGAGTAATGAATACACCTGTGCACTAGCTAGATCGTCTAGAAAACGTGAGCTCTCAAGGACCGAGGTTGGCTACCCCTGATTTAAGGCATTACGTTGTGTCTTTCTTGAGAATCCTGTCCCTGCTTCTGCGGCTAGGAGTGGATTTTCATCCCAGAAGGGGACCAGGAAGAGTGCTTCCAAAAACAATTGACTGAAATAATCCTTTGGATTATCTGCTGTAAATGCATTTCCCAACCTGTACAGGGACATTAAAAAAAACAGAGTTAATTTTAGTGGCCTCAGTCCAAACTGCCGTTGTTCCTACTGTCCTCTTAACCATATCAGATTTATGAACAAGTGGAACAGAGCATTAAATGCAACATTTCAGATTTAAGGTTTAAGTTTTACGTTGTGTCTTTCTTGGGAATTCTTCAGCGTCATGGCTGCTTGCTGGGAGTGGATTTTTTTCATCCCAGAAGGGGACCAGGAAGCATGCTTTCCAAAAATAAATAAACAATTGACTTAAATAATCCTTTGCAAGCCTTCTGTAAAGGAATTTTCCAACCTGTACGGGGACATTAAATAAAACAGAGTTATGTAGTTAATGGCCTTCAAATTGCCATTGTTCCCACTGTCCACTTAACCATATTACTTAGATATGTGAACAAGCGGAACAGAACATTAAATGCAACATTTCAGTTTAAGGTTTAAGTTTTACGTTGTGTCTGGAGATCATTGAGAAGCAGAAAAAGAGCTCCACCACAAGCGGCAGTTGACTAAACTAACACACAATAGTTTAATAGAAATAGATACAACACCAGATCAGATGTTTACCCTGAAGGATCTGTCTGATTCATCATGGTGCCCCCAAGATTGTGCAAATTCTGCCAAAAGAGAGACTGACACCACAGCTAAACATAAGAGGAACCTTCTGGATGTGAATTGTCTCATTTGCATGGGGAAAACCCAACATTTAGATGAGATGGATCTCAGCCAGTGGACAACATTGAAATCACCATTAAAAGTCACAATGGAAGACTACAGTGTGGAGAATCTTCCTTCACAGTCAGGAGAGGCCTCAGAGAAAATGAAAAAAGATGCTCTAGGTGCTGAACTTCAAGGGTTTTTTCCATCAGGTTCTGCAGTGTGGAAAGGTTTCATTCACATGTTTTCTTTAAAGCAGTTCAAAGTTACAGCCTTCAAAGTGTCTGGCTATACACCCACCTTTGCCAGGAATTACCAAAGATTATCACAAGCAAAGGATCCATCTGCCCGGAATCTGTCTGGGAATCCATGGATCATATCTGGCCTGAATGCACTAAGACATCCAGTGATTCTGTGTTCTGTAGCCGACTTTATTCTTACCTGAATTGCAAACTTAAATACGGAATAGTGAGCACAGACAACATGGAGGCCTTTGTTATTTCACTGCCTGCATGCCAACCTATACCTCCCAGACTACACCCACTGGGGGGGATCTGTTGCTAGGCCTCTTTCCTCCAAACCATCCATCCTGGTCTTCCTGTCCAAAAAGGGTGGGCAGGGTGTAGAAAGAGGAGCTAAATGTCCCCAATGACATTTTTTTTCATCTATAAAAGATGATGTGGAGAGAGAAGAGCTTCAGATGTTGGAACAGGGGCTCCCACCTATTTGGCTTCCCTCCAGAGAGCAGTGCTCTGTTCCTCAGGAAGTGTCTATGCCTGAGCTGATAGGTAGTCTATGTCTGTTGGTAAAACACCCTTCAGGAGATGGCAACCCAAAATAACAACTATAATAATGTGTCCACTGATAACCACCTGGATCCCTTAACAGTAAAATACCCCATATGGCCAACTCATAACATGACACCCAGTTTACAGCCTCCTCTTCCTTATGACACTAATCCAGTCACCATGGTTGATCAATTAGCTATGTGTGGTCCACCTCATTTTTGGCCTTCTACATTCTAACATCATGATAACACATTATAACACAATAGACATAAGTTTTGCTTTTGTTTACATTTTTTGAATAGAACAGTTTTAGAATTTAGAATGTCCACTCGATATAGGTTGGTAAATAAATATAAGCTTTAGTTTTTTAGAGCATATAACTTTATAAGCTGTTAGGATAATATTTCTGCTATGTTTAAGATTAAAAAAAACAACTTTTTGTAACCCAATAACTGTCAAAAAAAAGTTGCAATATTCATGCAGCCCCTTGAAAGACAGCAGCACAGCACCCCTGTGTAGCTACGCCGATGACAGGTGTGGCTAACACATCACACAAAAACATTTGTTTATATATTTTTTTTAACACTGGGGTGAACCCCTGAAAGGTGCAGCAGCCCCTTAACAGACAGCAGCACAGCACCACTGCACTAATGACAAGTGTCGCTAACACTAATTTTTTTTTTCACACCCCAGTAGTGCCCCTTATACAGTGGTGCCCAGGGCATGAGCCCCGGCGGCCCTGCCCTAGTTACGCCACTGCATTGCATACAACCATAGGTGTGCGCAGAAGCCAGCACAGGGGGTGACTTTTCGGCACTTCCCCCTCTGCCGGGTAATGGACTACCCTGTTCCCCCCTACAATTGGGACATAGTGGCCAGGTGAGCCCAGGTGAGTAGTGTACAGTATCCCAAAGGGGGAGAGGGGGATGGGGTAGTTCATGACCCAGTGGAGGGGGAAGTGCCAAAGTGGCACTACCTGTGGCAACTTCTGCTCATGCCTATGCATTCAACTCTGAATCAATCTCTGTGTGCTTAATTAATGCTCACGTAACTCTTCCATGTATTTTACTTAACACTGACAAGCAAGGGAATGCTTGTTGGAAACAGGGTGTGCATAGGACGTTTGATTGCAATTTTTTTCAGCTATGTAGCAGCATAAAAAATGTTTTAAAGGCCTTTACAATGTACATTGAGGGACTGAATCTTTGTCGGGAGCAAGGCAAGAAAAAAAGTAACTATACAATGTAAAGTGTGCAGAGAGACTTAGATGTGAGAGAGACATGTCTAAACTCAAATCTAAATTGCAGAATTTTTGGGCTACGTGCAAAAGCAGCCAGTATGCAAAGAACAATTACTGTATGTATTTGTACCCCTTTGCATTGAAACATGGTTTGTCTTACATCCCGGTATTTGGAACTCCCACTGGAAAATGCACAAGGATACCACTGTAGGATCACCCATTCATTAATTTCAACATTGACATATTTTTCCTAAAATAGACTGATTGTAATCTAACGTATGCCCTCAAATAATCCTAAACGTGAGGGTACCTCAGGACAGCAATTATTAAATGCGTCACTTTTGCATTTTTAAATGTTGTAGTTACAGTGGTATAAAATCCACCTAGTAAAGGACTTGCCCTTAAAAATACTTTGGAAGGTACAAAAAGCTGCCCCACTGATAGGAAAGACTAACTCCTGATTCCCAGCATCTGCTGAGTACCCATAAAATTCTACTTATCCGTTCGATTCATTGAAGTTGTCACTGGCAGTTGTTTCCATTTGTATTCGAGTCATTAAAGCTGACATCATGACATGCTGTACACTACCTGGCTCTGGCTGCTATTTAACACAATTCCTATTTTGCACTGTCAATTGAGAAGCTTTTCACGTTCCCCTCCTAAAATAATCAAGCCCAAAGCTGAACCTGTTAGGATGAGTTACACTATAAGTGGGAGAAACATGCTCGCTGTCTCCCTAATAATAATGTTGACATTGCCCAAACTGCACATCCTGGTGCAATTTACCATTAGCATCGGTAACCTCACACTTTGTGTATCCCTGTTTTAGTAAAAATCATGGGAGGCATTGCACTGTTAAAAGAGAGAAGAGTAATTAACACCTTATATTGGGGGGCTTATGCAATAGGATGCATTCAGCAGCCGCTGAGGAAAATCCTGTGAGTCTTCCCGTATTTTTAAAGCGCCAATCATTTTAAAGGCAAACCCAAGCTGCTTTTGCCTTTAAAATAGTTGCTGCTTTAAAAATATGGGAATACTCACAGGAGTTCCCGCAGTGGCTGCAGATCGCATCCTATTGCATAAGCCCCTGAATCTCATAAACCAAATATTAAATATATTGACATTTTTTTAAATAAAAATTCATATGAATAATAATTAGGTTGTGCAATATTTATTCATCGCATTAATGATAACAATCATCACACGACTGTTGCTTACACCTACACTATAGTCATGGTGCCAGTTCTAGTCAAGGTATCTTTAGATGAAAAGTTCAAGGTGTAATCTCATCTGCCCATCACGGAGAGTGCAAAAGCACAAGTCTTGCATGATTGTGTTCAGGTTGGTGTTGATAAAGTTAACATTATGTTCTGTCTGTTTGGCTGCCATCTTGTAATATCGGCAGCCATCTTGTACCAAACCTGAAACCTCACCAAATGATTCAAAAACTAAAAAAATATTTGATAAAACAAGGGGAATCAAGTATCCAATCACTGTGTACTTGAACAAACCAAATGTTTTATACCATGGGTGTAACTACCATAAGTGTAAGGGGTGCAGCTGCTATGGGGCTCAGAGCTGAAGGGGGCCCATCTTCCTTGTCAAAGTTACATGTGTTATATACATTTTCACCATTGGGTGGTGCATTGGGGTCCTTACAAACTCTTGCTATGGGGCCTTCAAATACCTAGTTACTCAATACATTTTCAAAACAAACAATAGAAAGAGTAGTACTAGTGCTACTTGCTGGGTGCTGTGATAACTAACCAATTTATGTATCATTTTAAATAACTTTTCTATTTAGTAGTTGCATAAAGTCAAACACAAAAATATAGTTAAAATGTACATATAAAACACCTCTCTTGTAGACTTTAACTAGACATCACTAACTAGACATCACTGAGTGGGACACACACATACAGAATTACTTGTACAATTGTACAAAAACAATGGCTCAACAGTATAATATCTCTGCAATATATAATCTGTGTTAATATGACTGTCCCATTGATGTGCCTACAGAGCCAACAGAATAACAACAGGGCCTCTGGGACAGTAGCCCATTGCCTCCCACACACTGGGGGCCCCCACACATATATCATTATCGTGGAGGTAACTGGGGCAAACTGTATGTGAATTGAGGTTTCTAGATGGCATACTGTGACCTGGGGGTCTACAGTGTGTTTAATACATTTGTGGTGCTGGGAGTATTTACACTTTATACTTTTTAATAACATCACCAGCATATCTTACTGACAATTGTATTGGTAGGGTCCCCTACAAACCTTAATCCAACTCTGTTTGCCTATTAATAAATCTATTCAAGTGTACACCCATCAATAGATGGAAGAAGTGGGTAAGAGTTACAGTTATAATATTAAGGACATATATTACGGTTCCAAAAATGTAGATAAGATTGTGGTCTGCAGAAGTATATAAAGTCATTTACACTCATGTTTTGAACCGTTTAAAATGTCTAAAAGGTTAAAATGATTTTGAAACATTAATAAATCTGATTACTGTTTTAAAAAAATGTTTTTTGCAATATTAACATTACAAGAAACATTTAATAATTAATAACATTTATATTTTAGACAGTTTTTAGAACCTTTATCGTTGCATCAAGGATCTAGATAGTAGATTAAAAATGTTAAGCCTATACAGTTTGAGATATGAGATTTGTCTGCTCTTAAGTTCCATGGGAATGCTTTCATTTTTGCAGAAATAATCAGTTCACACATTCCTAAGTGCAACTGATTGAATATTGAATTCCAATATTAGTAGAAGGACTTGATTACTATTTCTTGTATTAAACTTTGAAACATCAATGAGCAGTTGGCTGATCAGTAGCCTGCATCCGCTGTATGCATTCCCCATCATATCTGTGCTAAATATATATATGTGAGTAATTACACTGTAATGATTAGAAGTGAAGACTGGGAATATGGAATTAAATTTTCTGAAGCAAAATGTTAAAATGCTTTTTTATTGCAAAAAATGTTGCATTCACTTTGGTTATAAGATTTATTGTGAAATCAGTAAACTGGATTATTTAGTACCAGAGCAAATCCTGTGTCGACCAAACTCCATTTCTGGCTAAATTTATGCTGGGTAATAGCAGACAGACATAAAGATAAGAGGGCCCAGCTCATAAATTTACAATCTATAGGGAATAAGGATTTGATACTTAAGGTTAAATTCACATTTTGCATACTGATCCAGCAAGATTGCAAGGGTTAAAAGTTGAGACGTGCGGTTTGGTTCTCCAGAAATCCGAATCCACTTATATTTAGTGAATCTGGACATATCTGAGTCGCGGTTCAAATCTCCTGCAGAGAACCAGATAAATCAGAGCCGCGATTCTGATCTTCCAGCGGTTCGGAATTCAGATTTTAAATCCAAATTTCGGGTTTTGGGTTGCAAAAAATTACATGATTTTAGCTGTCTTTAAAAGCATTTCAATATTTTTTTTTTTTTTAAAAACAGATCCAAAACCAAAACACTTGAGAGTGGTTTTGCAAAACCAAAACACGAAGATATATCCTGATCCAAAACAAAAATAAAAACACGGGGTTCAACGCACATCTCTAGTTAAAAGTGTGTAGTGGGCTATATGATCCAGTCAAATAGCAAGTGTGTGGATCCAGAGAAGCAAACACTGAAAGTGTGATTTGTTAAGTAGGAATAGGGGCCAGGATAGGATTGGTTCCTAATGACCTACGGAATGTAGCATTGTGTGAGAAGAGAATGAAGAACAGTGTCAAATGCAGCAGAGACATCCACGAGAATTAGAAGTTACAGTCTTTTGGCTTAGCAGTGATGAAATATTGACTACTACCTTAGGGCCTGATTCAGCGATGGATGCGATGCCAATATTTACACAGTTTAAGTGATTATCGGTAATCTGCACATGCATCTGATTCGCACTGTGCAGGCGTCAAGTTTCATTACCGATGCCGCTTACAGTGAGAATTTATCTGCAAAGTGATTGACAGGAAGGGACCATTTGTGGGTTGCAACGGGGAGGTGGCGACTCAAACACAGGCATGAAATGACCATTTCCGCTGCGACTGCGATCCTGTGAGCAGAAAAAAATGGCTCCAGCATCTCAGTTACAGTGGCTATTCGGCACAACTATCGGGTTATTTAGGACTTCAATAATCAACTGATCTGTGACCGAGCTGCATCGTTGTATGCAGTCACTTGGATTTGCAAAGCCTCTGGTGGACATCTCAATATACATCCTCGAGGCTGCAACATTTGCTGTGTACAAATTTGCAAATGCGTCAGCATAAGTGTACAACTGTGAATCAGACTCTGGGTGAGGTGAGTGTAGGCAAGTCTCTCAAGAGGCTCGAAGGGGTAAGGGAGATGAGAGATGGGAAGGTAATTTGAGAGAGAATTTGGGTCCAAATTTTGTTTTTTCAGAAGAGGAATAATCAGTGCTTGCTTGAACAAGAATGTAAAGATACCAGTAGAGAGAGAAAGAGAGACTACAGTTTTAGTCCAGGTTAGAATAAGCACAGTAGACAGGGATCAACTGATTTGTGAGGATATAGGATCAAATGGAGAAGTAGGAGAATAGGTAGTAGAATAGGAAGATGAGAAGATTAGATACCAAGGAGTAAATTTACTAAAGTGAGAGTTTTTAGAAGTGGAGATGTTACCCATAGCAATCAATTAGAATCTACTTAACATTTAACTAGCACCTTCTAGAAGATAATATCTAGAATCTGATTGGTTGCTATGGACAACATCTCCACTTCTAAAAACTCTCACTTCAGTAAATATAGCTTCTAATTTTTATTTGTGGGAGCAAATGAAGAGAAGGTGCCAAATGGTTCAAGGAAGGAATTGAACAGGTTGTTAACAATCTTGTCCATTAGGTACAGAAGAAAGCAAGATTGGGCACTGATGGTGGTTGGTGGGTTGGGTGTGGGAGGTCTAAGAAGAGATTTTAATGTTTTAAAACAATTTTGGGGTTTAAAAACCTGAGCAAATATAAGAGATAGGAAGCATATTTGTTTAGTAGTATACAGAATATTTTGACAGGAGTGGTAGATAGCTGTATATGCGCCTGATTCACTAACGTACGCAACTGCAAATGCACATGCAATCGGCCGATTGTTGTGTACTGCGCATGTGTATGCAAAGCAGGGCTTGTGCGCGAACTAGCTATTGCGATCGCAGAGGCTACGCAGGCCCTTCACAGATTGATTGATTGACAGGAAACATCATTTGTGGGTGGTGATGAGGGGTGGTCGGGGAAACACAGGCATGCTAGTGCGTTTGCACACCATTGCAGGGGCATGCATAAATTATCCACTGTGATGCCATATGCAGTCTGAGGTCTCATAGCGTGCAATGATGTTAGCCATTTCTGAATAAAGTCAGAGCTTGTGCAAGTGTGCGTGAGGCTGCAATGGTATTTGCTTGGACCGATGGTTTCGCTATTCTGCTAAGTATTATGAATGTCTGCAATGTAAAGTTGGCATCCTTATGTAGTGCTGAGTTTACATTGTGATCGTAATGGATTAGCATACTATATCAGTTGAATTGCGTGCATATACAATATTGCGATCCGTAATGAATCAGGCCCTATGTGAGCAAGTCATGGCGAGAAGTACTGTATTGGGTTTACACCAATGGTGTCCTACTTTGAGCAAATGTTGTTGCATTTCTTTAGTGTTCCATGGCTGACAGAGGGGTAGATGTATCAAACCTTCATGAGAGTTAAAGTGGAGAGAAATGAAGAACCAACAAATCGGCTCATTTATCAATGAGTTTTATTGTACGCAACAAGTTTTAAAACTCTTTGTGTTTTATAAATGGGGCTCAAGCCAATCAGCTCCCAACTGTCACTTTTCAAACAGATGACAGTTAGTAGCTGATTGGCTGGAGCACCATAATCATACGCTTTTTAAATTTGCTCCGTATGATAAATGGATTTGATAGTTTGTAAAATGACAGTTAGAAGCTGTTTCTTACTTTATAGCTCTCCATTTTATCTCTCTCCAAGGCTTGATACATCTGCCACTGAGGCTGACATGGATTGTGAAGAGTAGTTGAGGCCACTTGATCAAGGGCTGTTGTTGAGGTTTAGTTAAGATGTGGTACAACCATATCAGGATTTGGAAAAAACAGAAATTGGGAAGAAAAGTTGTTGCAGAGAGGTGGATAGCTGTTGGTAATTAGTAGAACTGAGAATTTTGATGGTATGAGGAAACTTGGTAGAGTTTGTCAACAGAGAGTTTGAAGTAATGGAAGAGAGCTTACCTGTAACAAGATAATTGTCACAACTCATGGATGGTTGGAGGATGATAACACGTATTTTGAGATTCACCAGGCACCCCAGCAAGGAGGTTTGGACTTAACTGTGTCCGACATGCAGATCACGACCCTCAGACTAGGTTCCCTAATACAGGTGCTCGTGTACTCTGGATGGAGCGGAGAATGATGAAGACGTACAGAGCAGTTGACAAGCCGGGTCAGCACCAAACAGACATGATGGCACCAGGGAGCAAACGTATGCAGGTCACAGTGAATGGCCAAGGTTAAAACCGGAATACCAAGAGAAGTACCAGGGAGGAGATGGAAGCAGGTCATGGATGAAGCCAAGATCATTACCGAGCAACTGCAAACACTGGAAATGCTGGAATATGGTTGAGAGCCTATACTCTGGCAATGGAGAAGTGTCAAGACCTCTCCCTATATAGTGACAGTTTAGATATGCTGCCCACAGTGACGTCACTATTCCACGCACCTGTCCCTTTAAATTTGTCTCTGAGCAGCAAAGAGGAGCTGCCACCAGCCGCAGGGAGATAGCCAGGGCACTTCAGCATCGGGCACCAGAAACTCCCCGCCCGCTGTCCCGATGCCGACCAGCGCCACCAGTCCTGGTAAGTGAACGCCGGGATCCTGCGCGCTGTGACAGTAATTATGGCCACTTATATGGGTAAGTACAAGACTTACAGAAATAAGTAATTTAGGCAATCACAACAAGGATGTAACATTTGTGACTATGGGAATAGGTAGTCAGATAGTCGCAACAACTGCTAAACACAGACTAGGCATAGGAATACATGCCTTACTGTGCACAACAGGGGAGGTTAAAGAGATGTTAAAGAGAGGTGCTGGCCCATGTGCAGTCTCACTCAATGGCACATGCGCTGATCTCCAGAAAAATTGCACAGGCACTTGTGCCATTTTTTTCCTGTGATGTCTGTGGCATCGACAGAGGTACTTATAGTTTATGGGTACAGGGTATGCGGTGTGGGCCCATATGCAATCTGCACCTGTTACAGATATGTTCGTTGTGCACACCTGAAAACAAAAGATTTTCTGTAACAAGGTGATATATCTAAATAAACATCAAGTGGTCAAGTGTACATTATAAGGGGATAAACCTGATTTAGGAGTCTGACAAAAAAATTACTTACAAAACAACTTGATTTGAACATGTCTTTGGCAGTTGTAGACTTGGTGTATTATTTCAAAGAAAATCATTTTACACTATAGACAGGGCCGTAACAGGACGGCAGTGCTCCCTCTGTCGGACCCACCCCCTAAACCTGTGACAAAATGAAGTCTCACCTATGGGGCAGGGCCACTGGCTCTAGGAAGGGGAGTACTGTCCAGAGTGCCCAAAAGATGCTCTGGACCACTCTGCAGGCTGTTGGGGGCTTGCCCGGTATGTCTCTTGGACTCTTCAGACTGCTCTGCAATATCGCTACTGGCTGCAGGGTGTCGATACCATATTTTGCACAACCCTAGTAATAGCTGTGACTACAGATGTACTTTTATGTTGGAAAGCACTCGCATAGGAACAAAATTATTAATGTAATATATGTAAAAATATTGATAGTATATACAATTTTGACATATGAAATAAAGATAGTAGCAGTGCCCTCTTCCTCTCATTGACTGAATACACCAGCAAGCAGACTTCTAAGAGGAAAAGTAAAACACTAAACACTAAGGGAGTGGTTCTAAACTAACAGTAGGTAGGACAAGTGGATCTAAGCCTATTTACATTCATGCTTATACAGTAAGTACAATATTATGCTCTGTGAATACATCTATTTTGAAATTAGTAAATTACTTTCATTACAAAAAAATCTACCTGGGCCTGTTATTTAGGCTACTAAACTAATACTTAATTGGTGCAATGTAGAAAAACATTTAGTGGCCAATTTATTAGGTACACCTCTCTAGTACTGAGGAGGACACCCCTTTGCCCTAGAACAGTTTAAAGACTCTGTTATGAATTCAACAAGTTGCTGATAATATTCCAAATTCTGTAGAGATTCTGGTTTATGTTGATATGTTGGCATCACACAGTTGCTGCAGATTTGTCAGCTGAGAATCTCCGGTTCCACCACATCCCAAAGATGCTCTGCTGGAATGAGATCTGTTAAATGTGGAGGTCATTGGAGTGCGCTGAACTCATTCTCATGTGTGTGGAACTAGCTTGAAATGGTGTGTGTTTTTGTAACATGGCGCTTTATCTTGTTAGAAGTCGATATTAGAAGACTGGTAGACTATGGTCATAAAGGGAAATACTCAGGTAGTTTGTGACTAGGGGTGAGCGGGTTCGGATTTCTGAAATCCGAACCCCCCCGAACCCCCCCAATCTGAGGCCGATCCGGGTCAGGCTCGACTTTTCCCGCCTGACTCGGATCTGAAATCGAGGCAAAACGTCATCATCCCGCCTTCCGGGTCTTGCGGGTTTTGGATCCTATATAAGGTACCCGTGTCAGCGCCATTTTCTCACTCGGCTGTGGACAGTGAAGAGGGAGGGTGGGAGTTAGGGCTGTACTGGCTGTGTAGTGTAGTGTAGTGCAGAGTAGTGTTGTGCTGTGCTGTGCTGCTGTTGTCCATAGGGGCTGTGTCCACTACTTCAAAGTCCATAGGCGCTGGCTGTGTTGTGCTGTGCTGCTGTTGGCCATAGGGGCTGTGTCCACTACTTCAAAGTCCATAGGGGCTGGCTGGACTGTGTTGTGCAGTCAGTTGTCCATAGGGGCTGTGTCCACTCCAAAGTCCTGTGCAGTGTCCCAGTCCTAAAGGGGTGCTGTAGTGTTGTCCAGGGGGTGCTCTGTCTGTCAGGGGTGCTCCCCCAAGTGCTAAAAACAAATATATTTTTTCTGTGTTTGTGAATTGTGTGCGCAGTAGCCACGTGCATCAACAAAGTAGTGCCAAGCGTGCGCCTGTGTCATAAGTAAAGGGCCAGCTGGCTTGACCGTTAAAGGGTGCTGTAACCCCCAAAGTACACTCCAAACCAAATAAAAAAATATTTTCTGTGTTTGTGAATTGTGTGCGCAGTAGCCGCACGTGCATCAACAAAGTAGTGCCAAGCGTGCACCTGTGTCATAAGTAAAGGGCCGGCTGGCTTGACCGTTAAAGGGTGCTGTAACCCCCAAAGTACACTCCAAACCAAATAAATAAATATTTTCTGTGTTTGTGAATTGTGTGCGCAGTAGCCACGTGCATCAACAAAGTAGTGCCAAGCGTGCGCCTGTGTCATAAGTGAAAGGCCGGCTGGCTTGACCGTTAAAGGGTACTGTAACCCCCAAAGTACACTCCAAACAAAATAAAAAAATATTTTCTGTGTTTGTGAATTGTGTGCACTGTGGCTGCACGTGCATCAACAAAGGAGCAGCGCCAAGCGTGCGCCTGTGTCCCATAAGTAAAGAGCCGGCTGGCTCATTTCTTAAAGGGTGGTGTAACCCACAAAGTGCACTACTCTTCAGCAAAAATAAAAAAAATATTTTCTGTGTTTGTGTGCGCCTTAGCCACACGTATATATCAATATAACATAAATGGAGGACCAAACTTTCTCCGATAAAAATAAAATAGGGAAAGATCAAGAACCACTTCCTCCTAGTGCTGAAGCTGCTGCCAGTAGTTATGACATAGACGATAACATGCCATCAACGATGCCCATTGTCATAGTAGAGGGCACATACAATCCCAAATGACAAAGTTCAGGAAAATGACCTTGAAAAAAACATTTAAATCATCTGAAGAGAAACGTAAACTTGCCAATATGCCATTTACGACACGGAGTGGCAAGGAACAGCTAAGGTCTTTCCCTATGTTCATGACTAGTGGTTCAGCTTCACATGACAATGGAAGCCCTCCTCCCACTAAAAAAATGAAAAGAGTTAAGCTGGCAAAAGCACAGCAAAGAACTGTGCGTTCTAAGAAGATATCACAAATCCCCAAGGAGAGTCCAAGTGTGGTGGCGGTTGCGATGCCTGACCTTCCCAGCACTGGACGGGAAGAGGTGGCTCTTTCCACCATTTGCATGCCCCCTGCAAGTGCTGAAAGGAGCACCCACAGTCCACTTGCTGATATGCAAATTGAAGATGTCACTGTTGAAGTACAACAGGATGAGGATACTGGTGTAGCTGGCACTGAGGAGGAAGTTGGCGAGGAGGATTCTGATGGTGATGTGGTTTGTTTAAATCAGGCTCCGGGGGAGACAGTTGTTGTCCATATGATGAAAAAGCCCATCACGGTCATGCCTGGGCAGAAGACCAAACATTCCACCTCTTTGGTCTGGCAATATTTCTATCCAAATCCGGACAACAACTGTCTTGCCATATGTACCATATGTAAAGGTGAAATAAGTAGGGGTAGGGACGTTAACCACCTAGGAACATCCTCCCTTATACAGCACCTGCAGCGCGTTCATAAAAAGTTACTGTCAAGTTCAGAAACTTTGGCTAAGACCGTAAGCAGTCCAGGGACACCTAAATCCCTTTTTCCTGTTTTATCCAAGGAATCGGTGGATGAGGAGGATGAGGACGACATCTTGCCTCCGTAGAGCCAGTTTGTGCAGGGACACATTAATTGCCAGCTTGTTTTGTGGGGGCCCAAACGAACCAATCATTTCAGCCACAGTCATGTGGCAGACCCTGGCGCTGAAATGATTGGTTTGTTAAAGTGTGCATGTCCTATTTATACAACATAAGGGTGGTTGGGAGGGCCCAAGGACAATTCCATCTTGCACCTCTTTTTTTTCTTTGCAGTATGTACTGTTTGGGGCCTAGTTTTTCAAACTGCCATCCTGTCTGCCACTGCAGTGTCACTCCTAGATGGGCCACGTGTTTGTGCCACCCACTCGTGTTGCTTAGCATAGTCATCCAGCTACCTTGGTCCAATCTTTTGGCCATAAAAACAATATTGTGAGGTGTGAGGTGTTCAGAATAGACTGGAAATGAGTGTAAATGAAGGTTATTGAGGTTAATAATTGCATAGGAGCAGAAAAACCCACAAATTCTGTGATTTAAGCTGTTTTTATGCTTTTTTTCAAAAAATACAGATCCAAAACACAAAACCAAGAACCCAAAACACGGGAAGGGTGGTTTTGGCAAAACCAATCCAGATCCAAAACACGAAGAAAGATCCAGATCCAAAACCAAAACACAAAACACGAAAAGTGGCCGGTGCACACCCCTAGTTGTGACATTCAAATGATTCACTATTGGTATTCATTTGCCTAATGTTTCCCAAGAAAACATTCCCCACACCTTTACACCATAAATCTCAGCCTGAACTACTGACACAAGGCAGAATGGATTCAAGGATTCATGTTGTTTACACCAAATTCTGACCCTACCATCTGCATGTCTCAGCAGTAATCAAATTTCATCAACTTAGTTCCACTCTTAAAATGTCCAGTGTTGGTAAGTCTGTGCACAGTGTGGCTTCAGTTTACTGTTCTTAGGTGACAGGAGTGGAACCTGGTGTCGTCTTCTGTTACTGTAGGCCATCCACTTCAATGTCTTTGTTGCATACCACTGGGGTAATAGATGGTTATTTCAGTTACTGTTTTCAGTTTGGCCATTCTCTTCTGTTCTCTCTCAAGTATTCTTGCCCACATAACTGACATTCACTGGATGTTTTTTGTTTTGCCACCATTCTCTGTACACTATACAGACTGTTGTGCATGAAAATCACAGTTTTTGACATACTAAAACCACCTTGTTTGGCACCAACAATCATTCCATGGTCAAAGTCACTAAGATCACATTTCTTCCCCATTGTCAAATTGTCATATTTAATTAGAATAACAAAGTAAGTTCTTGACCATGCCTGCATACTTTTAGCCACTGTGTTTCTGCCACATGATTGGCTGAAAAAGAAAAGGGACTAGATTTACTAACCCGCGGTTTGTCAAAGCTGGTGAAGATTGGAGGCTTTGACTGACGGATTTAAAGTGGCAAGAGGAATCAATGCTAAACAAGCCTGTTGGTGCGTTAAATTCATCGGTCAAAGCCAAAGATCATCGGTGGCTTTGACAAACCACAGGTTAGTAAATCTAGCCCTAGGTATACAGGGCTACCTAATAAAGTGGCCACTGAGTGTACAGTATATTTGTATGATGATTTGGTAGTGGCATAGCTTGTAATCAGTTTCTTCTGTTCCAGTAGTCATTTAACAGCCTGCATTGATTTATTTATTTATTATAAAAAGTTCCATTTTAAATTGCATTGCTTATTACAGCGTTATTCTTTCTGAACTAATGGAGCTCCTCCACAGTTCACAAAGCCCAATTGCATTAAATTGGAAAAATGATGATAGTGGTGCTTTATTTATTTTTTTAAATGTGAATTGCAGTACAGCTTCTGATAGTTCCTTTCCACTTTTCTCAGATCAACTCAGACATGGTTAGAATATGTATGAAAACAAATACATTTTAATTGCCTAGTCATGATTTATTTTCTTTTAATTGAGCCAGTGTGTCCCAAATGCTCCGTTCCAGCGCTGCCAGAGAGCTAGATAAGCCATTAGTAAGAGCAGTTGGAAATTACAATAGTCATTCTGCATGCAGAGCAAACTTATAATGAAAACTTTTAATGCATTTTTTGGTGTGTAGTAATCAACTGATTACTGTTTGACAACATGATCTTTACCAGAGGGCATTGGAGTTCGTTAAAAGGGACTTAGCTGAACTGAAACGTAATAACAAATAAATATATAGAACTGTGCGTACATTTTATGTAGAATTGCAGACAAACGTGCAATTAATTAACATATGTATAAACAGAAAGAAAAATCTGTAATTTGAAAGTTTTAAAAAGAAACACTATATATATATATATATATATATATATATATATATGTATATATACCGACCACTGTGCAGTCCAAAAAGTGAATGCCTAGCAGTCCTTGACAATATTCAAGGAGAGTAACTGAAACTTTGGCATAATTAAATAATTTATTTTTGTAAATCCTTACATGCCCAATCAGTTTTTACTTAGACAATATGTATTAACAGGAATGCAGGCATTCAGCAATCATATATCCAGATAATTTTCTAGAATTTCTTATCTGTATATGAATTTATGCTTCTGCCCAGGGGCCGTCTGCCAACTTTCAGCCTGGAGGGTAGACAGAAGCAAGTTGCCCCAATTTTTCTACACGCGTATTGCAGTGGCAAAAAATGGCTTAACAAAATCCCTATAGGCATGGATTGTTTAATTGGGAGTAGTAGGTATTACTGCCGGCCGCATGGCCGGTGGTTCAAATCCCGAAAGCGAAAGCCCGGCAGAGGTAAAGATCCCGATCGCTAATTAGGTAAGTATAACTAACCCTATTTCCCCCCTAACCCTAACTCTCCCTTAGGGGTGCCTAATCCTAACCTCCATCTAAGTGCCTAAACCTAACCCCCCCCTTCTCCGCAGCCTAACCCTAAGTCTCCCAGGGGGGGGCCTAATCATAACCTCCCCTCGGGGGTGCCTAACCCTAACCCCCACTTCCCCTAAACTAAACCTAAAACCTCCCAGGAGGGTGCCTAACCTTAAGTCCCCCCGGGAGCCCTAAAACCTAACCCTCCCTCTCGTCGGGACAGTCGGGAGGCCGGTGGTCGGTATTTACACCGTCGACTTCCTGACTACATCCCATTTAATTTTGTTGTGGCTTATACCAGAAGCTGGGGCTGCAGCTCCCGGCCGTTGATGTTAGATTAGCAAGGCAGCGTTTGGGGATGCAGTTGTTGTGGCTCCACCTCTTTTAGTTTAGGACTGTGCTGCAGCCCCAGCTTCAGAACAATGTTTTTTTCAAAGAGATATATACAAATACAGCACGTACCAGCCAGTAGTAGATTTACTGCTAGGCAACACAGGCGGCCGCTTAGGGCCCCCGGCGGGACCCAGGGGGCTCGCCAACAGGATTGTATATTGGAGGGTTGTAATAAGTACCAGCCTGACTGTCAGCACATTGGACAGCTGCTGGGTGCCGCTCTTGCTCACTCTCCTCTCCCCTGCACTGTGTGCTGCATGTGATGTTTCACGCACAGAGAGAGCCTAGCCAGGAAGAAGTTAGAAGAAGGTAAGGTGCACATCCAGAGAGGGTACATTGCAGAAATAGAAGGTAAGCAATGCAAGACAGAGTCCTCAGGAACTAAAATATAGTGTTATGGATTGTTTGAGGAAGGGGGGCCCCAAATCGGTCTTGCTTAGGGCCCCATGAGGTCTAAATACGCCTCTGGTACCAGCTACATCTGGAAAAGCAGAGTCTATTCTAGTAACCTCAATATAATACAGACAGCATTACAGTGATCTCTATACAATACAGGGACCATTCTAGTGATTGGTATACAATACAGAAACCATTCTAGTCACTGATATACAATACATAAAGCTTTTAAGTGACCATGATGAATCCTAAAGAGAGGGAGGCTTTTTGAGAATGCCCACAAGTGCAGCAGAGGAAGGACATATGTGCAGGGCTTAGAGAGCACCCCGGCTTACCAAATGTGAGGAAAAGTCCAACTGAGCAACCCTGACAGCAAAGCGATGGCTGCTGAAGACAGAGCTCAGATCCGCTGCCAAGAGTGAGGAGGCTGGGTTAGCCTTTCTGCTGTCAGTGAAGTTATTGGATTCACTCCCTTTCCACCGTGCTGATGAAGGAGCGGCAGTCCGGACACCAGCCATAGACTAGGGCAGGGGTCTTTGATATTTTCCACAGTGTGGGCCTCATTATAAAATTCCACGAATTCCAAGGGCCACTAAGCTATACGCCACACAGTAGCACAATCTTGATTCACCCAATTCACATTACACCACATAGTCATCCCTTATTCATGTATGACACACAGCAGTGCCCCTTTTACACAATGCCCACATTTGTGCCCCTTATACACAATGCCCACAGTAGTAGTGCCCCTTAAACATAATGCCCACAGCAGTAGTGCCCCTAATGCAATGCCGCAATGCCCACTGTAGTGGTGCCCCTTATGCAATGCCCATTATGTAGTTCCCCCAGTAGTGACAGTGTCCCATGTGCAGTGTCCTCAGTAGTGGTAGTGCCCCACATGCTGGGCCCTCAGTAATGGTAGTGCAGTGCCCCTTATGCAGTGCCCACAGTGGTAATGCCTCTTATGTAGTGCCCCCAGCAGTGGTAGTACCCCTTATTCAGTGCCCCCAGTAGTGCTGTCCCTTATGTAGAGCCCACAGTGGTAATGCCCCTTATGTAGTATCCCCACTAGTGGTGGTGTCCCTTATATAGTGCCCCCAGTGGTAGTGCCCCTTATGTAGTGTCCCTTATGCAATGCCCCCATTAGTGGTGCCCCAGTATTAGTGCCCCCTAGTACTACTGCCCCTAATAGAAATGCCCCCTAGTAGTAGTGCTCCTAGTAGTAATTCCTCCTAGTTTTAGTGCCCCTAATAGTAATGCCCCTAGTAGTAGTGCCCCCAATAGTAATGCCCCCTAGTATTAGTGCCCTTAATAGTAATGCCCCCAAGTAGTAGTGACCCCAATAGTAATACCCCTAGTATTAGTACCCTTAATAGTAATGCCCCAATAGTAATGCCCCCTAGTAATAGTGCCCCTAATAGTAATGCCTCCTAGTAGTAGTGCGCCTAATAGAAATGCCCCCTAGTAGTAGTGCCCCTAATAGAAATGCCCCCTAGTAGTAGTGCCCCTAATAGAAATGCCCCCTAGTATTAGTGCCCCTAATAGTAATGCCCCCTAGTAGTGCCCCAATAGTAATGCCCCCTAGTATGGTGCCCCTAATAGTAATGCCCCCTAGTATTAGTGCCCTTAATAGTAATGCCCCTAGTAGTAGTGACCCCAATAGTAATACCCCTAGTAATAGTGCCCCTAATAGTATTACCCTTAGCAGTAGTGCCCCTAAAAGTAATGCTCCTAGTAGTAGTGCCCATAATAGAAATGCTCGCTAATAGTAATGCCCCCTAATAGTAGTGAAGCCGCTTACAAAAAAAATTCTACTACTTACCTTAAACCTCGCTCCCACGTCTGCTGCCTCTGGTCTGCCCATCTGCTCTTCTGTCTGAGCTATGGGAGAGATGTCATGATGTCTCTCCCATAGTGCACTGCACACACTGCAGAAGATGGAGCTCAAGATTGAGCTCCAGCCTCTGGCTGGTGGTGCAGGTATGGAGCCGGGAGCCCAGTGGTAACTAAATCTCAGCGGGCACCCGGCTCCCTACCTTTACCACCACCAGCCTGTTGGCTGGCCACGGGGAACAGCTCCCCCCGGTCAGCAGGCTACCCCGGTCAGCAGGCCATGGGTTGAAGACCCCTAGCCTAGGGGGTGTTGCCTGCTCACCTTCTCCCTCACCAAACAGAGATATAGTCACAGTTAGTAGTCTGTCTCCCACATGCATCAGCTGTCAGATACAAGGAGGGCTGTAAGAGGACAATGACATAGTGTAAAAACCTGAGCTGAGGTAAAGTAGGCAGAAGTCACCTTTTTCACACAGAAAAATGGGTATTTGCACAGACAGCTGTCACCTTTCCTCAAACAAAAACTGCCTAAGTTGATTTACTAATGTTTTTTTATGTAGAATAAAGTTCTGTATTTGTGTGCATGCATGTTTATTATTGCACTCATATAAAGCACATAACTAGTTTGTTGCTCCAGTTTTTGGTAAGGAGTCATAAGTCTAGTTGCAGAGCCGGCCCTATGCATAGGTATTATAAGCAAATGCCTATTGGCGACTGGAATGCCTAGGGGAATTCCAGGCCTGTGTTGCTGCCCCCTCCCTCCACCCGACATGATTGGAGCTCAGCTCCAATCAAGCAGCACAGCTGTCAGTTGATTCATGAGCCAGGTTAGAATGAGCTTCTAGAAAAATATATACTTCCCTCAGTCGTAGCAAGACTGGCTGGTAGGTCTAATGTTCTTTCCCTTGAAGGGCGCAATTCATAACATGTAAAATATAAAATATGCAAAAACCATAGTGTAACAAATTCACACTTAATTTATTCCTTTACAATTTCCATTATTTAAAATCAGTAAAGTATATAAATGATGATAAACTACACAATGTATACAGGATACAACTGGTTAAAAGTTGGAGAATTACCAAATGTCCCTAGTAAAAGGGCCATAGGTATATAGCTGGTGGAGGTCTCCGGAAACCTCTCGCAGGCTCCTTTGACAAGGGACCAATCTTGGATAGCTCCTCCATTAGATAATTAAGTCACAATTCCACCAATGCGTTTCGAGAGATATCACTCTCTTCTTCAAAGTAATTGTGACACTTGCTTCCAGGATCTGCTTTATATACCCTGTCCTTCCTTCATATCCGGGTGATAGGTGATTCTCAATCAATTGATAATCTTAAGTAAGTGATGTGACCTTATATAATGCATAATATACTCTATTATAAAAACAGACATTAAAAAATGGTACTAATGTTTAAAAATCCTTAAAGATAGCAATAAAACAGAGTTTAGCTAAATTTTTGCCATACCGGAAGTGCGTAATTGGCACTTCCAGTTTGGAGGAAGATCCATTTTTTCAGGATTGGTGATTGTCCCAACCTTAAACATTAAAGTCATTAGGTCCCCGATATCAATACTAGCCTCCAAACATGATGCAGTATATTTGGGGACACACTGAGTATGTTTTCAAAGCACTTCCTGTGCTTGGAACGCATGCCGGGCCGCATCTACTTCTGGTCCGGCAGACATTTTGGGAAGAGCAATATCCTGAATTTACGAATGCAGCTTTGAAGTCCAACATACATATAGGGGAGGGCAATGAGCTGTAATTGTATCTATGTCAATTTGTTGACTGCCTGCATCTGTCTATATTGTTCACACCTTATAAATAAAAGATAATAAAATATATTAAAAATAATAATAATAATAATTGGGAAGGGCAATATTCTGTATTTATGAATGCAGCTTTGAAGTCTAACGTCCATCTTGGGGAGGGCAATGAGCTGTAATTTGGAAGATAAATACTCCTCTTGTATTATGGCACACAGGGACGACTTTACTGCCAGTCAGCGGACATCTTTAGTCCTGTAATCATTTCCATTGTTCTCCAGCCACCATATTGTTTAATGGAAAGCATCCCCATGGAGATATTAAGCCCTCCAGATATCCTTTAATATAATAAAAAAAGGTGATGAGTCATAAAATATATATATATATATATATATATATATATATATATAAAAGAAATAAGCATGGATCATAGTAATTGTAATACACAAATAAAGGATGATATTAAATATAAAATGTGCAGTGTAGAAATGGGGATAGGAGCAAGCTAAAAAGGCAGCATTTATAAAACAATAGGAATAAAAGGAGGCTAAAACTGAATACTAAAAAGGACACCACAAAAAGAAAGGAAATGGGTAATAAAATAAGCTTTAAAGGAACCATTTTAATTCGAAGTCCAAGTTAAGACCCCTTGGACATGAGTTTTCAAGTTAAAAATCCAGATCATCTCTCTTCGCCAATCGTATCTCCACGTCTCTATTTCTCCCAAGTGTTTCTCACATTCTCTATAGCCATAAATTGAAAAATGTATTTAGTTGAACAATTATGGACCTCTTTAAAATGATTGGATGGAGAGTGTGTGGTTTCACCTTTCTTAATATTCCGTATATGCTCTCCAAGTTTGGTTTTAAGAGCTCTACTGGTTCTCCACTAAATGGCAACTGCACTCAACGTACTATACCACTTTGGTCATATGACAAGTCATGAATTGTTGCTGTTTATATGTTTGTTCATTTCTTTCAAACTTGGTTTCCTTTGTTTTAACCTCTTTGAGGCCAAACAACTTCCACATCTGAAAAAAACCTTTGTTTCTTATAGGATGTGACAATTCTAATGGCACTTTTAGTCAATTTCTTCTTTAAATTAGGGGCCCTGCTATAAATAAACTGTGGTTGAGTAAGAATAATCTTCTTTAATCCTGGATCTTTTAAGAGGAGATATCAAATGTCTACGAAAAATTGATTCGATTTTTTTATGATGACCTGTAAACTCTGCAATGAAGGCACATTTGAATTATTCCTTTTGATCTTAATTTCTTCTTTTCTCCTTCTCCTGAATAAGAGCTTCTCTATCTTCTACTAGGACTATTTGTTTACATTGGTTAAGCATTCCTTCATCATATTCTTCTCTTGTAATATTTTCTGCATCACTGTAATTTGTTCTGTACAGACATCATTTCTACTACAATTCCATCTTAGTCTGAGGAACTGGTTCTTTGGCACACTTCTGAGCCAGTTCCTATGATGTTCACTTGTGCTAGAAATAAAATCATTAGAGTCCGTTGGCTTTCTGTAACACTTAGTTTCCAAGTGATTATTTTCTATACCTAATTAACACTTGCACAATGCATAATTACATAACAAGACATGAGGAGATGGGCCCTGCTTGCAAGAACTTACATTTTAAAAGGGCAATGGGCGGGACACAGTGGGCATGGGGAGCAGAACAGTGGGGTGCAAAATTTGGAGAGTTAGGAGGGGTTAGTGGTTAAAATTTACTTAGAAAAGTGCTGTCCCACCTTAATTGTGCTTGGAAGGTACCAAAGAAGTCCTAATGAAAATATAGATTGATACCATTATTCCCATAGAGCCATTTATAGGTGTGATAAATAATTGGTAGCCTCCATGCAAAGAGGGAACACTCTTCTCTGTGTACATGTTTCACTCCTTTGAAATTTCACTATATATATGGGTGTATAAATATGTGCATTCTCATACCTCCCAACCAATTTTTTTTTCATGCTTTTCAGGCACTGTACTGCATGCTATGTTACATCCTTTATCAGTATGGGTTGATAATAGTGATGTGACTTTTGTCACACATTTCAGCCATCTTGTATTGTTTGAACTGTCTTATTAGATGGTTGTAGAAAAGTGCCCTTTGACACACATTCTGATTGTTTGTGTGAAACCAACATGGATAAGTGATAATGCACCTTTAATTTATATTCCATCCAGCTGCATAATCAAAGACTATGTGCCTCTGTTTTATCACAGTCAAAGGCCTTGGAACACATAATATTGTATCAAAGGCATCTACTAAATGTTGCTATCCACATATGATCTCATGCACAAGAGCAATGGCTATTTAGTATGCTGTCAAATGTTTTAGCTGAGTTAGATAAATTAGACAGCAGTGTCCTACAGTATCTTTTTGTTAAAAGCTATATTTGAGGCAATTCTGGCAGGGGGCCATTGAATAAAGTAGAATATTAATGCAGGTATTCTGCTGTATATATACTATACTTTCTATATAGAAATTGGGAGGTTATTGTTACACCCATCCTTCTCACAGGGGATAAAAAGGGTTTGCAAAACCATACACTATGCCTCATTACGGGAGTGGAGAAACCAATATACTGCCCGTACATTACTGGGCCTTGCAGAAAGAAGGAGGGGCTCCCCGGGACTCTCGGGAATCTTTTAAGAGCTGAGTATAGTTTGTTAATCTTTATTTGCTCATATACATATATAATCATTATTAATAAACTGTTGCTTATTACGTTTTATAATATTATAGTGTTGTGTGTAATTACTCTATTTATGTGATATTTGTCATTGTTATACTTGTCTCACTGGTAACACATCCACACAGGGCTAAGAGACTGTGGGCAGCCAATGCTATTAGGAATGAGAGCACGAAGCAAAGTTTTGCCGTAAAAATGTCTTGCTCTTTTCTCCTGCACGTGCCAAAGGCTTCCTCATCCCTTTATACAAAATGTTGGGAGGCATTCTTTATCTTAGCCCACACTCACAAAGGGATGTCACTCATCTAGCTCCTTATGTCATTCATATTGATGCTGCCATATTGGCCAGATAATTAATGTTTTCAGCAGCATGTGTGATAGTCATCCATTTTCTTTAGTTCCTATACAGAGTGACTGCCTAGCAATCTACAGTATTTATAGTTTCTTCACCCTATGTAATTGAAACTGTTGTCAGATATATGTATAGTGAAATTGTTTTGGGCAAATAACATATATACCCCCACTGATGGAATTTGCGGTACCCCACTAGAAGAATGCCTTTCACCACTTGTCAATCAGCTGCCATGCAGGTTGGGCGGCAGTTTTACACAGATCACCTGTACTTCCTGCCACAGTCACTGCAATCTCAGCACTGTGTAGAGTAGTATGATTAGACATTTCAGAAAAGCAAATGAAGCATCCTTCCCATCTCATTCCTCTTACCGGTCATCACTCTGCTCATGCAGTGGCTGGAAGAGAAAATCTAGATGATTGGGGTCTCTCCTGTTGATCAGCAATGCACAAGAGGGAGAGCAGAATCCAGGGGCCAGAAGGTGAGGGGAAAACCAATTTTTGCCTAGCTAGAACAGTGTCTCGTGCAATCACGATCTCACTTTGTCCCATGGAAGGAATTTCCCAGTATACTGTACCTCCTCAATCTCTCTCTCTCTCTCTCTCTCTCTCTCTCTCTCTCTCTCTCTCTCTCTCCCTCTCTCCCTCTATCTCTCTCCCTCTCTCTCTCATCCAAAATGCTTGGGACCAGGGGTATTTTGGATAACGGAATATTCCGTATTTTGGAATAATTGCATACCAAAATGAATTATCTTGGGAATAGGACACAAATATACACACAGAATGCATTTATGTGTTATATACACCTTATACACACAGCCTGCTGGTAATTTTATACAATATATTCAATCATTTTGTGGCTCAAACAAAGTTTGTGTACAGAAATTAAATTCATTTATGTTTCATATTCACCTTATACACACAATCTGAAGGTAATTTTATACAATATTTTTAATAATTTGTGCCTTAGACAAACTTTGTGTACATTGAACCATCAAAAATCAAAGGTTTCGTTATCTCAGTCATGACAAAAAAAATCCATATTTCGAAATATGTATTTCGGAATATTTGGATATGGGAGACTCAACCTGTAATACATGTCTTTGTAACATTCTAATGTTTTGATTGGCTACCAGTTGGCCAAGCCCTATCCCACTCCAAATTTATGTATAACTGAACTGATATTATTGAAGTATGAATACAAATCCTTACTTGAAGGCTGTGATTAGGCTAGTAGATTTGTTTTGTGTAAGGTTGTGCGAAACACAGATCAGACAGGTGGAATGACCTTTAAGCAGTGGTTCCCACTGGGACTTGCAACACATGCTTTTCATCCAGAATTTAATATTTCCAAGGCAATAAATCATACTTATTTTAAAGTACAGTAGTTTATTTTTGTTGCATGTTGTCCTCTATCCAGAGATGAGATTCCAGCAGGTTTTGCTCTGTGGCATCTGCCAAGGATCATATGATAAATGGGATGATATTAAAAAGTTGCAGATTTCCCCATTTTGAACATTTGCAACAACAGAGTGTATTAAAGGAGAGCATTTATTTATTAAAATTGTGAACATCAAAGTACAAATCATTAATGTACCTAATGGAGTAATAGGTACAGAGGAACTAAACACTAAGGCGGAAATTCATATATTAACTATTTCCGCAAGGTCCTGACATTATTACCGATACTCCGGCATGCGCTGCCACAGACATTATTTTTCTGTGTACTTCATACAGGTGAAATAGATCTGTGATGTTGCTGTACTGTAATTCTCAGGAATTAGCACAGCTGAAGACCATGAACAGTCATACCATTGAATACGGACCTAAGAGGTTTATTTAGAGTTAGATACATTAATGCACCCGATAAACGTAAGAAAAGACACAATAAAAAGGCATTCTCCCATGTATACATCCATGTGTATTTAACAGCAGCATTCAGATCAGACATACATCAGCCTTACAAGTGAACACAGCCATGTGTATGGGGTGGGCAGGGTGTGATCCCACACACCCCTAGGTCAGCCTCAACCCCTATCTAAAGCATTTCCTTTCGGCTGTTTCTGACTCCCAAGGAAAAGGCAACCTCTCTTTAGCTATTTTGAATTGAAAATGAGGTTGCCATTTCCCCGGGGGTGCTAGAAACAGCTGGGAGGAGACATCAGCAGCGACCGATGCCTGGGCCATGTAAGTAATGTATGTCTTGGGGGTAAGAGGAATTAGTAGAGCGGTACTGTGTGTCCCGGGGAGAGGAATGGTAGTGTATGTCCCATAGGTAAGGTGGGTTAGCCTATCTCTCCAGGAGGGGGTCATGCACCCTTTGCCATGAGTCTGCACATGCCTATGCAAGTGTATAATTACACCCCATAATTTGACAGTGTTAAACACTGGGGTTAATTACCAGTATGTTTTTGGGAGGAAACTAGGGCACCCAGAGGAAAGCCATGCAAATGTGGAAAGAACATACACACTCCTCGTAGGACCTCTGAAGGAATTGAACCCAATACCTCAGTGAGCTGGAGGGGTTATTACTCATTCAGCCAATCAGAAGAGACTAAAACTTGCTGATGATTCTCATCATCATCATCACTGTATTATGTTACCCCATAGCTCCAGGAATGTTTGTACGTATTATTTAGAGCTCAGTGAAATGCATATTTTACTAGTATAAAATTTCCATACACCCAACACTACATGTCACCCTTAGGTTTGTAGTCGGGTATAAATTTTAGAACTCTCAATGCAGCAAAATATTTCCTTCACTCTCTTGTTTGTTCTACAAGTTGGATACAAAGTACCTGACCTATGACAGCACATTCAGAATACACGATAATGTTATTTGTCCTTCTCAAGCTGCTATAGTAGTAACTATTATTTATTGTTTTATTTTTTCCCCAGAGCTAGTTGAGTGACCTAAATGTACAAATCCATGCCTACAGTATTTAGTGGAGGAGTATTTATTTCCTTTGCTTGTTTTCTGTACGATGTTCCTCACATTTTTATGTGTGCACAGACCTGTAACAATGTCTTTCTGCAGAGACTGAGTGATTACAGAATATCTTACATACTTTCTATCGGAACAGAGAACTCAGAATTGTGTGCAGTGAAGTTATTGAAATATATTTCAAAGTGACATTTGAACTTTCTGTCTTTGGTTCATAAGCAGACCCGAAAGTGGAGCAGCTGGTAACACATTGCTGGCGATTCATGAAGTAATGATGGATTTATATTTACAAGTACAGTATGCAGAATGAAGGCATTTATTTATATTTGTATATTTAATATTTATTACATTTTAATATCAATGAAGTTTAATGTTTAAAGAAACAATATATATTATGTTATTCAATTATATTGTAAAAATAATATTTAAAATATAATAATAATTTATTGAAAGAATATATTTTATACATTTGAGGTGTAGATTTACATGAATTTTACCCTCAAATATTCATTTAAATTATGGACAGATATCTGCATATTCTGCATGTCACTAGGCTTGTGATAGATGTCTCCAGGTGTGTCAGAGAGTACGGTCTCACTTCTTTCTCCGCAGTGCCTCCAACAAAATCTAGATCTTCGTTCTCAAGGTAGCAGAGAATTTGTGTTCTCCCAGGAACTAACTTGGGAAACCTCTGCCTGGTTTATTACATATGCTTATATGTTAAAAGAGAGACATACAGTACCTAGTGATTTTTTTCTGATGGTACTCAAAGGTACACAGTACCAAAACTTTTGTTTCTTTGTCCAGTCTTAAATAATTTTAAATTGTTTCAGAAACAGGAATAAATCAGTGAATTAATTACAGAATTTAATAACTTAAGCATCTGAAGATTTGAGAGATTATGAAAGCAACTATAAATATTGTATCAAGTTGTGTGTTGCATTCTATACAACCCTAACCACCTTATATTTAGTTCTGCACAAGATAGGATTCATATCACAAAACCACAACCCATGCTCTTCATAACTAATGTCACACGCCGCCCTGGAGACCCCAGAATCAGACCCCATTGCCTACCTTTGCGGGTGCTGACCCGCGCTGTCTTCTGGCTCCCGCGCTATGCGCTGCTTCCCTCTCTCTCTGGCCGGTCTCGCTGTCCTCTGGAGGGTCCCGCTGCTCTGCTGCTCCCACGCTGGCTCCTGCTGGTCGCTGGTCCCCGATGACTCCTTCTGAGAAGCGCTGTCCTCCGGTCCATGGGCGTGGCCATCTTGGATTGCCCATGTGACTCCACTACCACCAATGAGGAGTCTTCTCCTTCTCTCTCAGCCTGTCAGCTCCCAGCGTCCACTATATAAGGTTCCCCAATGCTGACACAAGTTGCCAGTGCAACTAGTTTCCAAGTGAGCTTTCCCACTGTGCTCCAGTCACTCCACATAGCCTCCCAGCTACTGACATCTCCCCACAGCTATCCAGCCGCTCCACGTAGCCACCCAGCTACCAACATCTACCCACGGCTATCCAGCCACTCCACATAGCCACCCAGCTACCAACGTCTACCCACGGCTATCCAGCCGCTCCACATAGCCACCCAGCTACCAACGTCTACCACGGCTATCCAGCCGCTCCACGTAGCCACCCAGCTACCAACGTCTACCCACGGCTATCCAGCTGCTCCACGTAGCCACCCAGCTACCAACGTCTACCCACGGCTATCCAGTCGCTCCACGTAGCCACCCAGCTACCAACGTCTACCCATGGCTATCCAGCCGCTCCACGTAACAACCCAGCTACCAAAGTCTACCCACGGCTATCCAGCCGCTCCACGTAGCCACCCAGCTACCAACGTCTACCCACGGCTATCCAGCCACTCCACGTAGCCACCCAGCTACCAATATCTACCCACGGCTATCCAGCCGCTCCACGTAGTCACCCAGCTACCAACGTCTACCCACGGCTATCCAGCCGCTCCACGTAGCTTCTCAGCGCCTAACGTCCACACAAGGCTATCCAGTCTTTCCAAGTGGCTTCCAAGCTACCACACCACTTCTAACAGTACTCAAATTCCCTATTAGTTCACTGCTCCCTCTCATGCGGAGGAACTTTAGTAAACCAAGTCTCCTCCTGCGAGTGTCTGCGCCAAGTGATACAGGTCCAAGGCCCAGTCCGGGAACACAGTCTTTAAATCCCACGATTGTGACACCTAAGCTGTCATTGGTTTCTTTCATTTATCTGCCCAGTTCCAATACACGTTAGTGCTGGGCACCCCTGCTTTATTCCATTCATTTTCTAGTTAGGGTATATATGGAGTGTCATGCACACCAGCAGCTATCCCTTTCCTATTCCACCAGGACAAGGTACATGCCCGTTAAAGCTTTTAGAAGTAAAACCTCTCTGCTCCAGGGTATGGAGAGAAAAAAGGACACCAGTGTGATGGGGAAGGGAAAGGACCACTGGTGTGATGGGGAGAGAAAATGTCTGCTTGTGAGATAGGGAGGAAAAATGGAAAAGGGCTTCTGGTGTGATAGGGTGGAAAGAGGGCCACTGGTATGATGGGGAGGGGAAAGAATAACTGGTGTGATGGAGAGTGAAAAGATGGTATGATAAGAAGGTAAAATGGGCACTGGTGTAATAGAGATGGAAAGGGTGGCGGGTTTGATTGGGGTGGGAAAGTGCTACTAATGTGATGGGGAGTAAAGAGGGCCACTTGTGTGATAGGGATGGGAAAGAGCCACTAATGTGATTGGGAGTAAAAAGGGCCACTGGTGTGATAGGGAGGGGAAAGGGCCACTGGTGTGATAGGGAGGGGAAAAGGACCACTGCTGTGCTTTGAGGGAGAGGGCCACTGGTGTGAAAGGGAGGGGAAAGGGCCACTAGTGTGATAGGGAGAGGTAAAGGACTACTGGTGTGCTATGAGGGGAGAGGGCCACTGGTGGGATGGTTTGGGAAAGGGCCACTAATGTGATATGGAGGGGAAAGAGCCACTGGTGTGATAGGGAGGGGAAAAGGCCCACTGGTGTGCTATGAGGGGAGTGGGCCACTGGTGTGATGGGTTGGGAAAGGGCCACTAATGTGATAGGGAGGGGAAAGGGCCACTGGTGGGATAGGGAAGGGGAATGGGCCACTGGTAGGATAGGGAGGGGAAATGCCACTGGTGAGATAGAGAGGGGAAAAGGACCACTGGTGTGCTATGAGGGGAGAGGGCCACTGGTGTGATGGGTTGGGAAAGGGCTGCTGGTGTGCTAGGAGTGGAAAGGGCCACTAGGTTGATGATGAGTGAGAAGGGTCACTGGTATGATGGGGAGGGAAAAAGGCCAGTGGTGTGATGGGGAGAGGTCACCGATGTGATGGGTAGGGGAAAAAGCAACTGATGTTATGGGGTGAGAAAAGGGCTGCTGGTGTGATGGGGAGGGAGAGGGCCATTGGTGTGATGGGTAGGGTAAAGTGATGACTGCTGTAATGGGGAGAAGAAAGGGTCACTGGTGTGATGGGAAGGAAAAAATTTACCTGCTAGGATGGTGATATATAGTGCTACTAATGTGATGGGGAGTAAAGAGGGCCACTTGTGTGATAGGGAGGGGAAAGTGCCAATTGTGTGATAGGGAGGGGAATGGGCCACTGTTGTTATGGGGAGGGGAAAGGGCCATTGGTATAATGTGGAGGGAAAAGAGAAGCTGTCGTAAAGTGGATGGGAAAAAGCCACTAATGTGATGGGGAGTAAAAAGGGCCACTGGTGTGATAGGGAGGGGAAAGGGCCACTGGTGTGATAGGGAGGGGAAAAGGCCCACTGGTGTGCTATGAGGGGAGTGGGCCACTGGTGTGATGGGTTGGGAAAGGGCCACTAATGTGATAGGGAGGGGAAAGGGCCACTGGTGGGATAGGGAAGGGGAATGGGACACTGGTGGGATAGGGAGGGGAAATGCCACTGGTGAGATAGAGAGGGGAAAAGGACCACTGGTGTGCTATGAGGGGAGAGGACCACTGGTGTGATGGGTTGGGAAAGGGCTGCTGGTGTGCTAGGAGTGGAAAGGGCCACTAGTTTGATGATGAGTGAGAAGGGTCACTGGTATGATGGGGAGGGAAAAAGGCCAGTGGTGTGATGGGGAGAGGTCACCGATGTGATGGGTAGGGGAAAAAGCAACTGATGTTATGGGGAGAGAAAAGGGCTGCTGGTGCGATGGGGATGGAGAGGGCCATTGGTGTGATGGGTAGGGTAAAGTGATGACTGCTGTAATGGGGAGAAGAAAGGGTCACTGGTGTGATGGGAAGCAAAAAATGTACCTGCTAGGATGGTGATATAATGGTACCACTGCAGTGATATAATGTAATGTAAAAATGATACATAAATTACATTTTACTGTGCCATTCAATAAAACTCCAAATTTATTTTCAGTCAGAAAAGGCATATAAGTATCTCTTACATTATAATACAGTACATGTGTTTGCCATATACATTTCTTTATTATACTGTAGCTTATGTGTAAGAGCTTACCTTCAAAGCAATAAACTCCTCTATATATAAATATATGTGTATGTTTCATCATATGCAGAATTTCTAACACCATGTTAAATATTTACATCATGTTGTCTTTTGATATTTTATTCCACACCTTTCTTTTTTTATAGTATGTACTATCATCTTTTGGGTCATGTTGCCAATTTAGGTTATTATGAGATCACAAGTATTAAGTCATGTAGGGGATTAACTGGCTGCTAATTTATTATTGTATTGCATCAATGAGAATAACAATTTAATTTTGTAATATTCAATTAATTTAGAGGATTTATTGTATGATATTTGATTTTTATGTATTACTCTATATATATTTTTTTTTAATTTTATGGTCTGCTATACACCACACAGATAGTACTCGATGATTGTACATTTATATATGGATAGATACAAACCCCACAATCAATCATCACTGGCAACTTCAACTTCATGACAACCTACCTCTAGCTTTACATAGAAACAGAAACATACCTACAACCATATGTCAAATCCAAAAGTCACATGACTCACATACTGAAAATACTAAAAATAACACAGAACAAAGATCACTGACTTTCCACAAAGGACTGGAATGCACTAATCATTTGCTCAATCAAGAAACTACTATGGACTACATATAGACCCATTTTATCTTTGATGTAATAGACTACATACTTACACACAACTATTTTGGGTTTGTAGGTAAGTGAAACTTACAGAAGACAGTGCCAGAGACTCAGACAAGATACAGTATGCCCCAAGCTACAGTAGGCAAACTGATTTATGAGTATGGAACATCTGGTCTTGGCATAGCTATAGGGCAACTTGTCATTATGGATAAGGTCCATAGATGACATATACTTCTTATGGAAAGGGACAGAAGACTCACTTAAGTAATTCAGCACATACATAAACATGAACAACAGAAACCTGCAATTCACCACTCACTACAGCAAATCACAAGAAGTTTTTCTAAACCTCCAAATTTTCATCAATGACAATCATATATATATATATCAGAACATTCAGGGAAATGGTTGACGTCAGTAGTTATAGTCTTTCCAGCAGCGGGCACCACTCGGTCCACAATGGTTATTAATATCTGAATAAAAACACAAATCACAGTAGAACATAAGAACAGAGGACCTCTTCTAGAATATGAGCACAAGGGAGCCAAAGATACTAAAGACACAGGGGTGTATTTATCAAAGCTGGGAGAGAGATAAAATTATAAAAAATAAATTACTAACCAATCCGCTCCTATCATTTTTTAAACACAGCCTGCAAAATGTAAATTGGAAGCTGATTGGTTAGTACTTTATCTCTCACAATTTTATCTCTCTCTTCCAGGTTTGATAAATACCCCCCGCAGTCCCATTCCTCACACATTACAACACACAATACAAACATACAAAGCAGATCTTAAGCAAACACTGGCATATACTTCTCAATGATGAATAACTGAATAATTAGCTGAGAGCCTATCAGCAAAATCTAAAATGATGTTCCGAACAGTACTGGACTTAAAGCACAAACTAGTGCACCACCACATCCAACCTTCACAAGTGACACAAATGACGAGGAAACACACAAAAAGGAGGCTTTTATTATCAAGGCACATGCAGCATAGAAGCATGAGACCCATCAGGGATTTTATGCCCAAGCTCACACATAGATTTACAGACAATTTGGTGGAAACTACCTCGTAGAATGCACATGCTCACTGCAATATTTGGGTAGAACAGTTACAGCGTTTACAACATGGATATCCAAAGATATATCAGAGATCCTCATAAGTGAAATGTTAGCAGTTTATAGCCAATTCATAGCTATCATTGAGGTCCAGAAAAACTGGAGAGGTGGTATTACTGTACCTGGAACTGAGGTGGATGCATACCGTATGAACCATGACTTTCAAGGGTCTCAACATTGATAACAAAGGTAAAATCAATCATAACAAAATAAACTTCCACCAGTTGTCAATGACCACTTTACAAAAGGACGTCACCTCACTCACACACAGTCCACGCATTCACAACAACAACAACAATATCACTGAGATTTTATTTAACCTATTAGATTTGGGTTGGGTATGGGTTCCCTGCGGTCGGGATGCCGCTGGTCAGAATACCGACAGCTGCATCCCAACAGTCAGAATCCCAACACTCGTAGGTAAGTATATTACCACTAACCCTATCCGCTACCCTAAACCTAACCCTCCCCAGTGCCTGAACCTAACCTCCCCCTGCCCGCACGAAAACCAAATCCTCCTTACTGCATAACCATAACACTCCACCTAGTGCCTAACCCTAACCTCTAACTCCAAACCTAACCCTCCCCTAACCCCCGATACTTACCTTTGGGATGCCGATCCTGGCTCCAGTATCCCAACACTGTCGGGATTCCAGCGCAGGTATTTAGACAGTCGGCATCACGCACACCGGGATGCTGACTACATCCCATTAGATTCCACAGTGGTTTAACACGGCGGCAGTGCGCGCTGTGCCGACCTCACCCCCTAAACCCATGACTTCATGATAGCACAGCCCGGAGTGCTCTTAAGGACGCTCTGGGCAGCTCTACAGGCTGCAGGGTGCCTGCCTTGGATTTACAAATTCTGTACTTTAATAGTAACTGATGTCATTTAGTATTTCTGATATTTTATTTGTTTCTGAAGGTTAACAAATGTTTAAATGATTTGGATATACTGTATTTCACATGTTCTTATTTATTTTTTTACCATATGTGCCATATCAAAATATATATATAAAAAAATGGATGATACACTGAAGCCATGAACTCCAGTTTTACAAACAATGCGGTCAGCCGAAGGCCAGCATTGAGTGAGGCATACCCAGACGATCTATAACTTCATCCAAGGAGTTCATAAATGGTGTTCTACCATTATTCCAGACCATGCATAGTTAAATCATCACATAAATGATGTTATTATTTTCAAATATCCTTCACTTAGGATCCTGGTGGCTGAGGGTTTGCTGAAAGCAGAATTAGCCATTATCAGAGTAATCTTCTTAATTCATGCTCCTGAAGGAAATCCTTGAACCCACTCATCTTTAGAGTACATGATTCATAATTCCCTATTAAAAACACACTAATCTATTTCTTTTTGTATTTGTCTAATTTAAGTATTAAGATGGACTATATGAAATATTTATTGTCGTAGAACAATATGCAGGTTCTTTAAAGATGCTACTTAGCCTGCTGGCAGAACTGTTTTGTTTTTTTCCTTTCAAGTGTCCTTCTTAAATTGTGTCACAATATAAATGTTTGTGCTGTGGTCTTGTGGAAGTAAGTATGGGGTCTTTTTACTAAGCTTTGGATGGAGATAAAGTGAACAGAGATAAAGTACCTGCCAATCAGCTCCAAACTGCCACAGGCTGTGCTTGAAAAATGACAGTTAGGAGCTGGTTGGCTGGTACTTTATCGCCATCCAAGGCTTAGTAAATAGACCCCTGAGTCTTTTGGAACTGTGGTGTGTTTGCTGTCTCTTGGGAGGTGGGCCACCAGAAGTGCAGTAACATGATAGCAAGAAAGAGGATGTCACCTACTGTACTCCTACATTTGTGTGTCAGCTTTGCAGAGAGATATCGTAAAACTATGGATTAAATCTTGTAGCCCGTGATTTGCAGGAGTTGGTGCGATTCAGTGGGGAAAGTCACTAGATTTAAAGTGGCAATTTGTTCAAAGGCGAAACCAACCTGGTTTTGTCTTTAAACTACTGTAATTGTCACTTTAAATCTATCGACTATCTCGCCATATTTGCGCCAGCTCATCGCGATCTATTATATTTTACCCTATGTGTACTGTATGTAGTTGAAACCAAACTTACTGGTGATAATGTTAAATTAAATTACTATGCATTGAAGAGTCACATGAGTAATTGTTGTATGAATTCCCTTATATTAAACACAACACAATTAATCAAAAAGTACAAACATGGTGAGGTCAGTGTCCTGTAACATACTCTACAGTCTGTGTGCCTCAGGTCATTTTAGCAAAGAAACCCTGAAATGGTTTTAATAAAACAATGTACTAATTAATAATGGTGTGAAAGGCAAATGAATAAATGTAAAAGGCACAATAAATGTAAAAGGTTCCCAATAGTATATATATATATATATATATATATATATATATATATACATACGCATGTTATAACTGAAAGTATTTACTTGTATAAAAGAACAATGCCGTTTAATCCACATATGTAAGTTGATTTTGTCCTGTTTATTATTTTAAACCCATAGTTACTTTCTCTTTGCAGATGAAAAACATAAGGCATAAGTGTTATTGATTTATCCTGCAAGTGCGCCGAGAGGTTGTTGGGTCCACAAGGGAGGTGTAATCATACCACCAAGATGGTACCACCACACCACCATGTAGCTTCTTCAGAGGATCCCGTTATTCACAACTGGGTGTGACCATGCCCACCATGCTTGGGCCACACCCACCTCTAGTATCAGGACTCTACTGAACTGTTGGTGGCCCTGATCTCTTCCCTAGTGCATTATTCACACATACAGCAGAAGTACACAGGAGAGAAACATCAACTAGCATCACTCTCTGGTGAGCAGGACTAGAATACAGGAGGTCAGGCAAATTAAGCATACTGGTCCTGATTCAGGATGGATTGCAACTGATAAAGCGTATGCAGATGACTGACTATTGCATACTGCGCATGCATCGCATTGCACAATGGCATCACTGCGATGGCACTGCGATCACGCAGACCGCGGAGATTCATCGCAGAGTGATAGAAAGGCACCAAGCGTTTGAGGTGGTGAAGGGGGGGTGGTCAGCGAAACGCAGGTGTGCCTGTCCGTTTGAACGCCATTGCATGGGCGTGTATAAATTATTCACGACGGCATACACAGCTTGAGTACTCATTGCTTACAACGAGGGTAGCAATTTCTGAGGGCGCTGTTTGGGCCTGTCAATTTTCCTGTTTATTGTCATTCTTACCTGTAACTTCCTCTTCTTTTATCCCCAGCATCTCCAGTCCTCCCCTATCTCCTCCCTGGTCCTTCCCCATGAGGCTATGGCCGTTTTTCAGGTGCATTATCTTATGTCCCTATTTGAAAAATGGGGGGGCACCAATGCTCCCTCTGGGGGAAGCAATCGGGAAGCCGACTGCCTAAATACCGGCAGCCGGCTTCCCTACTGTCATATACCGGCAAGGGTGAAATGCCGGGCGTCTAGATGTAGACGCCCGCATTTCCCCGATGCCTGGAGACCGGCGCCCGGCATCCCGATTGTAGCGAAGCCGGGCGCCGCGAGCGGACAGCCGTGGGGGGGAGGGTTAGGTTTAGGGCTCCCGGGGGGGACTTAGGGTTAGGCACGCCACCGGGAGGGTTAGGGTTAGGCTAGGGGGAGGGAGGGTTAGGGTTAGGCACCCCCGGGGGGGACTTAGGGTTAGGCACCCACCCGGGGGACTTAGGTTTAGGCAGCAGGGAAGGGGGTGGTTAGGGATAGGCACTTGGGGGGGATGGCAGCGGGGAAGGGGGTGGTTAGGGTTAGGCACTTAGAGGGGGGATTAGGGTTAGGCACTTGGGGGGGAAGTTAGGGTTAGGCACCCCTAAGGAGGGTTAGGGTTAGGGGGGTTAGGTTAGGTTAGTAGATACTCACCTATCCACTTTCGGGATTTCCAACGCTGTCGGGCTTCCGCTGCTCGGAACTCTGCTGATGTCGGCCTGCCGCTGACGGGAATCGAACCCATTCCCTCTCTGGCACAGGACACCAAAAACTCTAGTTATGTATCTGTTTCACATTAAGCAAGAAAGGGAAAAACGATTAAACTATATGCTTTTTAAACTTACACATTACAGTATGTGATGGCTTAACAACATTCTGCATTTGTTTGCAAACTTTCATCGCAGTGCTGTGTTGTGGAGTATTTATCTAGATACAATGCAGCATCAAACATCTTGTATAATATGCTAATCCATTATTTCACACCGTTTACGGTGACAATTATCCAAACATAACGATCCATGCAAGCAGCATAGGCTCTTTAAATAAGGCGGCCTGTTTTATTGTAAACCTTTCACAAGTGGAATAAATGGTATTTCGCATTGCATCTGAAACATTGAACGGTAAAATGTATTTGCAATGCATATGAGAGAGCCGCACGTTGTTTTAGGATGTTAAACTAGGCTACATTTTCTTTTTTCTTTTTCCATGCTGGCAAATAGCAAAGTATTCCTACTTTGCATTAAAGTCATTAAGTCATAAATAATTTATGAAAGATAGATATTGAATATTGAAATAGCCTCACAAGAGAAAACAAATGAGTATAGACTAGCAAAATAATGAGACAGCAGTCTAGTATGTTTGTTCCCATTGAATGGACTTAACCCTATCCTTGAATATAAAGAAAAAAAGGCATCTTTAGAAATATGTACGTGCAAGTATAGAACATTGGAAATGGCTTTGCTTTGGACTTCATGAATGAAATCGGAGCTTTACATGACGTTTCAATTTGGTCTGATGAATGTTATCCTTTATTTTGAAAGTGCAAAAAAATTATGCAGCCATAACAGTTTTTTTTTCCTTAATAAAATGTCTCTATCAGCTGCCCAACTACAATGGCAGAATTACACATAATAGGGTGTTAGAGCTTTGTGTATGCATAAAAATGTGTCTTTATTATAATGGTTCTGTTGCTGTATTTTCAGTTGCATGCATTTTAAAATATGGAATCTCTGTAATCTGGCATTATACTGTATTTTTGTACTGTCTTTTGCAAAGGTCATCATCATCACAATCACCGACATCAACAAAGATACTGTATGTCTCCTATAGGGGTATTCAGGAAAGCTTGGAGAGAGATAAAATTGTGAGAGATAAAGTACCAACCAATCAGCAACTGTAATTTTTCAATCACAGCCTGTAATGTGACAGGAGCTGGTTGGTTGTTAAGGCGCACACACACTGGGACTGGGATGTTGTTACGATTTGGCCAAATCGTAATGACATATCGTGCATATCATGCAGTGTGTATGCACTATAGGCACGCTCCCGCGGTCGCATGCAACGTCGTCAGGTTTGATGTGCTGCATATCAAACCTGCCATTATCAAATGCGCCCCATTCATGTTAATGAAGGACGGGACGAGTGATCGTTCCGTTGTCAATTATATTGCTCTGATGTATATCCGCGGTACATTATGTCACCAACATATTATCCCGCTACACATCGTCCAGTGTGTACCCACCTTTACTTTATCAATCTTTCACAATTTAATCTCTCTCCAAGCTTTCATGAATACCCCCTATAATGTGTATCTGAAGGATATGGCTTAGTCAAAATGACTACAATGTTGTACGTCTGTACACACTGCCAGCTGTAACACGCCTATCCATGTGTAAGGGACCTCCATTTAAAGGTACGCACTACTACACAGACACAAGTTACGCCCGTGTACATTAAGTTATACAAATCGCATTTTAGTGGTGAAAACAGTCTTACTTCCAACTCTGAGGCTCACTAGTCTTTATTTAGCCAAAGATGCCAATAAGTTTAATATATTTAATAGGAATACAATTCCCCTACAGTGCTATCATAATTTTCCCTCAAAGCTCATTTGAAAAATGGAATTGCTAAATAAATGTAATTCACAATGTTCTCAAACAAATTGTATTAAAATAACATGTACCTTAAGAATGACATCTTGGCCTCAAAATTACTTTTCAAACTTTGCAAAGAGAAATCATGTGGAGAGTAGAATTGCAAACAAATATATCATTTAAGAAATTGTTAGACAAATGTTATTAAAAATCAGATATGTCTTAAGAAAGATATGTGACACCCTCAACATTTCTTCTTCTGGAAATGGAATTTCATTTTTTTTGCCAAATTGTAATAAACAATTGTCAATTTCACGTAATAAGGGCTATTGGAGCAACTTGCTAGCAGAATGGTTAACATTGCTTTGAGCACCGGGGTTATAGATTTGATTCCTATTGGGACACAATCTGTGTGGAGTTTACATGTCCTCTCTGTCTTTGGAGGGCTTTCCTTCTGGTACTCCTAGCACACTCCAAAAACCATACTGGCAGGATAATTGGCCAATAAAATTAAACCTAGTGTGTGTATGTCTGTGTTTATGGATTACAGACTGCAAACTCCGCTGGCTGCAAAGACTGATGCAAATTATTAAATACTGTACTGTAATCTCTGTAAAGCGCTACGGAAAATGTGAGTGCTAAAAAAAAAAAACATTTAATAATAAATAGCAGTAAATAATAAAGTTTTCAACCTGTTTTTCTTATCTAGCAAAACACACATAAAATCCTGTTTAGGAAATGGTTTAATAGCTGTTGATTTATATAAACAAAATGAAAGCCTGTCAGTGATGTTCCTTTACACATGCAATCACTAGCCATGACCCTTTTTTTCAAATCCACCAGCTCTGTTTCCGAGGAAATTGAGGACTAATGTAGGCTTTGTGCTCTCCCATTCTACCCAGAATCCTAATACCCAAGCTGCCCTTCTCTACTCACTGCTATGCTACCCAGACCTTGCCCGGTGTTAAGTACTGCCTGTAATGACTGCTGAGAATGAGCACACCCTCTTGCACCCTCAGCAAAGTCGTTTCAGGCAAGCATCTGTCACGATTGTATCAGCAATTGAAGCAGCTGCTGGCTGCCAGACTTATACGCTGATTTGTGATACTGTAACTTCACAATAAAGACTTGTGTTTAGGAGAAACAGTTTCCATATTTCACATATCTTGTAGTTGGGATCCAGTCACATTGTCGACAGTTACCATACCAACACTGATAATGTTGACACCAAAATGTCGACAGTAGAATATCGACATAGTTCAACATATTAACAGGCACCATGTGGACATCCACATAATGTCTACATGTTCACATGTCACCATGTGAAATGACAGAATGCCAATGGTTAGGGTTAAGTGCTGTCAGGGGAGGATAGGGTTAAGCTGCAGGGGAGGATAGGGTTAGGCTGCATGGGAGGATAGGGTTAGGCTGCAGGGGAGGATAGGGTTAGACTGCAGGGGACTATAGGGTTAGACTGCAGGGGAGGATAAGTTTAGGCTGCAGGGGAGGATAGGGTTAGGCTGCAGGGGAGGATTGGGTTAGGCTGCAATGGAGGTTAGGGTTTGACTGCAGGGGAGGATAGGGTTAGACTGCAGGGGAGGATAAGTTTAGGTTGCAGGGGAGGTTAGGGTTAGACTGCAGGGGAGGATAGGGTTAGACTGCAGGGAGGATAGGGTTAGGTTGCAGGGGAGGTTAGGGTTAGACTGCAAGGGAGGATAGGGTTAGACTGCAGGGGAGGATAGGGTTTGGTTGCAGGGGAGGTTAGTAATGATACTGCCTTTAAACCTCTATATACCCCTGCCTATACCTTCTGATATCCTGCCTATAAACCTCTAAGGATGACGCTATTTTGCATATGCAGTCATACAGTAAATAAAGACTCCAGACCTAGAACCTGTGGTTCCAAAGCACAAAGTATTATTCAAGTAAAAGTACACAGTTACACGCTATGATCTTAAATACAATTTAGTGCAAAGGAATTATACAGACCCAAGTACAGTTATACATACGCAGCGCTTTCTGGACCAGATGTAGGCATCAGCAAGAAACCCCTCGTCAATCAGCATTCAGCATGAAGACTAGAAACCCAGGGTCAGAGCACACATATTTATACCCCCCAGAAATAGACAACACAATAGAGAAGTTTGTTGCTAACACCATTGGTCCTAAAGGAGAGAGCATATGTTACAAGGCATCTAACAGGTTGGTTCAAATAGACACAGTCCAGCCTCTAACAACTGGTGGTCTCTGGTTTTCTGCCTCATGCAAATCCTAACAGTTGGTCATATAATGTACATTTTGTTGCTTGAAGTCTCTGCGGTCCATAACTTGAGAATGCCTGTTGCAATCTCTACATCGATGTTACTGGAATACTGTTGAGAGAGTACGCATCAGTACAATACCAAACATGGCTTACTTATCACATATAAAACCTTAGTTACAAAATAATCTTTAATTCATAGCAATTATAGTAAATGTGCATACTTGAATTTTATACCTTAAAGCTTATGGAACCTTGTATGTGAATATGCAATGTGTGAGTATGTGGGGTTTGATGTAAAGACGCTAGTTAACTTGGGGCAGATGCGTGTGCATGAAGCTAATATTCAGCGTCTTCATACAGGATCTTATGCATTCACTAATATGCGACTAGTTAACAGCGCAATAGTGCGTTGTAATGTGTGTATGAGAAATGGTGTAAGATGCAATCGCATGATGCTAATAGTAATATCGCCACATGTACTAAAGTGTGAGTTTATCTAAAATGGCGCTTGGGCGGCCATTCACAAAATGGCGTCTTGCAATCTCATTTCCAAGATGGCGTCTTGCGGCAAGTCGCAAGATGGCGTCGCTGCGATCCAATTTTAAACTGATCTTGTCTCAGCCAATTATCCAGCTTCGACATTAGGGTTAGACTGCAGGGGAGGATAGGGTTAGACTGCAGGGGAGGATAGGGTTAGACTGCAGGGGAGGATAGGGTTAGGCTGCAGGAATGAAGGTTAGGGTTAGGCACTAAGGGGAGGATTATGGGTAGGGATTAGGGATAGGCAGAATACTCACCAAAATCACTGCACCGGAAGTGATGGTCATTCGATCACCAGGACCCGGAAGCTGTGCTGGGGCCGCTGGAACAATTAGGACCAGGACATTAGGTCAACATTCTATCATATTGTGTAGGATAGACATGATGAATGTCGATATGGTCACATTCTACGTGCTGCATTCCAGCATTTCAACCATGTCGACATATTATGCATGTCGATATAACTGTAGACCTATTTTACAACACCCCTTCTAGACAAGGTTCTTAGGGCCTGATTCCTACCATATGCACCTGCGAATGCAATATCGATTACACACGCAGTTCACCTGCGATAGTATACTAATCCATTGCGATCGCTATTCCCTCACAGCACTACATATTGACCCCCACTTTTCTTATCACACATCCGTAATGTTTAGCAAGTACCATCGCAGCCTCACGCACACTTGCACAAGCCCTGACCTTACTCAGAAATTGCTAACAACCACGCACACTACCAGGCCTCAGGCTGCTTAGGGCATTGCAGTGGATAATTTATGCACGCCCCTGCAATGGTGTTGAAACCCACTGACACGCCTGTGTTCGCCCAACCACCCACCCCCATCCTCACCCACAAATGGCACTTCCTGTCAATCACTCTGCGATGAGTTTGCATAGTCACTGCGATCACAGTCCCGATCGCAATAGCTACTGTAGTTCGCACAAGCGCACTGCGATGCATACGTATGCACAGAAAGCAACAATCGGCCGATTGCATGCGTATTAGCAACAGTGTTCCTTGCTGAATCGGGACCTTAGTGCTGAATGAGTGTACTGCAGCTACAGGAAGCTATGTGGATTGTGAGTGTAAAAACTCAGGGAAACAATTTTGTACTGTACAACTTTTATTGCATTCAAATTATGCTAGAGGTGCACTCTGTTACAGTGGGCCACAGTCACTGGGCAGCCTGACCTGCCCATCCGCAGCTCCCACCATGGTTTTTCTTCTCCGTCCTTACAACATAACAGACATGCCCTGAGTGTCCTGTATAACGAGAGGCCCATGAGACCCTAACTATCACTGTGCCAGCACTGCATATTAAATTAATGGATCCCGCTGCCACCACTGCCCATATATTCCATACTGTGTGTGTGTGTGTGTGTACACACCTGGTGCTCTACAATGCCCAGAAAACCCTGCAAATGCTCCTGGTTGCAACTGGAGATTCCAGATAACCTGTACCTGCTGTTAACCCTGTGTTGACCTTTTCCTGTTTCTACCTGGTTAATAATCCTTCAACTGGTTAAGGTGGCTTGCTATGTGGACTAACCTCAATTTAAACACCGCTGTCACCTACCACCATGTGTCTGCCAATACATTTATTTATTTATTTTATTACCAGTTATTTATATAGCGCACACATATTCTGCAGTGCTTTACAGAGAATATTTGGCCATTCACATCAGTCCCTGCCCCAGTGGAGCTTACAATCTATATTCCCTATCACATGCTCACACACACTAGAAAAGTAAATCCAAAATAAAGAACAAATTGTTAAAAAACAAGCTTTCAAATGTGAGTTTTCAAATGCAAACTGAGCATTTAGCCAGAAGCTACATAAGCATTCCATGCTATATTAGTGGGGGCTGATGTGTCTATTGCAGCTTAGACTGTAATCAATGTTATTTACTTTGTATCTATGTAGTAGCTGCAGGAACCTGGCCTATACATGTGGGTTAGAAGCTGGTGATGGATGCTCTTCAAAGATATGGAACATCAAAAACTGTGGGAAGCGGCTGCTGCCATGACCTCCAGAAGAGAGTTGAAAAGCTGTAGCTGATATTTTTCTCCAGGCAGCAGCATTTGCAAGAGAAACTGAAGCAGGAGATGCTGTTGTGCCATGTTCCATTTGAGCTAACAACTTGCTTGCAAGGAGCTTTATGCACCTCTTAAGATCTATGTCAGTTAAAAAGAATGTCATTACAATGGACTTAAACCTAGTATTAAGCATGGTTGCCAAAATGTAATAATCCAGTTGCAAGATGTTGCAAAACCTTTGGTCATGATGAAGCAAATAAAGAACTTGAGCTACAAGTCCAACACACTTAGTGGAATCGCTTTGTTTCATTTCCTCTTTCAACTTCTCTAGCTACTTTTCCAGTAGTTTAATAAAGGGTATTACCTTACTCAAGCTGGCAGTGTCTGAACCCACTTTATTGGCTACAATTTCAAATAGTTTTAGTAGCTTTCATAAAACAGAGGCTATTCTGCAGTGTGCTGCAGTAAGGTGGTTACATGTCCTCCCTTTTCCTATCTCATGACTTGATGAGTATGTCATGATGGCTTGTTGCTGTTCCTCCAGTGGCTGAAGCATATAGGGGGTGCAATTTCACATGGTTACTACCTCTTGCTTCTGTGGTGGGATGGCAAATTATACTGTTGTTGCAGCCAATGCAATCTACTACATGTGGTTGCTGAATGTCAAAAATGCCCAGATATTTTACAGCCAGTATATCTTGCACAGACATGTCATTTTGTAAGAAAATCTGAGCTACCAAGTGTATTGTGTGCGCAAAACATGGTATGTGTTGAATTTCACTCAGTTGTATTCTTAATACATTGTTACTTGTGTTATCAGAAATGAGAAATCTTGAGGAGAGTATTAGTGGGGTAAGGCAATTTTTGCAACAGATTAACACCAGTATGCTTCTTAGTGAAGCTAGCAAGAGAAGCCTGCCTGTGAATGAGCTGGCATTGTGTGTTATATTATACTGCTGAAGGCGAGACACCTTTCAAAGTAATGTAATCTATAGTTTGATCAGTACAGCTTATCCACATATTTGTAGTTAAGTGGATAGTTGGTACAATGGCATTTTCTAAGCAAAGAATAACTTTTGACCTAACATCCTGGTACAGGTGAGAAATTACTGTTCTGGTAAAATAAAATTGAGATTGAATTTGGCAGCATGTAAATAAGACCTCAACTAATCAACTAAAACCAGATTAATTTATGGCAGCAATTGGACGCAGATTTAATTCTAACATAGCAATCATGGCTTCAGTGATCCGCTGTGCAATAGGATGGTGGCTGTCACACTTGGCTCTTCTTGCAAATTATTGTTTCACAGACAATTGTTGTTTGAAACTGCTAGTCTTCTTGGTCCCCTTCTGTGATGAAAATTCACCCCAGCAGCATCAGCAAGCCTAGCACACAAGGATTCTTCTTGGGAATTGTGGTCTGCATTAGGGGAATGAGTGTGCCTTTGCAAACTGGATGCAGGAGGACTACCTTCAATCAATAATGAGAAGATGATTGATGATGAAGGTCTTAGCAGTGGAGATAGTATGTGCTAGTAGCTATCCATGCTGCTGGTAGCTGATGCTGGACTGTTTGTATATGATTTTCCAAATTTTAGTACTCCACTTGGATGAACTGACTGCAAATGATATAACAAGGAGGAGGTGCTTAGATTGTTACTGTCACTACCTCTACTTACTTTGGCACTACAAATGCTACAGATGCCTTGACAAATGTCAGGATTAAAATAGGGTAAATAATTCCACACCGAAGAGGTGTCTTTTTTTGGTCTTTTGTCCAGGTCTTTTGCCATGAAATGCAGGTATCACTGCCATGAAATGCTGCAGTGGAGGCTGACTTGCTTCGACACAAACAACATCATCCTCCTTAATTTTACCAATTTGTTCTTGTCCAACACATTCATTACTATCAACCACATTAGTATCAGATACACAATCTGATACTTATCTTGATGCACAGTTAAAACTTCCAAATTACAGTAGCATCCTCGATCCCCCTTAACTTGATGCACAGTTATTACTTCCAAATTACAGTAGCATCCTGAAATTCTATGTCTAAACCATCATCATCATTACTTTTACTACTACTCATCCTCACATTTGCAGATTGTCAAACATAGTTTAGATTTGCAATCATTTTTTTATACCTTTTCTTACCTCTTGATCTTCTTGAAAAGTAGATGTAAAGAAGTACTATGACTGCCAGCACTAGTATGGTGATGCTTGTGTTCTTTTATAGTCTGGTCCATGATTGATTTACACCAGGATAGAAGTAAAGCTACTGTACTTAAACTTGTAACTGCCACCTCACCCAGTAAACATACAGTACATTAAGATAGCAAAATAATGGATGGTTACTGTAGCTGTACCATGCAGTTTTAGTAAAATACTTGATTTTTTAAAAACCAGAAAAAAATTCATTTTTCAGCTTTTATTATTATAGGGTGCAACTGTTTTTGCTTCTCAAAAACACACAATCTTTGCTGGAAATATCTCATTTGAAATAAAAAGCTTGAGATTTCTTTTTAAACTAAATAAAACATATAAGTTAATTAATATACACTGTCTCTCAAACACACACAATCTTCCCTTGAAATATCTATATTGAATCAAAAGATTTGAGAATTTTTTTTTTAAAACAGAAAAATATGTCTTTTTTGGGTTGCAGCTCACTCAGACGGTATGGAGTCGCGATGCCGACTATCTAAATGCCGACCGTCGACAACCCGACTGTCTAATCCCAGCAAGGGTCTAATGACAGGCGTCAAAATCCCGACGCCTGTCATTTTACCTACGCCCGGAGCTCAACGCCCAGCATCCCAATTGAAGGAAAGCCTGGCACGGACAGCTGCAGGGAGGGGCTTAGGTTAGGGGCTCCCGGTGGGGACTTAGGGTTAGGCACCCCCCCGGGAGGGTTAGGATAGGGCAAGGGGGGTGTTAGGCCCCCTGGGGGGAGGTTAGGTTTAGGCTGTGGGAAGGGGGGAGGTTAGGTTAAGCACTTACAGGGGGGTTAGGGTTAGGCACTTGGGGGGAGGTTATGGTTTGGGAGGGGGTTAGGTTAGTGAATATTAAAATACTTACCTGTCAGGATTAGAACCACCGGTCTTCCAGCATCGGGATTAGAACCGCCGGACATGAATCCAGAATTATTTCATACCGATGCCCACTCAGACATAGCACATCAATTGTTGGCCAGCTAAGCTTGCAATAAGAGTATTGTCTCAGCCCTCATGCACAATATATACTGCAATCTAGACAGATACCCTTGTGAAAAACAATTGTAAGTAATTTTATCTCACTTCAAGTTCAAACAAACATACAGGAGGAGCCAGTATTACAGATTAGTTGCTAGTGTCTGATCCTCACAGACATACATATTAAAGATGCCTGCTTTCTTTTCCACCCTTCCCACCCACTCCAACCACTTACAACCCTCTCTTATGGCAACTATTGCAGCAGAGCTACAGCCCACAATCCCCTCCATGCACTCTACTGTGTGACATAGCACCTGAAAACATGCAAGATCCACACGTAAAATTTAATTTTGCCTCATTTTGAGAACCATATTTGGCAGGAGGGCATTCTTGGTTGCAATATAAGGAGTCGAATCACTATAAGACGCTCAGTCGGGACTAAGGAAGACAACAAACAGACCTTGGTAAATAGCCCGTAGGACTTATTAGGTTTGCTATCTGGCCTGAGGCTTTTCTGTTTTTCTTTGCTTTTCATTAATTTTCCTTTTTTTTTTCCTTTCTTTTCATTTTGATGTAATTGTTTATGATAAAGGTTTAATAGGAAAATGTGACAATATTTTGTATTATCTTAAGCAAAATTGATATATCAAATGTTGATTCTTTTGCTATGTTTTCAATTGAAATCTTTCTGTGTGAGAGATCTAACGTTTGTATTTTGTTATGGTCTTCAATAAAAAATATAATGCGTAAAAAAATTTGGCAGGAGGACCTGAGCCCGGGACTCAGCTCTACTCAAAAACCCCAAATTCGGTTCTGTTGGATTTCTCTGAATCCAAACAGATCATCTCTAATTAATATATATTACAATTGTCACACTTATACTGTCTGCTGACATGAGAATGAAGAACACATTTTCTGGACTGAAATAAATATAATTACATGAGAATCAGCAATCAGTAATTGAGGATGGGGTCAATGGAACTACTGTGAGATCAGCTTTACTCTTCATATGAAAAAGAAAAAAGGTCCATCAGCTCTGAAACACAATCTGTATAAGATTATATATGTCTACACCTGTGCTGAGGAATATGGAAGAAGGATGTAAAGATAAACTTAATGTAGACGCAAGATTCTTATCAAGTTAATTACATTTTCTTTTACATTCGCTGTTAGGTAGATGACATTATTGTACCATGCACACAAGCAGGAAATGCTTCAACAATATATCTAAATTTAGCTTTATTTATTCCAGGAAGAATGATTTCAATGCAATGTGAAGTTTACTGTATATGATCAAATACTGGATATTGTCTGAATATAACACATTAATATTCAATAGTTATAATAATACATACTATTGCCGAAGGTAGTATATATATTATTATAACTATTGAATATCAATGTCTTATCCTGGTCTTATCCTCTGTTTTTTTGTGTTGGAGCTTCATCCAGCATCATTAGTAACTGGACTTGTAGCAGCCCCATGCTAGGTGTAAGAGATTCATCTGATACAGACGTCCCAGCTGCACCTACTGTAACTGAAGCACTGAAGTCACAATGCATGCCCATGACACTCCCATGATACTCCCATCAAAAACTGCTGATTGGTGCGTCTTGGTACTCGCCACCCAGAAACACCCAGGTTACGTTAGTCTACAATTGCACAAGATGTGAAATGGACACAACTACTTGCTACTGTACTTTAGATGCGTTATGCAACACATGCGCACAACTTGTTTTCTGATTCAGATGCATGCACAGTTAGTTCAAAATTGGGAGCTGTGTCCTAACAGATGCATCCGACTCACTCCTTAAAGTGTCTATTTACTTAGCCTTGGATGGAGATAACGGAGATAAAGTCCCAACCAATTAGCTCCTAACTGTAATTTTTCAAACACAGCCTGTGACATAGCAGTTAGGAGCTGATTAGTTGGGATTTTATTTCCATTCACTTTTTCTCCATCCAAGGCTTAGTAAATAGACCCTTAAGTCAGCAATAGGTCATACAGCAAGGTTGTTTAACATGAGATGTAGTTAAGAAGCCGGCGGACGGGATCCTGGCTGCCAATATACCAATGCCGAAGCCCCAACCGCCGGCAAAATGATGCGCCGCTATCCTGAATGAGATCAGGATAGCACTGATGATATAGAACTTTTTTTTTCTTTTTAAGTGATCTAACATTGTAGTCTCAGCTGATGGCAGGAGTGCTAAAAATAGCATCTAAAATGTATTTCACATTGTCATAGCCCAGAAAAGCTACTGGGACCTAGGCGGCCCCCCACCATTCACTATACACAATAGTGTGTGTGTAAATAACAGTTTTCACACTTGTTTTGGCCTATTAGACTAGCATGGCAGGGGGGGAAGGGGGGAGTATAACACAATACCGAATATTATGGCTCTAGAATTATTGAATTGTTACCAACACGCTCACAGGGATCACAAATAATTTCTATAATTAAGCTATTGGGAATTTATTTGTTTTCATGTTAAACAGTTAGAACAAGCATAATTCACAATACATCACATCATACTGTATCTACAGTATAATGGCAATTGTTTGTGTGTAGATTAAACATCCTAAATCTTGATGATTGATTGCTGTCTTCAGAAGCAAAAGAGGTTATTACCATATCTGAATACAGAGCTGGCCCCACTTCTAAATGTGATACATTTTGGAGCAATGCATTTTATTATTATTATTAGTAGTAGTAGTAGTACAAAACACACACATTGTCCCCCACAAGAATAAAACACACACATTGACCTCCACAGGAAAGACAAAAAACACATTGACCTCCACAGGGTAAAATAAAGCACATTGGACTCCATGGGGAAAAAAAAGAAACACATTGGCCCCAAAAGAAAAAAGAAACATACACATTTGGATTTCATTAATAATGGTCATAAACTGGAATAATCATGTAAATTGTAGTTTTTAGTTCATCCACTATCAATATATTTAGTGTTCATTTATAGTTATTTACAGTCAATTTTATAAAGGTACACCTCAAAACTTTCAATACTGTCCAAAGGTTGCAGGGAGCTTGCTGTATTAAGAAACACAGTAGTTTAGTAACAGATATGCTTCCTATAGAATACAATAGAAATAAATAAAAGTGAGGTCCTTTTGTGACACAGAAAATAATTAAATGGTGACAGATTTAGAGGCCCGTTCCTTTCAAAAAGTAGATATTGAAGATGTTGAAAAGACTCTTTGGATAAGAACTTGAAGATTTCCCTCATAACTCTTCTCATTTTGTTTAGGATCAAGTGTAAAATCTTTCATTTGCATTCTAAATGTGACTTTTGTACCACAAAGGAGCTTCACCACAAACAACATGATAAAAATCACACACAAGGTACTATATGACAAGACCAGATCACATGTGGATTGGTTGGTAACCCCAAGATTGTGTAAATGCTAGAGCTAATTCATATTACTGACCTTTAGTTGTATGTATATAAATAAAAAAATGTCCTAAATTAAAGTTAGATGTTGAGGACTCACCAGGCTGTAGAAAATAACAAAAATAAGCCAAAATTTGGAAAATTTATAGTGCCAAAATAGACAAGGGTCAACACAACGGTTACTTTCAGGATGCAAATTTACCAGGAAGTTTTAATACCAGCTGGCCAGCCCAGTACCCAACTGATCATCAGACTACTTTCTTCTTTGTGAAAACTTTCTAGAAAACTGTGCTCATACTGCATGACTAATACTACAAAATGTTTGCAAATAAAATAAAAATTGCAAACTGAGGCAAGAAGGTTAAAATAGCTGGCGCCAGCGCCAGAAGCTCAGTTCCTCAGCTGCAAGAGCAGCAGGTGGACCACAGAGGAAGAAGAGCTCCGGCTGCCGCGGAAGAGGCCAGAAGACATCGTACTCAAGCAAGAAGACTTTGGAGACAGCAGGAGAAGACTGTCAGCTGGTGCCTGAGACTTGGGGATGGCAGCAGGTCCCAATGAAGAAAGAAGCTTAAGACTGGGGAGGTTTGCGGTGGTATCAAGGCGAAAGAGCTTAATGAAGCCTCCCACCACAGTTTCTCCCTCCATACAGATTAGATATCTGTGGGCCCTTTCCACCTAGTTTTAACCCCCCTAGACCAACAGGTGAACGGGCATTAGGCCCAGATACAAAAAGCTACAATGGGTGCTAGGACCATGCCTCAATGTTAAGATGGGCAGTAGGTCCATTAATAAGCCATCCATTAGGCCCATTTGAAAATATAGGTGTGGTGTGATGATCTTCCATTCTTCCCCAAGGCATATCTGTAAGGTGTTTCCAATATCCTACCATTCCCTTTTGAGGTCTATTCAGCATCTATATATATATATATATATATATATACCGACTATACACCTTGGCTGTGCCTGTTATTTATTAGAGGTGCTGTTGAGACCCTGAGGGCCATCCTCTTACTTCATCCTATATATATATATATATATATATATGTTCCAATAATCCGGCACTCCTTAGCTGTTAGTGCAATTGGGTGTGCTCGTGCTATTCACAATACAACGTAGGTCCTGAATAATACAAGTCCATGCATGGCACTACCGATGAAAAAGCTTTAATAAGTACAAATATGTACGTCCATTAGTACATCCAATTCATTTACACAGCGTGGTAGCAATGTTTCTGGATCCCCCCGGACCCCGTTCTCAAGCTGCTGTGATCATGGCAATAATGTGCAAAATGACAGTCAAAAGTGTGAGTGTGTAAAAGGTCTTACCTTTATCCCTGAAACCTCCTCGTGTATGCCAATCCCGGAGAAAGGCCGCGCTCTCCTGTCCGTCGGAGCGCTCGCCGATGACGTCAGCGTTGTGCGTCAATATGTTGCCTAGCAACCAGGACGCTGCCTCCGTCTCTGGGATATGGCTGTGTAAAAAAACATAAGCATGTTATGTAAAAGCAGTATGTCTTATGGACACCCTGTTGATAATTGAAAAGAAGCTGATAATGAATGTTTATATACGATCTCACGGGATTCGTGCCTGCTGATGTAATGAGTTACCAATATTCATCCACGCAACAGATGTTGATCTGATGGTGCATAAATGTTTGCAATAATGTACCCATGTTGGTATATAAGGGCATGTGACTGGAGCACTTCCCTATGAAAAAAAGGTTTAAAGAAGATGTACAACACTAAATGTAAACCCTTGTTATGATCTATGGAAAGCTAATGTTATTGTTGTATGGCTATTCTCCCAAATGGTCACAATAGATTAATGACATTTAGAAAGAATTCCAATCGATTTTTTTTATTCAGTCCTGCAGGGTGCAGAGTGTTAAGTCTACATATCCATCGAGCCTCCAACTTTAAAAGGACTGCATTTCTGTCTCCTCCCCTCCTGAGTGGGGGTACTTGATCAATAATTTGGTATTTCAAAACTGACAATGGATGATGTTTTTCCTGAAAATGCTTCGCCACTGGTTGATCTGCTTTACCTCCTGTTATGGCTTGGTTTATGGCCGATCTGTGTAGGGTCATTCTTTCCCTAAATGTACGGCTCGTCATGCCGACATAAAATAGATTACAGGGACACGTGATATAATAAATTACATATTTTGAAGTGCAATTCAACACTTGTTTGATGGTAATGGTGACTTCTGTGTGGGGATGATGGAAAGTTGAGCCTACTATTAAGTAATTGCAGGTCACACATGAGGGACAACGGTAACAACCGGGTTTTTTGAGTTGAGCAAAGATAGGATTAGTTTGATGGTACTCTGTAATGTCAGTTTTAACTAAAATGTCTTTCAGATTCTTTCCTCTTTTATAGCAAGTCATTGGCCTTGTCTGTTTTAAACTGGTCAAACTAGGATCCGTTGTGATAATTGGCCATAGTGCTTTAGTAGCACGTGGAATAATGGGACTTGCCGTTGAGAAGCGGGTGGTCCAAATGAACCTTTCCTGATCGGTTGTTAGTGTCTTCTTTCTTAAAAGACTTTTTCTGTCTAATTTTAATACTTTATCTTTGGTTCTTCTTAACAGTGATAGACCGTAGCCTCTTTGTAAAAATTTATTGACTACCACCTCCAAAGCTGCTAGTAATTGTGCTGGATCGCTTGTTATGCGTGCTATACGCAACATTTGCGAAAAAGGTAGTCCTTCCTTGAGTGCTTTAGGGTGATGACTACACGCATCCAGAAGTGAGTTACGATCGGTAGATTTATAATGTACCGTTGTGGAAAACCTGCCTCCATATAGATTTACTGTGACATCCAGGAAATCTATTGTTGTATTACTGTATGTGTATGTAAACTTGATGGTTGATGGTAACCTGTTTACTTGCTCCATCATCTGTATGAACAGATCTGGGCCTCCTTTCCATAACATGAATAAATCATCAATGAAACGGGTATACCAAAGGATATGTTCCGAAAATTCTGATTTAGTAAAAAAGAATTCTCGTTCCTGTTGGAACATGTAAATGTTTGCGTAAGAGGGGGCCACGCTGGACCCCATTGCGCATCCCGATCTTTGTAAACAATACCGTCCATTATACATGAAGTAATTACGTGTTAGTATAATCAGTAATAGATGTAAAAAGGTATTGTGGTCCAAACCAAGCGGCTGTTCCAGAGTCTCTATAAACGTTTTTACAGCTTGAAGTCCCTCATGATGAGGAATAGAGGTGTACAATGAAGAGACATCCATTGTGCACATGATGATGTTATCCTCAACTTCTGTAAATTCTTCTAATTTGTTAAGAAATGTTGTGGTGTCCTTCAAATAAGTTTTTTGTTGGATCACGTGAGGCTGAAGCAATGAATCCAAATATTCTGCAGTAGGCTGAAATAATGAGCCCCTGGCAGTAATGATAGGTCTGCCAGGGGGATCTTTAAGGGTTTTGTTTACTTTTGGTACAGTATATAGGATTGGAAGTCTTGGATGTTGAGGGCATAATGCCCTTTGTTCCTTTGTCGTTATATAATTTTTAGAGACCGCTTCCATAAGTATGTGCTCCAATTCTTTGGCAAATTTTGCCGTCGGATCTCCTGGCAGTTGTTCATATATGTATTGTTGATTAAGTTGTTTTTCAATTTCCACCTTATAGTCCTTCATGTCCTGTATAACTATACTCCCGCCTTTGTCCGCTGGCCGTATGATGATGGAGTTATCCTTGCTCAATGTTCTAAATGCTTCGAGCTCCTGTTTATTCAAATTTGTATATATTTTTTTAGGAGTTCCAGTGTATCTTGTAACGGAATCATTTAGGAGGCGCGTATAGGTTTTAATGGAGGAGTTTGTTGATTGGGTATCGAATTTGGATTTTAAGTGCTTTTTTATTATTGGATTGGTCATCTCTTGACTGATTGGAGTACTTTCCTGATGTTGAAAATGTTCCCGTAAACAAAGATTACATGCCATATGGTGGAGAGGGATGAATATTGGTAACTCATTACATCAGCAGGCACGAATCCCGTGAGATCGTATATAAACATTCATTATCAGCTTCTTTTCAATTATGAACAGGGTGGCCATAAGACATACTGCTTTTACATAACATGCTTATGTTTTTTTACACAGCCATATCCCGGAGACAGAGGCAGCGTGCTGGTTGCTAGGCAACATATTGACGCACAACGCTGATGTCATCGGCGAGCGCTCCGACGGACAGGAGAGCGCGGCCTGTCTCCGGGATTGGCATACACGAGGAGGTTTCAGGGATAAAGGTAAGACCTTTTACACACTCACACTTTTGACTGTCATTTTGCACATTATTGCCATGATCACAGCAGCTTGAGAACGGGGTCCGGAGGGATCCAGAAACGTTGCTACCACGCTGTGTAAATTAGTTGGATGTACTAATGGACGTACATATTTGTACTTATGAAAGCTTTTCCATCGGTAGTGCCGTGCATGGACTTGTATTATTCGGGACCTACGTTGTATATATATATATATATATATATATATATATATGAACAAAAAAGAACCGGCACTCAATAAATGCAATGGCTAACTGCCAGGGTGCCTTCTGTGAATAATTCAACACTGTACCAATAAACAGCGGCACTCCAGGACTTAGTGAATATCTCAGTAGAAATTTATTGCATGCCACAGGGTTGCCGACATTTCAGGGCCGCACAGGACCCTTTTCTCAAGGCTAGGCAATGCAGTGATATACATACATAACAAAACACTCTTAGAAGAGGTGCTTACCTTTATAGAGATGAAATGAAATCCTCATTCCACGCTGCAGCGGGCCGGGGCAGGCAGTGCGCGAGGGAGCCGTGCGCGCGACATGCTCGCGGCGAGGCTGGCCCCTACTGATGACGTCAGGCCAAAGTCACTGAGTTGCCTAAGTGACAGCTCAAACAACGGTAGCGCTGTCTCCCCGGCCCACTGCGCAGTACATGAGGATACATATACCTCATACAGGGACTGCAAACCACCTCAGTAAATACTAAATACCCTTCTGTTTATGAAAAGACCAGTGAATAAGCCACAAAAATGATCACGTGTTAGTGTCAATTTGTTTCTTTTCACGTCTGTCCCTCCAACTTTGTCGTGGTTTTCTTTGGTATTGATATCTTGTTTCTCCCCCGGTCAACCAGCGGTAAACCTGGTTGTTCTCATAGTCCTCGGTCACAATTGACCTTTTGCTCCGTTTAAATTTTATTAATTCCTGCCGATAAATCTCATTCTGTGTCTGTAGTTTCTGCATTAGAGTAGAGTTGTTGCATCTTCAATTATTGTTTTAGACGTAGATGTTAACTCATCTATTTTATCTCTAGTCACTTTTAATTCTCTTGCTGCTTCGTCGATGACTAGTAGTATGAGATCCATGCTACATTTATTGATAATTCCTACCCATTTTCTACAGAATTCCGGATTGAATTTCCCAATGGTAGGGGCATTTTTAACCCTGAATCCCCGAGGGATCATTTGGTCCCTGTAGTATTCAGATAATGCAATTCCGTGTAATAGGTAATCCGTTTCTCTTTTCCTCAATTTGAGGAGTTGATGGTAAATGTCCATAATGTCCTCAGATTTATCCACCGTGGGCCATAGTTCCTTAAATAGGATATTTTGTGCTTCTGCAGTCGTGTAGCTGTGTGATATACCTCAATTCCTCTGCACCCGGGCGTCAGGCTGCTATAGGTTTACTAAATGCACAATGTGCAAACATATGCTCACGGGATCTACTTTTAAGCATCCACACAGGGACCAAACTTACCACATTAATTTTGTACTGACTTGTACTTCCACCTATGTAGTGTATTTAACCATATGCCCCTGCGGATACTACTACATGGGCAAAACTATCAGGATGGTGAGGGAGCGGATGGCCTTACACCGTTCAGCTATATAAGCAGCACTGACTAAAAAATCAGCGATCAACCAGTTGCAAGACATTTTCTACAAGCTAACCATCCGTTAACATCCCTAAAGCATTTGATAATTGATCACTTCCCTGTCTCAATACGAGGGGGCGATAGAGGAGGACAACTACTGAGACTTGAAGCGGCATGGATCCACAGACTGGGTACCATATACCCAAAGGGTCTGAATGAAAAACTACCCCTTAATGTATTCATGTGAATGCAGTCTTGATAGATGAATTATGGCTTTAAAGCAGATATTTGCAGAGAGATGGCCTGATTTGTGGACATTGATATTTCTCTTTTGTCCTGTGTCATTAACAAGTGGACTATTTTGTAATATATCGTTGGATCATTTTTGTGGCTTATTCACTGGTCTTTTCATAAACAGAAGGGTATTTAGTATTTACTGAGGTGGTTTGCAGTCCCTGTATGAGGTATATGTTTCCTCATGTACTGCGCAGTGGGTCGGGGAGACAGCGCTACTGTTGTTTGAGCTGTCACTTAGGCAACTCAGTGACTTCGGCCTGATGTCATCAGTAGGGGCCAGCCTCGCCGCGAGCACGTCGCGCGCACGGCTCCCTCGCACACTGCCTGCCCCGGCCCGCTGCAGCGTGGAATGAGGATTTCATTTCATCTCTATAAAGGTAAGCGCCTCTTCTAAGAGTGTTTTGTTATGTATGTATATCACTGCATTGCATAGCCTTGAGAAAGGGGTCCTGTGCGGCCCTGAAACGTCGGCAACCCTGTGGCATGCAATAAATTTCTACTGAGATATTCACTAAGTTCTGGAGTGCCGCTGTTTATTGGTACAGTATATATATATATATATATATATATATATATGTACACACAGTATACAGTATACATATATAATGTTTTTCAGGATTTTGGCCTAAACATATATTGTAATCTTTGTCACTGTTCAAACTGACAATTTCATCGTCATTGTCATTGTCAGTGCATGTAATGTGTTTAAAATTCCCCATTCAAATTGCATGCACCGTGTTGGCCCCATTATCATATATGAGTCATCTGAATATAACATTACAAAGTTTATGCTATGAGTTTACACCAGTAGGGGTCTTTGTGAAGCCAGCAATACATAAAGTTGCCTGACTGTGAATGAGTGGCTGTGCTCACAGAGGGACTGATCAGAGGTGCGTACAACTTAAACAAAATGCCAATGTTCACATGGTTGAGTGATTATTTACAACTGCGCATGCACTAAGAGTCCTGAAAACCCTGAAAATGCATACGTTAGAGTGTATGCCCAACTATTCTATTGTGATCAGGACATTATATAATATATGGGGTGGCACAGTGATGGGTGGTGACTGGGAGGTGGCCTGAAGTGAGCTGAAAAAATATGTTCCATGGGCGCGTTATGGGCGTGTCATGATCACATGAAGAAACTGCAACTGCCATATGGCTAGCGCACGTGTCAATGGTGCACGTGATGGTGCGCCAATGGTGCACCAATAGTGGCCTGTTAAGTATCACTGATGGTGTTACCATGTGCAGAGACACTGATAGTGGGCATTGCAGGGCTTGCTCATTCTATGCTGACCACTGCACCAGGAGGAGGCTGAAACTAGCATTTGCATATTATCACTGCTGCAACTCCGCAAACAGATGCACTGTGGACACAGGATGATGTTGAAGATGATGATGCTGCTGGCACTGCTGCTGAGGGCAGTACATCGATCCAGTGGGCTATCACAGTCATGTAGTCTTTGTTTAACCAATGACGCTTGTCCACATATCCGTAGTTAGGTGGACAGTGGGTACAATGTTCATTTCAAGGAAGTAATGGCTTTGACCTCCATGTATAGCTGTTGGATTGCTGTTTGAGAGAAGTAGAATTGAGATGGAATTTGTTAGCACACGTGTGTACATGACCTCTACTAATCGGCCGAAACCTGCTGCATTTATTACAGATATTTAATTCAGATCAAGTCCTAACATGGCTGTCATGGCCTTTGTGATTTGCTGTGCAACAAGATGATGGCTGTCATAATTGCTTCCCTTTACAATTCATTGTTTGACAGACAATTGAGCTAAACAACTAAGGGCCTGATTCAGAGCCGGACGCAATTTGCGGTCGGTCGTTCAGGAAAAGGGGATGGCTATTCAAATGAACTGTTCGCTCTTTGCGGTCTGTTCACGCCTCTATGTCTGAACTTGCGAACAAAACTTGCGGTCGTTTTTTGGACAACTACGCCCCCTGGCCGCTCGCATCCTACGTCATGTCCGCTATTTATTAGATTAATCGAGTACATCGACCAGGGTATGAACTGCTCGCTATACTTGTGGTTGGTTTTTCCTACCACAATCTTGCGAGCAGTTCTGACTATAAAATAACCCAGTGACGTGGTCAATGATGCTGCTGTATTAATTATGCACACCCATAAAACGCCCGTTTTGACCTTTAAGCACGCCTGCGTTCGGATCTCCACTCCCTGTTTACAAGCACCTTCCCCTGTTACCACCCACATACGCCTCCTCCTGTCACTCATATTAGCAGGCATTCGCTATTTAGTGAACAAACGATTTTTGGCCGTACTGACTGGTTCGCGCATGCGTATTATGATCCGTACGCATGCGCAGTTGGGCAAACATCACTCAGAACGAACGAGCGGCCGCTTACGAGCGGCTCTGAATCAGGCCCTAAGTTTACTCAGGTTCCCCTTTTTAGATGATAATCTACCCGCAACAGCAGCTGCTTTAGCACACAGAAATTCCTTTTGAGTGTTACAGATTGACTTACAGGAGTCAGATTGTATTTTATCCAATGGTACAGGATTACTTAATACTGTTCCTGAGGAAGCGAATGATGATGCTGTTAGTGGTAATTTTGCATGAGGACTTTGCTATTGTAGTTGTTACAGGACTTCTTATTGCACGATTTTACTTTTTGGGATGAACCAATTGCATAATTTATTACACTGCAAAAGATGTTATAGCGAGCAGTAAAAAAAAAAACAATGGGAGCGCTCATAAACAGCTGCTGATTTGAAAATATAAAAAATTTATTTATTTAAAACATATTTAAAAATGTAATGATAATATCACAGTCGGTAGACACAGGTGAAGCTTGACTAAATGACTTTAAATATGCTAATATGATTAATTGTGGCTACAGATCTATAATTATATGCACAAGTCCAGCTAAATTAGTTGATACCGGGAAGCTGGAAAGAGTCACAATAGCAATTATAATGAAGGCAGATAGCAAAAGGTATTAGTTGCAAAGCAGGAGGAGATTAGTCCTGAAGCAGTTGAAGTATTATAGCACAGTCAGGGGGGACTAAAGATAACCACAAAAGCTGCAGCTCACTCTACTGTATATACTTTGCCAGATGTACTGTAGACAGTAATAGTAGTAGTATACCTGCTGTGGCTCAACCTTTACATAGAGATCAGTTTTAGACCTCAGTGCCTGGCTGGAGTAAATGGAGTATCTCTGTTTGCTCCTATTGTACCAGAGAGCACTGCACCACAAGGCAGAAGGTCTTCTCCTCTTATTTTAGCTTTCCAAAATACTGCTTGCCACCTGCTTGCCAATATTGCTGCTGTAGCTAGAAACGCTGCTCACTTCCAGTTCAGAGCTTCCAACTTCTGGTTTGCGTTCCACCTCATTGTCACCATTCAGCTAGGTCACTGATGCATTTCTCCACCTATGACACAGCGGTTTCTTCAGAGGAAGGTGTCTAGATGGTTAACAGTCCTACCTTGACTTATTTGGTTTCACAAAGGCTGCAGATGGCTTGACTAACATTGTCTAGGTTGGGGTAGAAATAGTTCCACACCTGATGTTTTTTTATTTTTTGGCCAGGTATAAAAACAATGTCCCTATCATGGGCATCAGGTGGGACCATTGGTGACTGTTTTTCTTGGGGACATTCACCATCATTATCTTTTTCATGTATAACACAGACATCATCTTCATCATCATCCTCATTGTCAGATACACAATTATCACCATCATCCTGTTGTAGATTAACATTGAAATGTCCAACCTCTAATTTGAAATCTTCCCCAATGCTACTCATCATCGCATGCCAATCATGGACACCTTTGGACTCTCCTCTGAATCCTTCTGTGAACACACATTTTATTCTTGGGTTACCATGTTATTATTTTCAGTTATGGATATGTCTGTTTTGGAGGTGACAACAGTCATACTACTAGTACTACATACAGAGATAGATTAACTAAAGCTTCTAAAATGAAAAGTGCTGGTTACCTACAGTCTCTAATCTGATTCTAGCTTTCATTTCTCTTTTGCACTCTAAAAAATGATACACAGAAACTGATTGGCTGCTATGGGAAATACCTCCACTTGTCTGCTTTAGAAGCTTGAGTTAATCTAACCCTTAGAGTAATAAGCTAGTGCTGGGGAAGTTGCATAACTGTGTTGGACACTCACTTTTGATCTGGACTTGTTTTGACTAGTACCATGTTGAGCAAAAAGTGACCATGATCTGAGTCTTTCTTTGCCACTATGGCAGGTGTATGGAACGTCAGCTATTTTTCTTTTTTTGGCCAAATTACTACATTCATCATCAATGTCTTTTCCACTGTCAGTCACATCACAACCTGCTGATGTTTTATTTGACATTGAACAAGATTTATGTGATATGTAACGGCCTTGCCTTAACTTTCTTCTTCCCACATGAACTTTGTTTCCACTAGTAGAAGATGTTGTATTGCTATTAGTACTAGTGCCAGTTTTGCTAGTACAGGTTGAGTCTGCCATATCCAAGATGCTTGGGACCAGGGGTATTTTGGATATTGGATTATTCCGTATTTTGGAATAATTGCATACCATAATGAAATATCTTGGGAATGGGACCCAAATCTAAACACAGAATGCATTTATGTTTTATATACACCTTATACACACAGGACCTCATTCAGAGGCGCTCACAAAATGCAAGCGCTCGCTCTGAATGAGGGTGGCCATATCTATTTTCCGACCCGGCCTCCTGGCCACTCGCTAGGCTGTGGGTGACCACTCTTTAGTAGTGAGCCCTGGAGCGAGAGAATTTCTCTCTCGCTCTGGGGCTTGTGCACGTGCAGTACGGCCGCTGCGCATGCGCAGGGCCTCAACATCGACCCGCTTGCGAGCGCATAGGCGCTTGCGAGCGTGTCTGAATGAGACCCTCAGCCTGCAGGTCATTTTATACAATATTTTTATAATTTTGAGCATCAAACAAAATTTGTATACATACATGAAATTCATTTATGTTTCATATACACCTTATACACACAGCCTGAAGGTTATTTTATACTGTATTTTAATAATTTTGTGCTTTAAAAAAAGAGTTTGTATCCATTGAACCATCAGAATGCAAAAGTTTCACTTTCTCAGTCATGCTAAAAATATTCTGTTTTTCAGAATATTCCGTATTTCGGAATATTTGGATATGGGAGACTCAACCTGTACTAGGATTAGTATCCTGACCCAAAGACTGATCCATCACTAAATATAATACAGTCTGTTAAACAGCAGGTAAACAGTACTTTATTACACATAGTGAAATAGGAAAAGGGGGAGGACCAATATCTTGCAATTCACAAAATTAAATACCAGCATAGTAGCCACTTTTGCAGTTACCTGGGTAAATTGTGATATTACTCAGCATACAATATATAAAGCTAAATACAAGTTTCTTAAAAAAAAAAACTTTGTGGTTTTTTTTAACACTGTTGGAAACTGATTTTTTTTAGCAGGGGGGGTGCAGATAGGTACAGTACACTTGCAAATACTAGTGTAATAACCCAAACTTTTTCAGATTCCTGCTGTCTGTAAACTGTAATATAACTCAGCACACAATAAGTAAGATACATTTTTGGGGGGTATTTTATTTTTAGATTATCTTGGGAATTATTTGTATTCAGGGGATACATTAAAAATAAAGTTTTGGAATCTCACAAAGAGAGATTATTTCTCCCCAGTGTGTGTCCTCTATATAATTATGGAGAATTCAATAACTTTATAGGCTAGATAGTAAAAATTGCAGGGTCCCACTTTGCAAGTCTTATTGTAGAGAAAGTTTCTTATTGTAGAGAAAGTTTCTTATTGTAGAGAAAGGTTCTTATTGTAGAGAAAGATTAATGTGGAAACTTTGTTCAATCTTCCCTAATAAATATAATGTAAGTGAGAGGTGCATAGTCACCAGCCCCTGGACATTGAATCTGTAATACTGATAGGCAGCAATTCTTTCTCCTTTGCCTAAATGCACTAGTGTCAAAATGGCAGATGAGTGTCCTCACAGTGTCCTTACAGTATATGTGATCAAAAACTAGGGAGTGCAGAGAATAATGGGCAAATTATGTTCAACCAGCTTCACCTTGGGATTGGATTATGTGATCGAAAACACATGGGAAAATGGGGTTCTGTGATTTTGGTGCGCAGGTTTGAGTCATGACTTGGTACTACTCAGTGCCCCTGCCATTACCAAGACATAGTACTGTAGTCAGGGTAGTACACAGGGTAAGCATTTCAGAGGGGGCATGGGGCTGGAAAGGCACCCTCCCTGATTGCTTGCTGAGCGCCTTTACAGCTGCATTCGCTGCGCTGCTGCGAATGTGACAGGCAGGCTGAGGCAGCCAGGGCAGCAGTGTCATGGGTGGGCCTGACATGGCGAAACTAAGGAGTGGTCCGGGTGGCCGCAGACAAAAATGACATTTAAATTCAGGTGGTTCGACGATCTGGCTAATGGGTGATCTGGACCGCGGACCACCCATTAGCCAGATCACTGATCCTCCTGAATTTAAATGTCATTTATGTCAGCTTCTGCCCATTCAGGAACTGATTTCACTGATATCACGCAGCGCACGCACACTTGGGTGTGGTGTGCTGTGCCCAAGAAGAGGAGCAATGGAGGAGCTGCCTCAGCTGTGCACCACAGCGCCAGGAGGAGGACTTGCCGAACAGTGAGTGAGTGAGTGACAGCTGGCAGCTGCCTGTCCCTAAAAGAGGTGAAGGGGCCAGTCAGCTAGCTTTAAGCTAAGCTACAGTATATCAATTGCATACAAACAACGTGTAAAAAATGGTAAAATGTAAAACGTGGGGGTGCAGTTTTTTTTTACATCTTTTTATTTAGGTGAGTACAGATACAGGAGTCAAATCACTTATTTTACAACATACTGAACGTTACATTTCAAAATATGAAACACTGTAAAGTGACATATCAAGAGTACATACATTTAGGATGGCCCAAATTTATAGTTTGCAGGGGGTCAATGAACACCCTAACAATGGCCCTAATTGTAGTAATTAATAAGGGTTATGGTCTGATTTAAGATAGTAGGTTTGTTCTTTGTTTTGCTGTCCCTCTTTCACACTTTTGCATGTCTGGATAGTCGGAGACAAGACATTATGTTTATAAAAAGAGACAGTATTCGGTTATCTGCTAAAAAAACAAAAAGCATCTGACAACTCATGTTAGCAATGTTATGACCTCATTTCTTTGATACATACAACATTTAGAAATGATAACAGCTGTCACAGTGTTTGGTCACACATTCCATCTTTGTCATCTCTGCCTTGAGCTACTATGGTGGATGGTCAAGGTGAATATCGGAGTGAAAAAAATTCAGGAATTGTAGGAGAGTTTGTATCATTTATTTAACTTTGCATCTGTTCATTAAGCTTTGCTGCTTGTTCTCACCTTATCACCTATTTCAACCTTAACATTTTTCAAGCTGATTTTGTAATGTTTCTGCCTATCTGACCTCTCTTGGTCAGGAACTGATTACCATACTGGTCAGGAACTGATTTCCTTACTGGTTAGGAACTGATTACCTTATTGGTCAGGAACTGATTACCATACTGGTCAGGAACTGATTACCAGTAAACACATTACAGTATGTTTGTTCTATGAGAAAAAGGAGTGCTACAAGAAGGCCTCAGAACACAAATTTCCTTGTTTATTAGATTTAACAGAATGGATTTTTTTCAAAAGATTTTAGTACTAATATGTATGTCCTTTGCCATGCACACAGGAAAGTCCTTCAGGACCATACGCTGTCCAATGTACAAAGCATTCACGCATACATCTATAATGTTAGAAATCTAAATTTTCCCAGACTTCATATTCAGAGTCCTTGTATTATAATTAATTGTGTGTTACAATTTTTGAAAGAACATAGATGTTTGGCCAGCTTACTGTAAGTAAAGAAGAGTAAAAAAAAAACATGATCTTTATTGACGACATAAATTGTACTCAAATAGTAACAGAATTGATAATGTTCAAAGATGTTTATTTGGAACCTAATTCAACAGAAGAATATTGGGGATTAATAGGTATGGACATCAGGCTTTGTCTCTTACTTAATATTTTGGTAAAATTAATATTTAGTAGCAGTTTGCTTCTGAGAAGGAATGGCATTTACTAAATTAGACTGGAATTTTTCCCAGATATTAGTCACCTGCATAGACACAAACAATTTGCTTCAGATGCATCGGAATTAGAAAAAAAAGGAAAATTATTTTGGATATCTGCCATAATTGCAAAAGGTGTGGATGATTGGGGACTGTTATTACAGGTAAACTTGGCCCAAGGTAGATATTTTGTCTGCTTTAACAGATTCCCTAGAACATAGCACCGTAAATATTTGGTTTGTTTATTGTGCTTGTCTGTTGGTCAGAAGGTGATAATGATAAAGAGAAGAAAAAATATTGCAAATAAAGTTTTCCAAGAATTGAAGAGGTACTAACTACTAAAGATGACATGTTGCAGCATTTTATGTAACTTCAAAATATAGATGGAATTAGATTAATTCCTGTGATAAAAAGAGGAATGATCCATTTTAATAAATGTGCCAATCACCAAGTTACTATATAATCAGCTATAACATTTATGGAATGGTGTATTAGGAATGCACATTGGAAAAATATGACCAATAAGGTGATTTCTCAAAGATTTTGATTCACACATGTTGCACAATAATTTACATATTACTATCTGTCTTGTGAAATACGGTAGCTCTAAGGGCTTGAGGAGGACATCTACAGCAGATGTCATGCCAGTTTTCAGTCATGACTGCTTGTCTCAAGCTAAAAGGTATAAAGGAAATATTTGAAGGAACTGTAAAATGAAGCCTCATCCCTAGAGGGAAGTGGTATGTAATACCGCCGGCCGCCTGGCCGTGAGTTCGAATCCCGGCAGCCAGCTGGCAGACAGCTGGAGAGATCCCGGGAGCGGCAGCCCGACAGCGCTGGAAATCCTGATCGTCCCTAGGTAAGTACTTACTAACCTTAGCCCCCTAACCCTACCCCTCCTTAGGGGTGCCTAACCCTAACCTCCCCCCCTGTGCCTAACCCTAATCTCCCCTCTGTGCCTAAACCTAACCCCCCCTTCCCCGCTGCCTAACCCTAAGTCCCCCGGGGGGGTGCCTAACCATAACCTCCCCCCGGGGGTGCCTAACCCTAACCCACCCTCCCCCTAGCCTAACCCTAACCGTCCCGGGGGGTGCCTCAACCCTAAGTCCCCTCGGGAGCCCTAAACCTAACCCTCCCCCCCATGGCTGTCCGCTCGCGGCACCCGGCATCAGAAAAATGGCAGGCGTCTAGATTTAGATGCCTGGCATTTAACCCTCGCTTGGATAAAGCAGTCGGGAAGCCGGCTGTCGGGCTTACGTCAGCCGGCTTCCCGTTTGCATCCCCCCTAGGGAGGGTTTGACATGGTATGGCCAAAGTGTGAGTGTTAGAGATTATTAATATAGGTTCTGAATAATTAAAATGTCCCTGAAAAAACTTTGAGATAAATTGTCCTTTTTGGAATGTATTGAATCTGGTTGGTAGGTGATAGCAAAATTAAATTGGATTTAGATAGGGGATAAACTGACCTGGCAATGACTAAGCGTATTGTTTTTTCTCAATGAATGCTAAGGGGAAATTTATTAAACCTATTAAAGAGTGGAGAAGCTGTCCATAAAGTCAATAAGCTTCTACCTATTATTTCATAGAATGTACTTGATAAATGCTAAAGGTGCCCACCCACTAGATGATTTATTTGAGCGATTGAACGAGAACGTTATCGTTCAATCGTTCGCAAATCATTTGCAAACATGTCTAAAAGATGCGCGATCCCGCTGGTCGTTTAGACATCTATCATCGAGCAAACATACTGGACAACCTGATGAGAACGTCAAGTTCAGCATGTTTGCAGATGATTGATGAGCCTGCACTGAACGACTGCTCCTTCAGTGTAGCCTCAGCACAGACTGACAAACGACTGCACGATTACAATGTCGTAATCGTGCAGTCGTTGTCATGTCTTCTAGTGGATGGGAACCTTAACTGTAAGCTGCTTAGTTGCTATGGCAACTTCTCCACTTGCCCACTTCTCCATTCTTTAGAAGGTTTTATGCATTAGGCTTTAGGGTTTTTTGAGTGCCACGCAAACTGTAGTGGAATAAACAGCCCCATGTTCTGTAATCTATGCATCCATTCTTCAGAAGCTTGATGTACCACTTTCTAATGTCATATATGATTTCTATGGGAACTTGTTGGCAAAATAAAGCACAGAGTTAGGTTTGTTGCACACAGGAGAACATTGAGAGAAGGCAGACCCTACCTTTATCTCAGAAACATCAACTGCAACCAAAATTGGTCATTTGGGATCTGGATGAATGAGAGAGCGAACACTGATTTTAAATGGTCTATTTGCTAAGCTTTGGATGGAGATAAAGTAAATGGAGGTAAAGTACTGACCAACCAGCTCCTAACTGTCATATTTCAAACTCAACCTGTGACATGGCAGTTTATCTCCATTAATTTATCTCCATCGAACGATTAGTAAATAGTCCCCTTAGGCTTTTTTCAGCTTTCAAAAGACCTGGGTTGCTTCAAGTGGCCAAGTAAATTCCCTCTCTTTTTAGCCAGTACCATAACATAGCAACAATGGTAGAATATTATTTTGCCCATTATCGTTAATAGTTTGGAAAGCTTGGAAAGTTTTGTACAGACCTAAGATTACCTAGTTGGGTCCAGTCTAAGTTTAACTTGCACTTTAAAAAGGTTCAAAGAAAACACTTTCTCAGATCTCTTCTTCAAAAACACACTATTTTATTTTGCATATAAAGAAATTTGTCTTCATTTCTATAAGTCTAAATAGCAATAGTTTTTGTTATTATTGAAAAGAAAAACAGAATATTATTTAAGTAAACCACCAAGAATTTACCGAAAGTGAGTTCATGAAATATTTTTGTAAACTCGTAAGACCATTTGCTGTTTTAATTTAACTAGCAAGTCTTCAGTTGATGCAGAGTCTAGAATCGTCATCTTACTTCTAAAAATATAGCCTGCTCTAGCTGGAGAGATAGAAGGTCTTATAAATCCCGTACAGTATCTACTTTTTTGTTTACATATGAGGGAAGGAGATCAATGGGACAATTATTGTATAAGCCTCACGAGGAGGCAGTGAGTTAGCACACTTAATGTGAAAAAAAATTAGAGAATTCAAAATAATGACTAGGCAACGTGTTAAAGTGTTGTCAAAACAATCAAATAAAAGTTTTGAAGATAAATTTGGTTCCATTTAAAAATGTATCCAGCGGTTATGATGCTTATATGTTTAAAAAGGTTGAGAATTAACAGATATGTTTTTAAAAGCACTAGACAATTACAGTATATGCATCCATATCAACAAAATGATAGGAGCTCCAGAATACATTAAAACTGGCACAGAATAAATATAAATTCACAGCACAATTTTACTAAATACATAAAATTCTACATACTGTACTGTATCTATTTTTTTGTTCTGTTGCCATCTTTATTGTGCAATTCTGTTCTAAGAACTATGGTTACTGGCATTATATCTTCCCTTCAATTGTCATCTTGGATTTCAGTCAGTACCTACTGTACATGTACAAACCTGTTTTTTTTATATAGGTCATTGCTTGTATATACTGTACCATGCTGCCATGAGTGTGTTTTTGCATTAGTGCTATAAACATTATCATTTCATTTTTGCTGGCATTCTACTGAACCATGTTTATCCCTGTTTTGTCACTTGTCCGAACCACTTGCTTGTAATTTCACTAATTATTTCCTTAATTCTGTTGGTTTGATTTGTTATCAGCCAGATGTAATGGACAACTGTTTCTTAAACTACTACTATTACTGATGACTGGAAGTACATCCAAATGGTTCCAGGCAGCTTCCATAGGCAATAGATACTAGTTTTTTGAAGTTCCTGGTAAATGTTTGTGACAAAGAGTAGTTCAATTTCAGTCAAAAGGTCGGGGTAGGCAGCAATGAAGGCAAGGTCCAAGTCATTCAAACTAGGTATGTGAATTAAGTGTAGTTTTGGCCTAGGATGTATTGATGACCAATCCTGTTATGGACACACTCGTCCATTACTTGTCCTTCATTTGACTCCAGAGGATATGAAGGACGTGATGTTTCAGTCACAAGATCTGTCCAGGATGAGTCTCAATGTGGGACTTTCCACTCTGCATTTATCTAGTCATTATATATGCACTGTGATATGCACCAATTACATTGAATTGTGGAGTATTAAATACTCATTATTAATCAAAATGAGATTTGCTTGTGATAGCACCAGCACTGTTTACAAGTTAACATGCACTGTTAACAAACCTATGATGCTTTGTGGTTTATGTCTTGCAAAGTTGTTACATTGAAATTGAATGAAACCATGCTATCAGAGCAACACTAAAATAAATATCTAGCTTCATAAACACAACTTAGTCTACACTGTGAGCGATTTAACCCCTTCCAAAACAGCATTAATAATTAAACTAATAATGCAAAACAATAATGCAAAACAAGTACATACTTTATAAACAAATATAATATGTCATTTGACTGGTATGCTGAACACATACTGTCCAAAACAACCAGTGGAAAAAAACATGTCACATTTGATCTTTTCATTTATGTTGTGCACTGTAGTTCTACCATGTTTTGCAAATATATCCATTCTTTTCTCTTGTAGCAAACGCTTGCCATGACTGCCTTTCCTATTAGGTACCTTCACTTTTTGCATTTCTTTGAGCTTAAGACCCTTTGGGGATCCTCCATTATACTTGAAAAAATGTTGTGCTACAATTCTCTCCTTTGCTTTTTTTAATTAGATCTGAGATATATTTAGAAGTGCGCTTCCCCAGTTCCCCGAGAGTTTTACCAACATAAAACAGACCTCAGGGACATCCCAACCGGTAAATTACTCCAATAGTGCAATGATTAATAAGGATGTTATTTCAAATTCATGGATCCTCTTGGAATTAGCAAAGCGGACACTTTTATTAACATATCTGCATATATTATAGTGTCCACATTTAAACACACCTTTTAAATTATTATTTTTTTCCAACTATATTAGGTTGTTATTTGTTTTAGTCTTGTAGACAATGTGATTTAACTGATCTCTGATGTTTGAAGCAACTGGGTCATGTTCTAGTACAGTACATGCCAATTGTTTTACAAAAATGTACTTTATCTAATGGGAGCAAGTATCTAGTAATGGTTCTCAGTTTATCATTATGTTAGCTGTTCATATGGTTTCTATCACCAGTATGGAGTTGCTACTTTTTCTGTTTTTACAATAATTTCTTATGAGTTTCTTCAGAATTTTATGATCGTGTCGTTTTCTCCTGATAATGATCAAATTGGAAGACATCACCGCAGCTGTCTCTTTGAAATACATTTCATTGATGCTGGGTAATTATAACAATTGATTCATTAAGGATCACTATTGGGATCGCAGCTCCGTAATCACACGCAGATCTGCTGCTATCGCAATGCCAGCATAGAGACGCCCACTGCCTCTCACTACCGCTATCTCACATCCGTAATACCTTGCAGTCCTGCGTATACATCGGTAACATCGAGCACCATCGGCCTCTCATGCACAATGACAGCAGCCCTGACCTTACTTAGAAATTGCTAACCTCATTGCAAACAGTAAGTACTTAAGCTACATATGCCGTGGCAATGGCTAATTTATGCATGCCCATGTAATGGCATTCAAACGGACAGGCACACCTGCGTTTCTCCAACTACACCCTTGTCACCACCCCCAAACGCTGACTACCTGTTACTCACTCTGCGATGGCTTACCGTGCTCTGCATAATCGCAGTGTGATCGCAGTGTAGCCTTTGCACACGCACACTGCGATGCATACGCATGCACAGTACACAACAATCGGCCAACTGCGTGCGCTGTTACAGTTGCAATCCTTAATAAATCAGGCCCTCTGTTCATAGTAGAACTGTTTTTCTAAATTGTTGGTTTCTATAGGTTTCTGTTTTAGAATCAATGTGACTAATCTGACATTTTATGTCAGACTGTTAATACCTGTGTGTTGTACTGAATCTGCTCATCTTCACAGCTTTACAATTAGCACTATGGGGCATATTTATTAAAAATGTTGATATACCCTGGAACATGAACAATCCTTATTACTGTGTATCATGTTAATATGAATAAATAAAGTGAAGTGACCATGACAAGTGCTCCAAAAAGCCTGCTATGGTGATCATTAAATAATAAAATAATAGCAGACTCTAATATGCAGAGCGTAGAATTTGCGATGGCTATTATGATCACCTGAACCCGCCAGAGAGGGATTGCAAGATCCCGCTCTGTTCGAGCTTCCTTCATAGGGAATAGCAGGCAAGTTTTAAAAAAGCTAAGCTTTTCTGAGCATGTTAAATAGCCATCCCCATAGAAAACTATGGGGATGGCTGCTGGGAGAGCTGTAACTCTCAGCCTTCTTTTGCGCATACTGTAAGTCACCTATGCAGAGCCATAACTAGACTTTTTGGCCTGTGCCAGAGAGAGCATTGGTGCCCCCCCCATTTTTTAAATAGAGACATAAGATACTGCACCTGGAAAAGGGCCATGGCTTCATGGGAAGAGATAAGGGAGGCTAGGAGAAGCTGGGGATCAAATAAGAGGAAGCTACAAGTTAGAATGATAATAAACAGGAAAATTGACAGGCCCAAACAGCGCCCCCTGACCTGTGGTGCCCTGTGCCATGGCACAGGTCGCACTACCCTAGTTACAAATAGAGGTGTGGCCCACGGCAACCAATCAGATTTTATAGAATGTACTAAATAAATCATAGCTGTAATCTGATTGGTTGCTTTAGGCAACACCTCCAATTGTTTTTTTTTTAGAAGATTTGATACATCCCTCCCTAAGGGGCATATTCAATTGGGTGCATGTATAGCAAAATCCCAGACCTGAGAGGTTTTACCTGCAGGTGTGGGGTTTTTGCTAGTTAATTAGGTGCGTGTTTTTCTCTTTTTTGTGCCCCGGGAGCTTTTTTTTCACACACCTCCAGAGCAAGTGTGATTTTTCCCAAAATTTTTACTTTTGAGGAAAATCACTGGGACTTGCTCTGGGACCCCGGCAGCACCCCACCTGAGGACTAATTAAGTAATTGGAAGTATCCAATTAGCTTAATTAGTCCATAATTACTCACCTTCTGCAGCGCTGTCTTCTACATCTTCTTCTTCATCCAGCGTCGGAAGCTGGGTCCTTTGCTGCAGGGTGAGTATGTCAGTGTGTGTGAGTGTTCGTAAGTGTGTATGAGTGAGTGTGTGTAACCCCCAGTGTGTGTGGCCCCCCCAGTGTCTGTGTGCTCCCCCCCGGAATGGGTGCTGGGAGAACTACATCTTCCAGCAGCCCTTGCCTCCCCCACCAGCCCCTGGAGCCTACCAGCAGCCCCCAGGGCTCCCAGCAGCCCCCTCTCCAGTGAGAAGATGGAGAGGAGGCCACCGGGAGCCGCAGAGACCACCGGAGACCCCCGGCCAGGTAAGGGAAGATTTTTTATTTTATTTTTTTCTCGTGCGGCGGGGTTTTCAGAGTTGAAAACCCTGCGACCACTTTTGTGATTGGGAGTGTGCATACCATGGTATTCCAAAATTGGACGCTAAACCTCGCGCCCAATTCAATATGCCCCTAAGTGTTTAAAAGCACCCACTACTATCTGATTGTCTGACTTGAATAACAGCTACTTTTTCCTCAATTCTGTACACCACAATTTCACAGATACCAATACCAAATGCCATTCTAATAGCACCATATTGTGAATCAGACCAGAACTTACTCAATCTAGAGGCCACCACCATATTTTCCAACAAACTATGCTACCTGTTGCATCAGTAACCTATTGCAGATCAAATGACAATGACAAGCCTTTTTTATTTCTCCAAGAAAATCAACCTCATAAAAATGGGCACTTATTAGAACAATGTAAATAGTCTTATCTGAAATCCAAACCAGGGTCCTCTACGTTTCTGCCAAAGCGCTCCAAGGTACAGAACAGCACTAACACAGGAGACCACCCTATGTGTTTCATCACTGGGACTTTGTCAGGGGTCTCAGTGATAAAACACTTTGGATGGCGTTTGTGCTGGCCTGGACCTTAGATCGGTTTGCCAGGCTAGAGATGTAGTGAATCCCAGTTCAAATTTCAGATAAGCCTATTTGCATGTTTTAATTGTGAGTGGTCATTTTCATGGAACTTTTAAATGTTGTTTAATAAAATCCAGCAGTTTTATACTATGTCAGCCCCCATGGTTCTGGTTTCACATTCTAGCTGGGAAGCGGAGATCTGCAAATTATTAATGAGTATATTGATATCTAAAAGGAAGTTATGTTCCAGCACCAAAATACCACTTGTGTGAGTTACATATTTCCTCTTATAGGTGGTAAACAAGTTTCTTATAATTTATTTTACAGTATTTATTTCCTTGTTCGGTATTAGAGGATTAGGATCTATTTTATACACAGGAGTGTTAGTGATGACCCCATTTTAAACAATTTGAAAAAGAAGAAAAAAAGAGAGGCATCACAATGCACAGAAACTTTTGCTGAATTTATAATACTTTTTGATTATTTATTCATACCATTTTACATTTGAGAAAGAGGATATCTAAATACTCTATGTTGTAAAATTTTACTTTTAATGTATATTTTTTTAAATATGTGGATAGTCTACAAAACATGTCAGTGAAGTATTAAAAAATATAGAAAGTGAATATGTTAGAAATTTGTGAATATAAAATAGAATTAAACAAAAAAGTTCACCGTGACACGATGAGATTATTCTTATTATTTGTACCGAATTCACATTGTCGTATGTGTATGGGTATAACGTTAATTTTTATATGAATTATTTTAGTATTGTTAAACACTTAGTTATACAATTAACAATGTTATCAGATTTAGGGCCTCATTTATCAATTAGTTTTATCATTCACAATGTAACTGGTTGCGTATGATAAATGGTGCTCCAGCCAATAAGTTCCAAACTGTCATTTTTCAAACAGATGACAGTTGGGAGCTGATTGGCTGGAGATCCATCATCATATGCAATGAGTTTTATCACTTGTTTAGAATATTTGCAGTGGGATCCTGCATTTGTTTTTTTCTTGTGAAGGTCTTATTTCTGTGGTCCCTGTATGGTTACAGTGTTAAATGTAATCTCCATATAGCAACATTGTTTTCAATTCTGATTCTTACTGTTACAATGTTGTTAGGAAATCTCTTTGTAGCTATATATGGTAGTTCTCTGAAAAAGTTGCTGAAGTTGTACAACAATTTTTCAGGTGTAGTTTGAACATAGGTAATTTAATGTTAACAATACAGTATAATAAACAGTATTAAAATATGAGAATCATTTTGAATCACTTTTTTTAATTTGTCACTAATTAAGCTTATTAAGCTGAAATATTATCTCTTTACAGCATGACTGGAGTTTATTAGTAACATAACAGATGTAATCTTGGAGACTTAGGGCCTGATTCAGAGCCAGACGCTATTTGCGCTCGCTCATTCAGAAAAAGGGGCCGGTTATTTAAATTGAGCGCTCGCTCTTTGCGGTCTGTTGACGCTTCTATGTCGGAGCGAGCGAACGAAACACGCGCTCGCTATTTTGTAAAGACGCCCCCTGGCCGCTCACATCCTACGTCATCTCCACTATTTATTAGATTAATCGAGTACATCGAAAGGCGTCTGTACTGCTCTCAGTGCTTGTGGTAGGATTTTCCTACAGCAATCATGCGAACAGTTCAGGCTAAGAGACAACCAAGTGACGTGGCCGATGATGCTGCTTTGTTAATTATGCACACCCTTAAAACGCCCATTTTGACCATTTGGCACGCCTGCGTTCGATCACCACTCCCCGTTTTCAAGCACCTTCCCCTGTTACCACCCAAATACGCCTCATCCTGTCACTCAAATTAGCAGGCATTCGCTATTTTGCGAGTGGTCGATTTCCGACCGCACTGACTGGTTGGCGCATGCGCATTACGACTCATACGCATGCTCAGATGTGCGAACATCGCTCAGAGCGAACAAGCGGCCGCTTACGAGCGGCTCTGAATCAGGCCCTAACTCCCAATCTACAGTACATAACAAGGTAATCAGAGGGTTTTATAAATGCAACAAAAGGTTCTTGTGCATTGGGTATATTGATAAAGAATCCAAGTATGTGCAATTGACACATATTGAAGTAGGCGTTTTATGATAATATATGTATGGTACTGTATCTTGTCTTGTGTTTGATAGATTGTTCTGCTTTGGTTTCGGTGGTGGATGAGTACAGGCAGCCAAGTCTATATTTGGAATATACAACTGGACTCTGATTATATGAAATATTTAACTATACTTATTCAGGGGACACATTTTCACCATTGATATATTTTATATCAATTTTGCTCATGTATAATAAATGCAATGCACTATATTTTTAAGTAACCCAAAATAAATGCTTATCTATGAATGTGTAAGAGATAATGCAGGAAGCCTGCACAAGGGAAAGACATTATTACATCCCAAGAGAAAATATATATTATAAAACACAGGTGAGATACATTACATCTCAGCATGCCAAATATATATCGGAAATGTACTAAACATTATGTAAAGCTTGTTTTGAAAAAATGTTGTATGCTGCCAACTAGAAACTTCCATACAGAGCTTCCTATGACACCACATTGTTTCTGCATGTGACAGGAGCCTCAAACCATACAATGGGGGAGATGTATGAAGCTCAGGAGCGGTATCAGCACACATTATGTGTGCTGATACCGCTTCTCCCCGATGTATGATCGGGGGGTATGGCGGTAAATGACAGGGACGCTGGAAATAATCAAAGTGCAAGGTGTGGTGTGAAAGCTGTAACATGGCTGGGCCCTGGCCAGTTGTGCAGTTGGTGGAGCATTAGAGCATGGGGCATGTGCACTAAGGAGAAAGTCTCTCTCCATAGGTGCTGGTTGCTGTGGTTGGGGCTATGTGATCTGCAGGAGGCAGAGTGCCTCCTGCAGATCATATAGCCCTGCCCACAGCAACTGTCACCTATGGGCAGAGACTTCCTCTTGAGTGCACACCCCCCCCTGCCCTCACATGCCCTCCTCAATACCATCATGTGGGTGCAGCAGCTGCCACCGGTGCCCCCGTACAGCACACATACTATTTTTTTGTATTTTTTAAGAGGGGCTGTGGCCATTGTCTAAAATTCTGGTAGTACCGCCCACTCAAATACGGGCAGATAATGAAAGGATGTAATCCACAATCCTCATACCCATTGGAATGTAGCCCCAAAATCTTTTGCTAATGAGCAATTCGGAACAATTCTTTTAGAAAAATCACTCATCAACAAGTTTCATCAAGATCATATTTCATTTGTGTCACTATGGTTTTTTTTGGGCCACACGCATATAGCGATTAATGCTGTTTTTCATATGAGCGCTGTTCCTTGTTTTGATACTTATGTTTAAATTAAATCTGGAGGGTAAATTTACTAAGATGGGAGTTCTATTAAGAATTGATGTTGCCCATAGCAACCAATCAGATTCTACTTCTCTTTTATCTAGCACCTACTAGAAGATAATACCTGGGATCTGATTGGTCGCTATGGGCAACATCACTTCTTAATAGAACTCCCATTTTAGTAAATTTACCCTTGGATCTATATATGATTGCAATAAAGTAAATATACACATGTCTGAGAGAGAGCATATGATTACTGCAGTATATTTGTCTTTAATATGATAAAAGACAACAGATAAATAATGTATGGCTATGGCTGAAATAAGTAACACTACATAAGTGCTACATAGAGAAGATGATGGCAATAAAACAGCATGCAATAACTTTACAGGTTTATTCCCTGCACAGAGTAACATTTCAGCTGCACAGATCAGACTGAGCAATTGAGAGATGTGTAAGGAAATGATAAAAAATGTATTAGGCTGAGACACGTTAAGCTTGAAGGATCTGCTGTTATGAACTTTTCAAATTGGAGTCTCTGTGACTTTGTTGCAATGGGCTAATCCTAGTGAAATATGAAGTAGTTATTTGAGATATATATTTTTTAATCTGCCTTTTAAGACTAACGTAAATTTAATTTGCTATATATTCTTCACTTTATCAGATTAATCCTGATTTTAGAGCGGCACTTGATAACATATTCTGTGCCTGTTGGCAATAGGAAAGAAGTTGAAGCATGTGGCTTTTTAAGTTGTAGACTCTTGAATTGTACAGTATGATTTATGTATATACATTTTTTTATTCCTAATTTAGTGCATACAATTTTACTCAGTGATGTAGACTTTCCTGACACAATTAACTTGCCAAAGTGCAAATGCAAGATACAAAATGTATCCCAAAATGTACAGTAAGTATAGGTCAAAACTTGATGTCACCAAGTATGAGGAGTGATAAGAGGACATTTGTATCACTGGCCCCTATATATTATACTGAGGATGCACCTTCATTAATATCATAATCTGGATGGGCCAGGGTCGCCTATTTTTCTGTCTTCACTCCCCCTCATGTCAAAAGCTATCATAATGTGGTTGTGGATATGATAATATCAGTAGGGGCCGACAGAGAACAAATCCAAAAGATTTACCATACCGCCCCCATAAAAATGTGTTAGAGGAGCCCATAGATGGGGTTAGCTACTGGGGCCAAGCTCCGGAATGCTTAATAAATCTCACCATACAGCTGCTCCAAAAAAAAACCTGTACGGATGCTATTGGAAATGGGCAAACCTCAGCAGATAGTGTATCCCTGATATCTGCTGTGGTACACCCTACATGCATACTGAGGAAGCTCCCATTTTGCGGGTATGCTCTGATAACAGCAGTTTGAAGGTGCCCACACACATACTGATCTGCCCACGATCAGCCAATGTGTACGATTTGCCTTGAAACTCTCCCCGGCAGCTCAGCACACGATCTCCACATGATTTGCACACGATTTGGTGTCCAATCTTCAAACAATCTCTCCTGCATCCAGACTTTTTACAGTGCATCACGTCCTAGATTGTCAGATCTGCCCTACTGCACGGCAGAACTGAAGATGCGATGTGCGACCAGCGAGGATGCGCATCGCATCATGATCGTGAGTGGGGACTCACAATTTTCTCACGATTTGGCCATATTTTACACGATCTGTCATTCCAATGTGCCGGAATCGGCCAAATCGTGTAAAATATCGCTATGTGTGTGGGCACCTTGAGGCTGATTTCCTGCAAAATTACTAATTAAATATGTCCCTTAGACACAATGCATTTTTTTTCTTATACAGAATATGCAGCATAAGCAGCTAATATGGTATAACATTCATTAAGAATAATACAGTAAGGACCACAGAAAATGGTGAGTTTGTTTGTTTAGAACTGAAAAGACTGGTGAAGCTTCGGGGACAAGGACAAGCACCAGGGTGGCACAATAAATGTCTTTTATATACAGTTTATGCAGTACATGGCCTAAGCATAATTTCCACGGGTTGGGTATGAAATCCCGGCTGTCGGGATGCTGCTGTTCAGAATACCGATAGTGGCATCCCTACAGCCAGAATCCCGACACCCATAAGAACGGCTGGTAAGTATTTTCCCTACCCTAACCCTAATCCTCCCTTCCCAGTGCCTAAACCTAACCACCCCTCCTTAGTGCCTAAACCTAACCTCCCCCTCCCTGCACCCTAGACCTAATACCCCCTCCCCGGTGCCTAAACCTAACCTCCCCCCTAGTGCCTAAACCTAACCTCCCCATCCCCGCACCCTAATCCTAACACTCCTTCCCCGGTGCCTAACCCTAACCCTCCCACTAAAGCCTAACCCTAACCCCACTACCTAACGCTAACCTCCCCCGATACTTACCTTCGGGATGCCGATGGTTGGGATTCTGGTGCCGGGATCTCGACCTGTTGGGATTTCGACGCAGGTATTTAGACCGTCGGCATCCCACACATGCAGGGATGCCGACTACATCCCAGTTTCCACGATGTTCTGCAAAGATATTGTAAACAGGACCAATGCTATCAATAGTAGAAATGAGCAGTTCGGTTTTGCTGAAAACCGAATACACCCTGAACTTGAGGGTTCCGTGTCTAACTCAGTCCCAGCTTTGATCACTTTGGGTTCTGATTAGAGCTGAGTCCTGACTTGGGTCTTCTCACCAAGTTCGGGACTCGGATCTAAAAACTGGATCTCTCATAATTTGGATCACGGTTAAGTCCCTCCCTCCTGATTTCAGGTGCTGTGAGGTGGACAAAATTGACTGGAAATGAATGTTATTGTTGTTAATAATACTATAGGAACAAAAACAAGTCAGAGCTACATGAATTTAGCTGTTTTTATAAATTTTTAAAGAAATCCAAAACTGGTGGTTTTGCTGAAATCAAAACATGACAATAATTTAGAATCAAAACCCAAAAAAAGTGTGTGTGGGGGGGGGGGGGGGGTCTGTGCACATCTCTAATCAATAGGCAAATGTAGACTGTTTCCAAGAGAGCAAAAGGTTAGAAAGCACCAGTGATACTCGACGAGTGAAATACATAGTCACATGACCAGCCATTTGAATGCCCCCACACACACAGCTCCAGTTGCTGATAGAAAGGAGATGTATATGAGTAGAGGGAGCCACAAAGCAAGTGGGTACCACATCTGTGGGGGGCACTGGTCCTGATTACTAGTACTAGGTTCCACATTATCTGAATCTACAAAATTGACAGAACAAAGCAGCAAGTGAATGAGCTCAGCAGAATGAGCTGAGGAAGAATAACTTACTAAAGTGAAAAACCACAAAAGCAGAGTGTATAAGCTTTATTGTGATTACACTCACCTAGCATGGAACTGTAGGCCAAGATGTTGAATCTGCAGGTACAAAAGTATTTATAGTGGGACTGATGCACAGAGCATAAGGGAGGATAAAGTAAGTTATTTAAATGTAGTTTTAATAAACAAGAGTGGTAAAAGGGGTCTGTGTGATTTTACATTTCTATATTTTTTTTACTGTATTCCAGCTGATATATTGAATAACTTTGACTTCAAGCAGCCACAACATCCATTAGCCATTCACACTTATTTCAGTGCAGCCACCCATCTCATGTAACATGAACCACTGTTTCCACCTACTTATCACCATTCACTTACCAACTGTAAATGATTGTCATAATATTGTACCATTACTGTTTTACTGTATGCCAATCCCTCAGAACACCCTTTCCAATGAATTAACAGGTCTTTTATTTTTCTACTATGCACAATGACACATGTGCAGAACCATACACTACACTATGTAGATAAAAGTGATTGGACACAGACAGCAAATAGATCAAAAAGATTTTAGATTTTCAGTGTTTTGTAGGACCACCACGTGCAGTGATTGCTGCAGACACCCTTCTTGGAAAACTGTCCACAAATTCCTGGACAATAGCATGCGGTATGCTTTACCATTCTGCCTTAAGTACAGTGACCAACTGTGACACTGAAGAAGGTCGAGGCAGCCTAGAATTCACTCATCGCTCCAGTTCAACCCAAAGTTTCATAATGGTGCTAATAGCATCACACGGGATGAATGGGGTGGCTTTACAAGGGTAAAACATGCCAGCAGATATTTGGACAGAAGACACAGGTGAAATATGAGCTGCAGGATACTGTCAGATTGTTGACCAGGAAAATATTTCTTGTTTGGGTTTTAGCGTCTCTGAGTGAAGATGGACATTGTTGTTGCCCTCTGTTTCACTAATCTCGCTTCTCTGCCTTTGCTGTAATCCTGCAGGTACAATGGAGGCGATTAGTCTACAAGACCCGATGATGACGCATGTGGAATTTTATATACAGATCACCAGTACTGCATCCACAAGTTTCACCTTGTAAAATACATCAATAAGGAGCATTGTTTTAGACCGTGAGAATTTACTGTAAGGAAAAAAAAAAGACAATCAATAAAACCTTTATTTATCCCGGTGATTTTTGGCCAAACTTAATTCCATAGATGGATATGCCGCTCTTATAATCAACATTGTTTCTTGGCAAGGCACCACAATACTCTGCATTATCAGATAGCAAAGAATAGAACATAGAAATGATGCATAACAACTCATAGCTGCCATAATGAAGCATTAGACGGAGTGGGTAATGTGAGACCATAGGAGATAGAGGTACGGTATGAAGATAGGGCCTCGTATCCGGTGAGGGAAGGATAGGTTATAGTGAAGAGGTGGGTTTTAAGAGAGCAAATACAAATGTGTATGCTATATGTTAGGACTCTGGTCAGGCGGTGCAGGGAGTGCCGTCAAATGGGAGCCGCATGGGAAAAGTCTTGGGGGTATATTTACTAATGGTTAATTTTAATTGATTTTGATCGATCAAAATTGAGCAGCATCGATGTTCTGTTTCTGGAGCTAGAGGTGATGATCAGGTTAGAGGGTGAATGAAAATAGTATGAGAGAGAATATCTCTAGACAAAATCAGAGGTGAATGATGGGGATGTGTTGGTGAGTATCAGAATGTATATCGTATATCCAGGGCCTGATTCTGAGTGTGCAGACACAAAGTGGCCACAAGTGCGGACAATCTTGTGCTAATGCGAGTATCTGTACGGCTTCATGAGTATTGATGTGCCATCCAGCGTTTTGCGTTCTGCAGCCGTCATCATTAGTATCAGCACTTACAACAGCCCCTTGCTGGGCGCAGAAGATCTGTCAGAAACTGGCGCCCTTTTGTCATGTGCATGCTGCAGAATAGTACGGATGTCTGGCTACACACGCACAACACTACCACAAAATGTATTTCTAGGGGTAAATTTACTAAAGTGAGTTTTTAGAATTGGAGATGTTGCCCATAGCAACCAATCAGATTCTAGCTATATCTTCCAGATCAATGGTGGGAAACCTTTTTTCTGCCGAGGGGCATTTTGATATATATAACATCATTCGCGGGCCAGGTGCAGACCACGCCCCCTCTGTGTGATGTCACACAGGGTGCGGCCACAATCGGTGGTGATTACAGCAATGCACGGAGCATCCTGGGGATGCTACGGGGAGCTGTAAGGGAAGCGGTTTGACCATCTGAAGCATCCTAAGGACTCTCCAGGTGGCACTGTTGCATAGATTTTGGCTGCAAGGTGCCATTCTAGGCACCCTGTTAGCCAGATAAGGCTAGCAGAGAAAAGCTCAGAAGGTCAGACCAAATGATTCCGCGGGCCTTATACGGTCCCCTGGGCCTGAGGTTCCCCATCCCTGTTCTAGAAGTTGTTAGCTAAATGTTAAGTAGAATCTGATTGGTTGCTATGGGCAACATCTCCACTTCTAAAAGCTCTCACTTTAGTAAATATACCCCCTTGTGTAAGTTTGAAGGTACCTGCCCATTTTACAGATAGAGGCGGCAATGCACAGAATCTCCATCAAGGTACCTATGCAATGTATGTATGATGCTGTATACTGTATGTGCAGTTTGCTAACAAATGCTGGATATGCTACCTTTGGACTTGCCTCCAACTCACAATCAGGTCCTTAGTAGTTACTGTCAAAGTCAAATAATTGGATATGATCGCTTTACAATTATTATCTGACAATATAGTTGTCTATGGTCGGATGACGTGTTACTAGGATGCTACTTTGCGTTGGTGCAATCCAATGCGCGCAAATCCACAATACACATACACTGATGCATATAACGCACACACATATTTATATATATATATATATACATACACATAGACGTTCGTATGTATATTCACATACGTACACATAAACGCTCATATGCGTATTCACATACATACAGACACATTTCAATACACAGACGCACATATGCGAACGCATACATATAAAATGGTTCCCACACATTATAGTTAATAACCAGAGTTATTAAAGGTATTTGTTAGCTAATAATTATGATGTGAGATGTACTTAAAAGAGATCTTAGGTTCAGAATACAGGGAACATGTCATGTTTGGTATCATACTAAATCCCTGTTTATTTGCAGACATCCGTTTCTATCGGCAAAGAAGTCGCATCATGCATCCGCTAGTTATGGGTAATAGGGAGTTATTGAATAGAATGTTATAACTTGTATGCAGTGTTGTAGCCAGTTTTAACCAGTTGTTCGGCGGGCAGCTACCCAATGTGACCATTGGAGGACTGAGCCATACCCCTGATGACACCGTATGAACTGACCAATGACCAGATTAACCAGAAGCAAGAACTAATGAGAACCTGTCAATTTGTCCCTTTGTTAACTCAGAAACCTGTAAAGTATATAGGCTGTGTCCTGACCTCAGTGTACACACATCTTCTAGCGACTGCAGACTTCTGGATTGATGACTGTATACTGGGACCAGTGCGCACGCATATGTATCGGCTGGACTATTTTCATTGCTTTTTACTCTAATTGTTAAATCTTACATCGAGTTATCCATTTTACATAAATAAATTTTTTGTGCTGTGGCACCACATGATTGGATTGGAAAGCAATTCTTTCTTAAGCGACTTGCAGCACTAAATAGCGACTTATAAGAATCAATATTACAGTAGTGTTTCCCATCAGTGATAGTTTATTATGAGAATTGAAGCAGGATCTTCCTTAATGACAAGTACTTGGTTCACAGTCTACCAATTCAATAAACCTCTACTGTACTGTATCTCTCACTGGTGTCTTCCGCATTTCATACTATAGTGCCACATTGGGAAGTATCTCTCACTCCATGCTGCTGGTGTTAGACAGGAAACTGTCTCCCATTGGGGAGTGTACATTATTTAAAAGATTCCCTAAACCCTCATTCACCAATTTATTAACGATAAAACAAAATATTCTTCATTCATCAACTGTGATGCACAGCGAGGTGAAATAAGTCAAAGTTATATTAAACAACTGGGCCTTTGATTTCAAGAGCCTATTCTTTACAATGTTGTCTCCAGCACATATACAGATTGATTGTTCCATTATGGTGGCAGAGAAAGGATAAAGCATATAAACATATATTCAATTTTGACTTAAAACTTTGATACACATAAAGATTCCCTGAAAGGGATGTTACAAGGGATGTTACATGAATGCTATTGTGATGTGTGAACTGACCCTTTAACAATTAGTATGTTTTTATATCTCCAACACTGGCATGACATAAATACAAGGTAACTTTTAATTTCCATAATTATGTATATTAGGGTGTGCATTCATGGTGGTATTCTCAGCTGCCATACAGCAATCTGGTGTAGTTTGTTCTTAACTGCAAAACTCTGCACTGGCATCCCTACAGGGTTAGGATACCGACACCTGTTAGTAAGTGCCCTACCCCTACCCTAAACCTAACCCTGCCTGCCAGCAGCCTATACCTAACTCTCACCCCCTGCAGCCTAACACTAACCCTCCCCCCCTGCAGCCTAACCCTCCCCCCCGCAGCCTAACCCTAACTCTCCCCCCTAGTGCCAAACCCTAACCTTCCCCACTAGTGCCTAACTCTAATCCTTCCTCCTAGTGCCTAACTCAAACCCTCCCCCCTAGTGCCTAACTCTAACCCTCCCCCCTAGTGCCTAACTCTAACCCTCCCCCCTAGTGCCTAACCCTAACCCTCCCCCCCTAGTGCCTAACTCTAACCCTCCCCTGTAGTGCATAACCCTAACCCTCCCCCCTAGTGCCTAACCCTAACCCTCCCCCATAGTGCCTAACTGTAACCCTCCCCCCTAGTGCCTAACCCTAACCCTCCCCCTAGTGCCTAACTCTAACCCTCCCCTCTAGTGCCTTACCCTAACCCTCCCCACTAGTGCCTAACCCTAACCCTCCCCCATAGTGCCTAACTGTAACCCTCCCCCTAGTGCCTAACTCTAACCCTCCCCTCTAGTGCCTTACCCTAACCCTCCCCACTAGTGCCTAACCCTAACCCTCCCCCGTAGTGCATAACCCTAACCTTCCCCCGTAGTGCCTAACTCTAACCCTCCCCTCTAGTGCCTTACCCTAACCCTCCCCACTAGTGCCTAACCCTAACCCTCCCCCGTAGAGCATAACCCTAACCCTCCCCCATAGTGCCTAACCCTAACCCTCCCCACTCGTGCCAAACCCTAACCCTCCCCCTAGTGCCTAACTCTAACCCTCCCCTCTAGTGCCTTACCCTAACCCTCCCCACTAGTGCCTAACCCGAACCCTCCCCCATAGTGCATAACCCTAACCCTCCCCTGTAGTGCCTAACCCTAACCCTCCCCACTAGTACCTAACCCGAACCCTCCCCCGTAGTGCCTTACCCTAACCCTCCCCACTAGTGCCTAACCCTAACCCTCCCCCATAGTGCATAACCCTAACCCTCCCCCGTAGTGCCTAACCCTAACCCTCCCCCCTAGTGCCTAACTCTAACCCTCCCCTGTAGTGCCTTACCCTAACCCTCCCCCGTAGTGCATAACCCCAACCCTTCCCCCTAGTGCCTAACTCTAATGCTCCCCCGTAGTGCCTAACCCTCCCACTAGTGCCTAACCCCTAACCCTAGCCCTCCCACTAACCCCACTACTTACTATTGGGTTGCAGGCTGATGGAATACTTGTGCCAGGATTCTGAGTGGTGTTGGGATTCCGGCGCCTGCATTCTGAGCACTGGCATCATGACAGCTGGGATTGAAACTACATCCCCTACCGTGGGAGTAGTAGGTATTGGTTCAAATCCCGACAGCGGCAGCCCAACAAGGGTGAAGATCACGATCGTCCCTAAGGTAAGTATCGCTAACCTAATTCCCCCCCTAACCCTCCCTTAGGGGTGCCTAACCCTAACCTCCCCCCCAAGTGCCTAACTGTAATCCCCCCTCTAAGTGCCCAAACCAAACCGCCCCTTCCCTGCAGCCTAAACCTAAGTCCCCCAAGGGGGCGCCTAACCCTGAATTCCACCCGGGGGTGACTAACCCTAACCCCCCCTTCACCTAGCCTAAACCCATCCCTCCCGGGGGGATGCCTAACCCTAAGTCCCCCCGGGAGCCCTAAACCTAGCCCTCCCCTCCGCACTGCTGTCCACGCCTGGCGCCTAGTTTACCTTCGTTTGGTATGCCAGGCGTTGGTCTTCCAGCGTATGGCTAATGACAGGCGTCGAGTTTTCGACGCCTGTCATTAGTACCACACCGGGATTAGAAAGTATGGAAGCCGGCTGGCGGCATTTAGGCCGTCGGCTTCCAGACTACATCCCCTACCGTGTGTATGTTTAGTAAGAAGCAAGTAGAGGGTTTATGTTAATTCAGAGAGTTTAAAGAGTTTGAAGTGTCTGATAACAGAGACAACTGCTTACATTCAGTTGCAAATAATGTTAATCTAAAGGTTTGTTAAGTATCAATGTTTTATGTGTTACTTTGTCAATGTTATACCCAAGATTTATTTTTTTAGATATATTGTATATACTTATATTTTTGGTTTATTAATTCTTGTGGCATTCCTCATTACCAGAATATGCATGGAAACTGATTATAGAAAAAAGCCACATGCAAATTTTCTTTCCTAGTTTTCATGCTGTCACATACTTGATGAATAGACTCCAATGTACCCAGTATTCACTTCACTGCCTATTAACCACTTCAGATAGAAATTGGCTATTGGTAACAACAATAATTCAATAGTCAGTCATTTAGCTGAAAGAAATCTCACAAGTCATATTGCAAGCTTTCATGATATAATCCACAAAGTATCTCTTTGATGAATGTATCTGTTTTAAAAGTGACACTTGGAGAATCTAGGCCACGGAGAGAAGGATACAATTAAAAATCTCTCATACAGAGAAACACTTTGGACTGATGCATATAGATATTTTCGCTGTCTTTGTGACTTTCCCACTGACACATTGTTTTTTTGTCTGCATTAGTATAAGTCTGAAAAGTCAGAGACCACTCTAATTACAATGACAGACAAAGGCTGGAATGTAAAAGAGTGTGAATTTGCAGTGACTTAAGATGGACCGTTCACATGCAGTACAGTATATCATGTTTTATGTACAAACAAGTCACCATTGGCAAAAAAAAACAGTTGTGGATTGAAAGATCTACAGTAAAAAGGTCGACAATGTCTAGATAGACACCAGGGGGTAAATTTATTAAGATTCAAGTTTGGTCTAGATTGCAAAATCGGGCGAGTGTAGGCATTTTTTCAACTCGCAAATTTACTAAAGATAAAGTCAGGTGAGTTTGGAAGATATTTCTCTCTTTTCACTGTAAAACTTGGGCGAGATTGCAAACTTGAATAAACTCACCATTGGCCAAACTCGAAAGTACTTTCACTGAAAAATATACAACTCGGGAATTTACTAACAAACGAGATTACAATTTCGGGTGTAATTGTAGCAAACTCGCAGCTAATTTAAAGTTTCAAATAGACCACCTCCTGAGCTGCAAGTTTGGCAAAAACATACACAGATCAGTGTGATTTGTGTTTGTTTTTGCATGGAATCAGTATTTTAATGGTTAATTTAAAAAAAATATTACGTAGGGTCCCCCCCAAAATTATAACCAGCCTTGGGCTGCTCAGCCAGTCCTGGTTCCTAAAATTATGGGGGAAAAAACATGTAGGATTCGCCCGTAATTTAGGAACCAGCACCTGGCTGCAGGGGCCAGTCCTAGTTTTAAATACAGGGGGAAAAATGTGTAGGGGTATATTTAAAACTAGCACTGGACCCAAACCAAATGGGGTGTAATGCCACAGCCATGGGACCCATCACCGGGTCTCCCCAGCCAATGCATTCACACCCCAAGCCGGTCAGCCCAAATGAGGGATCTCAGGGGAGATGTTGACCCCCTCAAGAAGGGGTCCCCTCTCTCCCTATACCCAAGGCTTAGTCTGAAGCCCGGGGCTCTTCCCCGCACCCCTGGAGTGGTGGGTACGGGGGTAATAATGGTATAAAAATAAATAAACTATTGTATTTTACAGTGGAAAAACAGGTGCCAGCGTGCCTGCCCTTTGGCACTTGTGGAACTATAAGTGCCAACAGGCAGCCGGCGCCCATACCCCCACTGTAAAATAAATATTTAACTAACCACAACACATGGTTACACATAGTCGCTGGTGGCCAAGAATCTTGAAATTAAACATTTTCTTAAAATGAATGCAGAGCACAGTTTTATTATTATTATTATTGTTATTATTACTAATAATAATAATAATGATAATATTAATAATTGTATTTATAGAGCACTTTTCTCCTAATAGGACTCAAAGTGCTTTACAGTTGCATCTACTATAAAACACAAAATGCAAAATAAGCTTTACAGTAAAGAGAGACATAAGTGAAGAGATATTAGTGAAATGCGTCAGTAAATAGGAGTCTTCATTCTGCTTTTAAAGGATTCTAGAGTGGAGGCCTCTTCAACTGTGCGGGGAAGCGAGTTCCATAAAGACAGCGCAACAAAGCAAAAGCTTGACACCAAGATGAAGGGAATCTCAGGGAGATTCTAGGTACTGCTAATAATCCTTCATCTGCAGATCACATTACTCAAGTGGGGCAGTAAGGAATCAAAAGCTGCTTCAGGTACCTTTGACCCTGGTCATGTAGGGCTTTGAAAGTCAATGAGCCAATTTTAAAATATAGTCCCCATCTTACAGTCTAGAGAACATGTGTTATGTGTCAGGAACAGCCTGGTCTCTGCATTTTACAGGAGGTGCAATTCTAGACCCAGGTAGAGGGCATTTCAGTAGTCTAAGCATGATGTTATAAATGCATGTAAGACTTTAGGCAGATGTTCTGAGGCAATTACTGTAAGTGCTTGATTCTGGCTATGGTCCACTGCTGAAAGAATGAGGATTTGATAGTGGCTGATAACTGATGTCTAAGTGTCAGCACACTATCCAGGACAACACCGAGAATCCACACGTTACGTTTTCTACACTTTTATTATGCAAAACAAAACTTACATTTATTGTCATTTTTATTAAATAAATATGGTATGGTTTTTTCAAGAGCAAAAACTCCACAATAAATCTACATCTTTCATAAAGGATGCGAAAGGTTACATAATGAGTGAATTCATGAATGGCATCTGTGATGTTCTGGGGTATTTTAGCTCGGTAGAGGGGTCAGTGTTGCAGTGTTCAGGTGCACAATAAAAGTTATATTTTCTAAAGTGTGGGTTTTTAGAAGTGGAGATGTTGCCCATAACCCCATGCAGGGTACTGACTCAGTTCTTGAACCCTGACTAACAAGGCAGCTAGTCTGCAAACATAACACAGTCACTTTAAGTCCTGTCTCTCACAGGCATAGTCAGAGCTTCCTGGCCTGGCTTGGCTGCCACAAAGTCACACAAAGTCTATTTTGTGGTCCTGAGCACTGTCCTCCTGGCCTGCAACTTGACTGCTATAACTTCACACAAACAGCCTCCAGGCACACTGGGCTCTATAGCTACCTAAGTTCCACTTAGACTGTGTCCTCTGGCAGCCTGACTGGTTTGACTCAACCCCCACCACCACCCCCCCTTCAGCAAAGTGTTATGGAGATCCCTTCTAAATACTGTAGATTATATTGTGATCAAAATTAATGCTCACCACTGTTGGTATGTAGCAGACTCACGCATACGGCCATGATGTAATAATGTTAGCCGGGCTAACAGCAATTAGACAGGTGCTGTGATATTATAACAGTGATGTTTAGTAGAATAAGTGGGTGCTGCATATGGCAGATTTTTAGCTGTAATATTTGCCACTCAATGATCATGCTGCGGCAATGTGACCATTACCCAAGCACTGGGGGGGGAGAGTCCCAGCCGCTAACACAGAGAACACACCTTCCACGTAAGCTGCTAGTTCCCACTACTCTGTCTGATAACCGGTTTTCACAAAGTAAGTCCACAGATATTATGTAGCAGGAGATGGAAGTTGTGTTCTGATCCCATAGGATCAATTATACGAATAGTAGTACTTGCATTGGTCCCAAGTTAAGCCAGTGACCTCTGGATCCTCGACGAGTTTCTCCTCACCAGGGCGGTTTTTCAAGAGCCAGCAAAAAATATGACCAGCACAGTCTATGTAATAGGTAATGTCAAAGGTTCTGATTTTGAAAAAACTGCTGCAATTACTTTGTATTTATTTAATATGCAGAATGTGGCTACAGCCAAACTTGCCAAAATGACACCTCAATCAAAAACAACCAACTTTCCAATTTAAATCTGTTGCTGCTTCCACTTCTGTTTCCACCCCGGGTCCACAAAATTCCGAGGCCATAACATTCCCTAATTGACCATCAATGCTCTCAGGCCTTCCAATTTTACATGCTTCCTTTCTGAGTGTCTCGGCTCTTGAGATGCACTATAAGGTTATTATGAGGTGGTATAGATGCCCTAGTGTTTTGAGTAAAATGTTTCCTAGTCTTCCCAGTATTTGCTGGAGATGTAATGGAAACCCAGGCTCTCCTTCACATATTTGGTGGCTCTTCCCCTCCTTGACTTCCTCCTAGAACCAAGTTATAGAAATTGCAAAAGACATTGTAGGACAAGAGACCCCTGAAGGTTTCTGAATTTCATCTCTTGGCCCATCTCTAAATACAAAAATTCCCTTTTGCGCCATATGAACAGTGCAGCAAAGGCAGTTATACCCGTTAAATGGAGATCAACATCTCCCCCTACTATGAAATAATCATTCACCCATCTAGACATGTACTGTACATGACTATGAAAGAGATTGTGCTGTCTGCAAGGGATCATCTCTCACATTTACCACAACGTACTTCTACTGGCTAGATTTGAAGGAATCTGAGCTTAGCTTATTTAGTGATGCTCCTTATTGATTTAATTTGTGATTTGTTTAGTTTGTAGGAGACCTAGGATGCCCTCTTTTCCCCCTCCCTTTTTGTCTTTGTAGTGTCTTTGTAATTGTTGATTTTTATTCCTTAAATCTTGTGATGCACCTGTATGTGGTGTGTTGTTGATTTTATATTTGTACTGAATGTTTAATTTATCTTGTGAATCTCTAAATAAAATCTCTAAATAAAAGAATACTTAAAAAAAGAAATAATTCTGAATGAGTAGCAGTGTAGGAGTGTAGAAAGAGGATGCATGAACAACACCAGAACCAAGGCACACTCAGGGTAAGTGCTAGAGGTATCTTTATATCTTAAATGGCCCTGGACTCCCACTTAGGTCAGGATGTGGTTCGGGTGTTTCGGTTAAATCACAAAAATCTCCTGAACTTCTATGAGCAAGTGAGAGAGGATCTAGAACCTTTGCCTAAATTATCGTGAGCCCTGCACTCTAGTAGGGACAGCACAGATGGTGTAATTGTTAGCATGACTGCCTCACAGCACTGAGGTCATGGGTTCGTTTCCCACCACGACTCTAACTGTGTGGAGTTAGTATATTCTCCCTGTGCTTGCATGGGTTTCCTCCAGGTGCTCCAGTTTCCTCCCACATTCCAAAAATATACTGGTAGGTTAATTGGCTATCTAGAAAACGAACTCTAGTGTGTATGTGCATGTGATAGGGAATATAGATTTTAAGCTCTTCTGGGGCAGGGACTGATGTGAATGGCCAAATATTGTCTGTAAAGAGCTGTGGAATATGTATGCACTATATAAATTACTGGTAATAAATAAATAATAATAATAGTTTATCCAAAGTGGATAAAGCTGTGTGACACATTTTTGTATCTGTTATCATTTACCTAGAAAATGTATGCATTTGTGAATACAAAATGTACACTAGACATAAGGTTATTATTTCAATGTTTATTGCTCACAAATAATTGCTATAAACACAATACCTTTTTACTTTTTTACATGGATCCTCAACCTATGGGCCCTTACCCATCTCCTCTGTGCAGACATTTGTGGTGTTTCCGTTGCTTGTGGTTGAGGTACTGGCAACAGGTATGTTAGTCTTTTACCACTGTACCTAAGGAGGGGCTTGTCTTATTATGTCTCCCTTGTGTTTGGTAAGCCTTTCACATGTTAGCACAAATAATGGCTGTTGGATATCTTTATCAGTAGATTGGAGAGTACTCAGCACTACTGTATCACTCAGTCAGGGACTGGAGACTGCCAGGACTGTGTGCAATAAGTTTCTGAATGTGCAGTGCATAGGTAGAGTAGACACAATCTGACTATCTGGTTATGAACTATAATCTCTGACTAAAGTTCTTGTGAAATTTCAGGGCACAGAACCATATATATATGAGCAGCACTGCACACCGAGGAAGTCATCTTGTTCACTTCCTTCACAAACTCGTTATGGAGCTCATCAGAGGCCACAGGCCAACTGTGAGCTGCTTTTGGGGAGGAAGCATCAGCACCATCCTGAACCACTGTGTTTGAGTGGTTTGCAGAATTTCAGCACAGTAGATGGTCCCTGGTTGATGAGAATCTATGTCCAACATCACCAAGGATAACATTGCTGCCATATAAGCTAAAGTTGAGGTGGACGCCAGAGTGACTGCATCTTAGTTAGAGAAAGAGACATGTATTCCATTGGGATCCATCTACTCAATGCTCCATAAAAAGCTTGGCCTGAGTAAAGCTTCTGCATCCTTGGTGCCCCATCAGTTGAATTGCAAGCAGAAGGAGACTCGGGTGACTTGGTGCCACAACATTCTTGCCAAGTTTGATGGTGGTTGCTCAAACGCCAATTGGAGGTGCACCACCACAGAAGTTCCGACATGAGTGCAGTGTGGCAAAGCAGAGGGTGGCTGTTTTTGTGGCCAAGACTGGTCATGTAGCTACCTTACCACTCATGCTGCAGCACACCATCACTGGGGACTGGTATGCCAGCCAATGCCTGCCATAAGTGCTGGAAGCTATTTTCAAATGATGTCCAATGACTCACCCTTGTGGTGCCCTTCTACATCACAACAATACACCTGCCCACAAGTCCAGGATAGTGGTGGACTTTCTGGCTCATGGATGCATCCAGGAGCTTGGTCATCCACTGTACAGTCCAGACCTGGCCCCCTGCAACATCCTTGTGTTCCCACAAATCAAGCACAAGATGTGTGTGATTCATTTTGAGTCACCGAAGCTGCACTGGAGACCTTCATCCAGCATGTAGAAGACATACCTGCTTCGGACTGGTCCAGCTGCTTCACCAAGTGGTTTGAGCGCATGCAACTTTGCATAGATTCCTCTGGCGATTATTCTGAAAAAAAAATGTAATGTTTACTTTGTTTGTAAATATAATACTTTTTGTGCACCTGAAAACTTATTGCACACCCCTTGTATCTATTGGAGGTGCCTAAATCCTCATTCCTATTTTGAAGACCCATCAAAATAGGCTGTATTTAATAAAAGCTTGATTAAGTCTCCTCCTTTTGTTACTTTTATACTCTTCACAACTATTTCTCTTTCTAGTTTTTGGAAATGGTGTAAATATTCCAGTTTCTAGGCACTTTATGAGATTTTCCCTCATCAGTTTATAGTTGTAGCTGCAGGTGGCAACGTCGTCATTGAAGAGGATCTCCACAGCAATTGCTATAGCATATACTGCACAGTCCTGTGTGTTTTCTGGCTGTTGCTCCACGTCCAGGATTTAGATTTTTTTAGTGAATCTTTTGGAACAACAGTCTTATAGAGTTCTTGCAGTTGTTTAAGAGCACAGGGGGAAAAGTCTGACCCTAGATCACTGTCTGCAACTTGTATTTGCCCATTGCAAAGACAGAAGATTAAACAGTGTCTGCGACCCTTATCTGTGTGGATCTGTACTTCTGGTCCAGAGATGGGGATGTAGGAGATGTACATTCCTCCCCATGTGCATTGCATGCCTTGTGTATTAAACAGAAATAAATTTGCCCGCGCTCGGTTTTACCCATATCATACATGGTACCAGCAGCATGGCAATATTAATGCCATAAATGTATACAAAACAGAAAAAGTTTTGCTATCGGCGCTAACAATAATATACTGCAAATTTATGTGTGTGCAGCAAATAAAACAAAGGGGATTTTGTCATGATTTGATCAAAGCATTTAAGCCTGCAGCCCAGCATCAAGGGACCCCATTTTTCTGCAGGTCCCTAACACTAGCATATATGCCTAGCACATCATTACATTGCAGTTAAATGTACTCACCTCCTAGATACAAAGGGGCACATCTATACAGGGGCTGTCTGTTAGCCACACCCAAATAGGCCTTTTATAGCCTTAATTGAAAGCTGCCATGATAGCACAAGGCAAAATTTTGAAACAAAACAGAAAAGAAATATGCCCGTGCTCGGTTTTTCCCACATCATACATGGTACCAGCAGCATGGCAATATTAATGCCATAAATGTATATGCGTATTAAATAGACGCCACAGTATGGACTGAGCGGCATCAATGATGTCGGCATTCAGAGGCCCGTAGCCCTGCAGGATGAGTCTATCTGCATGTGTTAGCCCAATATGAGGCAGCCACATGTTCTGTAAATGTACAAGAATAAAGTTAAATTAGAAAAATCTAAAATACATTTTAAAAAAGTGTCAATGTATTTCTACTTACTAACCCAATGTTACCTAATGTGCTGAAAAGACACATGTAGAGCATTTCCTCATAGCTTAGGCCACTAGGTAAAGGTATACAGGTGTAGTGTTTCCTCCCTGTTTATCCCATCTGTGTCACACCTGTTTGCCCCTCCCCTTTAGAATGTAAGCTCTTACGAGCAGGGCCTCTACCCTCTTGTGCTTCTCCTTACTTTACTTTCACCTAATTCTTACCCCCCACCAGGGCACCTAACACTTGGTTGCTTACACTGTTGCATATCTAGGTGTTATGGTTACTAATGTAGCAATATATATTATCCATGTCCTTGTCCTATTTTGCAATGTAAGTCAGTTGTCAAATTATTTGTTTATGTACTTTGTAAGGCGCTGCGGAACACTTGTGGCGCCATATAAATAAAGGATAATAATAATAATAATAATAATAATAATAATAGTGTGTTACTACCTACATGTATCTAATCAATGTAACAGTTTAGTCAAAGTATTTGCCAGAAGCCAATGGGAATAGTAAAATGAATCAATGGTATTAAACAAAACAAATAGCATGAGTAAGACATGCTGGTATATGTAATCCAGTCTTAAAGAACACGGATGTTTTGCAGCATACCAGAAACTTCTCACATTAGCTGAGCGCCCCTGATGCCTGCGGCAATGTTTACATAGTGTAGCAGATTCTGTTGCACTGGGAGAGAGAGACACAATAATAAATAAGAGAGGTAAAGTATGAAAGCCAAAGTCTATTGACATTTCACAGAGACAAAAAGATTTATGCAATAGGATGCGAGCTGCAGCCACTTGGGGAACTCCTGCGAGTCCTCCCGTATTTTTAAAGCGGCAATCATTCTAAAGGCAAATCCAAGCTGATTTTGCATTTTAAAAATACAGAAGGACTTGCTGGAGTTCCCCAAGCGGCTGCAGCTTGCAACCTATTACATAAGCTCCCAATCTTGGATGAGGCTTCAGCCTTGGCCACGGGACTCATAAAAATATTGCACCCCACCAACAATACAAACTAGTTCTAAGCACCAACGGTCATAGCATGGTCTGCTTACAGCTAATGCAAGGGAACAAGCAGTGTTGTGAGGTCCTCCAAAAAGCTGCAACTAGCACCAGGCTATTCCAGGTTAAGATGGTCCCGCTATCATAGTCCCATGTTACTAAACTATATTTTCATTTAATGCTTATTATTTACATTAAAATATTTGTACCTTAGACTCCACTATTTTGGATTCCAATCAAAATAGGCAGATGATAATACGCCTTCACCTGGGATTTTATGTGGAGATGCATTTAAGCTGGACTAAGTCTCCTCCTTTTGTTACTGCCTAAAGGCCCCCATACATGGTGAGATTCAAAGTTGGTAAGATCAGTGGTACGATTTCCCTTGAAATTCTTCCCTTGAAATTCTTCATAAGATGTGGCAAATGGTTTACGATTGATCATTAAGATCATATAATAAGATGCATAGAAGTGGATCACATCATACACGATCAGTTGAGATCTCTCTGCAAAACCATCTGATCTGCGATCCAACTAGACGACGGCGGGGACGCGCATTGGGGTTGCAGAAGACTCAAAATACAACTATTTGCAAACGATTGGTCTGTCCAACCTGTAGAAACTGCCAAAATCGTGTTAAAAATCGTCCCGAGTATGGCCAGCTATACTCTTCACAACGTTTTCTCTTCCTTTTTGGAAATAGTGTAAATATTCCAGTTTCTAGGAATCCAATTTCTAGGCAAGCTGGACTAAGTCTCCTCCTTCTGTTAATGCCATACTCTTCACAACGTTTTCTCTTCCTAGTTTTTGGAAATGGTGTAAATAGTCCAGTTTCTAGGCACTTTATGATGTGTTCCCTCATCATTTTATAGTTGTAGCTGCAGGTGTGAACATCGTCATTGAAGATGATCTCCACAGCAGTTGCTATAGCATATACTGCACAGTCCTGTGTGTTTTCCAGCTGTTGCTCTACAGCCAAGATTTAATTTATTTAAAACATATAGCACAATAGTTATTCAAAATAAAAATAATATTTATCTTGAATAACTCCCGGGAGTGAATAGTAAAACATATTTATAAAATAGTCAACAAAAATACAAAGCAAAAATGCAATAAATAGAAATATAATAATAAATATTAGTGTTAGCTGATAACAATTGTACTAGTTGAGTAATTCCGATCCCAAGGGTATGTAATACAGAATTGGCAGAAGAAGGGGATGTTCAAGTGTTAATACAGATCCCTTCTAAATTGATTATGTTGCAATCAAAGTTAATGTTCACTACTGTTGGCATGTAGCATACTCACACATACGGCCATAAAGTAATTGTTAGCCTGGTTAACCACAATTAGACAGGTGCGGTGATATCCTCCGTAAGTTTTCCCGATGATGGGTAGTGAAATAATAAGTGGCCACTGCGTATGGCAGATTTTTAGCTGTAATATTTTCCACACTATGATCATGCTGCAGCAGCGAGACCTTTACCCATGGGGGGGATAGTCCCAGCCACAGACACAGACACAGATAACACACCTACCATGTAAGCTGCTAGTTCCCACTGCTCTGTCTGATTACCGGTCTTCACAATATCCACGCATCAGTAACACCCACAAGTGTCGTATGTCGACTCCTTGGTGGTAGCTGTGATGTCTCTTGCTTTTTGGTCTTGACAAAGGTCCAGTCGGACCGAAACGTCCACATACAGTATGTCTGTGAGTTAAATACTCGTTTTCTTCATGAATTTGTGGTGAGTGCCCATCTCTTGGATTCAGAGTTGGACTGGCCCACAGGGGTACAGGGGAATTCCCCGGTGGGCCCCACTGGCTGTGGGCTCACCCTCCTCAGCTAGGTGTCTGGTTCCAGACCTAAAATGATACATTGTTACTCTATTAGATTGTCAGTTACCTGCTGGAGTAGTACCACTGATCAACATGGATGCTTGGTTTCTTTCTATAAAAAACTACACCAGGATTTGCCTATTGGTTAGCCAAGTGTCTGTGGTGGTTGCCAACACCCCTTAAGCATGGGCCCTTATCACTGTATTTCCCCGGTAGGCCCATCATGCTCCAGTCCGACACTGCTTGGATTCCTTTTTCTTTGATCGTTACATGTCTTTAATGGAGCACCCATTTTGGATACTGTTGGGTATGGAGTGAAGCCTGACATATATTTACATGCTTTATGTGTACTGTATGTTACAGTATATTGAATTTTAAGCCAATTACTTTTGTTGTGCTAAGTGATTTAATGCAAAAATCAAGTGCTTCTTTTTGAATTGTACATATGTATTTGCACAACATTTGTGTACTGTATGTTACAATTGAATTCTAGATGATGCACATTTTGTCCAGGATCTGACTAATGATTGATGGTGTGACAGCCGGACATACAGTGGGATTACACAGGGCCAAGGAGCTAAATATTACAGCTTCTATAATTTATGAATACCTGTATATCTTACTCTAAGTATTACTAGGGTCAACCAGGGCCGGAATGCCCATTGGGCACTTCTGGCTAATGCCAGAAAGGCCGATGGCCAGGTGGGCCAGTCCAGCATTAAAAACCCTTGCTGAGCAGCTCCGCCTCTGTGCACACTGCACGTCCGTGATACTGTCGTGAGGCCAGGCCCTTGTGACTCATGGCACGCTCCTGTGAGATGTAACCACGTCCCTTTTGAGGTGAGGCCACACACCTGCAGCACGCATGCAGGGGGACTGCAAGGGCTGCTCAGCAGCCCCAGTCCTTCACTGGGCTCAACTGGTTTTTCTTCTGACCTAGTATATGGTATACCCGGCTACCATTATATTATAGCAATTTAGAATGATGAGATTCAGAAATTTGGTGAATAATTTTGTAGCGCTAACTTATTTTTAATAATAATATGTACTGATTTTAATAATATTTACCATATGGGCTTCCAATGCTTTTAATGTAGTTTTATACAGTATTTTGCATTTTTGTATCTCTGTTGAATAAGAGTGCCCACTACCAGAATTTCGCTTTTCTTTTAGAACCATTGTCTATATGACTCAGGGGAGCACAACTGACAGTTACAACAAGTTACACAATACAGAGGGATATCTCACAGGTGTAATGTGACCAATTAAGAGTTTTCCTCTTATATGTCAGTTTCTTCCAGGGATCACTATCTCATATATATAATTTCTCTTTTTCCTGTGCGATGCTCCATACTTTTTATTTTTTGATCTAAGCCTACAGTATATAAACCTGTACACAGGCCATTTCTCTTGTGCATGGCTGTAGCACTTAATGCTGGTGAGCTGTTTGAAATTTGGCTCCTTACTCTGAGTGAAGAGCAACATAGGAGAGAAGGGTGCAAGAACAACAGCAGAACCAGGGCCCACTTAGGGTAAGTGACAGACATACCTATAGATCTTAAGTAGTCGTGGACTCCCTCTCAGATCAGAAGATTGATCAGGAGTTTCAGTTGAAGCACAAAAATCTCCTAAACCTCTATGAGCAAGTGAGAGAGGATCTAGATCCTGTGGCTGGCACTAACTATGCAGTGCCTGAGCATCTTAAATTATTGTGTGCACTGCACTTTATGGCCATAGGCTCCTTTTTAGTATTTTAGCGGCAAATGTACTAAGCTCTGGAAAGTGATAAATAGGAGAGTGATCAACTACCCAATCAGATCCTAACTGTCATTTTTAAAAACACAGCCTGTAGCATGTGTCACGCCTGAGGTTAGGAGTTGGTCGGAACAGGCATGGGAGGCTGAAGGGGAGACTTGGGAGGCATGGCTAAAACTGGGTGGCTCTGGGTGGCTTGAGCCAGGACTTCCTCATGTAGGATATGAGGAGTAATATGAACTGTAGAGGATGATGGGCCCGAAGGCGAGGACAGTAAAGTAAATGTCTTTATTGAGAAGTAGGTTGAAATGGGAACTGGATATATAATACTGAAGAGATGGGCAGAATCGGATTGGGACCTATGATACTGGGAGAGATGGATCGGTTTGAGGCTGATATTGATGAACTGAAGAACTTGATAGGTTTGAGACCGATGTTGATGAATTGAAGAATTTGATTGGTTTTAGACCAATGATGAGGAATTGAAGAACTTGATTTATTTTGAGACTGATGTTGATGAATTGAAGAACTTGATCAGTTTGAAACGTATGTTGATGAATTGAAGAACTTGATAGGTTTAAGACCGATGTTGATGAATTGAAGAACTTGATCGATTTGAGACCGATGTTGATGAATTGCAGTACTGGATCAGTTTGGGACTGATGATGATGAATTGCAGTGCAGGGTCAGTTTGAAACTGAATTATGGAAGTATCAGATTGGATTGATGGTTGGAAGTATCGGATGGAAATGACAGAGGTTAATGTTAACGAATCTCTGTGGCAAACCAGACTGGAATGTTAGATGGAATAGGAGACTCGATTACCAGACTTGGTACTGGAATGTAATGGGGTAAGACCGTTCATATACCGAGTACCTGGTAGCTCAACACAGAGCTGTAACTTCAGCAGAAGTGATTTTGTGGTGGTAACATAGGCCAGTCCGGAAATGAAGTTTATAGGGGAGGACCCCAGGGATCGGATGTTGCAATCAGCTGGTCTGGGAGCAGCGCTCTGAGTGGAGGAAGAGTGTCATGTGACAGAGTCCAACATGGCTGTGGCTATACTGTGATTTAGGAGGGAACTGTGGCATGCAGCTTGTGTGCCATTATGCTGGGAAGACACGCTGTGAGCAAGGGGCTGCAGAGAGCCTGCTCAGTAACAGGACACTGAGTGGATGGGTCAGGAGCAGCACATACAGACCTCAGTACCAGCCGGGAGCTATATACAGCATGAGGGGACCTCTGTGCTAGTCTGAACAGACACCAGATAGGTAAGAAAGTGGTTTTAAAGGAACATGACAACATGACAGTTAAGAGCTGAGTAGCTGGTAGTTTATCACTCTCCAATTTATCACTTACCAGAGCTTAGTACATCTTCCCCTGAGAGGGTTAGGGATTACACAGGTGATATTTTCGAGGCACTTAAGCCAAGTGTTGAGTACTTTCCAGAATATATTGTGTACATATACTGTATATATCTCCTTCCCCTGTCATGAGTCAGACTGGCAGGATCTAAAAGTTTCCTTCTATAGGATCTCAAGATTTCTTATTGGCCTGGAAACCATTGATTGTACTCATATTGTGCTGAGAGCACCTCACTGGGGGCTGGATGTATCAGCATCACTTCCTTTCCCTCAATGTGTAGGTCATTTGTGATGTAAACCTTAAATGAGTGTGATGATGGGCTATCCTGAATCTTGCCATGATGTCTATTCCCAGACCGCCATGTGTGAAGAATTTAAGATTGAACAGATGCCTCAGGCTGCCTACTAGGCCTGGAGTAGTTTCTTTACCCACTAAGAATGCCTTCATGTAAACCAATTGAACAATGTTAGAATTACTGCAATGTTAGCTTTTTCTGTTGTCTCATTTTAAGTGATTTTGGATATGGGTGTTGATCCTGGATTATGACACTTCTGTTGACCCCACTGACTCCTACTCAGCATAAATAAGGTGCACAAATCTACAATGAATGTTATATAACACACCTTTGACTTTATTGAAGAGCAGTTTCAGGTGTCTAGATAAATCAGGATGTATACTCCTTTATGCTCCCAATAAAGTTGGAGATATTGTAAATGCATGCTGTATACATCAAAATATTGCACAACATCAGGATAGAGACAATATGAGCAATTTTGAAGCATACAGCAATGAGGTATGAGTCCCTTTAACATTTGAATATGTGACAAATACAAAGGAGGGAAGGGAGGGTAGAGAGGAGCTAATCCAACACAGTTTCCCACATAAGTAAAATCTCCATACAAATGGCATTATTTTGAGGTGTAAGTTTATTAATGTTTTGCAAACCATATTTTACATTATAGAGGATTTACCACTGTACCTACTGTATTAAGATCCTGGCCTTATTATGTCTCCCTTGTGTTTGGTAAGCCTTTCAGTTGTTGTTAGCACAAAAATGGCTTCAAATAGAAGTTACTTTACTAATTTTTACTACTGTTACTGTAGTTTATTCAAATTGGTTCAAGTTCATTGACCTTTTTCTGGATAATGTAGGCATTTGTGAATACAAAATGTAATGTAGACATAAGGTTATTAGTCAAATGTTTATTGCACTCAAATAATAAATACAATCATTTTTTTACGTTTTTTACATGGGTCCTCAACCTATGGACTCTTACCCATCCATATGCTATGTCCTCCATGAGTCCATGCACTTTGCTTAGGTAGAGTTGTTGATGTGCAGACAATTGTGGTATTTCCATTGCTTTTGGTTGAGGTACTGGCAATAGATACAGTAACTGAGGGTTTTATCACTGTACCTATGGATGTGCTGGCCTTATTATGTCTCCCTTTTGTTTGGTAAGCCTTTTACATGTTGTTAGCACAAAAAATGGTTGACTGACTTCTTTATCAGGAGATCACTGAGCACTCAGCACTACTGTATCACTCTCATTCAGGGACTAGAGACTGCCAGGTCACAGTCACTATATCTGTCCAAGGTGCCTAACTCCTTATTTCTGTTTGGAGTACAATCAAAATAGGCAGTTGATAATATGGCTTTACCTAGGATTTTACTTGAAACTGCATCTAATAACCTGGATCATTTTTCTACCTTTTGTTACTTCCATACTCTTCACACTGTTTTCTCTTTCTAGTTTTTGGAAATGGAATAAATAATCCAGGTTCTAGGCACTTTATGATATGCTCCCTCATTAGTTTATAGTTGTAGTTGCAGGTGAGAACGTCGTTGTTGAAGACTATCTCCACAGCAGTTGCTATAGCATATACTGCAGAGCCCAATGTGTTTTTTGGCTGTTGCTCAACATCCAGGATTTTGATGATTTTCAGTGTGTCTTTTGGAGCAACAGTCTGATAGAGTTCTTGCAGTTGTCCGAGTGCACAAGGCGGAAACTCTAACCCTTGATAACTGTCCGCTACTTCTATCTACCTATTCTGAAAACAAGACACAAACCAGGGTCTGTGACCCTTATCTGGGTGGATCTGTACTTCTGGCCCAGAGCTATGGATGTAGGAGATACAGTATACAATCCTCCCCATTGCAAGCTTTGCATATTAAATTGTTGGTGCAGTATGAACTGAGCGGCATCAATGACCTTGGCATTCAGATCTCCGTGGCTCTGTAGGATGAGCCTTTGCTTTTGTTAGCTTAATTTAAGGCAGCCACATGTTCTGTAAATGTGCAAGGAAAAACTTGAATTAGGAAAAAAATTTAATATTTTTTTTAAAAAAATGGCAATGTTTCTACTTACTAAACTAATGTTACTTATATGTGGTGAAAAGACACATGCACAGCATTTACCTATTGTTTACTAGGTAAACAGTTGTGGTGTGATACTACACATCTAAGTAAATGGTGATCATGCCTACAGTGACTGGAAAGAAGGGAAGTACAAATCTCAGCCCAAGATAAATGATAGCGTGCCCTTCACCATTCTGAATTATATACTTGCATGCTAAATATAGGCAAATTGGATGGGTCTTTTCCTAATACTACTCAACAATAGCTATGGTGCTTAATTCCACTCAATGTCTTTGAAAAGAATAGGGAAAAAGAAGCAAACAGTAAATAGTGCAGGTACATTCTAAGGTCAAAACGCGTCAAGAGATGTCTACCCTTAGATGCCCTTCAGCCAATATTTTCCAGTTGCCCAGGCAAGGTTACTGAAAACAAATGAACCATCTTCTTCTGGTAAGTAGTCATTGCTCCAAATTGAGAATTATTTTTTATGTAATTATTCAGTGTGATACAGTATGTATTTCATGTGTCAATGAAATTGAAATTTACCTGCATTATATAGTACATTTTCCCTATTCTTTTTTGGTATTAAGTAGGGATGTGCAGGCTCGGATTATTTTGGATTTTCCCCACCAAATTCAGATTTTTCCCACCAAAAATCAGGTCTCGAAAAGAGGCAAAACATCATCTTTCATGGACAAACGTCATCTTTCATGGACTAGTATTAAGGTGGATTGAGCGGAATAAAATACCATATCTAATATTGAGGAGTGTATTAGGAATAGACCCATCCGATGTGTATGTATTTGGCAAACGTCTTGTAAGTATGTCATTTAGAAGGGTGGATTACATATTTAATGACATTGCTTAATCCAGTTTGACTGTTTTCAAACTGATGGTTAGAGAAACAATAGAAGTGTCTTTATGTGATTTTTACCTCTTTTGCTGTTATATGCTATTCTATCTGTGATGAGTGTGCATGTTCTCCCTGTGTTTACGTGGGTTTCCCTCTAGCTCTCATTTCCTCTCACACTTTGAACACATACTGGTAGGTTAATATGCTTCTAACAAAGTTAACTCTTGTGTGTGTCCATGTGGTAGGACATATAAGCTATACTGGAGTAGGGACAGCAGTGAATCATTTATTATCCTCTGTAAAATGCTTCATAATACATAGGCACTGTCTATTAAAAAAGGTGACATTTAATTATGGCCATTGCTGATGTATTCATTGATGTTGTGACATTGTGTGATGTCATTAATGTAATAACTTTAGAAATGTTCTTTGTGATTTAATTAATTTAATTTAGTATGTCCCTTGTCATGTGATTTTATGAATATTTACAGGAAAAATCGCTATCAATAGGAATAGGGATAGTTGAGGCTGGATCCAACCAACCATAACCCATCACATCCCAATTGTATTCTAGTCAACAGAACTTAAACAAAACCTTTAACAAATTTATTTGGAACTAATACAAGATATTAACTGTACATAAAGTTGCACTACTTTAGCAGCTATAGCAAAACTCTCATCACCATACACATTGTGTGAATTTATGGATGGCTTTTATTTCCATCTCCGAGAAGGTTTATAAATTCTTAATTCTGTTACCAAAAGCAATTAAAAGTGGCTACTTATCAGAAGGTACAGCTTTCTACTTGTTCTATTACGTAAACTAATTTCCAGCTCTTGGGAGTTTAAGCAATTTTATTGCAAAGATTAGAATGAGACCAATATTTAAGATTTTGATTTTAGTATTACTAATTAAAGAAACATATTTTATTAATCTGCTATTTGTGCTAATTTGCTGTTTCTAATTGACTTAATTACTCTTTATGTAAAAGCAATGGTCAAATCCTTTAGAGGTTTCAATGTTATAGTCAGTCTAAAATGCATTAAACGCTTTTATATCTGTAATAGTCTTGCTGGATTTAATAGTTTATTTATCCCCTGAGTGTTAGAAGAACAATGAAGGTTCTGTTTTATGGTAATAGTGCACTTATGTATGTAAGTTATACTTAAAGCGTTCTATTGTAAATGATTGCTGACTGGACATAAAAAAAATCTGGATTTATGTTCAACAAATTAATCTTATTGAACCACAGACACGAAATTCAGTTGACTCAAGAGTTATCCCAAGCTACACCTATGAACTTTAGTGAAACATATTAAGGATTGCCCAAAGTCAATGGTCTAGCAAATAGGAGCTGCAGCAGCTGTATTTATGATCTGCTGCTGATCCCTATAGGCAACCCGTTGGACCCATAAGATCTGGTATGACCAGAACTTTATCTTTAATTTATGACAATATGAGTAATACAAAAAAGACAGAAGACTAATGCAAACTTTTTATATGACAAATAATTTGTAACTTAACCAACCAGAGAAAAATAAATATTTAATTAATTTAGATTGTTTTAAATGTTTTACCTTCATGACTACAGTAGTAATGGGATGCCTTTTACTTTTATCCATGTGAGCCTAGCAGTAGGTGTAGAGTAAGATGTTGAGTCCTCCACTTCCTGGTGACTTAGGCCTACCAGGGCCAGATGAATGAATTTGTTCAGGGCTTGGGGCAAGAAACCATCCTAAGGATGGCCGCCAGAAATGTGACTTGACCTTCATATCCTAGAGAGAGCTGGAGATGTTTTTCAGCAGAGACAGTCGTTGATCCACCAATTTCCCGGTTCTCTCTGGAGTTACTGTTACTGCTGCATGCTATTGCTGTGAGATCACCAGGAGGTGTGCTGATGGACACTATGCAGATCCTGTTGGTAGAGGTCATACAGGCCTCTCGGAAGACCTATCCTCAGAGTTGTCTTTATGTTCCTCATCTGTTGGTGGATGTTCCATACCTATGAAAAAAAAAAAACTAGTAAAAGATCCTGTTTTGTTTATTAATACTCAACTTAATCCTTATAACCAGTGCTCAAAGTTAGCTAGTACACTAATAACAGCTACTGTTTACCGTTACTTTATCTCCCTAATCTATTTTTTATTTCTTTTATAGCTGATTTTTATTTCAGAGCTTAGTATATGATGATTTACACACCCCTCCCCGTGATCAAAGGTTCAACTGTCTGTGCACTGCATGCTGTGAATTGTGAGAGAGACAGTGTAGCAGGAGCTGTCAGTGTATGCACCATGTAAATAATAATTTTACACTCTATGCAGGGGACTCAAACACCAGATCTTATGTACCATAGTCAAATACAACACATGAGATATTTGCTAAATTTGACTTTAAAAAAAAAGTTGTTATGACCTGCAGGTGTTGTACAGTAATTAACACGATGATAGAAACTTGTTAAACATTCATATATTTGATGTGTTTGGATGAGCCAGTAGAGCTATGTAATCACTATTATTAGATTTAGGCATTCAACATGCATTTGTAATGCACACTAAACAGTATTGTATCAAGTTATATCATATAAAATTAGGGAATACAAAGAAAAAAAATACCTTTTAGGCGCTAGAAATAAATATGATGATTCAACTTATTTTCCAAATTAATGTCACTCGCTACCACTTAGAGGAGCTGACCCTCCTATATTGTAAAACAGACTACAGAAGAAATCAAAGAAGGTAGTAGAGTGCTGACCTTAACTTTAAAGATAATTACTCAGAGAGATAAGTTATGATAAAACACTTCTTTAATCCATATATTAGTTAAAAAATGCTACATATTACATGGTGGTACTCTCAATTAATTACCCCCACAGAATTTAACAAATCTGTAATGATTTTGAAATGGGAAGCAGACCTCTCTTGTGTCTTCTCTGAAGAGGACTGCCGTCTAATATTTAAAACTAGTTATAAGGTATCAAAATGTATATCGCATATGGAACAATATTATCAGTTACTTCACTGACAATACTTCACGCCTAAATTAATGCATATTATCTCACCATCCCACTCCAATTTATGTTGGTGGAATTGTGGCCATGTGGGCTCTCTACTCCACATATTTTGGACTTGCCCCTTTATCACTATGCTACGGAAAAGGGTATTTATCCTAATTACAAAAATTTTAAAGATCACTGTCTCTCCACACCCTGTCATAGCTATCTTTCATATATACAAAGAAGACATGACTTCCAACAACCGTTATTTAATGGGACACATCCTTATAGTCACTAAAATAATGTTAGCCCAATTCTGTAGATCTCCTATAATCCCCACTTTGGAAGCTATAGAGAAAAAAGTTCAAATCCTCTGTGAGTTTGAAACAGCTGGAGTAAATTACTCCTCATCGCCATCAAATCCTCTGATTCAGTGGTTGAACTGGTCTGACTACTGGACCTCAAATTCAAACCCTGAGATCCAAATATTAAGTTGAGGATAAATAACCGAATTTAAGTAGACCCATGGATTCTATAGGGAGAGTTGTCTTGTCCTATTTGGTTCTTTTCTTTATTTCCTTGACCATTCAGAAGAATTTAGCTAGTAGTTCATATTTCTTCAGTTTAGCTGTATGCTATTAGTGATTGCTAGATCACAGTATTATAGTTACATACTGATTGACAAGAACAGCTGTCTGTTTTGGACTGTATTAATATTACCATGTTATATTTGTTATCTTATAAGCAAATAATGTACCTATTTCTTTATTTCTGTCCCCATGTACCCCTTTTCCTATTTTTATTTCTGTATCCCAGATCCTACCCTTATAATTTTGAAACAATAAAAATCTAATGTTTAAAAAAAAAATGCTACATAAATAGCCACATATAAAAAATTAATGTACTATGGTGCCTATTCATCAACACTAAAATAACGTTTTTAAGGACATTTTCCTTAAATAACGTTATTTTGGTATTCATGAACAGACTTAACACAGGAGATATCACAGATATCTCCTTGCTAAGTTCCCCTGCGTTAATTTCCACACTCCCCATACATTAGTATGGGGATGTGGAAATTACGGTATTCATCAAATTCCGAAAATTATCAATTTTCGGAATTTGATGCAGTTACTATTCGCCACTGTGAGGTGGCGAATAGCAGAATCCACTTACCTGTATCAGCGTGTGCAGATCCCCCGACGAGTCCCTCCGGTGCTCTGCTCCGTCCTTAATGCATCTGTAGGCAGTGCTGCGCATGCGCTGGTTTTACAGATGTAACAGCGCATGCGCAGCTCTGTTTCCAGATGCGATAAGGTAGTGTAGGCAGGGAAAAGTATCTATTTCCCGAAAAGCTGTCATCGCAAAAATGACAGCTTTACGGAATAGATACTTATGGAGAGGTGGAATGATGAATTCCACCTATAATTAGCTACAACTCCATGAGAGTTCTAAAGCTAATTATCTCCATTGAATTTTTACGTTTAATGAAAAGGCCCCTATATCTGTAATAAAAATCCCAAATGTATAGATATACAAATACCACAATAGAATAAAAATAGAAAGGCCTTATTTACACAACACTTAATGATACATGTAATAAAAAGAAAAAATAGTATAAAAATTTGCAACCAGGGTTAGTAGCAGCATAAGTCTGTTATAAGATGTCCAGCATATTAGCAGTCAAAGCATATAAATTTAGCAGCCAAGCAGTTAGTGCGTCTGAAGTGTGGCGACAATAAAAATGTAGTTGGCAGTGTTAATAATGGTGACTCGTGTGGCACACTGGATACCAATCACAACCTCATGTGTTGATCAGACACTGAGGAGTTCAGTTGATAAATAATGTGTAATTAATTTGGGATAAAGTATGTTATAGTCTATAATCCACTGCTTCCAAGCTGAGATGATGTACCACCTTTTAACATTCGCCTCCGGCTATGCTGCTGTTTTTTCTCCACTTTGGAGAGTGATTACTCACTGTGCACAGTGTCTTGTCTTCCAGTTGATAACAGTGATCTGCATCTTGTGCTAATTAATCACGGTATTAGGGTCTGCTCGTGCCGGCTTGTATCCTCACTCCTCATGAGTACTTGCTAGCTCCTTCCTGGTATGATGCCAGGGGGTGTGGTTTAACGCGTTTCTCAGCCAAGTGCCGTTTAGTCAGAAGCCTGCATGTTTTACAGATCTTCTAGTTGGTGCACAGGTGTATTTTTTTCAAATGTGCAGCTGACACATTTTAAAAGATCCAAAGGTAGAGCTAATTATTTCAATTGTGATATTGGGGAGATCTGCAAAACATGCACTGCTAGGAATCCATGGGAACTGGAGTCAGAAAGCACTGCCTGAAACTTATTGGGTAAACTTTACGAAAGTTTTATATAAACAACTAGTGGATTTCTATTGGCCAGAAGCTGCAGCAAAAACATTGGAAAAGGGCCATTTAACAAAAAATAAATTACAAAATTTCCATCACAATTTTTTTCCAGTTGAAACATACAAAGTGCTATAGTTATCAATCTGTGCATTGTCAATTCTCCACAGAAAGCTGTAGAAACCCACCGAAAAAAGGTGGATGAGAGGTAGCACTTAAATAAAATAATAAAATGTGGCTGCGCTCTATTAAGTAGGCAGGACATTAGCGGCGGGAGTTCTGGGGTGGGGGGTTCTCCCTATGTGTTACGTTGGATCAAGAACAGAAGATGATGGTAGGTAAGTATTTATAACCCTGCAGTACAAAATAAAAACCTAAAAAATACAGAAAAATGAATTAGATTTTTTTTATATTATTTTTTAAAAAGGGTTTGTTATTATATTAAATAAAGGAGCCACTGTAAATTTTTATATCAAAGAAAGGGGCAACTGATTTTCTGTATTTCCCAAGTACCCAACAGTAGGGACCCAAGACTATTTAGTATTGGGCCAGGAATCTATAGAGGATAGTGGACCAGGCCTGATGTGGAGTAGCATCACTGAAATGGAGAAACAAATCATCAGCAATGTATATAAGTTTAAACTGTGTCAGAAAAATTACTATCAGAAAAATGCCCTTCTGCTCCATGGGAGGTTTCTGTCCTCCCTGAGCTCGCCTTAGGACACCTGCGTTACGGTTTGACAGGTGTACCGCCCCAGTCAAACTCCCCACCTGCCACTGTCCCCGGAGCCGGAGCAGGTCTAAATAAATTTGCCAATTAATGGACAGGTAAGTAGTGCTTAAAATACATCTTCTTATGACACAAAGTACCCCTTAAAATAGTAGAGTTTAATTATTCAATTTAACAAATTGTTTTACTATATCTTATGAAAAAAAACAATTAAAAATATTTTCCTGAATTCAATGGCAGATGAATAATGCAATACACTTAAATCGTTTTTTTATATAATTAGGCCAATATAAGGAAATATAAAAAGAATGAAATAGAAAGAAGATAAATGTTCTAAAAACTTGAAAAATAAGGTAGAAAATATTATCTATCTTTTTGACACAAAGTACATTCCTCAGTGACAGCCAAGCTCCTTTTAAGCATACACAAAACTCTATAAAAGAATACTTTAAGCTGTGAAGGATAAGGCTGCAATCAATCTGATTGACTACTGATATACGTTTAAAAGCATAGAGGAAGTTCATAAAGCCATTAATATTCCCAGCGTCAAAAAGTTAATGCTCGTGTTTGAATAGAAGTTGAACACCTTCAGTAAAATAAAACTGCTATTACTTGTTATAATCTCCGAACAGTAACTTGATGCAAAAAAAACCATTAAATCAATAAACTGAGACTAAAAAAAAATTCTATAAATGATATACATAGGATCACTAGAGAACATTTGCATTGATTGCAATAACATCCCTGTCAAGCTGTAATTTAAATAATACTCTGCATTAAGTTGTATGTAAACATTTGCTGTATGTAATAAATATAATGTAACTTAGTAAGGCTGAAAGAGAGAAATACCTTTAATAATTGTAAACTTTTCTAAACACTAACAGAGTAGCAAAACAATATACCTGTAAGTCCAGTCTTTACTTCATAGTAATTATTTACAATCCTGTTTACAGATGTACTGCAGGTGTGCGTAATCGTTTTAAAGTAGCTTTTTACACTTGCCGCAATCACAGCACCTGCCTTCATACAGCTTGTTTAAATTTTGAATTTTCGACAAGCTGAATGTATCTTCTTGCATAAAGTATAGCTGTGAAGAACCACTTTTATAATAATGATGAATCTTCCAGTTTCAGTGAATGCCCTCTTGTCACTTCCACAATACTGGCATAAAAATGTAAAAATGTCATTAGACAATTCTTTGTGGTGACCTTGAATATACTGAGCTAAATTAGTCTAAACTATCTTTAGAATTAGAGTGACATGATTCAGCAAGTTTAGAGATGATCTGAATTTCATAATTTTACTAATTAGTGCCACTGAATATGTTTAGGACAAAAGGGTGGTGGTGGTGGTAGGGCAGGGGGGGGAGGTTATAGGATTTTATAATGGTTTAGAATTGAATAACCCCCTTCTCTAATTGTCATTTACTATTTCAGTGTATATTAGTGAAAGTGAAAACATTGAGCTACTATACAGAACATGTATTTTTGGCCTTTGCCACTTCTAGGCTGGGCCAGATACAATCTGCATATTACCCTTAATAGACAGCATGGTCATAGTGAGAGAACATCTGCTTATACCATATTTATAATGCATTTTAGTGATATAGCAAGTGGCAACATTAGCCAGCTGTATATCACATTGAGGTTCACTGTTTCTGCCTCATATAGCTATTTTACAAAACAAATTCACAGGAATTGGAAATTAAAACAGGGTACTAAATCATATAAACTACAAATATAGTCGCATGCATCGGTGGTGAAACCCAGATACCAGGTCCATTGGTACTATCTCCCGGCCATCCGTGCACCTCCTGGTTGTAGCTACCATTCCTGAGGGCTGGACTTACCCATCTGCGTCTGGGCCTAGTAGTCTCTCTGGTTGTTCCCAAGGCTGTGGTGCATGGGTGCCACCATTTTGGATTTCATTCAAATGACTATTCACCAACCAGGCTCCTACAGTCAAGCTCATATTACATGTCAATATGGCCAATATGCGCAATAGCACCTTATAAACCCTGTCTGGTGCTATGTTCATTGCCAGAATAGCACTTCTCTACTAGAGATCAATATCGTGGCTCCTGGTATTGGTTGCTCCTGCTTCTGTTCCAGTTCTGCATCTGACTCAGTATCTAGCTAATTTGATTACCAAGTGCATTCTGCATCTGACTCAGTTTTCAGCCATTTACATTACCAAGTGCATTCTGCATCTGACACAGTATCCAGTCACCTATATTGCCAAGTACATCTGTCTTAATCTTCAGTCACTTGGAGTGCCAAATACAGATGGGTCCACATACATCTAGCCTCCTTGCACGTTAAACAGACCTTATAGTCGTGCCATCATTGTGCGAAGAAGACGTATTTGAAGGTAAGAAGATGAACAAAAAGATGCTTGGCGCTACCGAGTTACACTGAGCTCCCACGTTATGTGTGGCGCGACTTGTAGTGCACGGAGGATAGATGTATGTGGGCACATCTGTACATCCCACATCTGAGTCAGTCCCCAGTGTCTAAACATTCAGCTTTCATTCCAGTATTTAGTTTACCATCTATTCTGTTCCTGCACATCACACCTATCTCAGTGGGTGTCCTATAGAATGCAGGTTCTACATCACCTGCTGCCTGCTTCCAGTCGTGAGCAGCATCCAGTACCTTGGTCCCCTGCAGGCTGTCACTAGTACTACAAGTATTCTGGTTCCACCCCATCTGTGGCCTGCTTACATTATTCTGAAGTTTGGAAGCCAGCATTTCTTATAAGACTGTATCTATCATGTGTAACACGACCGGATTAGGGGTCCCTCTCCTGGGGTAGATGGACTCCCTCTTCACACACACAGCAGCAGGAAAAATAATACACCAGTCTGGAGTCTTGTGCCATCTTTATTGTGCAGTGAAAAAGTTAAACAAAACATAAAAGTAAACGCTAGCCCGTCTGGGCACTAACTAAACAAGACTGTTCAGCTTTCAGAAGTCATTACAAAAACGCACACTCCCATCAGGCTTTGGAATCAATACAATGGGACTGGACCACTCACTGTGATTCTTCAATTACCCCCAATTCTAGCATTTTTTTTTATTTCCTTTGACACAGATTCCCGTTTTCTTCATGCAACCTATAGGGCTTTAGGTTAACCTTAACCCCCGGGTCAGTGACTATGTCATGTTTGATCACCATGGTTTTTCCTAGCAGGTCAGAAAACAGTACCCTATTTCGGATCAAAAATTCCTTGACCTCCTGCTGTTGACTGGCTGACAGGGTTTTTGCCACAGTCACTTCGGGTACCAGGGAACCAGGTTTTACTGGAGGGGCTTGGACGGCTGACAGTGCTGCTCTATCCTTCCAGGGTTTAATCAGGTTCACATGATATATCTGTTCTGGTTTTCTTTTCCCCGGCTGGTAAACTTTATAGTTGACCTGTCCCACTTTTTCTAAGATCTCAAAGGGCCCTTGCCACTTAGCCAACAGTTTACTTTCTACCGTGGGAACCAACACCAACACTCTTTCCCCAGGAGCAAAGTTTCTTAACTGTGCATTGCGGTTATATACCCTCTGTTGTGCTAGTTGGGCCTGTTCCAAGTGCTCCTTAACTATCGGCACTACAGCCGCAATTCTCTCTTGCATCTGGGAAACATGTTCAATCCCTGTATTATAAGGACTGGACTGCCCTTCCCATGTCTCCATGGCAATGTCTGGTAACCCTCTTGGATGCCTCCCATATAACAAGTCGAAAGGTGAAAACCCGGCAGAGGATTGGGGAACCTCTCTTATGGCCAACAGCAGATAAGGTAACAAATAATCCCAATCTTTACCATCTTTGTCGACTACTTTCCTTAACATATGTTTTAAACATCTTGACCAGTCCTTCAGTTTGGGGGTGATAAATTGAAGTCCTTAACTGGTTAATCTTAAACAGGCGGCACAGCTCCTTCATAACTTTTGACATGAACGGGGTACCCTGATTGGTTAGTATCTCTTTAGGTATTCCCAACCTGCTAAAAATATGAACCAGCTCTCTAGCAATAGACTTGGTAGATGTATTGCGGGTATCTGGTAGCGTAGTCCAGAATTGCTAGAATATATTGATGGCACCAGGCAGACTTCAACAAGGGTCCCACCAAGTCCATAGCTATCCTTTCAAACAGTACCTCTATAATTGGCAGTGGGACTAGAGGACTTTTGAATGTGGTCTGGGAGCATGATACTGGCATTCAGGCCAGGAGGCGCAAAAGTCAGACATGTCTTTATGGACACCAGGCCAAAAAAACCTCTGCATGATCCGCTTAGTGGTTTTCTCTACCCCTAGGTGGCCTGCCGTTATATGACCATGGGCCAGATCTAACACCGTTCTCCTGTAAGCTTAGGGGACTATTAATTGTTCCACAATCTCCTCCCCTTTCTTAGTCATCTGATACAACAGGTCCTGACATATTACCCTGTGAGGATACGTCAAGGGACTATCGGGATCTATGGGTTTATCGTTGACCACCTTGACATTCTCCCTGACTTTCACCAGAGTAGGGTCATTTAACTGCTCTACGGCAAAGACCTCTCTTCTGACCTCTAAATCCGGCAGATGATCAATGGGCACTACAACACTTCGTGAGCCACCATCACACTCCGCATTCTCTATTTTGCCAATCATAGTAGAAAATGGGAACGTCTCTGACTCTGCCACTACATCAGTCATCCTTTCAGATGAGGCAGGGTGATTTACCACAGTGCAAAACCGGCTTTCCCACAACTTCCAGAAGTGAGGAAAGTCTCTTCCCAATATTACATCATACAATAAGCCCGGTACCAAACCCATGGAGACTACTGCAGAACCACATGGCGTGTCGATGTTCACTTCGGCAGTAATATAATACCAAGTATCCTCATGTATGCATGTCACACCACAGTTTTTCCCTTATATTTCAATGGGGTCACCAGCTCAGATCTCAAAAGGGTAACCAGGCTACCAGAGTCTAACAGAGCCTCTACATGGCTGCCTTCCACAGTGAGTACACACAGGTGTTTATCAGTCTCAGCCTGCCGATCAGCAGTACAGGCTAGCTGTGCAAAGAAAGTTCCCCTGCGGTTGACAGAAGCAGTATCACGTTGCATGGGCTCAGAGGTAAGTGAACAATTGGCTGCTATATGGCCGAAGCCACCACATCGGAAACACTGAGTCACATTAATGTCTAGTCTTTTGTGGGGCAGGAACCTTCCTGGCCTAGCAAGCCTGTCTTCAGGTTCCCCACCCTCGGTCTTAGGCTCGTTCCACTGCCCAGCACCCTTCTCCCCAGAAACAGTTTTACCATTGTTGTTGGGAGGTCTCTGGTGCGCCATCGGGGCTCGGTGGGGCAGACTCATCAGCTCCTCAGCCGCTACGTACCTTTCCACCAGTTCGACAAACTGGTCTGTGGACTTAGGGTCGGCATGGCTCACCCACTTGCACAAGGATGCTGGTAGGGATCGCAGATACTGGTGCATAACAACTCTTTCGATGATATGTGTTCCTGTCAGTGTCTCGGGCTGTAGCCACTTGGTGGATAGATAGACAAGGTTGTGCATCTGCGAGCGTGGAGGTCTGTCCATTTGTAACTCCCAGCAGTGGACTCATTGGGCACGAACAAAGGTGGTGACCCCCCAAGCGAGTCATAATGGGCCTTTTGTGGCTCCCCTGACAGAAAAGGTGCCACCAGACTTGCCCATTGCTCCTTGGGCCAACTCTCCCTTTCGACCATTCTCTCAAACACGGTGAGATATGCCTCCACATCATCGCACAAAGTCATCTTTTGGAGGAAGTGACTGGCTTGTAAGGAGTGAGTGGTGGTGGGAGGACCAGTATTAGCATCTCCAGGCCGGACTACAAACTGTTGTACGATGTCTTTTAAGGCCTGGCGGGTTTCCTCTATGGCAACTTGTTGTTACCTCAGGGTTTCCTCCATAGTGACTTGTTGTTGTCTCTGGGCTGCCTCCATGGCCATGAATTGCACATTGGTAGATTCCTGCTGGGCTCTGGTAGCTTCCTGCTGGGCTCTGGTAGCCTCTTGCAGAGTTTTGTTGGATTGGAGCAAGGCCTTAACGATGGCCTCCATTTTACCTCCAGGTGCTGGTTGGAAGCTGAACCTTGCTTCTCTGAGCATTGGCTGACGCCACCTTCAGGGATTCAACAATCACGTGTCTGCCCCTTTGAATTTTAAAGGACAAATTTTCCTTGCTGCACTTTCCAGTGTGTGCTTGCCCGCATTCTCCACCATATTCTAACATGACCGGATTAGGGGTCCTTCTCCTGTGGTAGATGGACTCCCTCTTCACACACACAGCAGTAGGAAAAATTGTAGATCAGTCTGGAGTCTCGTGCCAACTGGTCAACACCAGTCTTTATTGTGCAGTGAAAAAGGAAAACAAAACATAAAAGTAAACACTAGCCCGTCTGGTTGCTAACTAAACAAGAGGTTCCCTCTCTAAAGAAATAGTGGGGCCTACTGCCTCCACTATCAACACAAGTTCGTGCACAAAACTTATGGGTATTTTCACCAAGTGTCTCTGAGCCAGCCAGCCTGCTTGCTCTCCCAGGTATGAGACACCATCTTACAATCAGACACAGCCTATATCAGCCAGTTCCATATGCAGAGCCTAATGAGCCTGCTAACAGGCCAAAAACCAAAACCTTGAGTGGGTTGTGGATGGACCCCACCCTCTCCTCACATCCACTCCCCCAGGTCCCAAACCAGCTTTTCTAAAAGCCAATACTCAAATCTGCTTCACTGAAGACTTTCTCCTGGGGGTTTTAGAACACATAGGTCAAAAACCTAGGACAAATGTATCTACCACTGACCACTTTACCAGTGATCCTATCACACATGCTGCCAACAATTCCTTCAGTTCATCTTCAGACTATACCATTGCTCTAGTTATCCTGATATTGACATCCACTTTCAGTAATCCAAACACCGTATAAAATACTGGTCTTCATGAGAAGGAGCTTAATAAAGGCCTCAAGCATCACCTACTCTCATACTTCTAAAGCTTATCCCAAAAGTCCCAATCTGAATCTACAAAATTCCCCAGTGATGTGGCATACAGAGAAAAACATGTCCAAATATTTTTCATTTACATGGCCTTGTAGATAATGACTAAATTTAAATACCCAAATGGTAGATATGGATCCTCAAGATGATTGCAATCATGTAAACTAAACACAGCACAATCATAGTGTATCCAGCATATGAAATAGGTTTCCCACACTTGTGACCACACTTAATATTAGATATAATGCACCTTTGTATCAATATTCCAATGTCAACACTGTACTAAAGTAGTCAACTTCGGACTCAAGTAATCAACCTCTGGGTTCTGGATTTTGCATGTTTCTCAAGAGAATCATTAAAATGTTAAAAATAATGTAAAACCCTTTTATTCAGCATATCCTCACAAAAAACACCAATAAGGGCTATAAAATTCTTCCCCTGGGGTGTGCCAAAATGCCCACCGGACTACAAGTCAAAGGTGCTTATTTAAAAAAACCATCCTGGGATAAGGATCAGGTTCATAAAAGCCTCTGAGTCATCCTCTGGGTTCCTGCTTTCCGTACAATCATGTATTTGTTGTTTTTATATACTGTATGTACTATAGTTTTGTGCACATGGTTACTTTGTATATACATGTTACTTTATGAGTGTGTATAACTGGGATTTGATTTGTTTCTTATTTTACCATCTATGCTTTTAGTGTGTCTTATGTTCCAGTGTGTCTTATGCACCTATGCAATTATCTGGCTGATTACCTGATAACAGCTAAAGGCCGATAATTATATAGGTGTGTATGCAGAAGCGTTAGACAATAAATGGCTTTAAACACTCCTGCAACAATTGGATCTAGAGGATGCATTGTATAATTTGCTTAAAAATTGAGATCCCTGACCTCCCGATCTGCTCTAAAAATAGCTCAGTGTGTGCACCCCGCACTATGATCAGATCATAGGGTTTATCTGATCTGCAGAGTGATCTGCACAGTGTGTATCCAGCGTTATAGTTCCAGAAATATAGAATGTATAATGATGTTGCAAATCTCACTGACTAAATATAAAACCACTTGAAAGTGGTAGAAGACTAAGGGCGGGATGTACTAAGCTTCGCATCCACAATGCAGTACATCCCGTTTGTCTTCGGGTACATACCGAGGTTCATTACCACGTTATATACCTAGTATATCGCAAAGGAGAACTCTCCCAATAAGATTTGAGATGGCTTTGGTCAGAAGGACTTCAGGATTTAACACCTAGAAGTCCCTCTGCCACGGGGGGGGGGGTGATAGGAGGGATCCGACTGGATCCCTCCCAAGGAAGAGCAACCCAATAAAAAACCCATAGGCTTCTATAGGGTAACACTACCTGAAGGTGACGTTACCCATTGGGACGATGCTTTGTACTTATGGGGAATGCTGTAAAACAGCCGTAAACGCCATTTTCAAGGGTTTTACCACATTTTTGCCCTTAGTACATACCACACTAAAACATATAAACCAAATGTAACAACTAATTTGTTGTAAAAGTTTCTTGGTAAATGCAGAATTTATACTATATTAGATAGTGATGACATTTATCTGAGTACAGCACAAAAGGAATTTGTCGCTGTAGCTGTTGATTTGGATTTTTATGGCCTGTTATATATATGGTTTTTGCTAGGCCAAACCATTTAGCCCCATGTTGCAGGTGCACTCCAACTTAGAGGATATGTACTAGCATTCCCATTAGTGCATAAGCACATGGATTAAAGAATTATATAATTGTTTATTTTAAGAGGAAATAGTTAAAACGGATTTAAAAATATAAACAGAATACTACTAAGCTTCGTCAGTTAGGATGATGTATAACATCAGCACACAAAACAATTCATACACGTCTGTATAATGACACACAGATCGCAGGCAATCCTGCAATGCCATTGTTCCAGAATGCACCATAGTGACATAAACAAAACTCATATAAAAATAAATAGGAAAATAGGCGCTTTTGGCAGCTTAGCATATTTACTATGCATGAGAAACTCATCTCACATTTCTATATCTGCAATGCATCGCTTATCTACATATATAAATATACATAGGATTTAAACATCTATTGTTTATCATACCAAAGCCTTCTGTATGGTATATACATAGCATTTAATCATCTGGCTTCCAACATGTAATAATCATTATCTGTCTTTGAACTAAACATTTATTACGGCTGTTGCCATATAAATTCTAACTGTATATAATCCCATAGACGGAGCTTAATCTTATCAACATATAGTTTTGAATGAGCTGCATAGAATGTCAGTGGTTGGGCGGCACTATCTCTTTTAAAATGAAACGGTGTAAATTGTCATTCAGAGTTTCTTTCACTTTATATCACTGGAATTAAATAAAAAATCTAACTGACAATTGAAGTTAATTTGTTTTGCTCAATACTTTCTGTTTCCGGGAGCAAAACTTTTCCAGGAACTGTGTATTGCTGTAAAATGTTGAGTTATTAAAAGTATTCTACATTCTGCGACTCTAGATGTCCAGGTCACTGGTCAGTAAAACAGTTTTCTAGCTATGTCCAATATGATTAATAAAAAGCTAAGATATGATTAAAGGTTGTGATTTATGATAATGTAATCATAAAAATATAGTTTTAGACACAGTACAATTCCTATTTCAGTAACTAGTTATTGGTGTCCTTGTGTGATTGCATTGCAATATATTGGTACGCACCAGTGCACTGTAAGTACCACTGTCTATACAGAATGCACAATTTCAATATATATACGCTTAGTAGAACTGTACCCTCAATACCCGTGTCCCCAACTCAACAGTATCACAGCTCATATATTTAACTTTTCTGGATTAGTAAACTGGAACAGTATACTGTTCCTATAATTCAACTCACTTTTGTAGCAGTGTTTGTCCCTCAGTGGAGGTAAGTGGGGTTGCTTGATAATCTTTTCTTTGTGTATGACACTGATGGGGAGATGTACTGTATCAAACCTTTAAAGAGTGGAGAAGTGGACCAGACATGAAGTTGCCCATAGCAATTAATTAGCTTCTACCTATCATTTTTTAGAATATACTTAATAAATGCTATCAAGAAGCTGATTGGCTCCTATGGTCAACTTCTCAACTGTTTCCACTCTAGAAGGTTTGATACATTTTTCCGCAGACATTTTGGACAGTGGACAATGGACAGTGGAGTTTGCAGCTGACATTGTATAAATGTGTCACTGTACAGTAGAATCACATTTGAAATTTTGCATAATAATTATAGTGATTGATGCCCTTAAATTTTACTTTTTTGGTGGTCTAGCCAACATTATTAAGGCCACAAAATATAAACAGAAAATAGCCAGAAGGTCATTTTGAAACTAAGTAGATTCATCTACGAATATCTTGCGGGTATCCATCTAGCATACCGGACGCTAGCCACTATTTACCTTTAAGGTCATGGATCTAAACCATTTTGATGCTGTGTGCATACCTGTAATGTAATCCTTGTGACACACCAATAGTAAATAACATAACACATGACACTACTACAGGTTGAGTCTCCCATATCCAAAATGCTTGGGACCAGGGGCATTTTGGATATCGGAATATTCTGTATTTTGGAATATTTGCATACCATAGTGAAATATCTTGGGAATGGGACCCAAATCTAAACACAGAATGCATTTATGTGTTATATACACATTATACACACAGCCTGCAGGAAATTTTATACAATATTTTCAATCATTTTAAGCTCAAACAAAGTTTGTGTACATACATGAAATTCATTTATGTTTCATATACACCTTATACACACAACCTGAAGGTAATTTTATACAATATTTTTAATAATTTTGTGCCTTAAACAAAGTTTGTGTACATTGAACCATCAAAAAGCAAAGTTTTCACTATCTCATTCATACAAAAAAATTCTGTATTTCGGAGTATTTCGTATTTCGGAATATTTGGATATGGGAGAGTCAACCTGTATTATGCAATAATGTGAATATATTGAAAAACTAAACTTTACAACTCATTGATATTGTTTTAATTTCTCATTAAAATATAATTTAATTCCTAATTAATATTTTAATCTTATTTCAAGATTTTTCTGATCATTTCTAAATTCTTATAACTAGGAAAAGAAACAAGTGACCTGGACCCACCAGGGAAGTGAGCCCACTATTAGTTATTTTTAATAATGGTGTCCTGCATTCTAGCTCAGGCTCATGGTGTCATAGGAGAACAAGATTCCTTTTACTTCAAAGAGTCTTTCAAATTAAAAAAAAGTTCAAGTTAAAAAATGTAAATGCTAGGTTCAACATTATAACCCAGATACATTGTTTTAACGACTACATTAAATTTTAACCCTAATATTATCCCAAATCCTAATCCAAGCCTAATGCTACACCCTGATCAAGCTACAGTATAATAGTACCCTCAGTTCTACAAGATCTCTGATCATTCCTCGTACTGATAAAATTATAATACATATCTTCTCATATAAGACTAATTTGCAGCAATGGTAAAAGTTTTGCCCTTGACCTATTTTACAGTACTTTTGACACACATTTTAAATTCCCCTTAGTTCTCCCAAGTAGAAAGGAGACCTACAAAGGGAATATAATGTCTGTAGAACCACTCTTCATTAATCTCAATTATTAAATTAAAATAATGTTCAGGCTAGCATCATTTATCCATTATATTAGTGTTTCTCATATTAGGTTCCATGGAACCCCAAAGGGTATCAGGGATTCCACATGCCAAAATTGCATAACAGAAGAAAAAGTTTATTGGTATAAAAATAAAAAATGTAAGTACTAATATTTAACACTAAGCATGCATCTACTAAAAGCTTATGAACAATCCACTGCTGTACTGCATGGCTATGGAGAGTGAGTGTTTGAATTAGGGATGTGCGCCAACCCCCATGTTCTGGTTTAGGTTAAGGATCTGTATCTCCATCCAGTTTTTGGATCTGGATTTGGTTTTACAAAACCACCCTTGCATGTTTTCGTTTTGATTGTGGATCTGTATTTTTTGTACAAAATCATAAAAACAGGTGAAATCACATAAGTTTGGCCTGTTTTTGTTCCTACATTATTATTAACCTCAATAACATTTATTTCCAGTCATTTCCTGTCAATTTTGACAACCCCACAGCTCACAATATTGATTTCATCCAGTTTAGGCCAAAAGGTTGCATCGAGCTAGCTGGGTGACTAAGCTAAGCGACAGCAGTGGGCAGCACTAACATGTGGCAGTTAAGCTTCCAACATAGCACAGAGTGGCACTGCAATGGTAGACAGGATGGCAATTCAATAAACTATACGACCCCATAGGAAGTTTAAAAAGCAAAAATGTTTTCACTAATCAAGAACGAGGTCAGAGGCCCGAGGGATTTGTAATATATTTATCGACTTAAAGACAGGGAAAGTACGAAAGGATTGATTACTTTTCATTTATTTATTATTTTAATGTTTTGATTCTCAAGAAAATGTATGAGGGAAGATCAATGAAAGATCAAATTATTCAGTTCCTAAAAGACATCTTTGATCTGGAGGAGTTTTTTTTTCATACATCTAATAGAAAAATGTGATGGCCTTGCTTGTGGAGGTGCTGCTAAATAGTAGACACTGTAAACAGAAATTTACTTTGTACTCTGACAAGTTGGTATGGATAATGGGACCAAGACTTGCTGTTTACATCAGAGGAAAGCAGCCTATAGCTCTCCGGCTGAACTACAACTTCTAGCATCCGTGCTGTGTGCCGGGCCTACTGGAAGTTGTTTGTCAACAATGGGTAGTGTGAATCAGGTTACCTCATCTTGCTTTGCACACTGTATGTAACACGTAAATAAATATGTAATATGACCGATATACATAACTAATTTGTGTATTCAATGTATTTGCACTTTAATGCACACATCCTGGCAGGAAGATGGTCTGTACTGCTGCTCATATTTCTGGTCTCTCTCATGACACACACCATCTACAATGTACATTATCTAGTTATTCCACTTAGTCACCTACATACAAAGGAGGCAGGTGTTTATTGTGCTGAACTGTTATTTATAACAGCCTATCAATTCACCAGGATCCTGGGGCAACCGATTGGGGTTGTGAGTAAATAAAAACAATTGGGTAAATTTGAAAATCTACCATGTTTTGCCCACCGAATCAACTTGGTGGTTCAGAATTAAAAAAAAAAATGAAAGAGGCATATGGGGGATACTGTCTGTGGCCATTAAAAGTTGTGGACATTTTTGGCATTCAGCAACCACATGTAGAAGATTTCAGTGGCTGTGGCAGTTCAACTACCAACATGGCACATTAGGAAACAAATGTTTTTATTATTCAAGATGCCTGAGGGAGTTGGAGTATGTATGTAGTTGAATGCTGGGAAAGGAAGGTTTGTGTCAGGTTTGCTGTTGGGGTATCCCCTAACAAAGGCACTGTAACACAAGGAGTTTCACCAGAAGATGGTACTTGAGTACACCAGGAATATTATTATTATTATTATTATTATTATTATTATTATTATTATTATCCTTTATTTATATGGCGCCACAAGTGTTCCGCAGCGCCTTACATAGTACATAGAACTAATAGGTGAACAAGAAACAAGTAACATACAGTACAGGACAAGGACACAACTTATATACATTGCTGAAATAGTGATTAAAGCACTCACAATAAGCTGCCGGGAGTTGGCAGTCCCGTGTTAGGTGCCCTAATGGGGAGTAGAGAGTAGAAGAAAATGTAAAGAGAAGCACATGAGGGAAGAGGTCCCTGCTCATGAGAGCTTACATTCTAAGGGTACGGATGTGAGGATACGGGGTTCTCTCAATCACCCAGACACCGAGCAGATGAAACCAACGTGATGGTTTATTTTTCCACAGCACACAGAAATAGATAATATGTCAGGACAAGTAGTAAATCCAGTGAACGGGCAATAAACAGGTAGCAGTCCAGACAGAGGCAGTCCCAGTAGAGAATAATCTCCCAGAACAATTCCACAAAATAGCTAGAGACCCTCAGTTCCCACAGTAGAAACTATCACTGATCACACAGCAGTGAATAGCGTATGTCCACACAATCGCTTCCAGGACCCCACACGTAGAAACTATCAGAGATCACACAGCAGTGATAGTCCCTGGGTACAATCAAGCATTTCCAGGACCCCATACAGTAGAAGCTAAAAACAGAACACACAGCAATGAATAGCGTATAGGTCCTTGCAGAATTTCCAAAGTATAAATCCACAGAACTCTTGATGCGTTCCACTAGTACCATGGCAGAGTGAGGCCTCTTAGCCAAAGTCAGCGACTAGCATACTGATGCACTTTTGCACAACTGGATTGCACTTGTAAGGTACTTTGGATTTGACAATGGAGAGGTACTTTGGAATTGACACTTAAGAGGTACACTGGAAGTGGCACTTAACGATTACACAGGTAGTGGCGTGCGGATGCACTTTTGCACCACGGGATGGCACTCAAGGGATAAACAGGTAGTGGCATGTGGATGCATTTTTGCACCATGGGGTGGCATTCGAGGAAAACACAGGTAATGGTGCATGGATGCAGTTTTGCACCACAGGGTGGCACCCGAGGAATTCACAGGTAGTGGCGTGTGGATGCACTTTTGCACCATGGGGTGGCACTCGAGGAATACACAGGAAGAGGTGTGCTGATGCACTTTTGCACCAAAGAATGGCACATATAATGCACACAGGCAGAGATGTAATAGCACTGTCGCTGGAAGTGAAGCACTCAGGCACAGATGTTTGTCGCACTGCTGCTCTGGAAGACACTAGTAATTTGTACACAAGCAGGGATGTTGGTCACACTGTTGCTCAAAGGAGACACTGGAACTAATACACAGGCAGAGATGTAATCGCACTGTCGCTCAAAGGAAACACTGGAACTAGGCACACAGGCAGGGATGTTGGTCGCACTGTAGCTCGAGGAAACACTGCAAAATGAGAAAATCAAGGGAACCTGGAACAAAGGGCCTGATTCAGAGCCGGACGTAATTAGCGCTCGCTCGTTCAGAAAAAGGGGGTGGCTATTCAAATGAACCATTCGCTCTTTGCGGTCTGTTCACGCCTCTATGTCTGAATGAGCGAACAAAACTTGCGGTCGTTTTTTGGATAACTACGCCCCCTGGCCTCTCGCATCCTACGTCATGTCCGCTATTTATTAGATTAATCGAAAAGCATCTGAACTGCTCGCTATTCTTGTGGTTGGTTTTTCCTATCACAAATTTGTGAGCAGTTCTGACTATAAAATAACCCAGTGACGTGGTCAGTGACGCTGCTGTATTAATTATGCACACCCATAAAACGCCCGTTTTGACCTTTAAGTACGCCTGCGTTCTGATCTCCACTCCCCGTTTTCAAGCACCTTCCCCTGTTACCACCCACATACGCCTCCTCCTGTCACTCATATTAGCAGGCATTCGCTATTTAGCGAACAAACAAATTTCGGCCGAACTGACAAGTTCGCGCATGCGTATTACGATCCATATGCATGCGCAGTTGGGCAAACATCGCTCAGAATGAGCATACTGCCACTTACGAGCGGCTCTGAATCAGGCCCAAAGACTCTACTAGCACACTAGGAGTGACAATTGTTGATCAGGAGACTTCCTGGAGTTCTGGAGCTGGATATACCCAAGGGTAGCAGATGATTTGAGCACAGTGTCTGCTGACCTAGACTATGCTACCATTGGTTGGGATACTGTCACATGAGAGGAACTGTCATGGTGGCGCCCATGATGGAAACTCTGATCCCCAACACACACAGCCGACCATGGAAGTCCGCAAGCACCTAAGGCAGAATGCTCAGCACTTCGCCCATCACTGAACCAGATGACTGACCACATGAGAAGTCAGGGGAAGCCGGCACGGAGGTAAGTAGATGATCCTAGGCTGAACCCTGACAGTTTGATTAATAGTAAATTTAATTTAATTTTTTGATTTCGAAGAAATTTATGAAGAAGGAGTGGAGGCATTTACAAAAAAATACAAAAAATATTTAAATCATTCACATCAGTCCCCAGAAGAATCCTTGAGCTCTACACTTGCTGCTGCTGCTGGGAGTGGATCTTCATCCCAGAAGGGGACCAGGAAGACTACTAGTAGTTGTTAAAAAAAACAATTGATCGTTATGCAATCCTTTGCAAGGGGGAGCAAGTATGACAAAAGTCACCCAGTATCAGATCGGATCACTGACACCATATCATCTATGCTGGTATTAGATATCTGTCCAATATATGTCAATAATTCAGTTTGTTTTAGACAGTTAATTGAGGTCCTGTGTCCCAGCTACCAAATCTCATCTAGATTCTACTTCAATAGAAAAGCAATTCCCAGCCTGTACAGGGACATTAAATAAAACATAATTAGTGTCCTCCAAAATGCCATTGTACCCACTGTCCACTTAACCACATGATATGTGGACAAGAGGAACAGCACAAACACAAGATTACATTACTGTAACAAACCACTGGGTGGGTGTATTGCCTTCTGTGGCACCAACAGCAGCAGCATCTAAGAAACAGCAGCTCTATCAGAGGCAGGCTACTCGGTGTATCATCAGTTTCACTGAGAGGCATACCGCTGACAACCTTTTAGAAAAACTCAGGGAAGACATTGCAAAATGGCTTACCCCACTTGGACTCTCCTCAGGATTTATTGTTTCTGACAAAACCACCAATATTGTGAAAGCATTACAGCTGGGTGAATTCCAACATGTCCTATGTTTTTCTCATGCAATCAAATTTTCACCATTTAGCAGGCACTTGTAGAAGATTGCAGCACATGCAAGAAATGTTGAATTTGCCCTACCACTAGCTGACGCAATAGGTAGTTCCAAAGTGGTACTCCACCCTTTAGATGCTTCAGTGGATGGAGGAACAGCAAAAAGCCATCCAAAGCTGCACAGTGAACTATGACATAGGAAGAGGATGGGGAATGCACTTTACTCAAGCTCAGTGGAAAATACTTTCTGTGTTGTACAAAGTGCTGAAACCCTTTGAAGTAGTCATCCTTGAAGTGAGTTCAGATTCTTCTAGCTTGAGTCAGGTAATTCCCCTAATTAGACTGTTGGAAAAGCAACTTGAGAAACTGAAGGAGGAGCTGAAACGAAGTGATTCTGCAAAGTATGTTGGACTAGTAGATCAAGTCCTTTATTCGCTTTACCAGGATCTAAGAATTGTCTGATCCTTCCAATTGGATCAATACATTTTGGTGACAGCACTAGATCCTAGGATTAAGTCAAACATCATGTCTTTCTTCCCAACAGACACAGATCTGAAGAGATGGAAATACCTGTTGCTAAGCAAATTGTCAGCTCAAGTGCCACATGATGCAGCGATGGCTCCTCCTTCAATTTCTCCAGCAAGTGTGGCTGCCAAGGAAAAACTAAACTTTTCCAAAAGGCCCACTGGTGATGCAGATGAGCTAACACAACCAAGTTTTGACTTCTAGTTTGGTCTAAAAGAATTGCCTAAAATTAAATTAATGAAATCTCTACCATGACTCCATCTGATACGGTCACCATTCGAAGAATGGTTGAGGACTATTTTTAATGATAGCATCCAAATAGGCATGTCAGACAGTCCGTTTGATAACTAGCAGGAAAAAAAGGCAATTTGGAGGAACTTGCACAAACTGGCTTTACTTTACTGGAGTTGCCCCCCCTCCAGTGTGTACTCCGAAAGAGTTTTCAGCACAGCCGGGAATCTTGTCAGCATTCGACGTAGGATGCTACTTCCTCAAAATGTGGAAAAGATGATGTTCAGCAAAATGACCTACAAATTCCACGAGGAAGACCTTTACCGCCAATTACATAAAAAAATTACAGAGGCACCTGTAATGTTGGATTCCAGCGGGGACAAATTAATATTGTGTGAAGAAAGATCATGTAGACACTCATGAGGGTGAGGAATCAGATGATGATGGCGACAACATTTTGCCTCTGTAAAGCTAGTTTGTGCACGTAGATATCATTTTCCCGCAATGTCAACTGCACATTGGTAGCTTGTCTTCTGGGGGCCCAAACAAACTAAATCACTTCATGATTGAGGATATTGTTCATGAAGGTGTTGTTGATGAAGATGGCCGGTGCTTGGATCTAGCAGAAAGAAGGGAGCTAGCTTATGCTGGACTGCTTGTTGTTACTTTTTTAGCCAAAGTTTCTGAATTTTGCAAAAACTTTTTGGTTGGATGCACTACACATGATATAACAGGGAGGAGGTTCCTAGATGTTTAAGGTCCCTGCCTCTACTTAGTCTGGTTTTACAAAGGTTACAAGGGTACAGATGGCTTGACAATTTTTGTCCGGATTTGGGTAGAAATAATTCCACACAGAAGTTTATTTTTTTGTCTTTTGTCCAGACATGACAATGGGCTTTTCCTTATCATGGGTAACAACTGTTTCTTCCACTGGTGCCTGATTTACAAAAACAACATCCTCATCATCATCAACTTCCTCATCTTCAACATCCTTATTAGCATCAGCTACACATATGTCCTCCTCATCCTGGTGCACTTCCTCAGAAACATCCTTGATTTCTATGTCAGCATGTTCACTTGTGCTTACATCATCATAAGAGGCAGAACCACAGTCATAAATAAAGGCCTTTCCTTGCCACTTTGTGTTAATGTTAATTTGGACCAATTTTAAATATTACACTGCAGTATCAATGACCTACAGCATCACAATATTTTTTATGAATTATACACTGCACCACCACTTACAGTGTCACAATATTTTTGATTAAAACACTGCACTACCACTTACAGTGTCACAATACATGATGAATATTACACTGCGTTTCCACTTACAGTATCACAATGTTTTATGAATAAAACACTGTGTTTCCACTTACAGTGTCACAATATTTTTTATGAATAATACACTGCGCACAACTTATGGTGTCATAATATTTTTTTATGAATACACTGCACTACCACATACAGTGTCACAATATGTGTTGAATATTGCACAGCGTTTCTGCTTAGTCTCACAATAATTTTTAAGAATGCACTGCACTATCCCTTAAAGTGTCACAATACGTGTTAAATATTACACTGCACTTCCATTTACAATGTCACAATATTTTTTATGAATAAAACAATTCGCTACCACTTACAGTGTCACAATATTTTTTATGAATACACTGTGCTACCACTTACAGTATCACAATACATGTTGAATATAACACTGCGGTTATACTTACAAAACGCATATGAATATTACACTGCACTATGACTTATAGTGTCATAATACGTGTTTGATTACTACTCTGCGACTGGCAGTGACACAGTATAAAAAAAACTAATATACTACACTGGGGTACAGCACAAAATATATATATATATATACACAGTCAGGTGCATAAATATTGGGACATTGACAAAATTTTAATATTTTGGCCTCTATTCACCACCACAATGGCTTTGAAATTAAACAAACAAGATCTGCTTTAACTGCAGACTTTCAGATTTAATTTGAGGGTAATTACATCCAAATCAGGTGAACGGTGTAGGAATTACAACGGTTTCTATCTGTGCCTCCCACTTTTTAAGGGACCAAAAGTAATGGGACAAACTAAACAATCCTAAATCTAACTTTCACTTTTTAATACTTTGTTGCAAATCTTTTGCAGGCAATTACAGCCTGAAGTCTGGAACACATAGACATCACCAGACGCTGGGTTTCATCCCTGGTGATGCTCTACCAGGCCTCTACTGCAAATGTCTTCAGTTCCTGCTTGTTCTTGGGGCTTTTTCCCTTCAGTTTTGTCTTCATCAAGTGAGATGCATGCTCAATCGGATTCAGGTCAGGGGATTGACTTGGCCATTGCATAACATTCCACTTTTTAGCCTTAAAAAACTCTTTGGTTGCTTTTGCAGTATGCTTCGGGTCATTGTCCATCTGCACTGTGAAGCGCCGTCTAATGAGTACTGAAGCATTTGACTGAATATGAGCATATAATATTGCCCGAAACACTTCAGAATTCATTCTGCTGCTTTTGTCAGCAGTCACATCATCAATAAATACAAGGGAACCAGTTCCATTGGCAGCCATACATGCCCACGCCATGACATTACCACCAACATGCTTCACTGATGAGGTGGTATGTTTTGGATCATGACCAGTTCCTTTCCTTCTCCATACTCTTCTCTTCCCATCACTCTGGTCCAAGTTGATATTTGTCTCATCTGTCCATAGGATGTTGTTCCAGAACTGTAATGGCTTTTTTAGATGTTCTTCCTGTTTTTGTGGCTCACCAATGGTTTACATCTTGTGGTGAACCCTCTATATTCACTCTTGTGAAGTCTTCTCTTGATTGTTGACTTTGACACATATACACCTACCTCCCGGAGAGTGTTCTTGATTTGGCCAACTTGTTGTGAAGGGGTTTTTCTTCACCAGGGAAATAATTCTTCTGTCATCCACCACAGTTGTTTTCCGTGGTCATCCGGGTCTTTTGGGTTATGCTGAGCTCTCCGGTGCCTTCTTTCTTTTTAAGAATGTTCCAAACAGTTGATTTGGCCACACCTAATGTTTTTGCTATCTCTCTGATGGGTTTGTTTTGATTTTTCAGCCTAATGATGGCTTGCTTTACTGATAGTGACAGCTCTTTGGATCTCATATTGAGAGTCAACAGCAACTGATTCCAAATGCAAATGTCACACCTAGAATCAACTCCAGACCTTTTACCTGCTTAATTGATAATGAAATAACAAGGGAATAGCCCACACCTGTCCATGAAATAGCTTTTGAGTTGATAGTCCCATTACTTTTGGCCCCTTAAAAGAGGGAGGCACAGATAGAAACCGTTGTAATTCCTACACCGTTCACCTGATTTGGATGTAATTACCCTCAAATTAAATCTGAAAGTCTGCAGTTAAAGCACATCTTGTTTGTTTCATTTCAAAGCCATTTTGGTGGTGAATAGAGGCCAAAATATTAAAATTCTGTCAATGTCCCAATATTTATGCACCTGACTGTATATATATATTATTAGCTTTTATTAGCTTTTTTTTGTACAGTGGGCACCCTTGGATGGACAGACCACCCCTGGATGGACACAGCAGCCCCTGCCCCTGTATGGACACAGCAGCCCATGGATTTTTCCCAGAAGTCCCTGGATTGACACAGAAGCAACTGCCCCTGGATGGACACAGCAACCCCTGGATGGACACAGCAGCCCCTGTCCTGTATGGACACAGCAGCCACTGCACCTGGATGAATACAGCAGCTCCTGCCCTGGATGGACTTAGCAGCCCCTGGATGGACACAGCAGCCACTGCCCCTGGATGGACACAGCAGTCCCTGGATGGACACAGCAGACATTGCTCCTGGATGAACACAGCAACCCCTGATGGACACAGAAGATCCTGCCTAGGACAGACACAGCACCCCTGTACAGACACAGTATGTCTGTTCACTTCACTCTCCACAAGCGGAGTGAAATGCGCCGATGACCGGGTACCTTTATAGTATCCAAAACCTGTGAGAATCAGACAGCGGGATGAAGACATTTTGCCTCATTTTGGGATCTGAATCAGGTGGGAAAACCCGAGCTGGACTCAGATCTCAGCCCCGGATTGCAGTTTGGGTGGGTCCGGTTCTCAGGGAACCGGACCCGCTCATCTCTAGTTTGAATGCTTGTATCTGTGAACTATGTGTAATAATAATAAGTTTGAAGAGCTGACAACGGGGTATATTTACTCTACTAACCAGCAGGTTCTCAAAGTCAAAGACAGATAGATTTAAAACAGCAACAGAAATAAATCATTAGCAAGGATGATTTAGCATTTATTTCTATTGTCGTTTTAAATTGGTCAAAGACACCAATGACTTAGTAATATACCCCAACAAGAGAATATGTCCAATCTCAGTGAAGAAACAGAAGATTCTAGAAATCAGTAACAATGCTGCACTTCTAAAGTTACCGAAAAGTAGCCAAACTTTGGAAGGGGGTTACATATGGACCAGTTGGAGTTCCACAGCTTTTTTAGGGTTTTGCATGCTAAAATATATTGGGAGCAATTGCCTTAAATGAAACGTGTGAGCAAGGGCAAAAAAGGATTGTTTTTATTACATAAATACCTAAACCTAAACTAAGCTACAAATGAGCATTTATGTATAAAGTGCACCTAGAGGGTACAATAAGTGAAGCATAGGCTGATTTCAACCAGCAGCTCTGAGAATGCATAAAAATAGACATTAGCTCTCTATATGTACCTTGAATCTCATTTAAATAATCTTGCCCCACAAAACCGAATTTCCATTTTTTGCACATGTTAATGTAACTCAGCACGTTTATGCACTGAGCATGAAGTGATTCATAGCCAATAGTATTTGATAACAGAAAACAATCACTTGCAATTAGCTAACTAGAATGTCACATTTCCAACATTTTAAGATCTGCTTCATTCTTACAGAATGCCAAGGGAGTATTGGGAACATCTGGACCATTGAATAAACAGATGGAACTCTAGCTATGTGTTTACAATAACAGTATTAATAATGAGATGAGTGTAAAGGTAGCCAGCCATTATGGAAGGCCTTTATATTCTTGGAATGTCAGTTGTGTTAATAATTGCATTGTTTTTGGCTCAAGGCTTGTAGTGAATTCTGTTTATTAATTGCATACATTGCAGGGGTGTAAATACAGGATACAATGGAAGGTGGTCTTCACCAGGCACCAGCCATGAAGAGGGTACACTGACCTCCTCCATTGCTCCAGGTTCTGCTTTATTTGCCCCAGAGCAGAAATAAGCAGGGAGCCCAGGGGGCATGTGCCACGGCGCTTTCTCTCCCAGGGTTCCCACCCTGAAGTCCGGTTTCTAGGGACAGATCTCCAGCAAGGAGACCGCCCAAATGTACATTAAAGGGACAGGGCAGAGGCTGGAGTGCATGGGTCCTCCCTACTTTGTTGGTTCTACCTCCTCAAACACATGAGACCTGCTTCGTCTGCTTTTGCTGTGAGAGCAGCAAATAGCAAGAACGGAAGACCCCGATCAGCAATAAATAGTGTTTGTGTGCTGGGGTTGTTGGTAGTGAATTAAGGGATGAGTGTATGTCTGTGTACTGCTGCTGGGTTGTTGGAATGGCAGTGAATGCAGGGAGGGAGAGTGTAGGTTCTGCTGTGGTGTTGGCAGTGAATGCAGAGGGAGGGAGTGTAACTGGGTGCTGCTGGGCTGATGGTAGTGATTGTGGTTATGGGGCAGAGTGTGTGAGTGCTCCTGGCACTGGGGTGTTGGTAGTGAATATGAGCAGAGGGGGTACCAGCAACTATCTAGCCTCCTGGCTCATGGTATGAACTTACTCCCCTAAAACACTGAATGGTAACATACTGCACAGCAAAATGTTATATTTATGGTATATACTGTACAATGACTATACAATATAATTCTGATTTAATTATGTGAGCATTCGACATGTCAGATCTGTGAAAACAAAGTTAGCTTATGTAGCGATCACCCTCCTGCGCCCCTTCCTTGATCTATGTTTATAATGCTTTGACATTGGATGAATGTAGTTCTCCTTAGTGCTATGTAAGTTTAAATACTGTGCATTGAAAATTTAATTTCTAGATAGAAAAAAAAAAAAACGGCAACATTCAATCCAAGGAGCTAAATAAAATATATAGAGGTTTTAGGAAATCACATTCCAAGAGTTATATAGAGGAAATAGCTGAGTCCCCTGAAAGAATAGAGTGGTGATTTAAGGCTTTGGTCCCCAGAGTCACTGAGAGGGGGTTGTAGCATGTACAGATTACAAGGGGTTGGGCCTGTCTGGGTGGCTCAAACGGGTCTGGTCAACTGGGAATGTAGAGCAACGCTCCCCCACACACACATACCTCCTTTCCTGCATGCCCCTCTCAGCTTGCATATTTATATCACTGTAGAAGATGCAGATTGAAGTGCGGCCATGCCCCTACAATTGGCTACACTCCCATTTGAGCACCTGGGCCTATCTGATGCATCAGCAGCCCTGCTGGTCACACTGTTGTGGGAAGACTAGGTTGTGAAATTCAATTCAAAGTTCATCCATCCATCTTGTTTTCTAAAAGGTACCATGTTATCAGTATGTTAATAAAGTAGTAAGGGGCAGATGTACTAAGCTCTGGAAAGTGATATATTGGAGAGTGATAAACTACCAACCAATCAGCTCCTAACTGTCATTTTTCAAACACAGCCTGTAACGTGACAGTTAGGAGCTGAGTGGCTAGTAGTTTATCACTTTCCAATTTATCACTTTCCAGAGCTTACTACATCTCACCCTAAGTGTGAAACAACAAATGGACATTACGCATTTAGGTAATGATGTAGAGTTGGCCGCAGTTGTGCCCTAAGATGCATAACGTGTTCATTAGAATATCAGCAACTGTGTGGATATGTAAAATTGCAGCTAATGCAGGAGATGTGCAGGTCTGAGCCAGTTACGTGTGCCAGCTTTACATTAGGCATACACCCATGCTTTTAACCTTTTAGTTTGCTTGCACAATACGCATTTGCTGTTAGTTTTCTATGACACTTAGAAAATGACTCCAATACATCAGCCCTTTAAACTTTAATCAATGCCCTGTTCCATATCCAAATTGGTTCTGTAGCAATGCGAGCACATGCTTATCTAGCAAATAAAAACTTCAAAGTAGAAACTAGGAAATTAATTTGTTATGACACTATTTATCTAAAAATTTAAATAATTTATAGAATATAAGTTCCTTGTTTGCAAGGGATGGGTGTAGTGGAATCAAAAATCTGAGTGGATGCCATCTACTGTGCTTAATTATTTTCTTTCCTGCCAAGTGCTGAATAAAGATAAGTGCCCAAATAGCAAATAGTCAAAGAAAATGGATTGAAAACACTGTTTTCGATGATCTTTCCTCATTCATATTTTCCAAGCCACATGCAAAGAATTGAGATTATGTAATTGGCAAGAAGCACAGATGTAACAAGCATCAATCTGTCTTTTAACGCTGGGGGATCCTGCTGCCACCACATAGCCTAGGCAGCACAATTCCTCCATGTAAAGTTTATATTAAATAGAAAATAAAATCTTCTTTTCTTTTTCATTGATCAAATGTTGTCCAATTCCCTTAAAAAAATACCTAGCTGCTAATTTCTCATTAAGTATAAATTGTAATTCTCGACACAACTACATATTATGTTTTGCTGTTGAAATATTATAAATATAGTATCTATCAATTGCCGTTGTGGGAAACCACTTGTGCTTGGCTGGTGGTGAATGGGAGTCTTGGTTACTCCTGGTAATAGACATTTTGCTTTTGTTATCCCTTGTGCTGTAAGCAAATGGGTAGTGTTATTTAATAGGATTTTTTTCAGGTTTCTTCTTCTTCCCCAGCTGGGCTACATTGGACCAAGAAAGAGGAAATAACAAGATCTTACAGTATGTCTCATTTGTGCTACAATGAACCAAGAAATAAGAAATATTGTATATTAAATTTAACCCCTTTGCAGCTGAGGTTTTTTTAACATTGTGCTGAGGCCATTTTCTGACGTTAGTGTACGTCACATTCCAAATTTAATATACCTGATTTTTTTTTTTTTAGAGGTACCCACGCAAAATATACCTTGGTTTTCTTTCAGAAGACTTGGGGGTCTAATTATTATAAAAATTATTGTGGTTCAGGCAGAAGGAGCCAGACAGGTCCGACAGGATCCTTCTTCACAACCCATTACTCCTTCTCATAGGGAAGGAGCGGGTTGCGTCAGCAAACGACCATCTGAAGATGGGGAGTGCTCCTGCAGTCAAGCTCCGAAAATATTGTATTTTCAGAGCTTGATGAATGTAGGTCCCCATACTAGTGTATGGGGACAGCGGGCCACATCGAGAGAGAAAGGTAAGCAGGAGATATCTGTGATATCCTGCTTACTTTTTTGATGGAAGGCCCCAATACTTAATTTCTACAAAAGCATGTGAAACTAGTCATTTTCACCTGCTTTTGTAGAAATTAAGTGATAATGAATAGAGCCCTTTCTATTTTTACAAAATACCATTAGTCTTTTTACTTATTCTAGCACATTAAAAAAGTTAACCCAAATGGCCAGTGTTTTTATTCAAAACTTCAGGAAAGGAAATCCAAATCAAACGTGATTTTTTTGTGTGTGTTATAAATACCACAAAGAAATACTGTACTTTGTGGTTTTTGTTTCGCCAAAAATCCACCTTTCCAAAATAGTAAAATGCTGGTTTCTAATTTCTATGTGTAGGTTTTGTCTAAAAAAAAATCTGCATTTTAATTAAAAATGCATTTTATTTTTGAAATTTTTGCTGTCTTGGTTTAAATGCTATGTGTAAGTAGAATATGGCAGCCCAACAAGGCCTACCATTTTAAATACTAGACAACCTACTATCAATTCATACCTATCTATACCTTCTAAAATTGTCGCTATTCAGCATAATGAGTCACACAAGAAATAAATGCCTTCAGACTTTGAATGTGGTTCCAAAGCACAAAAAGAAACTATTCAATAAAAACAGATGGTTACATGCTGTGATCTAAATACAATTAGTGCAAATAAATCATACAGACCCAAGGTACAGTTGTTACATATGCACGCGCTCTGGGCCCAGATACCGGCATCAGCATTAGAAACCTCCATCAACAGTACAGCAAGAAGACTCAAGACTGGGGTCAGAGAGCGCACATATATACTCTTGCAGGGATAGGCAATACAATAGACTAGTTTAACATTATTCCATTGGTTCTTCTTAAAGGTGCTTTTGTTACAGGATAGTTCATAGGCCAATTCAAATAGACACAAACAGCCTCCAACCGCCCTTTGTGTCCTTTTTCCCGCTGCATGCTAATCTAAGCTGCTAACATTACAGAGTACATTTTAATGTTTTAACTCTCTATAGTCCATAGTTTGCAGATGCATGTTCCGATCTTCTCACCGATGATACCGGAAATCTGTTGAGACACAGTGGACCAGTACAACACTAAACACGGTCTGCTTACCATGTACTAAACCTTAGATATCAAATAATCTTTATTTCACAACATTAATAATTACTGAAAAAACCTTGTATATTACACTTTAATACTAGGGAACCTTTTATGTAAGTGTGCAGTGTGTAAGTATTGGGGAACTGGGAAAAGACGCTAATTAGCGCTGTGCGTCTATGTGTTTTGTGGAGTACATTATGGTATGTGTTATGCAGGGATAATCATTTTATATGGTTTAGTGACTGTATTTACATGGTGAGGACTTTTAGCTTCTTTCTATTGCATGGGAATCGCACAACACTAAATAATAGCATCGCCGTATGTACTTATAATGGCGAGTTTCACTAAAATGGCGTCTCATTGCCATTCGCAAAATGGCGTTCCCGCAGATCTAATTTTAAAACGATCATGTCTCAGCCAATTATCCGGCTTCGACACTACCGTATTAAATGACGGATCACTCTTTTAAAGTTAAGGATTTTAGATACCCTTGTCTGTGGGGAATTTTATTTTTTGTGTACTGTTTCAGTTATAACTATTAAGGGAGCACATTGTTTGAAAGCGTAGACTCCTCTATTTCAAAACAGGGTGCCCCCATGTGTGTGCGGGACAGTATGGAGGAGATAGGGGACAATATTCCCTTCCCCATTTATGGAAAACTACTTTTTTCAATAGCGTTTGGTGACAACCTGGTGATCATAGGTCACAGGCCTTTATGATGCTGCATACACCTTGTTATAATAATATAATAATATACAGTATCTATATTTTAAATGACATTTTGGGGGGTTTTCAGTAAACTAAAATAATGCTTTATCTAATTTTTATTGTATTAAAACAATGTCTAACTCTTTATCCAGCAGCACCCAATAACTATTTTTAACTGACTTGGAACCTGGTATGAACCAAGTCTGAAAATATTTCTTTGTTGTTTCTATTCTTGTTCATATCTTTGAGATGATGACCCTTGACCTGTGAATATTCTGGATAATATGATATTCTTATGATTTACTTGTCTGTATTAGACGTGGATCTTGTGTCTTCTAATGGGTCATAGCATTTACTTCCTTTTTTTTAATTATTCATGAAGTATGAAAGAGAATTACAGTAGTTTTTGGGTATAACGAAAGTAAGTCTGAGACTGTAAAAACATATGATCACATTGTTTGTTTTTTTGTTCTCACCAATTGGTTAAATAAACTTTTTGTTTTTGTATACAGTTTCTAAATTCTTGTGAAAAATCAATCATTCACAGTTTATTTTAATCTAAAGGTATCAGTACTGTTTTCAGCAAAATTACAAGACTCCCTCTGAAGTAGACCATAAAATGTTTTATTGTTTAACTAGTGACCTGCCCCTTCTTTGGACGGGAGCAATTTCATCTTGTCACAGCCCCCTGTATCTCATAACGACCTATGCCATGTCACCAAGGTCCCCTGCATCTCACAACAGCCTCCTGCCTCTTACTCCTGCCCCCTGCATCTCGTAACAGCCTCGTGCTTCTCACTACTGCCCCCTGCATTTCACCACAGTATCCTATATTTCACTACAGCCCCTTGCATCTCACCACAGGCCCTTCTTCTCACTGCTGCTTATTACGACAGCCCCCTGCATCACACCACAGGCCTCTGCATATCACCACATCCCCCGGCTTCTCACTCCTGCCTCCTGCATCTCTAAAGTGCCACCACAACCCCCACTGCTACTGCCCAGCAGCTGGCTATGGTATGGCCACTCGGATGTGCTGGGCAGGGCAAGAGGATCATGGACAAGATATTTGTATTGCAGCTATCAAAAGCATTATCAGCAGCATTTCCCCTGAGCTGGGGCACCCGTGCATATTTTCGCAGCCTCCATGCACACTCCTCTCCAGCTGCTGAACATGACCATGAGCAATGTCCTCTTTGCACAATCTACCCTGTATTTCCTTGGCTTCCTGTTGATCTTCCTCACCGTGGTGCCCCTGTCCGAGAATAGCGCTGAATTCCATGGGAGGTAACTCCTATTCAACAAATAGCTGAGTGGGAACATCACATTGGAGAGGGAGCACTTTACGGAGGAGGAGTGGCGGCCAGAGTCCATCTGCAAGTTCAGTGTAGGAATGGACATCAGGATCCGATGGTTACTAACCATCAATATTTTTTCCGATGGTAGTGTTTTTACGATTTTATGGTGGCGGTCCAATGCATTCCACCATTGAATGGAAATCATTTGTTGAAGTTCTGATGGTTGTTTGTTTTTATTAAATTCCTGAAAGCTATGCCTTCCCTGACTCTTTCCTGGCTACTGTATCTGCATCAGGGCATCTTAATGAGTTTGTTGGAGGCTGGTCTCATTCTCTGTCCACTTCAGATATGACCTTGCTCAGTCCCTGATTCCCTTCCTTCTCTAGACTGCTGCTAAGCAACAGGGCACATTGCTAGCTCTAATTGGCTTACTGTAGTTTCAAATGCTCTCATGCTATTTCAGCACAATGGCCAGCTCCTATACAGACAGCAGCTTGGTCCTAGATTTTTTCTGTGACTTGCTTCATTAAAATTGTGACTGCTCTGCTCCCTTTTGTCACAGATTCATACACCTAAACCTTTCTCGACCATATGCTGTATAGAATAGTGAAAACCCCATCAAAATCCGTCCAGTGGTTCAAGAGATTAGCCAGAACAAACAGGCAGACCCCCTAAACCAGGGACTTTATTTTATATATAGAGAGAAATTTACAGATATGAAAAAATCTTGATATAGATGTCTGCATTTTTATTTGTGCATGTCCAGTATGAAATTACATATGTCCCATGAAACATCAAATGTATGTCCATTTGAAAAAGAGCCCCATAGTCTCTGTTAAAGTCGACTTCTAATCTCTACTTCCTGCGCAATGAGTTTATGTTCTTTTTGATTTAATTATTCTTGACAGGATATTACCAGATTTAGGGAGGGACATTCAATTAGCAGGCATAATTTACAGCCGGCGAAATAGGATGGTAGCTTTGGGCTTTATAACACAGGGCTATATGAATATAACCTCTTTTTCTCACCCAATATATTATTGTGTAATTGCACATTAGCCCATAGAATCTGGGATAAGTTCCCGGACCAATGGGTTAACACAGTTGCAGCACCCGCTATATAATGCGGATATCTTTTCGAGCCAGCTCTGCTCGCAGTGTCTCCTGAAATTTCTCTAATCATGGCATCTGTGGCTATGGCTCTGTGTTTGAGAATGCATTCACTGACACATCCATGACACTCCCATAACACACTCATGAGACAGCCTTTTCTTGTGGTCACAGAGCTGCCTCCCAGTCACTTCCCAGGAATACCCATGGCTTTCCGCCACCAGCTTAATCACTTGCCTGGCATGGGCAGATCATTTCCGACCACACCAGGCTGTCTGCTATTTGATATGGTCGCAAACAATGTGACCAGCCAGATAAAGAGTGTGTGGGCGGCTGCAGGAAGAGAATCTTCCCACAGCTGCTGCTATCAGAGGGAGCTCTAGTTCCCTGCACCCTCCTTCAGTGTCTACCATGCTGCCAATCACTGCTGATCATTCAGCACAGCAGGACCCCCCACCTAGCTGCTGCAGAGATTAACAGTCGCTGAGGAAAAGTAAATTAACTCCCTCTCAGCCCCTTTGTGTATCCCTGGTGGCTGCAGCCACTGGTAAAAGGACAGTTGAGATGGTCGCCATGTTCCCTATGTTATGTTCTGATGGCGGTGATCCCATGTTCCGATGTTTGAAAAAAAAACTTTTTTTTACAAATATTAAAAAAAAAACTTTTTTTTATGAAATCATTAAAATAAGTGGAAATAGATGTTCTTCACCTAATTCACTCATAAAAAACAGACAATTTTAGAAAAGTTTTTGTCAGTTAGGAGGTTAAAGGATAGTGATCGTGTATGCAACAGTGATCTCTGCATACACTCAGTGGTATGCATGCATCGTAGGGGTTTTCCACTGCTTTTTTAAATGCATGCGCAGTAGCAAATAATCGCTCAGCTGTGTAAACTTCAACACTCCATCTACATTGTTTATCTAAACAAAAGTGAACACTTTAAAATGTTGCAGCAATTATTTTCATAAGTTCGAAACCAACCATATTAAATGTCATTTTAGGGCAGAATAATAAAAAATTGATAGGAGAATAGAAAACTCTTATGCTCATTTCCCACATTTCTAAAAGTTACCAGCATCCATTGCCAAAATATATTAGCATATTAGGTGAGAAAGCAGTTGCAGAATATGAGAAACCTACTAGCATAACACAAACATGATAACATGAAGTTTACACACAGGACTTCTACACAAAAATAGACATTATTATACTTCTAACATTAACCCTGTACAATATAATATTTCTTCCAGCTTCCATTGATATGTACACTAAACTATTACATTCCTCTCTCTACTGTACAGATAAACATCAGCATTTCAAGAATCTTCCAATAGAGATTAAAGGTAACAGACAGTACCTCAAAGGTAAGCGAAAAATGTACATGGGACCAGTAAAATAGCCAAGAGACACAATGATTTGAACACAGGACTTCCTAAAATGTAAAAGCAGGTGAGGTGCTGATGCGAGAGTATTTTATTTAAGTTGAGTATTCTAAACTATAACACAAGTTCCTTATAGTACCACATCCAGGAGGGGAGAGTTTGTCCATTTAAAGAAATGTTATTGGACCTGAAGCTGTTTCTGCAATGTTTGTACTTTGTTCAATTATCCAATAATTTCAACTCTGTTATTATCAAGATCTACCATATTTTCCATTAAAACAAAACCTTTATTCAAGCTTACATTTTTTTCAAATGGTTTATTTCTATAACAGCTTTGGAGGTTCCACCATGATTATTTGTTGGAAACAGGGAGTTAGGAACGCAGAACCCTCCACAGTATGAGTGCAACAGCAAGGTGATAGTGTTAGTTTAGACAACGTGCAGCAGATTGTTCCATACAGCCATTGTACTACTCACTCGCTGGACACATAGAGAGGCACTCTCTTTTCCTTGCCACCTGTGTTGTGATGGACAGGAACGTCAGTGGGAGTCCAACTGTTTACCTGGCATCTAGCCTTGCCACGTATGTAAGCAGATTACACCAGCCGGTTGTGACCGCTGCAGGGGGGATATATCCCGTATGTGTAAAGAAAATCCTTTACAGTCTGGGCAGCTCCTGGCATCCGGCTTTAGATAAAGATATATAAAGGCCGACGGAGGTGATATTGTGGAGAGTTTAAAGATGTTTCTTTAAAGGAGGGCTGCAATCCTCTGGTGTTTTCTCATGGTATAGTCACTAGGTCAAGTTATATTGGGTATAGAAGGACTTCTAATGCGTTTCTTCACACCTGGCGACTTCGTCAGAGGTGTGTCCTAAATATGTTTGTGTTGGTAATTTGTTTCCAGTATATTAGGGGAGTGGTCTGACCATGCAATATTTCCTATCTTAAACTGCTGAACATGCTGATCCAATACACACCCCTCCCCTGTGATAGCTGAAACAGTGTGTTGTATTTAAGAGAATAGAATTCATTTCAAGACCTGCGATCAAGCCTTGGCCTGCCATTGTGAAGGCTGCAGTCTAAAGGGGCCTATCCATTAGCAGATCTTTCTCTACGACGAAAGACAAAAGATTTATCCCTTGAAAATTCCTGGGGCTGCGGTGACAAATATCTGTCATGTACATGACAGATTTTTGCAAACGACGAATGATATTGCATGACATCATTCAGGGACTGGATTTTATTTAATGTTTCTATTAATTTTCATTAAAAATGTTGTTTGTCGTTCATCGTTTACCGCTTATAAACTGACAGATATTTCTAATATCTGTCAGCGATAAGCAATAATTGACCAACATGTTGGAGAGACGAAAGACACAATTTGTCGGCAGCGGGAGTGCACATTTGTCATCGTTCAGGGCCTATCCATGACAGATAAATTGAATGACTGAACGATATATCGTTCATCTGTCAAATTTATCTGCTAATGGATAGGCCCCTTAAGGATGTCATTCCAAGGATACAGAGTTAAAACCAGAATTTAAATCCCATCTCTCCTTTCTTCACAGGTAAAACCATCTTCACCTTTATATATTTGAGTTTTCATTTCTCTCTGATTACACTTTTCATACCTTAAGAAAGTTTGTCTGTCTAATACCATGATCTGTCTATGCAACAGCCCCCTCTGTTAATTAAACTGTTGAAAATACTGATCAAAAACACCCTCCCCATGTGTCAGCTGATACACTGTGTAGTTTTTAAGATAATGAATTTCAAGACCTTCAGTCAGGCCTTGCCCTACAATTTTGAAGGTTGCAATCTAAGGATGTGATTCCAGGAATACTTAAAACCAGAGTTTAAACTGGTTTTGGAATGGATTTTGCCCATTCCCTAATTTAAAAAATACTGCAAGTTCTCAAGCATTACAAACCCTGCATGCTACTACTTCATCTACAACTTCACCTGGTAATTTGACACATTGGTGCTTAACATTGTCTATTAATACTGCATTCTGTCTTCTCACATTTTGCAGTGTAGCATCTCAGGGCCTGCTCCAGCAAGGATCGCAGTTGCTTATACGCACACAATCTAACGATTATTTTGCACTGCGTATGTGTATGCATCGCAGTGTGAGTGCGTGAACCAGACGCTGCAATCGAGACTTCGATCGCAGAGGATACACATACCCATGGCAGAGTGATTGACAGGAATTGCTGTTTGTGGGTGGTGACGGGGGGCTGGTCGGGCAAACGCAGGTGTGCCAGTGCGTTCGCACGTTGTTGCAGGGGCATGCACAAATTAGCGACTGCGATGCCATATGCAGTCTGAGGTCTCATAGCGTGCGCTGAAGTAAGCAATTCCTGAGTGAGGTCTGACCTACCTTAACTGTGCGTGTGGGTCCGATGTTACTCGATGTTACTGATTATTTTGCAATGTTGCCAGAGTATACGGATGTAAGGAGAAGTGGACGTACTTATGTTAGGCTGTGATCACAATGAGAATGCAGACATATGCATATAACCGCTGATATTAGCAACTGCATTGTGTTTGTATAAGTAGAATAGCGATCCATGCTGAATCAGGCCCTCAGTTGTTAATCCATTTACCTTGTATTATATGCAATACACTGACTGCTTTGTATGTACTCTATCATCCATCCATCCCTGTCCCCCATCTTCCCAAGATGGCTGCCTCACTAGGATCCTTTGTAGGTACTGTAGGATGAATAATGTTTGGAACTGATGTCCCAAAATGGCTGCTGCACCTTTGTATTATATTCATGCAGGGCCGCCATCAGGGGGGGACTGACGGGCCTCCTGTCCCAGGCCCGGAGAGATAGGGGGCCCGGGTGGCAGTGACGAGGAAGAGCATTGGTGCTGCTGCATTTGCAATACTATCGAGCCGGGCGCGGCAGCCAATCAGGAGAAGCCACTCCTGATTGGCTGCCGTTCCGCGAGCTGTGATTCACTCACGGCCAGCTCAATAGTATTCAGCTGCCCGCGAGCCAATCACAGCTTGCGGAACAGCAGCCAATCAGAAGTGGCTGCTCCTGATTGGCTGCCATTCCGCGAGCTGTGATTGGCTCGCGGCCAGCTCAATAGTATTCAGCTGGCCGCGAGCCAATCACAGCTTGCGGAACAGCAGCCAATCAGAAGCGGCTGCTCCAGATTGGTTGCCGTTACGCGAGCCAATCACAGCCAGCTCCATACTTCTAATACCTCAACGCAGATACTTTATCTCCGGCTGCGGCCCGATGAATTCCGCGCCGCTGCCACCCTGGCCCCTTTCTCAGGTAAGTCTATATATGTGTTGGACCTGTCTTGTGCCCCTACTTGAATACAGCCAGCCTTCCCTAAGCCCTCTCCTTCCCAGCCAGCCTTCATTTCCTGCCCAACCCCCCAGTGCAGCCATCCTTCCTTCCATGCCCCCCCAGTGCAGCCAGCCTTCCTTTCCTGCCCACCCACCCCCCAAGTGCAACCAGCCCTCCCTGCCCACCCCCCTGTGCAGCCAGCCTTCCCTGCCCACCCCCCCAGTGCAGCCAGCCTTCCCTGCCCACCCCCCCAGTGCAGTCATCCTTCCTTCCATGCCCCCCAGAGCAACCAGCCTTCCTTTCCTGCCCACCCCCCCAGTCCAGTCAGCCATCCTTCCCTGCCTACCCCCCCCAGTCCAGCCAGCCATCCTTCCATGCCTACCCCCCTAGTCCAGCCAGCCTTCCTTCCCTTCCCACTCCCCCCAGCGCAGCCAGCCTTCCTTTCCTTCCCACTCCCCCAGTGCACCCAGCCTTCCTTCCCTGCCCACCCCCCAGTCCAGCCAGCATTCCTTCCCTGCCCACCCATCCCAGTCCAGCATGCCTTCCCTGCACTACCTCCGCCTTCTAGTCCAGCCAACCAGCCTGTCTTCCCTGCGGCACCCCTATGTCTAGTCAGCCTGCCAGCCTTCTCTGCCCTGCCTTTCCCCTAGTCCAGCCAGCCTTCCCTGCCCTTTCCCCCCCAGACCAAATCATCCTTCCATGCCCTGTGCCCCCCATTAATATCCAGTCTTCTCTACCTTGTGCCCCGTTTCCACCATGTCTAGCCATCCCTGATTTACACACCAATTGAGGCACCATCCCCGAATTAGCTCCACCCACATTATCCATCCAAGTCTACCCTATACCCCGGGGAGCCCTGCCTATTTTGTCAGTACCAGGCCCCAAAATTTCTGATGGCAGCCCTGTATTCATGGATTATGTATGTTCACACTATCTGTAAAGCACCTTGAGTCAAAGTCCTATTGGAGAAAAATGCTATATAAATGAAATTATTATTAATAATAATAATAATAATAATAATAATAATATTATATGTGTTTCAGATTAGGTATGTGAGTGACTAATTACTATATAGTCTAAATGGTTATCACTTGGTAGACACCTGACTAATTTGTTTAGTCTTTCTTATCTGGATATATAATTTTTTAGGAACCATCAAAGCATTAGAATTCCAGGATCAGTTCAAATTAGATAACTGACCTTGTCCTTAGGCCGACATTACACTGGAGTAGTCTAGCACTGGGTTCAAACTAGAAAAGAGCAATTCCAAAAAATCCGAACCCGCCCGAACATCGGTAAACCGAGTAAATCCGATCGGCAGCTCGGGTCTTCCCATCTGACATTGATTCCACTTTGCGGCAAAACGCCATCCCCGTGGTGTCGGATTCTCACGGGTTTTGGATTCTATATAAGGCGCCATGGATGGGACTTGGCCCCATTTCCTAGTCAGGCACACTGCTGTATGTTGCGCTTTACTCTGCTGTATAGGCTGTTCTGTGTCCAGACTCACAAGTGGCTGTGCTGCTTAGTCAATGTGTATAGGGGGTGCACACTTCTGAATGCTGTGCTGTACTCTGCTGTATAGGCTGTGCTGTGTCCATCAGTAAGACATTCACGTGCATATATATGCCCTGTGACTCCACGCTGTTTGAATAGACCTGCGTCTGCGGTATAAAAAAAATAATTAATTAAATAATTGTATTGTTTGTACTATTTGGTGAATTTTGTTCACATGCATATATAAGCCCTGTGGCTCCAGTCCACGCAGGAACAGAGCTGTGACATAAAATATAATTGTATTGTTTGTACTGTTTGGTGCGCTTTGTTCACGTGCATATATATAAGTCCTGTGGCTCCAGTCTGTGCAGGAATAGACCTGTGACTAAAAAAAGTGTATTCTTTGTACTGTTTGGTGCGTTTTGTCCACGTGCATATATAAGCCACACAGTGTTCAGCAAATTGAAAAATTGATAATGTTCTGTTTAGGGAAGAGCAACCAAATACTGTTGATGCAGAATTGGTATGAAATAACGATGGAGGGGATGCCGGCTGCCAGTACACTGACAGCAGCATCCCAATGGTTGTAATCCTGGTGAGTACTGTTCCCCCTGTCCCATTTACCCCCTAACCCTCCTTTTTTGTACCCTTATACTAACCCTCCCTACCCCACACCCTAACCCTCCCGGTAAGTGTCTAAACCTAACCCCCCTCCTTAGTGCCTAACCCTGGCTCCTTAGTGCCTAATCCTAACCCCCCCCTGTGGTGCCTGAACCAATCCTAACCCTAACCTCCCCCCTTCCACAGCCTAACCCTAAGTCCCCCTGGGGTGCCTAAACCTAACCCTCCCCCCAGCGCAACCATGCTCTCTTTACAATCATGATGCTGGCTGCCAGGAGTCTGACGTCAGTATCCATAGTCAGATCAGGATTCTGGGACAGTTCTTCTATCGGTGATTGGAATTCCAGCTTCGGGATTCTGTCAGTCAGCATCCCAATCGTAGGGATAGTAACCGCATCCCGTCACTGCAGATGCTGTCACCAGTAATGATGATGATGCTAGTCTTTCAACGTCATCTACTAAAGCTGATGCTCAAGGGCATAGCGGGTCTAAGTCAGGGCATTTAAAATAAAGAAAAAACAATATAAAGTGCTAAAGAAAAAAGCATCTAATAAAGGAAAAGTGTGGTGCAGAAAAACATAAATTGCCTTTATTTACAGTATGAGTGGTAGTTCTGCAAGTGTCAGTGAGGCATCTTCCTCTGCCTCTCATGACAATGCAAGACCTTATCACTCAGAATGTAGAAGAGGTTTAAAAAAAATGTAAACCACTAAGGCAGTAGAACAAACTGTGCATACAGAAAACAATGTGTGAGTCTGACCCTTCTGATACTGTTGTACCCACAGAGAAGCCGCTTCCACCATTCTTGCTCCCTCTGCAAATGTGGGGATGAGCAGCACAAATATAGCTGATAAATAGAAATTGAGGATGCCACCGAGAAAGTGCAAGAGGATGAGGGGGATATTTGCGTAGCTGATGCCAGCGCTAATGAGGATGTTGAGGATGAGAATGTTGTTTGTGTAAGTCAGGCACCAGTGAAAGCAGCTCTTTGCCATGATAAAAGGGAGGCCATTGTCATGCCTGGGCATAGGACCAACAAATACACCTCTTATGTGTGGAATTATTTTTACCCAAATCCTGACAACAATTATCAAGCCATCTATAATGTTTGTAAAACCATTATAAGTAGCAGTAGGGACAATAACCACTACGAACCCCCTCTCTGTTGTGTAATTTCCAGTGAACTCATGAAAAGTTTTTGACAACATCAGAAATTGGTGTTAAAAAAATAACAAGCAGTCCAGCATCAGCTAGCTCCCTTCGCTCAAGTTCATCTAGATCCCAGCATCTGCACTCTCTACCACCAACACCTTCATCCTCAATATCCACAGTAATGACTGGAGTTAGTCATGCATCCAATTTGTTAAGGTTAGGTGACTCCTTCCCTATCCAGGATTCCTCAGAAGAATCCTTCAGCGCTAGGCATGCTGCTGCTGCTGGTGGTGATGGATCTTCATCCCAGAAGGGGACTAAGAAGACTACTATTTAAAAAGAAAAACAAGTACGACAGCTCCCACCCAATCACAAAATTGAATATTGAAAACAATATTGTGAGTTGTGAGGTGGCCAAAATTGACTGGAAATGAGTGGAAATTAATGTTATCGAGGTTAATAATACTCTAGGAACAAAAATAGGCTAAAATTATGTGATTTTTAGCTTTTTTTGCCAATTTTTGGAACAGAAATCCAAAACCAAAACCAGTCACGGCGGTTTGGCAAAACTGGCCGAATAATTAGAACCAAAACCAGCAAAAATTACAGTATATGGTGAACATCTCTAGTTCAAACCAATGTATCTACTATTTATATAATATTTTTACATCTTATTATCTCTTATACTATGTGGATGGCTTTCTTCATGTTTTTACTTAAATATAACTTTTTATCATTATTGTATTTCATGGTTTCATCGATGTTCTATCGTCTTATTACTATTATTTAGGCACAGCACCTGTATTTTAATCTCTATGTAACCTATTGCATTATCACAATATTGTGTACTTTTTACTTTAAATTATTTCACGGCACTTTATCTATATAATAATCAACATGCTAAGTCATTTTTTTAGTCAATTCCCTGTACTGACTTTTTATGTATTTAGTATGATACCAAAACTAATCTATTATTGATTTAAGCTGACGCCCCTATATGTTGGGGAATTGTGGTGGTTGTATCATTGAGATATTTGTAGGACATAATAGGTGTTATTTATAGTGACCCTATTGGTATAAACCTTATTGGTGCTTTTTGTCACCCATCTGTTTCCATATATATAATATAACATAGTGGTGAGTGAAGCTTCCCTTTTAGAAAAACCTAACTTGCTGACGGGCAGATATCTGGTCTATTATTCTCTGGTAATTAGTAGTGAGTCATAATGGCTACACATCTTTTTCTGTGCTGCAGCAGATACATTTCAGAGTAGTTTGTACTTTCTAATTTTGGTTCACCCTTTATAATGTCTTTCCTCTATAAATAATATTTTCTCATGGGATTTTTAATTTTTAACATATAGTGAATGCCTCTTGAAAGGTATACTAGGCCATTAGCAGTGATGGACAAACACTTAATGCTGAGAATGGTTTCCGGGGTTTGACTGTAATTGCTCATCTTATAGATAACTGGTATATAATTAGCCCGAGCTTTGCCTGACCAAGACTGAACTTACATAATACTCAATGCACTTAACAACATACACAATTTATCATTAAAAACATTGAAGTAAACTTTCTTCTCCTTGAAAGCAGGAATATAACTCTAGAGGTTAGTCAAAGGTAGGTTACACATTCTACAGCTCCAAGAGCATTGTATATATTAGCTTACAGTATAACTGAAGAGTACAGTTTAGAAAATATGAGCACATAAGATACTGATACAGCTCGAGCTTGCAAGATCAATGTGTACATGGTAAAATAATACAGATGAAAATATTACTGAGATACCCTGTGTGCCCCACCTAATGGCCTTTATCACTGCTGGTTGACTCAAAAATAGAGGAGGTAAATGATTGAAGCAGTAATGATAGAGATAACAGTACAAAATGAATACCAAAGCACAGTACACTGTAAAGCGTTGTTAAGGCATCAATGCTGACCTGACCTGATTACAGAGCCAACTAAAATCATGGGCTTTTACAACTATACCTTCACATTGAGATAAACTCTCAATCTATCCTCCTTATCCACATTGTTCTTACATGTATTACCATTGGATAATTGCGATATTGATCCAGATTTATTCACTGCGTACAACAATATATACAATGGCTTGCAAAAGTATTCAACCCCTTTACAAGTCAACAGATTTGTCTGTGCTACAAATGACACTGACAAAGATTGTTCCAGACAGTACAGTATTTTTATTGCATACCAATGGACTCTTGAAGTAAACTTTTAAACTCATAATTCATTATTTGTCTGCTGATTTAGGGGTATCCAATTAGCCACGAACAGTGAAAAGTACTGGGAATTTTTGCCAATTATTCCCATTTTTTGCCAATATTTTATTCTCCCTATCCTATTATTTCGGATGAAATAATAGGATATATTGGCCAAAACACATAGGATTCATAATAAGTTTACGAACCAATGTGTTTTCGCATTTGCTGCGTCGTAACAACAGCACTTTTTATGGAATTTTTCTCAGAACACAATAGGTCCCGAAAAACACCCCACGATAAGTGCCGGCATCGGGCGGCACTTCGGGGCTATTTGGATAGGCCCGGGAAATCCATTAGTGCCCTAACAATGTTTGGGGCTAATTGGATACTGCCCTTAGTGTGAAAAATTAAACTGCAAAAAATTTTGCTTGCATAAGTATTCAACACCTGTGCATTGGAAGCTCCAATATTATATATATATTGCTTTAACAATTGGTTTCCAACTAGCCTCTACCTGTGAACACTAAAAAAGGTCAGCTTTTTTGGATACAACACCCACTGATTCAAATAACATTGGTCACACTATGAATCTGAATGAAAATTGTGAAAATGAAGATCAAAGAGCATTCAAAGAACATTAAAGATAATGTTATAGACATACATGAGATAGGAAAAGGCTACAAAATACAATAATATCCCAGTGAACACTGCTGCATCAATTGTCAGGGAATGGAAATTGCCTCATACCACCCAGGCACTGCCTAGACAAGGTCATCATCAGATCAAGAAAGTTTGCGAGGATAGACACAGAGAGGCCAACTGTCACTTCGAAGGACCTGTAGGTTAAGACTAGAGTGAAGGTGCACTAGTCAGTCATATCAAAAGCTCTGCAAACAACTGGCCTGTATGGGAGGGTGGATAGAAATAAAACATTACTGAAGATAAACCACACCAAAGTATGCCTAGATTTTGCCAGAAAACATCAGAGTGATGCAACTAAAGTTCACCTTCCTATAGGACAATGACAGCAAGCACAAGGCCAAAGCAACACTGGCATGGTTGAACAACAAAAAGATGGATGTTCTGCAATTGCTAATTTAAGGTAAACTTCTGGAGGAGATTGTAATAATCTGTGCGATACAGGCATCAGTAAGTTTCTAGCGAGTCTGTCCATTGTTTTAAAGTTGCAATCATCTTAAAGGTAAAACAAGTTAGTCCTATAACTATTTTTGTTGAGTAGAAATGACCATGCACCCCACTGAATACAAAGACCATAAAATGCACCCTTTGCCGTTGTAAAATCAAAACTAATTTCTGCACTGCTCTGCAACTCAGGTGCACCCTTATGCCTGCTACGTACTTCAGTAGGGACATCTCCAGTTGACCCATCTCCTACTTTTTTGCCCATGAAAATTGCTGTTCCTCCAAAAATGCAACTATACTGCACTGTACACCTATGCAGCCTGTGGAAAGCCAGGCACACTTGTGCAAATCAAGGGTCATATTTAACTATGACGAAAGGCTGCTTTTACGGCCATTTTACTCTTCATAAATGACCATCATAAAGAGAATTCTTCAAACTAACAAAATCATTCAGCTAAAGCTACATCTAGGGGTAAATTTACTAAGATGGGAGTTCTATTAAGAAGTGATGTTGCCCATAGCAAACAATCAGATTCCAGGTATTATCTTCTAGAAGGTGCTAGATAAATGAGAAGTAGAATCTGATTGGTATCTATGGGCAACATCACTTCTTAATAGAACTCACATCTTAGTAAATATACCCCCTATTCTCTTTTGGGGTAAAAATTGTTTATGCCCCACCAAAAACAGGAATAGCTGTTTCCATCACATTCTGCATCTCTACTCCTTCCTTTCTTGGTTTTCTGTGATGTTTCTTTTTTATTTCCTCTATCCAATTTTCTAACATGCTTTCACAGTTTATTGTATACACTTTGACATTTACTGGATCATCCATTGTATCAGCTTCTCATGGCTACACTTAACCTAAGGAAAGAATCCTACTGTTGGAATGTTGGAAAAAAGAAATGACTGAACCTAATTGCTACATTTTGAAAGATTGTATAATAATGAAAATATTATTACATGATAGGCTAAATCATCTTCAGCTAGGGTCATTTTTGCATTGTGGAAAATTCAAGATAACAAAACTGTATTCCGACATACTATTCAATTTTAACCTTTGTTTGTCATTTTTATTATGTGCATGGTTTGCCCAATACATTGCAATCTGGATCATCTTCAAAAGATATTTACAAAAATGTTTTTGTTAAAGATGCTTTATGCCATTTTGTTTTTACAAATGTATGCTTTTTGCATTTTTACGCTTCTCAGCTTCAACAATACATAGAATAATAAATACTTTGCCAAAGTATATGACACCACCAACTGTCATACTGCTGCATGTTCCTTTTCCCTTTAAATATTTTTAGTTGGTTGCAAAATACAAATTGTTACACCTTATACCAAAAATCAAGCAATTTTTTGAGTTGTGGTAGGTGGCTTGCTATCTAGTGCAGATTCTAACCCTTACTTGGTCTCTTTTAATATATACTTTGCTAAGTTAGGCACACTACCTAGAAAACTACTGTATGTGTTGTGATAAGTGTATATTTAACTATGACAAGAAGGTGTAAATATACTGATTAGAAATGAGCTGTCAGGATTGCGCAGAAAGAAAGTTCTGCACGGAACTTGATCCTAGGACATTGTAAACTTAAAACCAGCATTCTAGCCAGTTAAAAGACAGCATTTGCAATTTCTACAGGCTTGATAATGCTAAATAATCCTGAATTGTCCCTGCTTCAACCCACTTCTGACCATGCCTTTCCCAATAGACTTGAGTTATAGTAAATGTATATATGCACAGCATTTTGCTACAGTGATATTTAACAGAATTGTTAACAGTCTTTAGCTAATAATCATTTTGCAGTAACCAGACAATCCAAACTGTAATGACATTACACGTTTCTGCTGAAATCAGTAAGACAGTAATGAACTTCAGTTTTGGCATTTTTTCCGACTCTCTTTTGGGTCATTAAAATTAGCCAGTTAATGTTACATTTCACCTTCATTTTATACCTAATCCTCGTAATGTATAAAATTGTAAGTTCTTGCCTGTCTGACACAATAAATAGGTTGATAGTGTAGTAAAATATTTGCTTCCTCTATTTATGGGCACAGATATACGGATAGGCTTGTATGACAAATCCAATAATTGGAATACCCTGCCAAAGTAATAATTAGAGATGTGTGCATTACCTGATTCATAAGTCAGTAGACATTTGGCAGAACACTCCATACCTGGCTTCGAGTAACTAAACTAATCAATTCAATTTGCTGCTCATACACAGATTTATGAATAAAGGAAGCAAGAATATGCATTTCATGGAGTAATGTTATTTAACTTGACAATATAAGAATTCAAAAAAATCTGGGCAAAAATGAAAAGTTCCATCATGCAGTGCTAATTAAATGCTTTTCTTGGTTTTTAAATACTGTATATTGCTTATTTGTTAAAGGAGAACTGAGGATTAATATTTAAAATAATAATGAAACGGTCACCTTGAACACAGAAAGGCTGTTTGGACAAGAAACATTGCTTGTCCAATCACCCCTCTTGATATACTGACTGAAGACCCATTCTGAAATAAAAATTGTCAGGTATTTACAGCCTGGAAAATAGAGTAAGAGCCTTCTGGGGAATTTAGTGTGTGCTGTAAACACATTTCCCCCATAAAATAGAAAGAAACAACTTATTGTATACATTAATCTCTATTATCAGGGCAGTGTGCCTTGTGTGTTATGGTGCACACATTTCTAGGCAGGATGACCACAACATGTTTGTGTGTATCAGTGAGACAAAAAACGCTCGTAAAGTGAGCGTTTGGTCTAAGCCCAGGTAAGAGGATGGTGTTACCTTGGTCACAATATTCTTTTGACCGAGTGCACATTGGGATATCTTCCTGTCTATGAAAAGACAAGTGATCTGAAATGCAGACTAAAATGAGTTTAAAAAGATATGTGTGACTCAGCATGGTCTGTTATACGCAAACAAAAGATCATTAATTTGTGTAACCACAACATGTATTTAAGCCCACATAAAGTGTCCCAGTGTATATGAACTGGAGCAAATCAAATATAACCAATATAGTCTTTCACAGAGTGACTTTCTTCTTTGATTGAAGGATGAAGTCCTGCTGACTAGCAACAGATCTCCAAGGGGCATGAAAAGAATATAATGTAGTATTTTAAAAATACATCTCTTACAAACACTACAGTACATGTTTTTAAGCAGGTAGTGATTGTATCACTCACCAGGATAAATTATATATATATATATATATATATATATATATATATATATATCTATATATATATTACTATACTCCCCTTAGTATATGTACTTACAAGAATTACTTATAATAGGGCATATCTGTAGGGTTTTCTCCTTTGTTGAGTCCTCACTGTGAAAGATAGCAACTTTTGAAATGTCTCTTAATTCATCATTATCAGGGAATTCATCCCACTCAATGCAAATGATCCTTATTTTAAAACATACACATCACATAACAGGAACAAACGATATAATATAATAACACTATAATAAAATGAATTCTTAAAAGGAGTGTGATGGCCTCCTATTAGAAAATGGTGGAATATACACCTTAAATGCCACACACAATTTTAAGATGAATAAGAGAGTCCAAAGCACGAAGCAGCCTGGAGGCACATAGTACATCTGGTAGGGAAAATAAAAAGGCAGCTCCGCGCCGATGCATTTTGTCTCTTTAGGTCTTTGCCAAGGCTGGATAAAGTTGTGTCTATCTGCTGTAACTTTTATACCACTCTTGAACAATCAGGTGTGGAAAAAGGTGTTCATAAACTGTAACTAGACACTAAATCTTCATACAACCCAAAGGTTGAACACTCTAATGTTACATACAGCAACAGTGATTAATATATACACTTCAAAAAAGAAATTATGAACGCAATAACAAAAATATGTGAAAAGGATAGCTATGGTGATAAGCAACTGGAAGTCATCATGGCGTGGTCCCTGTATTAAAGTCTGTTTGTTCACCATAAATATAAATCAGCCTTTGGTTCAAATAAATGAATCTCCAAATACCTAACAAATAGGTCAAAATCATTTATGATCACTATAATTAGTCAACCGGCATTGGTTCCGTTATCTATAGTACTTTGCAACAATCGGAATTCTGTAAAGTTGGAACAGAAGTAGTTAAGGTCTGCATAGTTATCTACTGAACAATTGGACATTGTTGAAATCTCCATAGTTACTGGATGAAGGTCCAGAAACACTCCTGATGTTACTCTTAAACTTCGGACAGCTCTGTCCATAACCACGATGCAGTCTTTGTAAATAATGGATGGATGTACATGTGACCTTGATAAAAGGCGAAATATAAAAACATGATTCAACATTTTGTTGGATCCTAATTCACCATCTTGTTGGCTCCTGAACATATTGTACAGCAAAATGTCTTGATGAATAAAAACTGTAATATTACATGAAGATGAAAAAAAATATAACAGTCATCATAAAAATGTAACATGTAATATGCAGTATACTAAAAATAAGATCAATATGAAAGATAAAAAATAAAAATAACATGAGGAATTATTTTTAGTATATTTTAATTTAGAATAGAAGAGTGTGATTTGCTTTAGGCGCGTCATATTACTGCTGAGAAATAAGTCATCATTATAAACTCGTTAAGAGCAAGGGTAGAATGCTCTGATTGGTTAGTAGTTGCTATACCCCAAGTAAGAATGAGTTACAAACACTTACTGTGACAAAGTGGTTCTCTCCCACATTCTGAGAATAGGGTTAACTTCCTGTAGCGAGGGAAGGACCACACCCTTACCCCAATCAGACCAGCTAAGGTATAAAAACCTGGTAAATTGAGTTAGTCAGGAGGAATATGAGGGAGAGGTTGTACCTTCAGCAGCTCACTCTATGCTGGACATTCTGGACCCTAACTGAGCTGTGAATACTCTGCTTGTTTGAAGTGCTGTCTCATGTAAGTTGAATTATTGTTCCTGAACTGTGTTTGCCTTATGTAAAAAGCCATTACACTGGCTCTGCCTTTTCAAGCGTGGAATAAAAGCTTACTTTTTTGCAACATCTCAGTCTTCCTTTGGTCGTCTGCAACTTACCCGTTACATTGTGGTGTCAGAAGAGGGATAAAGTGGTTCCTGTGCCAGGGATCCTAAAGAGAGAGTCATGAAAGCAATTTTTTTACAAATGTTGGACTTCTTTAGACAGCTGCAAGCAGTGGTGTTCCAGTACTCCCCAAAATGCAGGCCTCAGTTGATGTGGAAGCCTTTCTTACCATTTTTGAAAGGGTTGCTATCTTGCAAGCATGGTCCAAAGATTCCTGGACCATACGGATTGCCTTTCTGCTTACGGGGGAGGCCCAAGCTGCATATGCCGCCGTCTCCCTGGAAGATGCAAAAATGAAGTTGAAGATGAAGTAAAGGCTGCCATAGCGGATCAGTTTGGCCTCTATCTAGAAGCGTACCTGCGAAAATTCAGTTATTTCCTACGATCCTGATGGAAAGCCACACATCCTGGAACAGAAACTGGCAGACCTCGCAGTTAATTGGCTGCAGTCCGACCAACATAATTCTGCCCGGTTGGTAGAGTTGGTCACTCTGGAACAGTTTGTTGCGCTTCTCCCTGCAAAAGTTGTTCGCTGGGTCCAGCTGCATTGAGTTGAGAATTTGCATATGCAGTCCAGCTAGTGGAAAATAGGTTGATATGGAGAACCTTTCTACTTTAATTATGCTGGAGTCTTCCCATCTGTCTCAGCAGGCATTGTCTCGGGATAAGGTGCCCCCATGTATGAACTCATGGACCAGTACCCCTTGCAGACGATGGCTCTGGGGAAATTGAGGCCCACAGCTTTACGTAAAGAGGGTTGTCGGCCCAGAAGTCATTCTATGGGTAAGGTGATGATCGCCCATTTTCCAGAAGTTGGAGGTCCAGAGTGGAGGGCTTCCCCAATAACTCCAGCTCAAGTGTGTTCCTCATGTGGCCAAAGTGGACATCTATAATGGGCATGTCCACAGATGGATTGCTCTTTTTCTGGTGTCTTTACAGCTGAAGAGACCTTACCTCTTCCACCTAGAATACAGGTACATGTGCAAGTCAGGAATAGACCGGTCGAGGACTTGGTGGACTCTTGCTTTGCTACTATGCTGATACAAAGGGATTTGTGGAACTCAGAATTGTTGGTGCCCCACGAACTATTCCGTGTCTGTTGTGAGCATGGAGATGTTCAGGACTTTCCTATTGCCATGGCCCCTTTAATAATCAGGTGAAAGACTGTCAAACTAAATGTGGGTGGGTGTCCTTGGTTACCAGCCCCTGTGCTAATAGGTTGTGACTGGCCTTACTTCCAGGCTCTTGTTTTACTGGAGGAACAGGTGCCTGAAGCAACCCTTAGCAAAACATTTCCCTTCTCCCCTGATTTGTTTCTGTCTTGGGTAAAGGCTCCTAAATCTAAGAAACAAAGGAGAAGGGATCAGAGAGACTAGTTTGCTTGTGATGTTTTGCTGGGACAAAATATTTTTTTCCCATAATACTACTGCACGCAATGTGCCTGTAAATGCTGATGTTCCTGCTCATGTCAATGTATATGATAATTCTGATGAACCTGTCATTACTAATGTGCTTATGCATGCTGATGTCCATGGTAATGCTGAGAGGTATAGTAACACTAATGTGTCTAGCAGCCCACCTAATCCACGTGGCATGGGGAATAATGCTGAGGTTCAATTAAATAGCATTAATAAAGAGGTCTTAACACTTCAAAGCGAAGAGTGCACATCCAGGAGCTGCCATTCCAGGTTGAACCCGGGAAACTTTGGGTTTTATGGCTTATATGTGAGTGGGTGTGCATTATACACCGCCATCTCTGGTATGCTGTTTTGATATTGGTGGAGGATTTTAAATGTTGGATACATGTTTTTTGTTATTATTTATGCCATGTGATTAAAATCAACATATTATGCTATATTGCGATTTTTTTCCTTTTTTTGCATTTCAATCACGAGGATCTCATTTGTTGGAATTATTTAACTCTGTAAATTGAAGGAGGATATTTTCTTCTACTTCTCTAGTGAACTTGTGGACCTAATTGGGACTATTTTTATATTTATATTCATTGTTGATTATATTCTAGAAGGTTGCGCCTTTTTCCATATTTTTATTGTCTACGTTGTGCTTGTGAGGTGTTGTGTGACCACCTTAGTGGACTGAAGTGCAGCATCCGCTATATTGAAGTGCAGGTTCCTACCTATTTTTCCTAGGTTGTGATTTTAGCCCATGCAGTTCCTTGGGGTGGTCATTTGGGACAGGATAAGATGGTGGAGAGAATAACCTCTCGGTTCTATTAACCAGGTGTTTATGCTGAGGTCTGACGGTTCTGTTCTGCTTGTTCAGAGTGTCAAAAGACAACAGTAAACCAACAGTCTCCTGCCCCGCTGATCCTCTCCCAATTGTAGAGATCCCCTTTGAAAAAATAGGGGTTGATTTAGTGCGTTCGATTGAACCACCGTCTAAAGGCTATAAATTAATTTTAGTTGTGGTTGACTATGCCACCCGCTATCTGGAAGCATTTCCTTTAAGGGTTGCTACAGCCAAACAGGGAGTGACTAAGTTATTAGAGCTGTTTTCCAGGGTTGGATTACCTAAACAAATTCTTACCGACCAAGGGACAAACTTTATGTCCAAATTAATGCATGGGGTGCTAAAGTTGTTCAAAATTTAATCTGTCAGAACCAGAAAGCATCCTTCAATAAGTGATCCAGATGCGTAATTACATAGACCTACTAGGTCAATTGGCCTGGGAAATTTTGGCAAATGCACAGGAGAGTCTAAAACTTCCAATGCCCATAGTCAAGTTTTTTTTTACCTAGGGATAAAGTCCTTTTGTTGTTACCTACTCAGGGAAGCAAATTACTAGCAAAGTGTCAAGGGCCATTTGAAGTAATTAGAAAGTTTGGTGAAGTAAATTAGGATGTCTCTCAACCTGACTCCCCTAGTCATAGGCAGATCTACCATGTTAACCTTTTGAAAGCATGGAAGGATCAAGAGGTGTTTTTTGTAGTAATGGCCATAGTGACCTTGGTCCACAGATTCTCCAGTCTGAATCCAAGGGGTCTCTTCACCCCTTGAACCTTTGGATTCAGACAAGCTAAAGCCTCCCTTGGGGAACCTTGTTAAAGAATTCTCAGATGTTTTTTCTGATAAACCAGGGAAGTCCAATTTAGTCTTACATGACATTGTAAACCCACCTGGGGTAGTAGTTCGACAAAGACCCTATAGGCTTCCAAGGGAAAAACAAGCACGTAATCAAGGAAGTATGGTACAAGAAATGTTGAAGTTAGGGGTAAGTGAGGAGTCATCTAGTGACTGGTGTAGACCCATTGTCTTGGTCCTGAAACCAGATGGTGCTACAAGATTCTGTATAAACTTCCACAAAGTTAATGCAATGTCCAAATTTCATGCCTACACAATGCCAAGGGTTGAAGACCTGATTGATAGGTTGGGTTTGACCAGATATATTTATACCCTTGATCTTATGAAGGGATATTGGCAAATATGTAAATAGCTTTTTCTACTCCATTGGGCTGCTTTCAGTGGAAAACAATGCCATATGGCTTGCATGGTACCCCGGTCTCTTTTAAGAGGTTAATGGACAGGGTGCTTCATCCTCATTGCAATAATGCTGCAGCATACTTGGACGATATTGTCATATATATAGTCAGCATTGGAAGGTACATGAAAATAGGCTTAGGGCTGTTCTTCAGTCTTTGAGAGAGACAGGTTTAACTGATAATTTGAAGAAATGTGTTTTAGGTAAAAGTGAAACCAAGTACTTAGGGTATGTGGTGGGCAGTGGGTGTCTGAAGCCCCTTGTGAGTTAGGTACAGGCACTAGCTAATGCCCCAGTTCCGACTCCCAAGAAAGTTAAAGTCCTTCTTGGGTTTAAGGCTATTACAAGAGGTTTTTACCTACATTTTCTACCTTAGCGGCTCCCTTAAAAAATCGTTTGAAAAGTTCTGCCCCAAATAAACTTGAGTGGTCTAGGGACTGTCAGTCTGCATTCACCAAAATTAAACATATTTTATCTAAATGCCCAGTTTTAAACTCCCCAGATTTTACCAAGCCTTTTGTCTTACAAACAGAGACCTCAGATATGGGCTTGGGAGCAGTTTTGTGTCAGGAGTTTGATGGCATTGAACACCCTATTCTATATCTCAGTAGAAAGTTGTTCTCATGAGAGCCTAGGTATTCTGTAATAGAAAAAGAATGCATTGCTATAAAATGAGCTCTTGAGTCATTGAGAAATTATGTTTTTGGGACCTGTATTACCGTGGTTACTGATCATGTACCGTTAAATTGGTTGCAGCCCATGACAGATTCTGATGCAAGACTGATAAGGTGGTACCTGGCTCTGCAGCCTTTTTCTTTTGAAGTCCGACACAGACCGGAACGTCAACATATGAATGCAAATTTTTTGTCCCTAACTAGGCTGGAGAGTCGGGCTTCCACCGTGGTTCGCCCTTTAATGGGGGAGGTATGTGACAGAGTGGGTCTCACCCACATTCTGGGGAAGGGTTACCCTTTGGTAGCCTGGGAGGGACCACACCCTTACCTCAATTATGACCAGCTAAGGTATAAAAACCTGGTAAGTTGAGTTAGTCAGGGGGAATGTGAGGGAGAAGTTTTACCTTCAGCAGCTCTCTCTATGCTGGGCAATCTGAACCCTGACAGTGCTCTGAATACTCTACTCATTTGAAGTGCTGTTTCATGTAAAGCTGAATTATTGTTCCATAACTTATGTAAAAAGCCATTACACTGGCTCTGCCTTTTCAAGCCTGGAATAAAAGCTTACTTTTTTGCAACATCTCAGTCTCCCGTTGGCCATCTGGAACTTACCCACTACACTTACATTGATACATTTTCTCAATCAATACAAAGCTTTACTGTTTGCAAGATGTCCTCATAAGAAGCCAGGGGACTGCAAAGGAACAGAAACTGATGGGAACATGAATGCCAAGAGAAATCTCTCTCCAAGACAGGGTAGAGAGTAAGACAACCGAGTCACAGTACCTGTTTATCAGTGTAATCACTACTAAAGGATACATTAGTTTCATTCCATCCATTATTGGAAGTGTTCTGCTTTAAGGTAGAAAGGAAAATATGAATACTAAAATAAAAAATCAGTCACCATGACACTCCTACATATTATTATGTTAAACCCTACAAACTGGGTGTTCCCCTTTAAATTATATAATGGTAATCGGAAATAGTGTTGTTTAGTAGAAAGGGATTCCCTTGATTCTACTTCTACTATATAGGACATTGAATTGTTGTTCAGATCAAACACTGGAAGTCCTTTCCCCCATTATTCACCATTAATTGTTTTTGTCTTTATTCTTTAACCCTCACTGGGAACCTGCATTCCTCACTGGCCCCAATGACCAAGAAGGGAGAAGGTCATTATGTATTTTGCTTACATTCATCACTATAGTGGAAAATTGGGCCTTATCCACTGCAGTGCTAAGCTATATGTGGAGGATGAGCCCTGTTGCGAAGAGATGTCCTCCACAATGAAGGGGTTTAATGCTACAGCCTACCAGAGTATTTTTGCTTAGCTTGTCCATCATTTAATAACTACTTCAAGCAGGATAAACTGCCATGTCACATAGCACACTTCATCTCAAGTTAGTTCCACTAACAAGGCTCTGGGTCACACACAATGCCGATATTGGCGCACGTGGTCAATATTTTTCAACTTTGTGTGTAGATTGCTAAAAAGTCGCACAGCATATGCGTCCCATGGTGTGTATGCACAGAGGCACAATTGTGAGTGAGACGCACAGTATCCAAATAGTATTGGAAAGGGAAAGTCCTGGGTTGTGGCTATTTAGATGCACAAAGATGGTCCGCCATATGAGCGAGAACTGTTGGATAGTAAGATTGAAGCAAGAAACAGGTGTTATATGTTCCTGACAAAAAGCCATGTGATAGACGAGGACCTCCCTCTGCTTTTCCAGCAAATCAGAGAAGGGAATGAGTCATATACTGTTTACTCTTCTGCATGCTTGTGATATGTTGCCTCCATGTATTTCTGCCTGCCCTGCCACGTCTGCTACACTTTGATCAATTGAACATATCCGTTAATAATTATGCATAAATAATATACTGTTATCTTGCAGAATGTGATACTGGCTAACAGAACATACTTAAATGTTAAGAGGATTGTGTTGTTTGTAAATGCACCAGCAGCAGTCACCCTTCTAATTTCCAACTGTAATTTAGATCCTTTGCAAAACAGATAACGGGAGAACCGTCATTCCTTGTCTCTTGTCCTCCGAGGAGAATGTTGGTTATCCACAGCAGGAAGGAGTAGATTATGTTAGATTTGTGACATAGTAATGTATTCTGCAAAAGATTTCCCATTTGGATTGAGATTGAATTCACTTTGACAGTCAACTTTTAGACATAACTGACTGGCTACAATTTACTGCATAACAATACATCTAGAGGTATTTTCTAGTACATACTGCAATGCACATAACTCCCATCCCTAAACAGGGTTTCACTAATGTGTACTACACCTATATATTGTCATTTTAAAATGTATCTTTCTTTCTGTTTGACATCTTCACACATGAAAACCCAATGTTTTCTTCTTTTTTTTTCAAAATTGTACTGTGTGAGATGTAATCTTGAACACTTAATATGGAGCGAGACATGTAGTGTGTCTCAGCTGCTCTTCATAATGATGTGAATTGCAGTGCATCTATCCAGATTGATTCTCAGCAAACACTGTCTGACACGAGACTCCTTGCATAAGACATGTCATTTGTGAACTGTATGCTTAGCTATCATGCTGGTTGAATGCCGGCGAACAGATGTTGAGACCCTTTTTCAGCGACTCATAAGGGAATACTTGTCAAAACCTATAGGGTGCATCACATAAAGCCACTGTACCTTGTAGGCCATGGAAACTAAATGTCTTTGCAAAGATTAGCTGCATAGGGCAAGGTAGGTACTTGAAATGGAAAGGTTCCCAAGAGATCAATACATAGCTCTGCTTGAGAAGTCACACATGAGATGGTGCTTGTATGGGTCATGAGTAGAGATAATTCACAATTCAGTTCGGTGTGTGCAGCATACTATTTTGCTGACAGGTACTGTATTCCAACAATGAAAATAATGCAGAGATCTGTATAAATAAAACAACTATGCAATGTCCATCTATTGTGCTCCAACAAAATACATGAGTCAATTATTTGATTTCTAACCTTTTAAGAGAAGCTTGCATTGTTAGTAACAGAGAGACAGTGTGGTAAGTCATAGTGTATTTTTACATTTATTTAAAGGCTGGCATATCTTTCAGTTAACATTATCATGCTTCACATATCACACATGTAGGAGAGGGATGTGTGGGTGCGGGGTCGAAAGGTGGTAGGGTTTGGAATGGTGGTGAGGTGGTGGGGCCCCCAGAGAGATCAGTGTATGGGGCCCCAAGATTTATGTTGCCAACCCAGCCTGTCACTGTAGTTATTGCTAGCACAGTCTCATATACACTTGTGTAAGCAAAGCTGCAACTTTAGTGCCATTTTTTTATTTTTAAAAGCAGGGTCAAAAAAAGGAGCAATTTGCTCCTTGGCAGAATCTTGTTGCACTGTATGTTAAGCAGATTTAAAATGTGCAGAGAGATTTAGAGTTTGGAAGGTGTGTGTCCAAGATTAATCCTAAATGTTTTTGTAAAACATACAGTATTTACCTAATCTCTCTGTACATCCGGAAGATTCACAATTTTATGGGTATTCCCCCCGTCCCCCAGAAGAGTGGGAGAACCTCACGCATCCCGCCCACTACCTACCAGGAACTGCAAATCCATAGGGAGTGTGTGGCTTCAGTGAGAATTGAGTCATTTTGGCACTGCCCTTTTATGACTTGTGTTTTGTGACATAAGTCGTATGGACACACAAGTCCCTGCCATGCACCCTCAGTGGTCAGCTGCAACTCTCCGGGCTTCTCCTGGAATGAAGAAAATAAAAGTTGTCAAGTATGGTGTAAAAACAAAGCTGCTTAGTAGTTGTAAGCTACGGAACCGGTATGACAATCCCGCAGATGTAATACTGATGCTGGAAGGCAGAAGAATGAAGATCCCGACAGGGTAAGTATTTAAGCTATCCCTAACCCTTTCCTCCCCCTAACCATAACCCTCACTTAGGGGTGCCTAACCCTACCCTCCCCCCTAGTGCCTAACCCTAACCTCACCCCAGGGGTGCCTAAACCTAACCCCCCTCCCCTCACCCTGAACCTAACCCTTCCCGGGGGAAGCCTTACCCTAACCTCCCCCCTGGGATGCCTAACCCCCCCTTCCCCTAGCCTAACCCTAACCCTCCCAGGGTGGTGCCTAATGCTAAGTCCCCGTGGGAGCCCCTAAACCTAACTCTCCCCCTCCCGTGGCTATCCTTCCAACACCCGGCTTACCTTCGTTCGGTATGCCGGGTGTCGGGATTTCGACCTGGAGATAATGATAGGCGTCGGGATTTTGACGCCTATCATTTGTCCCATGCCAGGATTTCACAGTCAGAAAGCCGGTTACAAATAAAAAAGGTATTTGCACCCCTTGCATTTCAAATTGTTCCTAGTTTACTCCTTTTTTTATTTGCTCCTACTGTATCTCTGAATCAGACCTCAAGAGTGCTAGTGTATGTACAAAACAAAAATTACCGTACCATGAAATGTGTAATATTGATTTGGAATAAAGAAATATATTTATCTATTTTTTATTTATTAACAGTTTCCTATATAGAGCAGCATATTCCATTGCGCTTTACAATTGTAAGCATTAATAGAACAAAACTGGATAATAACAGACAGATATATAGGTAGGAAGGCCCTGCTCGCAAGCTTACAATCTATAGGGAAATAGGCATTGATGCACAAGGATAGGTGCTATATATTGCATTTTGGTCCAGCCAGAATGCACAGTTTCTTGGTTGGCTGCATGATCCAGTCACACAGGAATGTCGACCAAATGTCATGAGGATGTGAGATTGTGTGTGGACTGTAAAAGGGGATGTAATTAGATATGGAAGCTATGAAGGTTATGTGGGATCTGATAAGCTTGCCTGAAGAGGTGAGTTTTCAGGGAATGCTTGAAGGATTGGAGACTAGAGGAAAGTCTTATTGTGTGAGGTAGGTTATTCCATAGAGTGGGTGCAGCGCGAAGAAAGTCCTGTAACCGTGAATGGGAGCAAGTAATGCATGGGGATGAGAGACGCAGATCTTGTGCTGAGCGGAGAGGTCGGGTTGGGAGATATTTTGAGATGAGAGAAGAGATGTATGTTGGTGTGGGTTGGTTAATAGCCTTATGTGTAAGTGAAAGTATTTTGTATTGAATACGGTAGAAAACCAGCAACCAATGGAGGGACTGACAGAGTGGGGCAGCAGAAGAAGAACGTTTTGCAAGGAAGATAAGCCTTGCAGCTGCATTCATAATGGATTGTAATGGTGATAGCCTGTTTTTGGGAAGACTAGTAAGGAGGCTATTGCAATAGTCAATGCGGGAAATAATAAGTGCATGGATTAGCGTTTTTGCAGTGTCTTGTGTGAGATATGGTCGAATTTTGGATATGTTTTTTAAATGTATATAACATGATTTTGAGACAGATTGAATATGGGAACAAAGGACAGTTCAGAGACAAGGATGACACCAAGGCAGCGAGCTTGTGGGGCGGGGTGGATGGTCAAGGTATCAACAGTGATAGAGAGATCTGGTTGGTAACTGTTATTGGCCGGTGGAAATATAATTAATTCTCTTTTAGAAATATTAAGTTTCAGGTGGCGAGATGACATCCAAGACAAAATGGCATAAAGGCATTCAGTGACAAGGATCAATACAGATGGAGATAAATCTGGAGAGGATAGGTAGATTTGAGTATCATCCGCATTCAGATGGTACTGAAATCCAAAAGAGAGGATTAGTTTGCCAAGAGAGGTGGTATAGATTGAGAATAGTAAAGGACCTAAGACAGAGCCTCGTGGTACTCCAACTGATAGAGCTAGCAAAGAGGACGCAGAATCAGAAAAACGAACAGTAAAAGAGCGATCAGATAGGTATGAAGAAAACCAAGAAAGAGCTGTGTCCTTAACACCTAGGGATTGCAGTGTAGAAGAGAGTGGTCAACAGTGTCAAAAGCAGCAGAGAGATCTAGAAGAATTAGGAGTGACTAATGGCCTTTAGCCTTGGCAGTGACAAGATCATTTACTACCTTAGTCAGTGCTGTCTCTGTGGAGTGTTGGGAATGAAAGCCGGACTGAAGTGGGTCCAATAAGTTGTGTGAGTTAAGAAAGACAAGTCTCTCAAGTAGCTTGGAGGGGCAGGGGAGCAGGGAGATAGGACGGTAATTTGAGAGACTATTAGGGTCAGAATTTTGTTTTTTCAGAATGGGAGTAATCACTGCGTGCTTGAACAGTGATGGAAAGTTGCCAGTAGAGAGAGAGAGATTACAGATTTTAGTTAGGGTTGGGATAAGCACAGGAGACAGAGCTTTACTGATTTGTGAGGGTATAGGATCTAGAGGAGAGGTAATAGAGTAGGAGGATGAGAAGAGTGTAGATACTTCATCTTTGTTTGTGAGATCAAATGAAGAGAATCTGCCAGAGGGTTCAGGTAGGGAATTGAGCAGGTCACTAGCTGAGGAAGAGCCTACCATTTCATTTCGGATCTTATCAATCTTGTCCCTAAAATAGGAAGCAAGATCTTGTGCACAGATAGTAGCAGGTGGTTTGGGTGGTGGAGGCTTAAGAAGCAGTTTAAATGTATTAAAATGTCACTTGGGGTTAGAAGCTTGAGCAGAGATAAGAGATTGGGAATATGTTTGTTTGGCAGTGTCCAGAGCAGTACGATAAGAGTTGTAGATAGTCTTATATGTGAGGAAGTCACTTGGAGTATGAGACTTTCGCCACTGACGTTCAACTTTACGCAAGAGTTTTTGTAGATGCCTTGTTAAGCTAGAATGCCACGGTTGACGTCTAACTCTACATGGTGTGTGATGGGTAGCTGTAGCTACTTCATCGTGGGCTTTTTCTAGAATCTGGTTTAGGTGTGATGCAGCAGTCTCAGGGAAGTGAATGTAGAAATTGGTGAAAGTTGTTGTTGTAGAGAGGTAGATAGTTGTTGAAGGTTAATGGCATTAATATTTCTGCGGGGTTTAGGTTTCGGTTTGGTTGATTTCAATGATGTTGATGTAATGGAGGAGAGTGTGCAGGTGATAAGGTTTTGATCTGAGAGACGGAAAGGAGCATTAGTGAAATCAGAAACTGAGCATAGTCTGGTAAATACAAGATCAAGACAGTGGCCCTCCTGATGAGTAGAGGAGTCAGTCCATTGGGAAAGGCCAAGAGAGGATGTTAAAGAGAGTAGTTTGGAGGCATGAGGAGATTGTGGACTGTCAATGGGGATATTGAAATCACCCATAATGATGTTGTAGATGTCTGAGGATAGAAAGTGAGGGAGCCAGGCAGAAAAGTGTTCCAGAAATTGTTGAGGTGGCCCAGGTGGGCGATAGATAACAGCAACTCGCAGAGAGAAAGGGGTGAAAGTCCTGATAGAATGTACTTCAAATGATGTAAATGTGAGTGAAGGTACCTGTGGGAGAATTGTGTATGTGAAAGATTGGGAGAGTAATATTCCTACCCCACCTCCTTTACAATTACCAGGCCTGGAGGTGTGTGAGAAGTGTAGTTACCATGTGAAAGTGCAGCAGGGGAGACAGTGTCTGATTGTGTAAGCCATATCTCTGTTATTGCCAGAAGGTTGAGGTTGGTTGAAATAAAGAGGTCGTGGATGGATGTTAGCTTATTGCAGACAGAGCGTGCATTCCATAAGGCACATTTTAGTGACTTGGATGGTGAAGGGAGGCATGCAATGTTTATGAGGTTAGCTGGATTTATAGTTTGTTGTGGGTGTGGAATGTGGGTTGGGCCTGGATTTGGTGATATGTCACCAGCTAATAGAAGCAGCAGGAGAGAGATATAAATATAATTGGTGGATTTGTCCGAAAGATTTTTATGGCGACAGGTTGTGGATGTTATTGTCAGTGTGTATAGATAAGTTAAAAGCTCATGTGTGTTCATAAGTGGTGAGTAGATTAATGAGGTAGCAATATGTACAGAAGGGTGAGCTGCAGGAAGAGTAAAGGATGTAGTAGCCTTAGAGTGAGATTATAAAAAGAAGTTTTTGATACATTGTCTTTTTTGTATCTGGAAAAAATAAAATTAAACCGCAAATGATTTTTTTCTACATATTTTGATTATATTTTAGCAGTACCCTTGTGAGAAATACTGGCTTGATAACGGGATACACATATGTCTTGTTGTCACTCACAATTTCTACAAGCAGTCTGTGGGCCCCGGGACACCATCACTGTTATGCCAACAAATGTAGAATGTTAATGTACTTCCAGCATTTTATGTGTGTCTGCATTACAACTGTAAACATGATGCTAAATGTACCTGTAAGAAGCATTTTACACTTGTCCACACAACGATGACAATGTTCTGTGGTCCACATAATAATAGTCACATTTTGTTTGTAATAAAGCAGACTACACTGTACTTCCCATTTTCTACCACTTTCACTTTTTATTAAGTGCCAGTAAAAAAAATGTCAGCAGTCTGTTAATTGTTAAAAGAAAAAAGTTGCAATGCTGACTCTAGTAAGTAAGGCTTTTTGCAATATCCTGTGGAAGGTAAATTCTGGCCCCTTGCTACAGTGAAAGGGAATACAAATAATAAGTGGTTTCCATTCATCAACCTGTTGCAGTTATTGTTTTTAATATGCCCCATGATAGAGAAGGTCGGCTCACATGTGAAACTACAGTATTACCAAAAGTGGACATGCTGGTGCATAACAGGATCTACCAAACATAACACATCTTGCGTGAAGGTGAGGTGGAGGTGCAGTAGAAAGGAATGATACAGCTTTTACCCTAAAGCTAGGTACACGCTAGATGACTTTCAAATGATGCAATGGTTGTGTAGATTTCCCTTGAACTCCCGGGTAAACGATATAGTGCACACACACTGTGCAATCTACCAAACGACCGAATGATATATCTTGCATCGTTTGGTGGTTAGATCGTTAACTAAATAATGTTAACATATCACCTAGTCATTCAATAGAGCGTACACACTGTACGATTTGCGGGGAATTGTTAACGAGATTGACAGATTGAGCTGAATGTAGGGAAGATCTGAAGTTGCGATGGACGCCGCCGCGGTGCGTGCATAGTGCATACACACTTGAAGATTTGTCGTTGGAATCGGCCATATCATTAAAAAAATGATCTAGTGTGTCGGGGCCTTTAGAGTTAGGAGGGAAACCATGTGGTACCTATTGCATATCCATCCTGTTCTTCAAGAGCAACCTGTGTAATGCTCAGGAGGAGGGGATGTAGCAGTTGGCTGCTTTGGGCTAATAATATGATCAAGCCCAGTCTTATTCACTAAGCTCCCTCTGTCATCCCTCACAATTTATGTCCTTACTTTAGTTCTTGGAAAGGGGAGCGCAGTCCCCTGTGGCTGGTAGGTGTCTCTGCAGAGTGCTGGTAATGTCTTACACAGACATCACCGACATGGGCACAGTATCCTTCCACATACATGGAAGTGGCCAAATGACCCCATAATCCATTGACACCAAAAAAAAGTAAGAGATTATGGAGGTGTAGGGTAAAAAGTATATAACAAAGAACAGAAGGTGAGGGGGCTGTATATGACAGTGAGGAGGGGGGGGGCTATGTGTGACAAGGGGACAGGGAGCTTAATGTGCAAGCAGAGGATAGTTATGGAATATAATGCATGACAAGGGGAGTGTTGGAATCATAGCACTACACGTGTGCAGGTCACCCAAGTGTCTCAGGTCTGGTGGAGCAGTCCTTATTTGCGGGTACTGTCTCACTGTCTCAATAACAACAGCCAGGACTAAGATTAGCAGAAACAGAACATTTGTTTACAGGATATCCAAGCACAGGACATGGGATTATACTGACTGGAACATAAAGTAACACAGCACAGTTCCTGTAAAACATTCAATGACTAGCTAGGTGCATTGGCCCTGATTCAGAGCCAGACGCTCTGACCAGAGCGCTCGCTCTGAATCAGGGCCCACCTCCATAAATATGGAGCGTCCTCCTGGACGCTCGTATAGCTGTGGGTCACCACCCACAGCATATACGAGCGTGCAGGATGATGGTCATGATGGTCTTGACCATCGCGACCATCGCCATTGCGAGCAGAAGCCTGCGGTTGAGTTTCTCAACCACAAGGCCAGGAGTGATTTTGGCTCTATCAGAGCCAAAATCACTCCCACTGACATCACTAGTGATGTCAGTGGGGCCGGCTTCTGACGGTAGGCGTTCACTTGGGAACGCCTCCGTCTGGCAGGCACGCCCACCAAAGGGGGCGTGCTGTCAATCAACATCGACAGCACGCCCTCTTTGATCAGACACAACGAGCGAAGGAAATTCCTTCGCTCGTCGCGTCTCGCGCATGCGCACGACGGAGCTCCCTCCGTCGTGCGCATGCGCAGTGCACACCATCGACCCACTTGCGAGCGGACAGCCGCTCGCGAGTGGGTCTGAATCAGGCCCATAGTGTGGGAGGGGGGATATAAAGTAAGTGAAGCAGATGCAGGTGATCAAAAAGAGGAGGAGGAAAGGAGGAGGAAGAGGAGGATTATTATTATTATTGTTGGAGTACATTGAGTATTCATTTCGAGAGTTGATGTTTCTCAGGAACCTCTGTATTTATTTACATTGTAATAAGTGAGCAACAGGCACAGTAGAAAAGGTGTATTTTCATATATTCAGACATCAGAATGGTTTATACACCATTCATATGTGATTATATTTAAACCAAACAATGAAAAAAAAAAATCTAAAAACAACGCATAGCAATGACATACAGTAATGTAAAAACAGTAGATAAATACCCAAAGAATATATAATAGCCCACAAAATACTGCTGAGAGCTCTAATCTCAGACTATGTTGCTTTCAAGTGCCCTAGAATGAGTGAGCCCAGCTGCTCTTTCATACTGGTGGAACAGCTGATTTACCCTTCTCTTGTATGTACATAGAAGAAGGTCTTGATGATAGACATGGCAAGATGTAATTTGATTAATAATATTTTATTAACGTCATCATTTTGAAGATAAATGTGAGCAAAATAAAAATTAAGTGGGCAGAAAAGTTCAGAATTCCTTGAATTATTGAAATATCTTATCATATCTGAATATGGTAGTCCACATCCTCTCCAGCACACAACAGCCTGATTCTGAATGTGACCACTTAAGAAAATGAAGGTCACTTTTGGTACAATGGTAACACTATCTGAAACAAAGAAAATAAACAAAAAACAATCAATTGTCCATTATAAATCTCAAGGCAAGCATCCGCCGTATGATGCTTTACATAGGACAACAATGTCAATGCAACATTTCAACAAGCTATTGTTGAACACTAAACTATATACAGTAGTATCCAATCTGACAGCTTTTGAAAGGGAGACTACATATTCATATAATGCAAATAGCCTGGAAATATAAGCACAATTACCATTCTGTGCATTAACACTAATGAGAAAATGGGGAACAGATCACAAATCATCCAATCTTGCCTTAATCAGACACAGACATTGTCAATAGGCTTGTTGTATATTATGTAGACATTCAGTATGTCAACAGCATAATATCAACATGTTCTGATACTATATTCTGGTTGTCGACATGTTTGGTATGTCGACATTTAACATGGTGACATTCACAATGTCAATACTGACATAAACTCGAAATTGCCAGATTGCCAGACATTGTGAATGTTGATAGTCAGAATGTTTACAATGGTATTTTAAGCTAAACCTAACCCTAATTGAAGCTTTGCCCTAATATAATGTGTCAACACTATGAACATGTCAACATGTGTTGACATTCAGACCATGTCAAGATTATGGTGTCGGCATTCTGAAAGTGAACATAATGACTAAGTACCTGTCAGTGGAATGGTAGCTTAATTCCAAGAATATGCCCACAATCTCTTTGAGTTGTATCTCTCCAATCAGTGGATCAGTGCTGCTCTAGGGATGTGCGCCAACTCATTTTTGCTGGATTTGGATTTGGTTCTAATACGTCGTCCGGCTTTGGATTTGGATTTGCAAACTGCGGTAACTGGCTTTGGATTTGTATTTTTTTTACAAACATTGACAAAAAAAGCTAAAATCACATAAATTGGGCTTTTTTTTTCTTCCTAGAGTATTATTAACCTCAATAACATTAATTTCAAGTCATCTACAGTCAATTTAGACCACCTCACAGTTTAAATTATAGTTTTCACCATTATTGGCCAAAGGTTGCAGTGAGCTGACTGGTTACTAAGCGACAGAGCAGTGGCGCAACGGCACAGACACCACAGTATAAAGCACATCTATGACACATTGCCACACAGCAGTGGCAGAAATGAAAGGCAAGCAAGATGGAATGGTCCTTGGGCCCTCCCACCCACCCAATGGGGTACAGCCAGCAGAGTCACAGTACTTGTATAGACAGGTGGCTACGGCCCAATGAGTCACAGTGCACAATCTTATTCACAAAACACAGCACATAGTGCCCCTGATTCACATTACACCATAAAGTAGTGTCTCTTATTTATGTTACAACACACAGTAGTGACCCTTTTACACAATGCCCACAGTAGTGCCCCTTTTACACAATGTCCACATTAGTGGCCCTTATACACAAAGCCCACAGTAGTAATGCCCCTTATATAATGCTCACAGTACTAGTGCCCCTTATACAATGCCCACAGCAATAGTGTCCCTTACACAATGCCCCCAGCAGTGGTGTCCCTTACACAGTGCCCCCTATGCAGTGCCCCTCAGTAGTATGCCCCCATTAGTAGTGCCCCTAGATGTATGCCCCCAGTAGTATGCCCCCATTAGTAGTGCCCCCGGTAGTATGCCCCTAGTAGTATGCCCCCATTACAACTGCCCCCAGTAGTTGTGCCCCCATTAGTTATGCCCCTTGTAGTATGCCCCCATTAGAATAAGTGCCCCCAGTAGTTGTGGCCCTTGTAGTATGCGCCCAGTAGTTATGTCTTTTGTAGTATGCCCCCATTAGAATAAGTGCCCCCAGTAGTTGTGCCCCTTGTAGTGTGCCTCCATTAGAATAAGTGCCCCCAGTAGTTATGCCCCTTGTAGTGTGCCCCCATTAGAATAAAACTTACTGTACCTGAATCCCCACTCCTGCTTGTGACCGCAGCCATCAGCTCCTCTCTGCACTATGGGAGAGATGTCACTCGTGCTCCCTCCGTGCAGCAGCCAATGAGAGTCTGCCTGACTCTCATTAGCTGCTATTACAAACACACAGCTGCCCATGGCGGCTGTGTGTTTGTGTCTGTATAGGGCAGACCACTATCACAGCTGTCTGCCCTACACTAGAGGAGCCCTGATGTCTGATTCTCTCACAAGGATCCGACATCAGGAGGCTGCCGTTCGGCCCTGAACTGGGAACCGCGTCAGGCAGGGAACACCCGAACAGGGTTCGGGTGGACTCGGATCCCCTATGTTCGGAGCGGTTCAGATTCCACAGAATAGAAATGTGGTTTTCCCATCAAGGTATCTTTTATTAGGCCAAGGCTAAATTGCTATGAGTTGATAATAATCTTTGGCTTATGAAGTATAGTGAAAAAAAGTCCCATCAGGTAGTAGGTCCTCTGAGCCAACACGTTTTGAGTTTAATGAACTCTTTATCAGTTCATAGAGGTGAATGTATCGGTGACTCATTTTATAGTGTAGAGTGACGCATTGGCTCAGAGGACCTACTACCTGATGGGACCTTTTTTCAGACACACTAACAGAGAGAAGGTATGACTATTTCACTTATTTTTATATTTATCCCTGTTTTTTTTGTTACACTGAATTTTTTATTGTTACTTGGTCAACCTCTTCCCGAGAACTGTCTGCTCCCTCAGTCTAGCTCTATCTAATTTTTTGTGTTTATGTATAAACTTTTATAAAAAAAATTGGATCATATTTTGGAATTCATCATTTTAAAGAAACCGTTATATGTTCACATCTACTACTCTACTCATGAGTATTAGTACGCACCATTATGAATGATTCTTAAAGTTACCTTTACAAGCTTCGTTTCCCTGTGTATTAGTGTAAGTGATGTACGTTACCTCTGCAACTACATATTAACTATACTTCATAATCCAAAGATGATTATCAACTCATAGCAGTTTAGCCTTGGCCTAATAAAAGATACATTGATGGGAAAACCACCTCCCTTTACTCAGTGAGGTGAGGGTACACCTGAATAGATCTTTTATAGATTTATAACTCATGCTGAGAAAGAAATTGTTATGTAATTTCCATTCCTTACATTATTTTCACTTATTTATCTACTTTTAAAAATCTCAGGTGAACCAAACCCATATTGATGATATTGATGATGTGTTCTACAGTACACAAAATACCCAGAACTCTTATCCATATTGAAAAGATCAGTAGATATTTAATATACATATCCACATCAGGTGCCTAGAAATTTAGCGCCCTGACTCACATCATATCTAGTTTTTATTTGTCTATTCTTTGATCTTTGGGATGATCACTTTGATGTGAATAGGGGGGCAGCAAAATTTTTCTCTCTGTAGAACACCCTAAACCCCTTATTATATACACCTTTTGAGGTTGGACTAATGATTAGCAAGCCTACATCACCAGATGACCTGACAGGCTGACAAGCCATGTATGGATTTTGCTACTTGTACTGTAATGGATACCACTGGGCAAGAAACTCACCCGTTTGTACATTGACCCACACATGTTGTGCAGCTAAGGAAACACATGTTCACTTTTGTTCTAAAAGACTTGGGAGCAAAGCTGGATAGTGTGTAATTATCATAATCTGACAAGTTCCTTCTGATTTGTGCATCATAACAAAAGGTATTTTGATCTATGACCAAGCCAATCATCTTATGGGGACAGTACATCATCAATCAATTGGGCCAATTCTGCATTTTGCCGGTGATTTCGTAATCTATGGGGTGCACCGATAGCCAATTCTGCCCAAAAATTGTCAGATTCGGTTATTTAGGATTTCCAATATGTTGGATTTTGCCAATCATTTTTGTATCAGATAATCGTTGTCAGCGAAAGTTTCTTGGGATGGGGGGATGGTTCATTGTGATTTTTGATGTATGGACTACATTAGCCAGACCTTTCAGAGCCCAAACATTCCATTTGGATACAATGAATGCACCTACTCATGCAACTTGATACCTTCCACAACTGTTTTATCCAACATTCTGTTACAGTCCTAGGGTTTACAATATGATAGTTGAGATAGCTGAGATTCTAGTTTCATTCATTGATATAAGTTCAGTGTCATTGGTCCATATTCTATTACATGCGAAAAGCCATTTTCGGTGACAAAGTTTCACCGGTGACGTCATTTTGCCAGGCGAAAACATCCCCATATTCAATTGTGGCGTCTTTTCACCGATGCTGAAACTCAATGTATTGGTATAGGCAAAAAAGATTTGCCTAGGAAACCTGGTGGAAAAAAATGCAGAATTGCAGTTTTGGGGTGCAAAGGTGGGAAAACCACCCTGCACCCTTTGGACAGGTCCCCAAAGGTAAACTGCACTAAAAAAAAACTTTAAAAAATTCAAGAACACCCCAAAAAATGACTTTGAAAAAGGGGGTGAAAAAGTTTAAAGTTGGGGTACAAACTTAAAAACTAGCAAAATAGACTTTGGGGTATCTACAAGTATGGAGGTGGGGGTTTTTTGATTACAGGAGCTGACTGAAGATGCGTTTTTCACGTTTTTTAAAACAGCACTTTTGCAAATTTTATCCATGCTTGCACCCATTTTCAGGTACCCCAAATTTGCTGGGACTACTTATTTTCACCAAAAAAACCTGCTAAATGCTATTCTTCATCCCTTGTGCAAAGACGCTAATTAGCAGCTAATGAGAGCATTTAAGTACCCCAAATACCTTCAGCAGGGCTATTCAGGGGCATCTACCATGATCCCCAATGTTAGTGCATCTTTTGGGGGGTGTCAGGCTGATTTCCCCAAATCTGAGAGCACTTTCGCCTGTTTGCGTTTCGCCGGGTGCCGTTTTCGCCGCTTTCTATTGAATACGGGGATAAGCTGGGATGCGAGCAATACTTTTTTGCATGGAAAACTAGTGATGACGGTGAAAAGTCTGGCATGCGAAAAGTCCTGGACTTTTCGCACCTAATTGAATACGGCCCATTAGCTACAAAAATCCATTAAGTGTTTTCTAATATAGCAGTCTACTAATTCACAGGTGCAGAAGGCACAAATTGCATGTATATACTTAAGAACAGAAATTTCATATGGGGATAATGGAAACTCGAATAAATTCTAGACTAAGGGAAAAATGTAATGAAAATGGATGAGTTTGGGGGATTTTTGTAGCATGATTTAAAGCAGTGATTTTTCTAAAGGCAAAACATTGATGGGCTTATTCTGAGCCACATGCGAAGCCATGGTTCACAGAAGTGAGCGATTTTTGCCACTGCACATGCATGAAAATCCCTAAAAACTTGTATGGTGCATGCGTTACACTGTTTGTACACACAGAGGCGAAGTCGCCAGGTGAGTGAAATTGGAAATGTATTGGGGCATTTCTGGACGGTGACTAGGAGATGGCTATGAAGATACACTGTATGGAGATGCACCATCCTGTTATGGTGGTGTCGCATAACTGTTTGCAAACTCAAGCGCATAAACATTTACATTGAAGGCCATACTCTGACAGGGAATCTGCACCTAGCAAGGGGCTGATGCAAGTTTCCATGGTATGACGCACCAAATGGTATTTCAGCATCTAAAGACGCTCAAAGTGATGTGTCTTAGTCCAAACACAGGGTAATGTACACCAGGGATGGGCTTGTAGCAGTATTTGCATAAAGTCCTAGAAGCAATACTGGCAACAGATCTACACACAGATGGTTTAGTAGTCAGTGCATAGATAATTATCAAAGATATACCATACACTTTAAGCTTCAACAAAGAAGAGAGCTATAATCAAGCAAATATAACTGTTGTAAGTAAAACAGTGTGTGTGTATATATATATATACCATATATATATATACAGTACATACGAGGGATGACTGAAAAGTAATGAGACTTCAGCAAATGTGGTCTTTTCTACCTCACGGCTCCACGCAAATGGGTTTTCAAGACGTTTGCATAGTAGTTCCAATTAATTGTCTGTCCACGGGGAACCCAGTGCTGTAGGATCATATCGTGCACATCAAAGAACAGCAGAAGCATGACTTTACTCGCCAAAGGAATGACTGTTGTTTGTATTCCGGATCATAATGACGAATCCACGATTCGTCACACGTCCCAATGGATGTCAGGATATCGGGTATCCTCTCCGATATTCGAACGGTGTTTTTGTCTGATTCAACTCGTCGTCACATCTGTTCTTCTGTGAGATTTCTGGGTACCCACCTGGCACACACACAATGCATTTTTCAGTTCATTTGTCACAATATGCTGAACCAACCCGTTCGAATGAGATGCTGAGTGAAGCCAAAAGTTCACGTAAAGTTACCTTGTGTCATTTTTCAACATCTCCGCAGCTTTTGTAATGTTGACATCTCTAACCACGGTGGATGATCTCCCAGAAGACCGTGGTCAGTCACTCACATATTACCCTTTTTGTCGAGCTTCCAATACTGCAGCACGGCTATTTGTTTCTTCATCGTATGCTTGCCATAACATTTCATTGGGTTTCATTTCTGCTTTTTCCAAGTTTAACACAAAATCCAATCACACATTTCTGACGTAATCTCGCAGACACGTCTTCCTCATCTGCCATGACGAACATATGAAGATCTTACACTTGCTGTGACCTAACAAAGTAGACTGCAGGTTCAGACACATCGATGTATGAGCTTCACAATAACCAGAATAGCGTCTACCTATGGGACAGAAAAACAGAGGCAGTCTCATTACTTTTCAGCCCTCATATATATATTAATGTACCACCAATTAAACAAGTTGCAGACAATTGTGAAATAACAAATAATAAAAGCAAATAAAGAGGTACCCTTACTATAATGTAGTACACTCATGGTAGAAAACATCAAGGAATAATTAAATTGGATAAACTATGAAACATCTTGGTCCAATGTTAGTCTGGAGGAGTAAAAAGCATTTTAAATAAATAAGCTCATGGAAGCAAACAGGAGTATATTAGGCACATTAAACATTTAATTATGGATTCCCCCTGGAGTTTTTATCCCCACAACCAATTTCTTTTGGTCATCTTTAATACTTACAGATCTATCAGACAGAATCGGTATGACATACCTCTGGACCTAAGCCATGCGGATAAAATACCGATGCCAGAAGTCCGGCAGATGAAGATCCCAATGGTGCCTGGTAAGTATCCTAACCCTCCCCTCTCCCCCCATCCCTCCCTTAGGGGTGCCTAACCCTAACCTTCCCCCAGGGGTGCCTAAACCAAACCCCCCCTCGCTGCTCCCTAAACCTAACACTCCCGGGGGGTGCCTATCCCTAACCTCCCCCCAGGGGTGCCTAAACCTAACACCCCCTCCCCGCTCACTAAACCTAACCCTCTGGGGGGTAGCCTAGCTCTAACTTCCCCCCCTGGGGGTGTCTGACCCTAACCCCCTTCCCCTAATCTAATCTAAACCCTCCCAGGGGGGCATATCCCTAAATCCCCCTGGGAGTCCCTAAACCTAACCCCCCCACTGCGGCTAACAGGTCCCGATGCCAGGGTTACCTACATTCGATCAGACATATATGTGTACAAATACAATGGCAAGTGGGTGTGCAATAGATATGCAGTGGTCTGGGTTTAGTCGCAGATGGATTTTACAGTTATGTACTCCAGGTTCATACAATGAGTACTGGTGGTATATGAAACACGCACTGATGGATAATTCTAAAAAAGACAGCGCTGAGGGAGTATCTAATGGTAGCTTGATAAATTAATTATAATCCGATATAAAAATAATTATGATAAAAATTAAGAATGCAAATGTGTCAATTTAACAATTTATTAGAACAATAATAATATAAATAAAAATGAAAAATAAATGAATTAAAATGAAAATACATATAAAAGAATCCAATATGCAATAATATGTTGTCTTACATTGTGGTATGTATTTACCACAACCTTCAAACCACAATAGTGAAACAATTTGGCTATAAAGTGGTAATTTAATATTGCACAATGAAATAACTCACAATGTCTGACACCCCTCTGATGAAATCATCCTTAGGAAGAAACGCGTTAGAGAGACATATTTTGTTTGACTTTTAAACTGGGTACAGCAGCAGAGATTTTCTCTCCAGTTCAGCTGTCACATTAGTTCCTACACAAGACACCGCATGCACATGCGGCGAGTGTTAACAAGCATTGGGAGACATGTGCAGCGGGAGCAGACTTATTTGGAGTACAAGGGTTTCCTCTCTCTGCAGCAGGAGAGAAACACAGAGACTTGGAGTGGTTTGGCCTCCATGTCCACAGTGATGAGTACCCACTAGACACATGGTGCCTGCTGTTAGTGAATTTATTGGGGATTTTTTTCCATTAACAAAGAAACTTTCTCCTCCTAACAGGAGTAGATTTAAAATACATTTGTTCAGCTGGACGTGGCTATAACAACATGCTCCACGTACCAGAGTGTAATCATTTCACCCTGCCACACAGCCTGGAGTTTGCACATTGGATTATAAGTGCTTTAATTTCATTACAACTATCTGCTTCTTTCATATAAACTGGAATAATTATCTGTTATCTTGTGTATGTGGACTCAAAGTGATACAAAATTAAAAAGTTGATACATTATTGCAGCTGTATCCCAGGACATTATGAGTTATTGTATTGTGCAATATTAAATTACCACTTTATAGCCAAATTGTTTCACTATTGTGGTTTGAAGGTTGTGGTAAATACATACCACACTGTAAAACAACATATTATTGCATCCTGAAGTCTGGTATATGTATTTTCATTTTAATTCATTTATTTATATTTTATTTTTATTTCTATTATTATTGTTCTAATAAATTGTTAAATTGGCACATTCGCATTTTATTTATTTTTTATTATAATTATTTTTATATCGGATTATAATCCATTTATCAAGGGACCATTAGATACTCCCTCAGCGCTGTCTTTTTTGTTGATTATTTGTGTCTTTTGTTGGCAACTTTTAGTACAGCAGCTTGGTGTATCTGTCCAAACTGTATATACTGTATATACTATATTTTCCTTGGGGATATTGATAACTGTATATTTATATTTGTTCTTTAACGCCTAAGGTTATTTTTTCTTTTTTATTGTTTGATGGATAAATCTGAATACATATAAATGATAACACTACTATACAGTAAGGTCCAAGGTTCAAACTGATTGCAAACCAACAATATATACTGTAGCAATACTGTAGTATGCTGCCTATCTCCAGCCAAGGTCAAGTGCTGGAGATAGACAGCATAATGAAGAAGAGTCTGAGATCAGGGCTGGCAGCAAGCAAATCATGGTCATAACAAAACAGGTCACCAACAAGTAGATCAAAGGTGCACAGATCACTACACTGAAGTGGGAACTAACACTAGTGTATGGAAACACCAGGCAAGCCTGGACCAATAAAATGAGTGCTCTAATTCAGCCGGGCACCACAAAACCAGGGGAGAGAGGTGGCCCAGATAATAGAAGGATGCCACTGAGGTTTCCCTGACAACTGGTGCTACAGCTGGAAACGGAAAGATGCCCTGGTGTCTGTTGCCAAGTTCCAGCAGCTACAATGGCACTGCCACTTCTAACAGTTTTTATGTTTTTACATTTTCTAAATGTTATTTGCATAAACTGTTTCTAACACATAATATTCATGGGAAACAAAAGCTTAATATACTGTACAGTATAGAACATTCTTACATACCTACTGACTGATGTTGAAACTTTCTTTTAAAACTTTAGAAATCACTAACCCTGAATTACTGTACATAAAAAGGAAAAATGGGTTGCATTGTTTTCAGCAAATGCCAAATAATGTAACCCTGTTATATGAAATCCTTTTTAAATAATAGACATCGTCAGGGACAACAGCACAAATTGCTTTATTTGACCATGTACAAACACTTTTTTTTTAAATTTAGCCTTTGAAAAATATTCAAGTGTTTTAAGTTATCTACATAAGTTGCCCTTGGTGAGTGCTATGCATTGTTTAATACACAGTGACCTATGTCAAACCCTCAATTTCTACACCATAAATCTTGTAAGATTACATTTACAAAGGTGACTTCTCATTTTCATTTCCACTTTTAAAAGTTGTCAAATAAAATGATGCATTTTTTTCCTTGGGAGAAGAAGTTTTAGAGGGTTTATATTAATTGCATAGATATTCTTAGTAAGTGTACAAGTAATTTGTAAATCTTATATAATACTAAATAATAAATATTTGATTCTAATGTATGTATGTTGATCATGTTTTGTTTCTGCTCTGACAGCACTGACGTTCTAATACTGAGGTAAATATGATAATAACCATTTTTAAATATGCTCCTTAATTAACCACTTGCAAAGGTAATTTTCAATTGAACCCAAAGGATACAATTCCATTTCTTCTAGAACATTCACAGTAAAAATTATGCTTGTATTATTATTAGCTTATACTAATATCAAGAACAATGCATAAAAGATAATGTCATTTCAAATATTTTACATTCATATTTAAATTGCAAAGGCAATCCTTCCATATAATATATAAAATTACATATCACATATGGTATAACACATAGGGGTCTATTTACTAAGCAGTGTTAGGAGACAGAGTGAAAAGTGATAAGGTGCCAGCCAATCAGCTCCTGTCATCTCACAGGCTGTGTTTGAAAAATGACAGTTGGGAGCTGATTGGCTGGCACCTTATCACTTTTCACTCTTTCTCCTAACACTGCTTAGTAAATAGACCCCCTAATCACATCTCCTTTACTCTATAAGCATACAATGCATTTTTTTTTTCTGTTTTATATTTACCTGTGTGTGTATTTTAATCCAAGCATGTGTGTGGGTGGGGGATAGTGCATATGGATGTGTCCCAGCATGTGACTATAGAAGGCATGCCACAGTCTCCAATATCATTATGTTAACCACGATTTTGATTGCCAAAAACTCAATTATGTTCTCAACCCAATTCTCCATATAGTCTTATTCCTTTGAACCTCACTTAACTGATGGTTTTTTTAACAATCAAAAGCAGTCAGAAACTGTTTTTTTTTCATGTAATATAGTTTAAAAAGTATTTTTAAAAATCTATTTAAATATTTCAGAAAAAAAAGCCTAGGGGTTGTTTTGCACTACCCCCATGTCACTTTCCACCCCCATCCCCTTCCCCCCATCACTAGTGTAATTTTTTTATTATTATTTAAGTCCCCCTCCCTTCCAGGTTTTACCCCTCCTTAAGACCCCCATACTCCCCTCCAACCCCCTAACTCCCTGGAATCATATACCCATCCTTGCACCCACATGCAAAGCGCTGCAGAGCCTTTGTCATAGGGATGGCCATCAGTGGGTTATCCATCGATGTTTAGCATCAATGGTGTGAAACAATCATCATGAAACCATCTATGGTTTCCCCCATCGATGGGCATCCCTACTTTCTCAGGGGAGACTAATGTTCAGTTCCCCCTGTCTCTGCAGCTGTCAGGTATATGCAGGAGGAGGGCAGCCATGGCTTCCCCCCAAGGTATACATGAGGGAGTGGCACTAGCTTCCCTGGTGGCTGCTGCTCTCTGCAGCTGTTGGGTAGATGCAGGGGGAAGGCAGTCCAGGGTTCCCCAGATTCTCGGCTCTGTGAAGCCGCAGGGGTGTACACGCGGGGGATTGGGGGGAAGGTGGTTACTGGCATCCCAGGCAGCTGCTGCTCTTTGAGGCTGCTGGGGTGTACACAGGGGGAATTGGGGGCAGCGTTGGCTTCCCTGGTAACTGCTCTACTCTGCAGCTGCTGGGAGGGGGGTGCCGCCTTGCTGCCTGATCACTGCTGACCACAGTGATTGGGACACACTGGGGCAGACCAGTAGGTGCAGAGGGGCCAAGAGGTCCCTCTGAGATTTGCGGCTGTGGAAAAATGATCTTTCCACAGCCGCCCATTGGGCGTTTCTGACTGGTCGCATCAGAGGCAACCATGTTGGGGAAAGCCCTGCCTGGGGTGGTCGCATCTGATGCAACCTTGCCAGGCAAATGGTTAAAGAATCTATTCTTGCCATCTCTCACCATTCTCGGTTTGCCAACCCTACTTTCTAGTCTTCCTGACACCAGCAAGCCACTGCATGACGCAGGTGAAAGAGCCGCAACTGTTGGACATTCTGCAGTTTAGCACAAACCTCTGTGCTCCTGGTGTGTTTCCTTCTGCTTAGGCGTGCATTTGCACTTTTGCCTCTCATATATCTATCATTCTGAATGGAATACAGTTGTAAAAGTTTGTTTGGTGAACAATACTCTGCCAGAGCAAAAAAATCTCCCATATATTAGTGTGGTTTATACTTCTGTTTACCTGTTTATGCTGCATTTAATTCAGCCTGTCTTCAAACAATCGATGCCTGTCTATGACTATGAGCATTGGCTTTGAGAGCTGACCTTGAGCCTGAGGGCATGATTCAGAGGTGGATGATATGTTGACATTTGCACAGTTGGCCAATGTTTTTTGAACTGTGCATGCATCACAATGGTTTACCGATGCTGGCAGTAGTCAGTATATTTAATGTAGTGATTGACAGTTAGGGTGCATTTATGGAAGGTAACAGGGGCAGCTAGTCAAACAAGGGAGTGTGTGAGCATTTGGTGGGCATGTCGCAGCCAGAGACTGCATCTTTATAATCAGTTTCACTCACTCCGGCAGCTTAGTTCCGACGGACATTCTGAGCACCCATGGGGTTCCTCAGAAGTTTGATCGTCTGACTGATGGTATGTCATTGTACACAAGCGGTGGATTAGAGATGCAGATGGTAGACATTTCTGTACAAATTACAGCAGCTGCGGCATTGGCATGAATTCTCAGTTCCGCTGTGTACAAAGTCAGAGTCACAACAGGATTAGTGTTCACCTCTGAATCAGACCTGAGTTACCTGCCTTGACTCTTGATCTGCTCCCGACTAATTTTTTGCCTCATCATTTAAATATGGCCCCTATGGTATCTGCTGCTGCCTAGTGGGGATTACCTGAGGGCCATGAGAGTCATCCTGAGTGAACAACAGACTTCACTTTGAACTTACTACTTATGGTCAAATGGTGCCAGTCTCTAGCAGAATACAGGGTCCATTACCAACTTGTAACCTCTCTGTCAAGTCGTGACAGCAAATAGTAGAATTATGTTGCCATCTTTGGTGGGGCTGCATGATTCTCACTAGATACAGATAAATCCTCAAAAATGTTAATCGTGACTCAATATCAGCACACCATGGCCTAATTGTTTGCGCATCATTTCATTTCAGCAGCCTAGCCGAAATGTTATTTACCCCAGTTGCTAACCCATTTGTGTTACCTGGCAACAGCAAGGAGCAACAAAGATAATGGAGTTGACGTGTCATCAGATGTAAGCAGGAAGCAGCAATGGAAATAGCCGGCACAAGAGGTACAAGTGACAAGTGAGAGCATAGCAAAAATGGTCACTAGCAATAGGAATACAAGCAATTGTTTTGAATCAGTATGTTTACCCATAACCAAGTGCTTGAGGCAATTGTCAGCATACAGTAGGTAACAATTTGACAGAAAGAAAGACCAGTGCACCAGGCTGTAGATACTTAGTAATGTCAGCAGGAAGCCAGAAACCAATTTAAAGTTTACATTTCAAGTGTCATTATTGGCAATAATATTGTTTGCAATTCAAACAATTGTCATCTTAACTGTATGGTGTTTTATAACAGTGATGCTGGCAAAATACAGTACATTTAATTTCAAAGCCTATTTTTTTTTATGTAATATACTGTATACAGTATTGTTCATGTGTTTGTATTGTGCTCAGGGCCACTCTTAGCTAATACAGTCCTAGTGCCGCACCTACAGTACCACCATCAATGTCATATTGTAAATACTCCGCCAAGGCTACAGTATGACATACTTTTGTCACTCCCCAGAGCCATTGCATTACCCCATAACAATTTCATGGACCCCCTGCAAATTCATTACTCCCCCAACAAATTTATCATCCCCCAGACATTTCATCAACTTCAGAGGAACTTGTTCCTCAAACCTCAACTGTATAAAGGTTATTATGCATGCCTGTACTGATAACTTCAGGTAACTTCAATTCTTGTACCCAAGTGCAGTGGTTCCCAAACTGTGTGCCGTGGCTCCCTGGGGTGCCTTGGGACACTTGCAGGGGTGCCTCAGGTTGGTGGTCCAGCACCAAATCAAATTTTTTAAGGTCAATATAATGTAAATATGTGGGCAAACAGAAGTGCAAACCTGTCCACCACCACATAACTGAGCCTAAGGATGACAGGTAAGCACAATTTACTTAACTTTACTACTTTACTACATTTTATTTTGAATTTCTCAATAACAAACTTAAACTTAGGGGTGCCATGAAAACAATGCTGATACTCTTGGGCATCGTGATTCAAAAAAGTTTGGGAAACACTGCCCTAGTGCAAAGGAGCACTTCAAAAAGAGATCACGTGATCTACACAAAAATTGCCTTCTCTTAGACTTCTACATCTTCCCTATGATGTTGGTGTCTGGTGCTGATATTTATTTAATCTGCTGCAGAATTACAGATGTGCGCCATCCCCAGTCATGAACAGTCACTAAATTCTTCCTGTAGCACCTGCGCAGTATGCGGAAATTGAATAGATCCATCCGCACTTCCACCTGCTTCCGACTCAGAATCAGGCCCAATATTTATAGAAATTCCATTGTCTGGAGACGTCTTTGGATAATTGTTTTATTTATTTCTTAAACTACTTCACTGATTCTTTCTTATAGTTGATACCAATAAAGAGGTGCCTGTACTGCGTACTGTTGAATACCATCAGAACAAAGCACTGTTTATGCCCAATGTCTTTTTGCAGTTCACACTTTAGACTAGGGTTCAGTTCATCAGGCCTTACCAGTAACCTGCATCCAAATTCTCATATATCACAAGGCATGAGATATTAATGGGTTGATGGAATTTCATGTTATATATAAGAGGACAGTAAAGGTCATTTTTGAGCCTCACAATATACAGGGATCAATACATGAAGTGAGTTTGTGTGAGTTTACTTAAATACAGATGTCTCCACATACATCCAGCCTCCTTGCGTGTTAAACTGCCCTTCTAGTCGCGCCATGCCGTGGTGTGACTCATAGCGCCGAGAGTCTTTTTATGCGCCTTTTCCCCTTAAAATGTATTTTATTCGCAAAGCAATGTGATTGGACACACAAGCAGCTAAAGCAATGTGATTGGACACACAAGCAGCTAAAGCAATGTGATTGGATGCACAAAAAGCTTCTGCTGATTAAGATGATATGTGGCATGCTTATATTCTGTGTGCGACTGTGTCTGTATCTGCATGCGAAATGCTACTTTGCAGTGTCACAGCCGCTGACACTTTAACGTAGCATATCGCATGCAGATACACCCACAATTTGCGAATAAGATGCATTTTAAGGGAAAAAGTAACTCAAAAGGTGCTCGGTGCTACTGAGTCGTACGGCACTCACACATTTTGTGTAATGCCACTTTTAGCGCATGTAGGATAGATGTATGTGGATATATATGTATATACACCTTGCCTATTGCATGCCTCCATCCAGGGTTTTGGAACTACCACAGTTTGTGGGTCCAGCTGTAAATGTACAAGGTGTAATTATTAAAACAAGTCTTCAAAGTCCGACTTACTGCCATTGTAGGACAAACTATGTTTCTGATTTTTGTTTATCCTAAAATCCTGGCCAGTTTAGTTTAATTAATGGAGTGGCTCTCATACAAAGTCCTCAGGACCCCACACAGGTTACATTTTCCAGGTAACCTTGCAGGAGCACAGGTGTATTCATTACTCACAGACACATTTTAGAAGATTCACAGGTGGGGCTATTTATTTTACCTGTGAATCTGTGAGGAGACCTAGAAAACATGCACTGTTTGGGGTCCTGAGGACCGAGTTTGAGAACCTGTGATTTAATGTATTAAAGTAATCATCAGAGGAGACTAGGACTTTAATACATGGGTCACATTTGTGTACTTTTTATTTTATCGTTCAAAATGCAGCTACAGTAGCACTGTACTTTCCTGCATACAGTACATTTCATGGAAGGTGCAAAGAAAATGTAAAGGATAGGTCCGTTTTCCACCACCTCTGAGAATAAGTCAAGTTAGAAGAAAAATCCTCTTTGCCCATCATTAAAAACATGGTCTCCTGTTAAAAGCACCTTATACACTCAATGAACATCACTTACTTAATCATGAGGAATATGTATTAAGCCTTCTAAAGAAGATAAGAGAACCTGACCAGTGGATAAATTGTGCATAGCAACCAATCTTCTACTTATCTTTTTATAGCATGTACTAGATAAATGATAGCTAGAAGCTGAATGATTGACATGGGTAACTTCTCCACTCTCCCACTCCTTAGCAGACTTGATACATCTCCCCCCCTCCATGTCCCACAATGCCTTGTGTTTGCATGTGATTACATAAGTAGGGGCCTGATTCAGATTTGTACAAAATGACACTGTTTTTGCAGTTGAGCGATGTGTTGCAATTGAGCATGCGCAAACACTGAGGAAAGTCTTACTGCGCACGTGTGAGTTGAAGCTTGAGACAGCATTCTCAAAGTATCCATAATCCAGGGTCCATTGGTGTACCTGCAATCGCGGCTGCATTCCCAATCGCAGAACCACAGTCTCAGAGGCCATATTTATATAGAGAGACCAACTGAATCTGCACAGCCCAGGATGGGTTGGGTATGATATGCCGGTGTATGAGATGCAGGCAGTTGAAATACCAATGCCAGCATCTCGATCGTGCAGTATCCTGACAGAGTGAAGTAAGTACCCTAACCCTCCCCCACTCCCCCTTAACCCTCCTTTGGTGGTGCCTAACCCTAACCTCCCCCTGTTGGTGCCTAACCTTAACCTCCCCCCAATGGTGCCTAACCCTAACTCCCCCTTCCTGCACTTTAAACCTAATCCTCCCTGGGGGGTGCCTAAACCTAACCTCCCCCCTATGGTGCCTAACTCTAACCCACCCTCCCCGTAGCCTAACACTAACCCTTCCCGGGGTGTGCCTAACCCTAACTTACCCAGGGGAGATTACTAAACCTATCCCCCCCCATCCCCGGGCTAAGTGTAATACTTACCCGCAGCCTTACATTCGGGATGCCGCGCGGTCTGGATGCCGGACTTTGCAGCGGCATTATGTCGGGCATCGGGATTCCGGCATCAGTATAATGATGTTCGGGATCCCAACCGCCGGCATCTTAAATGTATCCCACCCAGGACTTACTCCAGGAGTCGATGTGCATCTGATGTTGCATTGATGATAGTATTTTCAACCCCCAGAAGATCTACTCACAACCCAGATAAGCAAAGTGGGTGTAGTAGCATTTGCTCAGTCCATTGCGTGCTAGTTCAGGCGGGGAGTCTGTTGGCAGGGATTTGCATATTTTCGCACATAGGCTGCATGAGAAATCGCAGATGCGAATGTAATAGCATACAACTATGAATCAAGCCTTAGACCCATTAATGCACCTCAACAGCTTGTAGCATGGAAAGCTCCAAACCAGCCAGCTTCTGGAAGTAGCTTACTGTATTACTAATCCATCAAAAGCTTTTATGTCTTGACATTGTTCTTTTCTGCATGTAGTTTTTATTTATATTAGCCACTAGAAATGTATTACAACATTTCAATAAAGTTTATGTACCATATTTCCTTATCCTTAATTCTTACTTAATTTCCCATAGCATGTACTTAGGTTAGTTTGGCAAACCGTAATTCTAATGAATCCATGCTGTTACTCCTAGTAACAAATGTTTTGTCAAGCATTCATTAATGATAACCTTCAGTAACCCTTGCAATGTCTCCACCACTTTTGATTCCTGGATTACAAATCTAAAGTACTCAGGTCATGCTCTTGTTTCTATTATATAGTAAATAATAGGAAGCATAACTGTTTCATAAAATATAGTATTAATCCTAAGGAAAATATGTCTGTGAAAGCTGCAAGCAGCAGAACAGCAATTACTGAACTAAATCCCAGAGGAACCTTTGGGGAGAAGTCTGCATGCACCAGATACTTTTTCATTATCCCAACCAATCACCTTTGTGTATCTTCTTTTGTGAGCCAAGTACTGTTTTTTATTAACATCTAGCTTTTTTTTATTTGTTGTGAATGTTCTGCCTGCAACATTCTTTCGAAAAAAAATCATTCATTCAACCAACCGGACAAGTATTTTTTTACCTTGTAAAATTTTCATTTGTAAAAATTATTATATTTCAGTTTTAATATTTTCAGATGGATGAGCTTGAAAAATGTTAAATGTGCCATTTTTTTTAGTTTAGCGATCTTGATTTATTGTTGTTTTCTCGTAATTATTCATTTGTGCTTACATTACATACTGTATGGCAATAAAACTCAGTTTTACCACTGCAGTACCCATGAATTTTATATATTTTATATACAGATAACAGATCATTGAGTGTAAATTTTAATAACATTAGACGTCAAGGTCCATGAACATGTACAGCCAGAAAGCTGGAGAACTAGTGCTTTTATATTTAGCATAACACTTTATACCTTTATAATTTACTGTATGGTGAAAATGGCCTCTGCCTTACAGTACACATTTGTTCTTAAAACTGATTAAAACTGACTTCACCACTAAGCTCTGTTTATACTGCACATTTACGGTTAAACACAATGTTGACAAATATCGTTATTTGGTGGGTTGGAAATTAATTTGCAAAACAAAATATGACTTATGACACCATTACTGTAGCTATAACAGTTTTTGGATTATCATTACTGTTCCTGTAGTTTTATTTTTGCCAATCATGGAGGAAATCCCACTTAAACCACATGGACTGGGTACTCAAACCAAAAATTTAAGTCAATGTTTAATTGGTCATATGGTTCAAATTAATTTGTGGAATTAAGTGTATAAAGTTTGATCATCTCTAACTACTAAGAATATATCAAGAGTATGATATTGACAAAAACATATATGCCACATTAATAGGGCCACTGAAATTTTGTTTGCCACTAAATGGTGAGTTTCAGTTTAGTTCAGACTTAAATGCTTATGCTTTGAATGGCACTCTTGGCCCACATGTCCAAGAGCAACACCAAACCAACCAACCTTGAAGAGACAGTAAAAAGCAAGGCGGAATGCATCTCTAGACAGAGGAACTGATGACAAGAGCAGATGCCATATAAGGAATGACTGGAGCAGTTACTGAGCAGAGAGCCAGTGAGGAAAAGTAGGAGGATAGTAGAGGACAGGAGGAAGAGTGGACAGAGATGAGGTTAGAAATTTAAGGACCTGAAGAGTGGTTTAAGGTTTTGTATGTGAGGGTGTACAGCTAAAATTGTATTTTGAGCAAAATAGGAAGCCAGTAGAGAAAGTTGCAAAGGGGCAGCCAGACGCCATACAGCTTGGAGAGGAACATGGGCAGCAGAGTTACAAACATATTGCAATGGATATTGGCTAGAGAGAATGAGGTTACAGAAGTAAACTAAGGGGGAAACAATGAGAGCATTTTGGTGGCAACAGGGGTAAGGAAAGTTCATATTCAAGTGATGTTGAAGAGGTAGCAGGATTGAAAGATGTAAGAAAAAAATATTAACCCCAGCGCCAGTGTTGGTGTGTGATTAATTCCCCTCCTTGTGTAAAATTGCAGCTCACCCACTGGAAGCATTGCCAGACTTCCAACAGAAACAACGATTAAAAACAAAAATAGTAGGCGGCGCCTATTAACACAATTTGAGAAGTCTAATATTAATTGTCCTTTAATATAAGCTCATATACCTGAGTTTAAATAAGCATACAAGAGCATGAATAAAACTCCCGGGAGTATAAAAATCTATACACAATATCTATTGAGGTAAGTATATCTAATCTTACAGTGTAGAAGTAATAAACAAATACAATAAAACAATTGATTCTCCAATGTTTCTCAGCTGGTGAATATAGATCTCAGTCCCAATACATCCACATAAGCAAATATTGAGCCTGGTGTTGAAAATGCCCAATTACCAACAATGTATCTGAGAGCTGTGAGAAAGCTACTATTGCAGCAATGGATGGTATGAGTAAACGTCCCAGATTACTAAATGGCTGGCCATGTTCCACAATGTGCTTTAGTATATGATTCCAATACAGAGCTGTGTTATGATGCGCTGTGAGGAACACTCAATGCTCCACTGTACTCACACCCCTTGTGTCCGTCCCGCCGCTCCAGCGGCATTCAATTACTGATATGGGCAGCACCGGCAAGGTGAGCCTGATGATAGTATACGGCAAAGCTGTCCCCCTGATGGGAGCTCCGTTCGTAGCCCTCCTAGCGTTGCACTTTCCAGGGGGCTGCGCGGGTCACATGGGGCATCAGCTGCTGTGAACATGCAAGACAGAGGAGTCTGTGACAGTGTGTCCAAGGGGTATTTGTGGTCAGCAGCTAGGATCAGCTCTCAAAAGAAATCCGTTTCCTCAATGCATTTCTCAGCACCAAGGCTGCTTTTTCAAGAGGCGGCCTCTTGAAAAAGCAGCCTTGGTGCTGAGAAACGCGTTGACACACTGCCACAGAATCCTCCGGCTTGCATGTTCACAGCCGCATATCATATTTTTCTTAATATTTAGCATCTTAGTCACATCACAGACACAGCGAAAAGCCACTCACAGGTGTACCAGGGATGCTAGGATGCAACTTAAATAGCACAGGAATTGGTTTTACACCTACAAAGTTGCAGATGAAGCACAATGGAACTTGGCATGAGGTCAAGCTGAGGCTGCTCACATCAGAGCCCTTTTTACACATATTCAGACTCAGCCACATACAGATTTACAAGTGCCAAACACCCCATTAATCAGTGTACACTAGAAATGTAGTCTTGTTGCTTCTCTGCATTTTAATTATGCAAATAAATTTAGAGAAAAAAGACACTCAGCATGGTTGAGTTGCCTGGTACCTGGTGCACTACTGAAGGAAAAGTAAGAAAGGAGCCATTTGTATCATGTCTACAGTATAGTATGGAGGAGGAGAGGGAGGTCCAGAGTATCAAAGGCATTAGACAGATCAAGGTATATAATAAAATCCTTAATTTGATAGATGACAGCCTAGTGGGTCTGACCATTTCAGCATGGGGTTGCGAGTGCCAAAGTGCCTAGACACAGCCCTCTGGCTCCTCGCTTCTCCCTCCTGCCTTCTCCTTCCATCTCCTCACTGAATGTTGAGCATGATGTCATCACTTCCTGATTCTGATTTAGTGAGGAACTGGAGCATACGGAGAGAGAAGCTGCACCTGCCAGCTGTTTGATACCATGGTGGCACTGATGTCAGAGCTCACCATTGAGTACAGTTAATTTGTTTGCTTTCTCCTCCCCCATTACCTTCCCCCTCGAGATACTTTCTGCCAAGATAATGTAGATGTGATGATACCTGATTCATGATACTGAAACATGGAGGTAATGCTTAATGTCAAGGGATATATCTATGTAAGATCATTAGGGACAGGGTATTAACTTATTGGGGGCTTTAGCAAGTCTGAAAAAAATTGCACTAGGAAGGTACAGGTAAAGATTGCTGAGACTCAACAAAGCCTTCCGTCCCTGTGAGGTTTAGAAGAAATTAAGTGATCACTGTAGCGTCGCTTCACTTTATTTTTGTGATCCTGCAGCACTAGTGGCGGCCATTCTGTGGTAACTTGCTGGGATCCTGTATTAATTTCTATTGTCAGATGGGTCCCAGAGCAAAGTAGTTTGACCACCCCTGACTTAGCCTGTTTGATGCTATTCACAGATGTTCTCAATAGGAAGAATGCATGTGCGATCTGTAAGATGGATCGATTACATTTATTATCTACATGCAATAAAACTATATAGCAAAAGCCAGGCAAAAGACTAGATGTGAGTGTGTTTCAATGTGGGAGCTTGCCTGGATAGAGAGCGCACCTACAATTTCACACAATTCTTTAAATAAAAATCTATTGATTTGTTATAATAAAGTAGAAAAGATGATAAAGATTGAATATGAAGTCCAGAAAAAATATTGATCAGACAAAGGTAAATAACTGTCTTTAAAGACCATTAAAGATATAATCAGATCGCCAATGACAGCATTTATATTCAGCTGATCTGTGATCTTGAAAAAAGGTTGCTTAAGACATGAAACATTGCTTCTCCTTAATCAACGTCATTGTTTATAGCAACCAGTTTTTGGATGTTGCTGGCTGCTGCTGTGATCTGTACTGCTGGTTGATTGGTGCTGTGTTGGGAGAGGGGTGCTGGGTCAAGGGCAGAAAAAGCGATGGTGCTAGGGGGCAACACCCAAAATCTTTCCTAGGGCATCAAACTGTCAGACTGGTTAGGGCCATCTCTGTATTTGTTATTATGTATGTATACTATTAAATATGTTGTTATTATTATTACTGTATGTATATTGCATGTGGGTCATTCCATGAAATATAGGATACAATACATGAAAATTAAATTGTATCACAGCAGATGCCAAGACATTTTTAACTTCATTTCTTTCTAGTGATGGACTTAATGTAACTGTCACAGTTATTCAGCTGATGTAGTTAACGTTGGTGACTGGTTCTATGTTGAATATAATAGAAAGAGTTACCCAGGTGAGATCAAGGACATCAGAGATGGTGAATGCTTAGTGAGCACAATGGAGCAAGCTGGGAGCAACTGGAAATGGCTATTGTCACCAGATAAAATATTTTATACATGTTCACAATAAATCAGGAAGATAAACAGACCTACATTGATTAATTCACGTGGATTCTACAGGTTTGAGTAATTTGTATCAGAGCCCTTTGACTAGGGACAGAAATGTAACATGAGTCACATTCAAATTTAACATGAATCACATGTCAAAATTGATTTTAAGAATAGTTTAGATAACATTCAGTTTTTTGATTGTGTGTTGATCATAAGTTTAGGGTCTTATTATAAAAATAATTAAGAGAGCAGATTTAAATAAACATGTCTCCTCAGTTCCTATGTCCATTCTGTTGTAAAATGAGTCACAAATATAAACAATAACATTTAACTACTAAGAGTGTAATTTTTTTTCTGCTTCTAAGTATTAATTACGACTACCTTCCGCATATATTACTGTCATATTTTTAAAATGTTGAATTTCAGCTTCATTTTTCTGTGTGGTACAATTAAACTTCTAAAAATGAACATGAAATGTAACATGAGTCACATGGAATGATGAATAACCAATTTTGAGTGAATAAAATATTCATTTAAGATTGTTAAGGCATATAAAAGTACTTTGATATATTTCTAATTTTAAAATAGGAATATATATATATATAGATAGATAGATAGAAATATCAACTAAATGCACTACAGTGTTATTACGACCTCCGCCATTTAATATTATTTAAAACTATTGGTATTGTTTTAATGAATATTTTAGAAAAACACCCAATTTTCTTTCATAAGACAAAACCCTGAGGAAGTCATTCTCTCTTCTATATGCAGGACGGACATTGATAGGGAGATACTACTCTCAGAAGCTCACACCCTAAGGGCAAGACAGCAAGTGGATACCATCATATCAATAAGAGTGGCCTAAAAATGCATGAATTGTATGTCAAGAAAGATTATTTTAAATATATATTTCATACAAAAAAAGCTATTGGAATTATCTTTACGGAGAAGCGCATGACTATATTTTTTGGGTGTATCCAGTGCAAGGGTCTTGAATCAGGATCTAACAAGTGTAAGTTAAAAGAAGTTACCCAAGGATACTCTAGAAAAATGTCAGAATTTTAAGGTCCAATGGTATATGTTACATATGAAATTTTGACATTGAACTATTGTTAGTCCCATTTTAATAGTCACCCTATTTGGCGCCCCTTTGGAATAATTGTATATATAGGTTATCTGGCTGAGCTGAGAAGGGACCATCCAAGGGGAACAGACAAGACAATAAATATTTTTAACGCTTGTATAAATCTGTAATTAATATAAATATATATATAAAAAATTACAGCTGAGGCAGTCAGATTTACTACAATATGTGAATATTCATATTGCTTCATGAGTATACTTGCACCTCCACATGTTTTTGTGTCTGCAACTGCAGCCATCATCATTAGTGTCCTCATCACGCCTCAGAACAACATGGAAGTCTGGCTACACACTCATTACATTCCCAGGAAACAGATTTCTTTGACACCCGGAAATGCTCATTTCATTGTTAGAGAGAAGTAGCTGTGCACACATGGAGCCTCTGCCAAGGTGCTTATGGGCTGTGCAAGCGCAGTTTATAAAAAATCGTTAGATACATCCATATATTGCCTAGTGTCCAACTTAAAATCAGTCCCTATATTTTCTTGTTCTCCACTGTCCCCCTTTTCATCATCACAATCCTTATAACTATCTTTTATTTATTAGGCGTCACAAGGTGTACACACAGTCATATATGGGGTTGACATTAAAACAGATAAAGTAAACAGCATACATACAATCAATGCACAACAGTGACCAATCCCCTGAGTACAAAGCATAAATACACACTGCAGTAACTGTAAAACCATGGACAGGAGGCTAAGGGGTAAATTTACTAAAGTGAGAGTTTTTAGAAGTGGAGATGTTGCCCATAGTAACCAATCAGATTCTAGCTATTATCTTCTAGGAGGTGCTAGTTAAATGATAAGTAGAATCTGATTGGTTGCTATAGGCAACATCTCCACTTCTAAAAACTCTCACTTTAGTAAATGTACCCCTAAGAGTGAAGAATGGAGGGTAGGCAACTCGCTGTCCAGTAGCTTGTAGAAGTAGGCAGCGATGAGTTCCAGGGGGATGGCACTGCAATTATCCTGTCCCCATAACATGGGTGAGCAAACAGTATCAGAGTCACTGGGGAGAAGGACACTAAAAAAAAAGGAGTACAGCTGGTAAGCATGGTGCAAGTATAGTATGTGTATAGTGTGTGCTGATCTTTCCTTTCTGCCTGTTTCCTCTGCTGTACATAGTATGCTCTACTTAGGTTCTTTACTTAGTCTGCATGTGCTCTGCTATTATCTTTTCTTCCTCTTGCACCTATTTATTGACTATTATTTTTTTGCTGTTTATGACTTCATATGTGTGATGGCAGTATGCAACCACGTTGAGCCCGTTTGTGAAATGTCACTGCACAATGTACAATGTACACTGTACATGTGTCGTACAGTGATGGTATTTACAGGGGCAGAAGAGTTCATCCTTTTATAAATACAAGGAGGTGTAAAAATGAAGTAATTTTCGCGGAACATAGATACTGTGTTTATGCACACCAGCTACACCTCCTCCTTGGGCTCTCTGGACCTCATTCAGAGTCGGTCATTGCGGCCACTCAGTCGTAAGGTTAAAGGGGCCGGATATGCAAATGAAGCGCTCGCAAGTTGTGTCGTTAAGATGGGATCGTTAGCTGGACGAGAGAGGGGAGGATGCGGCCATAAGACCAAAAACACGCCCCCTTCTCGTTCGCAATACATGTAATTTCCGGGCATTTAACGATTAATCAAGACCATCGGGAACCATCGGAGCTGGTCGTAGAGCTTAAGGTTGGCCATACCCTCTCTTAAGCACTACGATCAAGTCAGTGTAAAAACCTCCCATGTGACATGTGCCATGACACTACTTAGTTAATTATGCACTCCCATAAAACGCCGTTTGCATAGTCAGGCACGCCTGCGTTCGGATCTCCACTCCCCCGTTCACAAGCACCTTCCCCTGTTACCACCCACAAATGCCTCATCCTGTCACTCAAACTAACGACCTGGCTGTGTTCAAGGAGAGAGCATTTTCTGATCATAATAGCTAGTTTGCGCATGCGCATTGCGAATTTTACGCATGCGCAGTTTAGTGAACATCGTTGGCGTATGGCCGAGTGGCCTCAACGACCCACTCTGAATGAGGTCCTCTGTCCCTTGACTCCACTCCTCCATTATCTGCTCCCAAGCTATTAGCTCCAGGTTTCAGCTTACGGTGAATATTTCCATTGCACCCCTTACTTCAGCAGCTGTGTTGAGATTAGGGGGTAAATTTACTAAAGTGAGAGTTTTTAGAAGTGAGTTTTAGAAGTGATGTTGCCCATAGAAACCAATCAGATTCTACTTAACATTTAACTAACACCTTCTAGAAGATAATAGCTTGAATCTTATTGGTTGCTATGGGCAACATCACTTCTAAAACTCACTTCTAAAAACTCTCACTTTAGTAAATTTACCCCTTGTAGTGTATTTGTTACTTCCCTACTGTAATGTACTGTACTGTTTTACTCTGTAATGTCTTATTGTTTTGCCCTCTGTACGTTGCTGCAAACCACTTGTGACACCTATAAATAAATGTTATTAATAATAATATGCAATACAAGGTGTATACCTTCACTTACCTTGGTTCTACTGTACAAAAAAGTTGTCCAATACACTCATCTGTACAGCTCCTCCTGTTAGAATAATACACTTTTGCGCTTCTGTAAGCAGCAGCATTTCTAAACAGGTACTGTACATTAATGTAAAAAAAGGCACAGAATATCACCAAATGACATTTACACTGTGGGCCTGTAGTTCTGAATCTTTGTAAATGACCTTTACAGTTGCTGTCATCTTTGAATAAATATTCTTTCAACGGCTTTTAATAGAATTTGCGATAAGAAAACTGTAATTTTAACAAAATAACTCTATATCTACAAAGTGACTCCAAGGAAGATGAGCTTGTATACAGAAATACAATTTTCTTCAGTTTTCTCCTTTTGTATAAAAATTGTTTATGTCTGTACATCATTAATGTGAAATTCTAAATGAATGTTAATTCTAATTAAAACATGAAACAAAATATTATATTATAAGTAAATGTATTTTTTTTAATTACCTGCCGGTTCATTAATTATGTTCTATAAATGTCACATTACCTAAAGAAGGACAAATAATATATGAAATACATGACTGAAAATGCATTATATAATGATGTCATTGTACAGTAAGTGGCATTTTAACATGGCTGATTTATTTTTACTTTTAGTGTTTCTTTATATAACATATACTGTACATTATGTTTCCTGTAAAGTGTTTCAGTTTATTAATTCATGAAGAACCATAGTGGTTAGACGGCCATAATGATTTCACAAAGCATCACGAGGGAGATAGGAGCAAGATTATTTGTTACCACAAACTGCTAGAACTAGACAATGCATCTTATTAATTACATCCTTTATGACACAGAACAATGCATTTGTCATAATAAATAAAAATGCATTATCAACAAAATGGTTTCCCAAGTAAATTAAGTACCCATGAGCTCAGGGCCAACCTAGACAGGTGGTGCTAAGTTGAAAATACTCCTGTTGGCAGATCTTACGGGAAGGGGGGATGCTCCTAAACTGTGCGTAGGTTACTGCAGGGTAGTATACATTTAAATCGCAACTTTGTTCATAACTAAAGAGGTATAAAGGGCTGTAATTAAGTTTTTGGTAAAGTTCGGTGAGGGAAATTTTTCAGATGAAACTGCCAGTTAAGCTGTGAAACGCATTAAGCAGGTGTTTGTTTTTAACCCCTTCACTACTGAAGACAAGTGTGCTCATCATCTGCATAGACTATAAAACTACAGGTGATGAATCCCATTTGTCAGCCCCAGCAAAGTGTCCAAAGTAAAATTACATTGTTCCCAGTGGCACTATTCATCGGTGAGGAGTCTCGGGAATCAATGGAGCCATTCCGTTGCACATAGTTTAAAGTGAGAAAAAAAATTAATAAGAATTGCCGGAGAAGTTTCTCTATCTCCCCAACCCTGGCACCTAGAGAGATGGGGCACCCTTGTGTAACCCTGGTTAAGGGTTAAAGCGAATAGGGTATTGATGAAAATTATTTTTTTTTCTCTTTAAAAGAAGATTATCTACACAGTGATATGTAATTAATTTATATATATGTTTTGAGGTAAAATGTTAATGAATTCATGCCATACTATATGTGAAATATATATATATATGGTACTTTTTCTCTGTGGTGAGGATGTGCCCCAGTGTGTGAAATGCACATACACTATAGAAGGGGTGGAGTGATATAGCTTGGAGTGATTGGGTTCCTGTCAGGGAAAGAAGGGCAGGGACAAAGAGAGGTATAAAAGGAGCTGCCAGCAGACTGACAGTTGGTCTGGAGATCCCTTTCTTGAGTGCTCACCCCCTGTGTCCTGTGCAGCAGCTAAACTATGGACAGGCTGCCAGGCACAGGGGGTGGAGCCGGAGAGAGTTGGGAGCCTGTCACAGATAGAGCTTTGAACAGCGGCACTACCATCACAGAGAAAGGGTTGCCGGCAGCAGCAGTGCAGAGCAGACTGTTAGCGGATATAATGGGTAGCTCACCGGATGCTATTCAGAGGAGGCCAGTAGCCGACGGACCCCGGCAACTGACAGGAGGTAGGCATATACACTGGAAGTGCTGGCCTGTCTGATGCTGCACTAACTGTAGTTACACACTCAATGCCTGTAGCTGCCAGTCAATGAGAGGAGTTAGAGAACAGCTAGGTACTTCAGAAAGTATTGTGTTATTTTGATGAGGGAGTTAAAGCTCATACATCTGGTACATGTGAGCAACCTAATAGCTGAGTAAATTGTAACTCACATATTTACTGCAAAAACAAAGTACAAGTAATCTTTGCATCTTGTTATCTGGTCCTATAGGAGGCTGCAACATGCTATAAAAGATAGTGCAGACATTTGGTATTAAATTAATATCCTACCAGCTAAATATACTTCTGTACTTGGAGCCACAGACATCAGAATTACTTATAGAGAACTACTGGCAGACTTTATTTTTGTCTTAACTCCACAGTTACCTAATAAAAGAGGATTAGCATTGTGTTTGGAATACAAAAGTATTGAGACCTACAGTACTGTGTTTAAATATAGAGCAAAATAACCATCTTGCAAACGGAAATATTCCTAAAACTGGGATATGCCAAGCAGGAATTCAGATGCCACTAAGGGAAAATTAACCCAGATGACTGTACATTATAAGGAAGAAAAGTGTTCACAAATTATAGGAGTCACCTATATGCTCCCGGCTTCCGAGCATCCTTGGATTTGTTGCAATAAATTGCATTACATTATAGTTAAAAGACTGAATAGGAATAGAGTACATATCCTCATTAGAGAGTATAGTTAACTATTATACTTACCTTTAGTGATTTATTGTATGCTAAATATTGTTTGTATCTTAGTTTATTACATGAAATACCATTGGGGTAAATGTTATGTAACAATTTATGACTTATACTATGATATAAAGAGCAAAATAGTTTAAATGTATATTTGTTTCTGTACTGTGTAATTACTTACCTGAAGAAGAAGGAGTGAAATATCAGCTACAACAACTTGCTATGAGGAAATGCAGGAGTTACATCTAACCTATTTAAATAATATTGTGGGAAACATTATTATATGATAGTTATCCCTTTGAATTAGTTTGGATCTACCCAAGCACGCCCAGATAATACTAACTACAACTGATAGACTAGCTTGGGTGGAGGTGGAGTAGTTAAGGGTAGGTACATATTAGACTACATGGGTGTTAGTAACCTGGTGTCCTTTTAGAGAGTAAAGGGGGGTTACACCTGTTTACAGGAATCACCTCCTCTTTCAAACTAAATGCCCCCATAGAGATTATTGCCTGGTGATCAGTGTGATCACCATGCAAAATCCCCTGCACTACAGAAAAATCATAGGGTCCGGGAAGGGGGGTAAGTCTTCACCCAACCTGGCATCTATAAAATCAGGGGAACGGTTTTAGAAAGAGGGGGGGTCACCTCTTTCAATTGATAGGTCCCCTAAGTATTTACTATCTGGTGACCACCTATATTCACCAGACAATATTACCATGCTCTATGAAAAATAGACGTTTTCCGTATTTGGGTGGGAAAGCATTACGTGCCCTATCACACCCATAATTACACCTAAATGTAAATTTGGGGTCACCCACATACAATAGGTAAGAGGCTCCCTTGGCAGCTATTGTCTGGTGAGTACCTGTGATTGCCAGACAATATCACCCAGTACTATGGAAACAAATAGTTTTCCATAGATGCAAAGGGGCACATTGTGTCTCATTTTCTCAATGCTGGCTCACATACACATGGAGGCACCCTGTTTTGAAAGAGAGGAGTCATCTCTTTCAAACAAAGTTCCCCCTTAGTAGCTATTGTCTGAAGATCACCAGACAATAAGTATACAAAAAATAAAAAAAATGTCCACATATGGAGGGGGGGGGAGCTGAAGCCAGTATCTCTCCCATTGTGTATCAAATAAACAAAAAGGTTCATCAATTAATACGGTAGGTTTGTCTAGTTTTTAAAACAGTAGGTCTTCCTGAGCTACCATATTCTAACTACACATAGAATGCATTTCAATTGAGACAGCTAACTTTTTTTTGTTTTGGGGGGGGGGGAGAGAATTAAATTTCAAATGCAGATTTTTTGGGTCAAAACCTACATGTAGAATCTGGCTATTTTTACTTTTTTTAAAAAAATTGAATATTGGAGAAACAACAGCCACAAAATATTTCTTTGTTATGTTTATAATAGAAAAAAAATCATGTTTGCTTTTGATTCCCTATCTTGAAATTTCAATAAAAAACACTTTTTTGGCCACTTGGGTTAAATATTTTTTTGACATGTTAGAATGAGTAAAAAGATTAATGGTATTTCCTGAAAATACAATGTTTTAAATTTAAGTATAATCTCTATGGGTACCGCATAAAAATATCAGTGAAATTTTCAAAGAAGACCTGGAATGACAACATTTTCTATTCACACCAATATTATCAAAAAAGATAATAGTGATTGGTAAAATCCCAAATACAGTATAAGACACTACAAATAGTTATACTGACGTTTGGAATTCAGAGTCTGATTCAGAGCCGGTCACAAGGCTGCATTCCCACGCAACCTGTTGATGTTTGCAATTTGCGCATGCGAAACAGTCACTTAGATCGGGAAGCGATCGCAGCCAGTACACAGATGCTCCGCAAGCATGAGTGGCAGATCGTGCCATTTGTAAGTGGTGACAGGGGGTGGTCGATGGTAACGGGGGCGTGGTGGTGCGAATGCAGGCGTGTCTGTGTGTTGGAACGCCATTTCAGGGGCGTGCATAATTAAGACGCATCGTCAGCATACACATCACATGGCTGGATTAAACACAGCAGCACTCTCAGTACTTGCGGTAGGGTATGGTCAGCCACAAGTGCTGTGTATGGGCCTGATGTCACCCGATGTTACCGATTGCTTAATACACTTCCTGGAGATGACGTATGTTACTAAGGGAAAGTGGACATCTTTTCAGGCTGGTGGGCATCTAATTTCATACTGCGATCGCACGGCAAAACATAGTGGGCTTGCAAATGTCTTGCTAGCAAAAACAGGATTTGCATACTTTGACTGCGGAGGGCTGCGTGTGAACGCAGCTTTGCGATCGGGTCTGAATCGGGCCCTTAGTGTTTCCATCATAACAAATCTCCTAAATTTATGCAAATCTTTAATATACATAGAAAAGACGTCAGACAAATAGTGAATTTAGGGGCTGATTCAGGTTGGAACGGAATTGCAAAGCTGCACATAGGCAGCTTTGCAATTCCGTCTTTGCTAATATGCAAATGCAGAAGAAGGTGTATGACACCTCCTGCTGCATATGCAATCCCAAAACTGCGACGACCCCGCACCCACACCGCCCCTTAAATGCCTCTGCCTGTCAATCAAAGGGCTGTGTGCGAATACACAGGACCCATTCTGCACACTTGCATAATAATTGTGAATCTGCGTTCAGCATTGCACTTGCATGCATTGCTGGATTAGCACCTTAGACCCAGTATTACTATATTACAGACATACTATATATACATTAAAATGCAAAACAATTAGATACAGTACATTTACATGTGTTAAAGGCATAACCCATTTGAAACACCAAAAACCCAATACTGGGGCACAAGAGCAACAATAAAATAAACTTAGAGATAGCAGAAGGAGAAGGGTAGTATTCTAGTATTTTAGTAAAATATTCAAATAAAAAAGTAGTAAAAGGCAGCTCTTTCCCACGCAACAATAATGTAAAATAAAAATAAGAAACAACAGATGGAGCGCTGTCCTCAGATAGTATAAAAATTTTAATGAGTGACAGTTAGTCACTCTTTATCCATAGCCGGTTAAAAATTCAAGCAATATACACATAAAACAAATGTTATTAAAATCACAACTTATAGTAATCAGAAATGTCTAAATAATGAATGCAATTATATCACACAATGTGTAAATAGCATCTATAGCATCACTGTTACCATAGTCTCATTCCTATCAGACTCAGGGCCTGATTCAGACCCGCTCACGAGCGCATAGCGCTCGCAAGCGGGTCGATGGTGGAGTACTGCGCACACGCAGCGCGTGCCGCGCGCATACGCTAGCCCCGGAGCAAGAGAGAATTTCTCTCGCTCCGGGGCTCACTACAAAAGGGGCGGCTGTCGATGTTGATCGACAGCTCACCCCATTTTGTAGGCGGAGAGGGGGGTTGGCTACATAAACGGAGGCGTTCCCGAAGGAACACCTACCATTTGTGGGAGACACCACTGACATCACCAGTGATGTCAGTGGAGAGCTTCCTGCTCTGTTAGAATAGGAAGCTCTCTGGGGCTTGCGACAGACGAGACCCTACCACAAAGGTCTTGTCGCAAGCCCCGTTGGTCACGACCATCGTGACCATCACCTGCCCGCTCGCAAAAGCTGTGGGTGGTCACCCACAGCTTATCGAGCGGCCAGGAGGCCGCAACAACAAAAGAAAACTCCCTTATTCAGAGCGAGCGCTTTTCAAGAGCATCCGGCTCTGAATCAGGCCCTCAGTACAAAAGCAAATTAAAGGCCAGTGTAAATTGCAACAGAAAATATCAATTAGGTGATCACCCCCTTAAATCTTGCAACTTGTTATACTGTAGCTACTCAGTGTTCTGAATATCCACAAGAAACAGTGAAAGTCTCCCAGTAGATATGATCTAATCTCCAGTGGTAAATGATTGGATTAAAAATAATTACATTCCATCAGCGATATAAATCAAGCAGTCACCACTAATGGTAATCATACCGACAATGTAAATAAGGGACTGTGAGTGTTATTTATGGGCGCCGTGCACGGCTAAAAAATAGGAAAATATATACTCAGCTCACTAGTCGCTTCATACAGCAAAAAGTTCCATCAGTATTTCTGGAGATTGATTGAGGGACTGTGAGTGTTATTTATGGGCGCCGTGCACGGCTAAAAAATAGAAAAATATATACTCAGCTCACTAGTCGCTTCATGCAGCAAAAAGTTCCATCAGTATTTCTGGAGATTGATTGAGGTAGCTGCGTGGCACCCCACTAAGACCATGTATGCCTAATCATGCTGAGGTCTTCCTACAAAGATGTAAAGTTATAAGGTGCCTCCTGCCATTGTCTAATATAGGCTATGATTTTATTTTTTTTCTTTGGGGTTCAGGAACCTTTTTGCACTGGCCCCCTCAGCAGTGGTGGACATTAGGGGACAGTGAGTACTGTGGCAGGCTCAAGGATTAAACTAGAGAAAACGGCAGTTGGTGGCTGTACTGTGGTGAGGTAACTGCCAGTGAGAGCAGAGCTGCAAGGTATGTGCTTTTTACTTGGTCCCAGTGGTTCCCCAGATGCTATGAGAGGAGCCACTGGATAATAAAGGTGCAGAAGAGAAGCCAGAAGGGGAAGCTGTAAGTCCCGGCTGATCACCGTCCTCCATCACCATCCCAGCAGGCTCAGCAGCAGAGGGTGTGCTGCAGAGACCAGAGGCACGGCCTAGGCCGGCTAAGAGGCAGACACCATTACCCTATAAGGTGGTTGGATGACAGACCGACAGAGGGGAACATCCAGCAGTGAGAAGGAAAAGCACCCCTGACAGGCTCCCTTAGCTCCCTTAGCTCTGAGGACATTGCAGGCAGCAGGAGAGGTACTGCAGCTTTGCACCCAGCCATCACACACCAGCTGACCAATGTTATAGTTTGCTAGAGACTGGCCGTATCCAGTGCAGATTAGCTGAAAAAACATTATAAAAGAGGGTACATTCCCTTCAGCACCCTCACTTCATCTAGTGATAGCTACATAGGAATAAACTAACCTACCAAGCACTCTCTGCTAAATAGATGCCAATACCATTGCCAGCTTTCACTAAGGACCTACTGGGAGATTATTGCTGGCAGCTTTCTGTTTAATCCAAGATTAAGAAAGTGCATCTCTATTTCACTTCAGGCAGGAACAAGCACATATAGGCTGTTAACCAGTCAACCGTAATTTAATAGCAACTACACAGTGCTATTTACTATCTATATACAGCAAAAGGAAGAGCATCATTCCAACAGTGCACCACCTGTACAGTAATCAGCAGAACTATGATATGTAGACTAACGGGGTCCCACTAAAGTATATGTACAGTATATATACATGTTGAAGTATTGAAGGTGTGTTAAACTTATAATTGTTATATTGTATTGGTCAGTTTAACCAATCTCTTGTTAATGTTGAATATATTTAAAGGTATTGTTGTTGTAAAATTTACTAAAACCATTACAGTGAAAACCATATGCTGTTGTAAACAAACATAGATGCTTTATTTGTCATTCTAACATTGCTTCATAAATAAAATTACATCTTCAGTTGGAGCATCCAGATGTGGCGCTCTCTGTGTTAAAATACCCTCCTTACCTCTATGAGAGTTAGATGAATCTGTGTTCAACAAACAAGCTATTAAAACTGGGTAAGGTGTTAAACCAGTACACCACACTAATCCATAAATTTTTTACCTGGGTATCAGCTGGTATTGCTGCTTACCTCCTGCTCCCCTGCCGTGGATAGCCAAAGTCTTGTCTCCTCCTGCTACTACAGCTGTGTTGCGTTGGTATGTAACATGGGAACCCCGGAGCAGCAATCAAACTGGAGAGAGCAAGTCAAGTCCAGAATCCAGTGCAGGGGGCGGAGATTTGATGCTTTTCTCAGCAAAGTCATGTGCTGTCTCCTCAGAAGTCTTCTGAGGCAACACAGCTGTAGTAGCAGAGACACAGCCTCTGGCTGGCCCCAGCAATTTCCTGTACCACACACTGCTCGCATAGAGTAAGAGCAACAGAGGCTGAGTAACCGGCTGACTCCGGGGACCCTGCAGACACACTATTGCATGTATGTTCTCACAGTACAAGGAGGAGACAAGACTTTGGCTACCCACGGCAGTGGAGCAAGAGGTAAGCAGCAATACCAGCTACCTCAATCAACCTCCTCAATCAACCTCTGGAAATACTGATGGAACTTTTTGCTGCATGAAGCGACCAGTGAGCTGAGTATATATTTTCCTATTTTTTAGCCATGCACAGCACCCAAAAAATAACACTCAGAGTCCCTTATTTACATTGTCGCATGAATACCATTAGTGGTGACTGCTTGATTTACAGTGTATCCGGAAAGTATTCACAGCATTTCACTTTTTCCACATTTTGTTATGTTACCGCCTTATTCCAAAATGGAATTAATTAAATTTTGTCCTCAAAATTCTACACACAATACCCCATATTGACAAGGTGTAAAAAGTTTTTTGAGATTTTTGCAATATGTAATTTTAAAACAAAATTAAGAAATCACATGTACATAAGTATTCACAGCCTTTGCTCAATACTTTGTTGATGCACCTTAGGCAGCAATTACAGCCACAAGTCTTTTTGGCACACCTATCTTTGGGCAGTTTCACCCATTCCTCTTTGCAGCACCTCTCAAGCTCCATCAGGTTGGATGGGAAGCATCGGTGCACAGCCATTTTCAGATCTCTCTAGAGATGTTCAATCGAATTCAAGTCTGGGCTCTGGCTGGGCCACTGAAGGACTTTCACAGAGTTGTCCTGAAGCCACTCCTTTGATATCTTGGCTGTGTGCTTAGGGTTGTTGTCCTGGTGAAAGATGAACCGTCGCACCAGTCTGAGGTCAAGAGCGCTCTGGAGCAGGTTTTTATCCAGGATGTCTCTGTACATTGCTGCATTCATCTTTCTCTCTATCCTGACTAGTCTCCCATTTCCTGCAGCTGAAAAACATCTCACAGCATGATGCTGCCACCATCATGCTTCACTGTAGGGATGGTATTGGTATGGTGATAAGCGGTGCCTGGTTTCCTCCAAACATAATGCCTGGCATTCTTGCCAAAGAGTTCAATCTTTGTCTCATCAGCCCAGAGAATTTTGTTTCTCATGGTCTAAGAGACCTTCAGGTGTATTTTGGCAAACTCCAGGCGGGCTGCCATGTGCTTTTTACTAAGGTGTGGCTTCCGTCTGGCCACTCTACCATACAGGTCTGATTGGTGGATTGCTGCAGAGATGGTTGTACTTCTGGAAGGTTCTCCTCTCTCCACAGAGGATAGCATGTAGCTCTGACAGAGTGACCATCAGTTCTTGGTCAACTCCCTGACTAGGGCCCTTCTCCCACAATCTCTCAGTTTAGGCAGCCGGCCAACTCTAGGAAGAGTCCTGGTGGTACCGAACCTCTTCCAATTAGCGATGATGGAGGCCACTGTGCTCATTGGGACCTTCAAAGCAGCAGATATTTTTCTGTACCCTTCCCCAGATTTGTGCCTCAAGACATTCCTCTCGGAGGTCTACAGACAATTCTTTGGACTTCATGCTTGGTTTGTGCTCTGACATACACTGTCAAGTGTGGGACCTTATATACAGTAGACAGGTGTATGACTTTGAAAATCATGTCCAATCAACTAAATTTACCACAGGTGGACTCCAATTAAGCTGTAGGAACATCTCAAGGATGACCGGTGGAAACAGGAAGCACCTGAGCTCAATTTTGAGCTTCATGGCAAAGGCTGTGAATACTTATGTACATGTGATTTCTTAGTTGTTTTTTTTTTATTAAATTTGCAAAAAGCTCAAAAAAACTTTTTATACATTGGAATAAGGCTGTAACATAACAAAATGTGGAAAAAGTGAAGCACTGTGAATACTTTACGGATGCACTGTATATCGCTGGAGGAGAGTAATTATTTTTATTTCAATCATTTACAACTGGAGATTAGATCATACCTATTGGGAGACTTTCACTGTTTCTTGTGGATATCCAGAACACTGAGTAGCTATAACAAGTTGCAACATTTAAGGAGGTGATCACCTAATTGATTTTTCTGTTGCAATTTACACTGGCCTTCAATTGCTATTGTACTGAGGGCCTGATTCAGACCCGGACGCAAGCGTCCTTTTGCTCGTACGCATTCGATTATTTTTAACCACGCATGCGTCCGGGTATCACTGCGCATGTGCGGCCGTATCTTTGCGGTTATTTTTCTTTCGCTCATATACACAGCGAGCCGGAAGTGACCTGTGTAATTTGATTGACAGAATGGTCCGTTTATGGGTGGTGACGTGGGTGGAGATGTGAAAACGCAGGCGTGTCAAGCCGTTTTTTGGGCGTACATGTATTTTCAGCTGCGAGCGGAAAATGTGAGCGGAAGTAGTGATACATCACTGTGTGATCCTGTTTCCATTCTGACTGGTCGTTCAGCTTGTGGTAGGGTATTGGACCTCGCAGAGATGATAGTGTCTTCGTAGCTACCTAAGGGAATCGATATTTTCTTTTGAAAAAGGCACCAATCTAATCACCTAATAATTGGTTAGCTTGTTATGATGTAATTTGAAATGTACCTGTTGTATTTTCTAACTTACGATCGCATGGTTTTTTTTTTACATTTTGAAAAAGCACCAATCCAATCACATAATAATTGGATAGCTTGTTATGATGTTATTTGAATGTTACCTGTTGTTTTTTCTAACTTACGATCGCATGTTGTTGTTTTTTTATAATTATTTTTATAATTTGCTTAAAGCACAAGTCCAATCACCTAATAATTGCTTAGCTTGTGTTATTTTTTTGCTTACCTGTTAACTTACGTTCACATGTTGGAAATTTTTATTGGGTTAATAAAGGTTTTTTTTTTTTCTAATGTTACCTTTGTAATGTTTTTAAGTATGTTTGATAGAGTAACTTTTACCCAGTTGTCACTGAAATCTCAGACAATTTTTTTTTTGTTTTCTTTATTTTTAAGTAATTAAATTTTATAAACCATGTTAGTTTCTGGTTTTTGGTATACAATATTGAAATCAAATTTTTTGCAAAAAAACAAATATGAGACCAAAAACAACAAACAATATAATTTTAAAAAAACACAAGAAAGGAGATGGAGGTTTTATTGGTGCACAAATATGGGGCAAACACAGAGATGAAAAATGGGATATTTAGCCAGTGCTGTCAACACCTTCTTGGGCGCTTGGCCTGTTGTTGTTGGCCACGACATGATTTTCTAGTGGTCTGGCGGCTGGCCTGGCCAGAGGCAGATGGTGTTTCCTCTGGCCTAGGCATAGGACTAGGCACATTTGGAGGGATGGCTGATGTTGCGCCTGAGGTGGAGGTCCTTGATGGTACTACAGGAAGGGAGGGTGGCTCCAACATGTGCAGGCGGATGATCTGCTCCAGGGCTGTTGCAATTTTCCCATTGACCGCAGCAGTTTCCTCCAGGGCGTCCGCCACCCCCAGCAGATTGGCATCCATCCTCAACAGGATCTCTGTGTTCTTATCCATTTTCTCATTGAGATCTGTGAGGAGGGCCACTGCCTGCGAGGGAGGTTGCCCTGGAGTGGCCGCCACAGGGTCCCCAGGTGAATCTATTGGTTCCTCCCCTGCGGAGCCAGCAGATCTACTGCGGTCAAAGGTCACCTCTGGAGCAGACTGTTCCTCTTCTGTGCCTGTAAAAAATAAAAAATAAAAATTTAAATTCTAAATTTTATCTTATGGATTTCTACAAAATAAAAATAGTATACAACATTTACCTGCGGCAACATGTGGAGCCGCAAAGTCTGGCATGTCTGCGTCCATGTTGGACACGCCAAACACCTGCTCTTCCTGCACACACCCCTGTGCCAGCTCCTCCAAATCCGTCAGCTCAAGTGACACAGGGGTTGGCCCCCCACCTGTCCCACCTGCATGCCTAGCCCTATCTGCCAGTTTTTGTTTGAGCCGGTATTTGAAGTCGCTCCATCTGTTTATTTAAAAATGTGAATTAATTTTACATTTTTTAGATTTCTTTTACATTTGAAATCGGTTACTGCATTTACATACCACCTTTTGACTTCTTTTGCAACTGGTAAAAATCGCCCACTCCATTGACAGCACTGGCTATGTCCTCCCAAATTTTCCATCTCTGTGTTGCACCCATATTTCTGTGTGCCAGCAAAAGGTTATCAATGCACATTTGTACCAAAACCTCCATCTCCTTTCTTGTGAATTGTGGCTGTCTCTTTTTTTTGGCCCTGGCCTGGGTACTGGGCCCCACAGCCTCCTCATTCTCATCCTCAACACCTTTATAAATATAATTAATAAAGTAAATAAAAAAAATTGGCGTAGTTTTCAATCATGGGCTAAACATTTCTGTGTGCTTACTTTGAGGAATTGGATTTTGGCTTTGCTGCTCCTCCGTGGTCATTTTTCCACAAATGTTTCTAGCAGACCAATTTAGGCCTGTCGTGACATATTTATAGATGTGTGTGCGTTATGAGGCCGCATCATGTTTTGTGCACGGCTATTTGGCATCATTGATTTGTGCGGGAAAGTGAAGCCTATTTAAGGGTTTTTTGTTTCAGCCTTTCGGTGTTGGTTTGCACGAAACTATTGTCAGTTCTCTTGAAGGTAGGTTTTTAGTTTTTAGTTTTTTTTTCTTTAAAAATGGTGTTTGTTTGTTAATATTTTAATCCTTATTTTTACTTTGATTACATTTAGTGGTTTGTGCGGGAAAGTGAAGCCTAATTAAGGGTTTTTTGTTTCAGCCTTTCGGTGTTGGTTTGCACAAAACTATTGTCAGTTCTCTTGAAGGTAGGTTTTTAGTTTTTAGTTTTTTTTTCTTTAGTGTTTGATTGGCGAAGAGACTTTAGTTGTTATCCCCTTTGGAATTTGGTGTGTCGTCTGGGTGTGGTAAGAAGATGTTTTATTTTTAATGTTATTTTGTGTTTTTTGAAAAATTATAACATATTTTGGTCAAGATCAGCCTGTGTAGATTGTTGTATGTAAAAACATGTTGATATTGCAAATAATTTTAAATTTGTGTTGCCTATATTTTATACAAGTGTTGGGCATTGTTTTTTGCATAATCAAGTTGCGTAGTTTTTTGCGTTCTCATGTCTTTAGGTCAAAAATGTTATGAAATTGCTGGCTTCCCACACATACTAGGGGTTGTGGATGGCACTCACATACCATTTTTTGGAACCGTAAACATTTTCACTCTATGAATGTAATGGTGGTATGTGATGCCTCCCTCCAGATCCTGTCCCTGAATGCTAAGTTCCCCGATTAGTTTGTCATCCGGCAATCAGGGCTTTGGCAAAAATTAAACAACCTACAAGCTGGTGATGTGTGGCTTCTGGGTAAGTTGGACACATAATTTTATGACCTTATACTGAGTTTTTTGTATGTGATTCTAATTTCGGCATTTATTTCACGCAGGAGACAGTGGTTATCCTTGCATGCCCTGGCTGCTCACTCCTTATTTGGTTCCAACACCAGTGCCACAAAGTCAATATAATTCCGCACTTACTGCCACCAGGCAGGTGGTGGAGCGCTGTATTGGCCTTTTAAAAGGCCGATTTAGATGCCTCCACCACTCTGGTGGTGACCTAATGTATTTGCCGGCTATGGTTTCCAACATTGTGGTCCTGTGTGGGATATTTCATAACATCGCCATAAGGAGTGGGGTCCCAATGCAGCCAGAGGATGCCTTGCCGGAGGATGGCCCCCCCGAGGTTGGTCGTAGGAGAGTGTCTGGGGGGGCCATACGCTATGATGTGGCGTTGTGTTTTTTCAGGTATGCATTTTTTTAAATAAAATTTAATACATATAGAAGATGGACATTTATGTGTTTACACTTTTCAATTTCCATAAAATTACAACACCTGCAACTACCTGAAATACACCGTCTGTAACAAATATGAACAAATTTTGGACTTTACACCTGGACAAATGTGACTTTGGCCTGATTTTGGACAACATGTTGGCATGCTACACCTACAACCAGTTCTTGATTTTGTTTAATTTTGGTGTGTGTATCCTGTATAATTTTGGTGTGTGTGTGTGTGTGTAAACTGTTTGATTTAGTTGTGTGCATTAAAAATTTATTTTCTAAAAAACTTGTGTGTAATTATTAATTAAACACAACAATTAACAAGCCACAAAAATTTATTAATGATTACCTTTGTAGTTTTGGGCCTAGTGTAAACTGATTTTAAAAAATGTGCAGGTTTAATTGTGTATTATGTTTTTTATTGGCCATTTCTATGCATGTTTTTTTAAAACGAAAGACATATTTATATTTTGGAGTACACATTTTAACTTAAAAAAAAAAGCTACATATGGATATTTGGGAGTACCAGTATGGAGTTAATGTCAAATACAATCATGATGTGTTTTGTTTATTAGTTTTTTGGGTAAAAAAACAATAAAAAGAAATGTATGTAAAGTTTATTTTTAATAGTTTTTTTTAGTTTTTTGTGAAAATTAAATGACCCATTTTTAAAAAAAAAAATTTTCAACTTTCAAATGATTGTTTCAAAAACTTAAAAAAACATACTATACATAACAACCTTAGTTTGCCCTTGGTTTATAATGTAAGAGCCAGTGAATGAGACTTTTTGGCAAAAAAAAAAATATTTTATAAACAATCGAAACCAATTAAATTGGATCAAATTACAGATGGTGTAACAGGGACATTAAATGGTCAAAACACACAAGCAATTGAATTACATGCCCACGCATCCGTTGTAATTGGCCCGCTATGGCTTCATCCCGCATACGTGGCTCTGTTGAAAGAGAATTTTGATTATTATTAAACAATACAAAAGATTTTTTTAAAAAGGACAGTATGACTAACAAAGAAAACAATTTAACATACCAAGCCAATTGTGTTAACAATTTCCAAGTAAAGGCAAAAATCTGCAAAAACCCCGTATTTAAAAACATAACATAACAGTATATTAATAAATTTGACAAATGTAAAAGGAATTACCTCATGATAAGAGAGGGTAGACCAATCTCTTTAGAATCTGAACTAAGCCTAACACAATTAGCAATGTATTTATTTTAGATTAAACTGTCCCAGCCACACAAGTCATGTATTGGGCTGTGTCATATGCACAATGCAAAAAAGACCCATTCATTTTCAAAATTAATCTATTTTTAAAAATGCAGATTATTCAAACAATGTAATTATGATGTACACCACAAAAAGAAAAATGACATTAAAAAAAATATATATGCAGAAATAAGGTGCAAACCCCCAAAAAAACATTGAGAGTGCCTCCATGTGACCAAATCTATAAAAGTAAAAAGTCCCAAAAAAAATATGGATAATCCCCCACCAAACAAAGTAATTGTTTTTGAATGGCCTTACATTTGAATACTGGATTCAACATTGTATGCATATAGGACCCATTTACTGTAATGAAAAAAAATTACCTGAGGATTCCGGGACAGGAGCAGAGTTGGCCAATTCCGGCTCAGATGGGGACGACGGCCAATGCAGATGTGATGACGGAGGGGTAATTTGGGAGGCAGACAAAGGGGAGGGAGTGGACAATAGGGATGGTTGGTCAGGGGAGGGAAGGGTAATTTGGGATTGTGGCCCAGGAGAGGGAGGGGTAATAGGGATGTCCAGGTCAGGGGAGGGTGGTGAAATTTGGGAGGAGTGGGCAGGGGATGGCATTGGTGGAGTTGGGGATAGTGGTCATGCAGGCCTTCTCCGGCGTCTCTGTATCCGCTCTTGCCCTAAATGATACATAGTTTTAATTTAAACATAATTTTGTTAAACAAAAATTATACTTTTATTCCCAAAATAGAAAAAAACACCAATAAAAAAAAAAAAACATCAAGGTGTCACTTATAAAAAAAGGCCATACTGCACACATGCACACGCATTAAGGGATATTTACATTTGCACACGCATTTAGGCTAATTTGCATTAGCAAAGTACATTATGCAACTAAGATTTGCAAAGACATGGAACCAGTCACATATACACTTATGCTGACGGATCCGCAACCGTAGAAATGCCAACAGGCCAGGTGACCTGCGGCACAGGTCCGACCATCGCCGCTCAAGTTGCCCGATGGTCCTGCGAAATCCAATGGATTGCAAATGGCAACGCACCTCCACGCACACCAGACGCTTCATGAGGTTGGAGATGGGGGGCAGCCTATTGGTCAAGCACTGGCCCATGACCTCGGTCAGGACCAGAAACTCCCACCGTGTGAATGCACTGGCTCTCATGATGGCAATGATTTTGTTATGCACAAAACTGTTTTATTACAGGTACCAAAACAAACTGATTGGCTAATGTTCAGTCAGAAATAACTTAGGAAAAATTTTATTGGTTAATGTTTGAGTCATGTGAACAACCCAAAAAAATATATTGGGAGTTATGATTGGCTTGATGCATTTAGGTGCATAAGCAAAGTTAATACCAAACAAATAACCATATATTATTTAAAAACAAAATAAAACACCGAACCATTAATACCCAACAAACATTCATAGGACTTAAACTAAAAAACAGCTTTTTCCAAAAATCCGTACGGATTCAGTGGAGAAACTGGCAAACAAAACAAACACAATAAAGTTTATTGACATTTAAAAAAAAAACTGGATTGAAAACATTTGACCAACAATTAAGTAAATTAATGTAATGATTGGCAACAATCGATTAACGTTTGTTTGCCGTACGAGGAACAAGGCAATCGAAAAATGACAGGGCTACTTCCGGAAATTACTTGTGCGAGCGCAACCATCATCAAAAGAAGAGTAGAACGCTCGCTATTTCGGACAATCGCTAGCTAGAGGAGGGGTTGGGTGAATATGGGGCGGCAGCCGAGCTACGAGCGGCCACACATTCGAGCGCATTGTTTTACATATTCCCGCTCGTACGTACTGCGGGCGAACACAGATTTGCGTCCGGGTCTGAATCAGGCCCTGAGTGTGATAGGAACGAGACTATGGTAACAGTGATGTCTAATAGATGCTACTTACAGATAATGTGATATGATTGCATTCATTATTTAGAAATTTCTGATTACTATATGTTGTGATTTTAATAACATTTGTTTTATATGTATAATGCTTGAATTTTTAACCAGATATGGATAAAGAGCGACTAATTGTCACTCATTAAAATTTTGATACTATCTGAGGACAACGCTCCATCTGTTGGTTCTTTTCTGTGATTTTAATGTGGTTTCAGTCCCTCATTGTTTGGTAGCTGCAGTCATAGGTAGTGTTTTAACCTCAAACTGTAGTAGTGTTTGAGGTTATTGGTGTCACTAGCGCCTGTATGGATGTGTAGGTTTTTTATATTTACAGATTTACAGTATGTCTGTATAGTGATATATATATATATATATATATATACATATATTTATTGTACATCCTATACATCAAAAATGAAAATAAGACTATTATGTGGATCAAGTGTTTATAATATAAACTGATATTTTAAATAAACAAAACACATACAGTTTATTAAAAAGTAGCTGGGATACCCGGTGTTGCTCGGGTTGAAGACTGGACCCTGAAATATACCTGCAGCCTTTATTTGTTTAAATTTTCCTCACCTATAACCCCATTCTATTCATCCTGAAAAGGACCCCACTGTTTGCTAACATACATGTAAACAAAGGTGTAACTACCATAGGTGCAAGGGGTGCAGCTGCTATGGTGCCCGAGCTGCCTTTGTGGCCCACCGCTATACTTGCACCCAGTCACGCACACAAGATGACCTGGTCCAATCAGCACTGCTGGTCACAGGAAAATCAGTTCTCGGAAAGGCAGCCAATCAGCAGTGGCACCTCCTGATTGGCAACCAGTCCGCAAGCTTCGATAGGGTCGCGACCGGTGCCAGATTAAAATTGTACCGGTCCTGTCGGTCCATGTCTTCCACTGCCTGCCGGTATGCCAGCTGTAATTAACCGGTGGCCCGGCCCAAAATCCACACCTGCTGGCTGCTGATTGCACATAGGGGGAGGCGAGAGGCTGCTGGAGTAACATGGGGGATAAGTTGCTGTGGGGGTATAATGTGTATGGGGCACTATAATTGTGTGGAATAATGTGTTATTTAGGGCACTACTACTATGTGGTATAATCTGTAAAGGGCATACTGCATAGTGTAAGGGGCATTACTGTGTGGCATAATGTATAAGGGGCACTACTACTGCATGGTTTAATATATATAAAGAGTAGAGATGTGCGCTGGATCTTTTTTGCTGGTTTTAGTTCTGATTCGTCGGCCGGTTTTGGTTTTACCAAGCTGCCGTGACTGGTTTTGGTTTTGGATTTTTTTTTGGCTAAAATCACATAATTTTAGCCTTTCTTTGTTCCGAGAGTATTATTGATCTCAATAACAATAACTTTATTTCCAGTCAATTTTGACCACCTCACAGCTCACAATATTGTTTTCAATATTCAGTTTTGTGACCTGGTGAGAAATGTCATACTTGTTTCCCCTTGCAAAGGATTGCTTCACAATCAGTTGTTTTTTAAAATAGTAGTCTTCTTGGTTCTCTTCTGAGATGAAGATCCGTCCCCAGCAGTAGCAGGCCTAGCGCTGAAGCATTCTTCTGAGGAATCCTGGATAGGGAAGGAGTCACCTAGCCTTAACAAATTGGATGCAGGGCTACCTCCAATCATTACTGTGGATACTGAGGATAAAGGTGTTGGCGGTAGATTGCAGGTGCTGGGATCTAGTTGAACTTGAGAGAAGGGAAATAGCTGATGCTGGATTGCTTGTTGTTACTTTTTAGCACCAGTTTCTGATGTTGTCAAAAACTTTTCATCAGTTCACGACAAATGGCGTTACAAGGAGGAGGTTCCTAGATGGTTAATGTCCCTACCTCTGCTTATTGTGGTTTTACAACTGCTACAGATGGCTTGACAATTGTTAGGATTTGGGTAAAAATAATTCCACACATTAGAGGTGGTCCTATGCCCAGGCATGACAATGGCCTTCATCTTATCATAGCTGCTTCCACTGGTGTCTGACTTACACAAACAACATTCTCATCCTCAACATCCTCATTAGCATCAGAGTCAGCTACACAAATATCCACCTCAACCTCTTGCACTTCCTCGGCAGCATCTTCAATTTCGATGGCATCGGCTATATTTGTGCGTTTCATCCCCACATTTGCAGAGGGAGCAGAAATGGTGGAAGGCGCCTTCTCTGTGAGTACAACAGTATCAGAAAGGTCAGCCTCACACATTGCACTCGTGGACACACTTAGACTCTCCTCAGAGATTTGTGACATTTTGTTTCTGAATGCATAGTTTGTCCTACTGCCTTAGTGGTTTTTATTTTTGTTACACCTCTTCTACAGTCTGAGTGATATGGTCTTGCATGGTCATGAGAGGCAGAGGAAGATGCCTCATTGACACATGTAGAACTGCCACTCATAAATAAAGGCCAAGGCCTCGGGCCCGGAATTGTTGGGAGGGCTCTGTGGGGGCCCGGGTCCGACATGCCCCCCCCCTCTTACCTGTCAGCAGCCCAACACATGCTTCTGAGTGCTGGGCTGCAATGGGAGACTGCAGTCACATAGTACACACCTCAAACAATTATTAAGGAATGGTTTGTCAAAGCTGCAGATCATCAGTAACATTAACCACTAGTTTTAAAATGGCAAGAGCAATAGATTCTAAACAAGCCTGTTTTAGTATTAGAATCAGAATCAACTTTATTGTCCAAGCATACAAACATATAGAAAGAATTTGACTCCGGTAACTACTGGCCAAGTACTCACTTAACACATCAACCATACATACGCTACAAAACCATGATTAATATACACAAACCTTTTTGAATAGAACAATTTGCAATGATGACCTGACATTTATAGTTAGGAATTTAACAGCAAATTCTCCTGCGGAAAAAAACGTTTGAGATGTCTAGTGGTGTTGGCAAGACATGATCTATATCGCCTTCCCGGTGTTATTTTAAACAATTGGTAAAAGCTGCTAATTTTCAGTGGTTTGGGCAATCTGATCCTTTGTAAAGCTACCTTTTGAATTTTGATTTGGTGAAGATATAATCTTGTGCTAAAAGCAGAAAAGAACATTTTTTGGTGCATTTGTCCCAATGAAAATTAAATTGACACAAAACAAACACACACAAATGCCAGTTTCCTTACTATCCTAATTATTTTAAGTCATAAATTAGGCTAAGATGGTTAGTATATTAGAAGAAAAACTGGAAAGTTTTATTTAATGAAAGGACTCTTCTGATTTTTCTTCCTTTCCACACTATGAGCTAGTGGTGACATCTACCAAAAGCAATATAGACATGGACCTTGAAATGTGCTGGGAGCACTGTATGGACTCATCGGGGCAAAACTACAGTGCTCGTCCCATACGCATCACCAATATGGTCCAGTGTGTACGAAAATTTTTACTCAAAGAATACTTTAATATTAGCAGTAAATAAAGTTTGCAAAGAAGATGTACAGTAAAGATGAATTAGCGTGTTAGATGGAAATCACAGACAATTAATAATATACTACTGTCACTGTAGCATCCTGATAAAATTAGATCATAATCACATAAAAAAATGTATATTACAAAATAAAATGCTCACAATTTTGTTGTAGCATTTAGACACTTGCAAACCATAAATGCGTAAGATAATTAGCATCCTTAAAAAATAATGTGCCCCACTTCCGGACCTTTCTAGAAATTTTGCCACCTTCCTATAAAATTTTATCAGGGACTTGTCCAAATGTTTTTTGAATATAGGGGCATCTCCAGAATTTCTACATGCTAGCATACCAACAGCAAGCACTCTGATCCTACCCCATGACAGAAATATTCCCAAGGACATTATCAACAAAGTGAATAATGAGGATGGTTGGTGAGGATGATTGTCGCCACCCTAGCTGTCCTAATAACATAAATACAGATGCGCCCAGGTACAGTGTTGCCGATCGCGGCACAAAAGTGCAGCTGGGCAGATTTGTAACTAAAGCAACTGTATTTCCCTTTAGCCATGCCACTGACAATGAACTATAGGTTTACCAACCTACAGTAGCAATCTCCTTTCCTGCCTAAAAGATCAAATTTGTTGGCCCACAATGCTCCCGTGTTTAACTTATTTGGCATGGCCAGACCCATCTCCATTGTATCCCTGCTCTATTAGATGCTGAAGCTCAAATAAGCATATGTCATGTCTATTTGTCTATCGCAAAAGCTCACTCTCTACCAGCTATTCAAGAAGAAGGGTCTTTAATGCCACTCAACTCTCAAATCGGAACAACAGCAGCAGCCGGTAGGACACTGTCTGCTCTTACTGTAAATTTGACACATCTAACAATGTGATTAAACCAACCGATATAATTATTGCCCCACTTATGAGAAAAAAGTATATACATTTCTAAAATATATATATTTATCTATATTGGCTATTCAGTTTAATTAAAAGCAACTGAAATACATTGAGATCAATTGATTTCATCCAGCTAAATAACAATATTATATAATAATATATTCTAATATTATTTATGTGCAATATACTAGTAGTTAATTTACTAAATCTCAATATTCAAGGCACATATAGTAATTTTAATTATCTGAAGTAATAAAATGTTAATGAACCAACATTGAATATGAGGGGTGCTTCACACTTTGCAAAGCTAAGATTGTAATCACCCTGTGATACACTAGAACAGCTACATCTATATATATATATATATATATATATATATATATGTATAATATACAGTATAATCAAATGTCTTGACTGACCAAATGGCTGACTGACTCACAGACTCATAAACACTCAGCCCAAAGCCCTGGACCTACAAACATGAAAATCAGGGAGTATATTCCTCCCATTATCTAAGTGTCCTAGATAAAATGTGTCCTCCCCCTGTGCAATGTCCTGCCTGACTGTCTCATTGTGGCTGCAGCACAGTTCAATTCAAACACCAACTGTCATCCCAAGTGCTGCCAAACATCACTGAAATTTGGTGTGGCTCCCCTATTTGAATAGTGAGGGAAATGAATGTGTTTCTTCGAGGTGAGAGAGTAAAATGTGTTACAACAGTAGTTAGAGGGAAATGTGTTACTATAGAGGTGAGGGAGGGGAATGTGCAATACACAGATGAGGGAGGTGAATGTATTACTATAGAGGTGAAGGAAGATAATGTGTTACTACACAGGTATGGGAGGGAAATGTGTTACTACAAAGATGAGGGAGGGGAATGTGTTACTACACAGGTGAGGGAGGGGAATGTCAAATGTGCTACTATGGGGCTAGGGGGGGAAGTGGTATTACAGAGGTTAGCAGGGGTAATGTGTTGCTACCGAGGTAAAGTAGGGTAATTTGTTACTACACAGGTATGGGAGGGGAATGTGTTACTCCAGAGGTGCGGGAGGGGAATAAGTTACTACAAGTGTCAGTGAGGGTAATGTGTTACTACAAGTGTGAGGGAGGGATTGTGTTTCTACACAGGTGAGGGAGGAAAATTTCAAATGTGTTACAACAGGGAAGGGAGGGAAATGTGCTATTATAGAGGTGAGTGAGGACAATGTGTTACTACAGCGATAAGGGAGTAAATGTGTTAGTACAAAGCTTTGCTTTCGTACATAAGTGTGGATTTTGTACTCATCTGACCTTAGAACTGCATAGTCTGTTTCTCAGTATATTGATTAATATAAGGCTAACAACTCGTTTCATCCTACAGTGACTTTTTAAAGGCATGTACAGTAACTTATCACCTCTCCGACTTATAACCAGCCATGATATACAAATAATAATCACATTTCAATGTGCAACCAAGACAATTCCAACAAAGATCTATATAAAATAAATAATTCATTACATTTAAAAAGAGGAACAGCCATGTATGCCATTGTTCTTTTAGTTCAATATTAATAATTATTTGTATATATAATACATGTGGAGACACCAGATATAATTAGTCAGTAAATATATAACCATTCAGGACTGTTCTATTTATGGGTTGATATTAAAACACTGTATATTGATTTTGGAAAACCATTTATATAATTAATTATTAAAAAAAGGAGAAACATGAATAAATAAATCTGTAGTCACCTGATTTTACTCTTTTGTTATCACTTATATTGCATCACATCTATGTTTTGCTAGCAATAACTTAATCATTATTTAATATTGCTATAATACTTGGATATTACATTAGATTTATAATTAGCTGTTTATTTCAAAGTAACACTAAAGTCATGTAATTTGGGACACTGACTTCTTAATAATCGAAAAATGTATTAAAACACACTTATTTGACTACTAAATATCTCAGACCTAATTAATTATATATCAAAGATACACCACTAAGGGCATTTAGGGAAAGAAAAAAGGATTATAATATTGTATGTAATAATTCTCTATATAATCATCTATATGCAGGGAGATCATATAAAAATAACTCATCAATACTGTATAAGAGATTAGATTTAAAGAATAGTATGTAAAATCTACATATAGCTATGGTATAATAAAGGAGGTGATGGAATGACAGCAAAGGATATGGTTAAAAATATAGTATTAGCATGTCCAGCACATGTGTTATAAAGTAGTTATGCACTGATGATATATTTTGTTTGTTTGCTTTGTTTAAGATCGGGCTCAGTGCCTGGTGTTGATTGCGGGACGCAAACAACTAGGTGATATCCCGGGCAACAGTCAGACCAGGGTAGGCAAATGGGATTGGCAAGAGGTAATGTGCAATTAATATGGCTAGGTATACATGGTATGAAGTGGGATGGAGTGATACCACTTGTACATGAAATTCCCAGGAGAGCAATAATTTCTGATATGCTCAAACCACACTGTCTGGTACCAACAATCATTCCAAAGCTAAAGTCACCTATATCACATTTCTTCTACATTCTGGTATTTGGTCTGACAATAAATGAGCCTCTTCACCATATCTGCATATTTTTATGCATTAAGTAGCTGTCACATCATTGGTTGATTAGACGTTAGCACTAGTGAGCAGGTATAGGGGTGTGCCAAATAAAATGCCCATTGAATGTCGATAACTTAAGAAATAGAAATAATAATATGATCATAAAAAGGGTAAATTTATTATAGTGTGATATACTGTAAATAATGTGATATTTTATTGATAAGTCTATTTAATGCCTATATTAGTGGGTCTATTATGCTGTATTGTGGAGAAAAAAAATATTTAAAACAATCTGAATAAGATCTAAGGTATTTTTTCAATTCACATGCATACAGTATATTGAACTAAATTTATGTACACAAATAAATCTCCTGTCTATGGAGAGGTTTATAACAATTCCCTCCACCACCGCTAATTCTCCCAAGGCAACATATTAATGTGTTCTACTCCTGTTACTCTAAGGGAACCAGGATTTCCGTCATGGAGTACAACATAATGCTATGAAAAACATCACTGTGTTAATATTTCATCTATGCTCATTAACTCTACTTATTATTGGTCTCTTAGTTCTACCTATGTATCTTAAATGCCTTACCATTAATAATAGATGCAATGTATGTAATATATATAATTCTATTCATAATAGGTTTCCAAGTAATAAATACTATACATTGAGCCAAATGTAATAGGTTGCGAATTTGTAAAAAATGTGAGTTTAGCGCTAAACTCGCATTTTTTTACTCACTCGCAAATGTAATAGGGTGCGACTATAGTAAAATTAGCATTTTGCAGGCTTTACTATTGCTCGCAAAAAAAACAGCTCGCAGACAGATATTTTCCCATTCTCAAGATAGAACTTGGGCAATGTAATAGCGTGCTAGTGCTTCACTCACACATATTACTGCCTGAGAACTCGCAAAAATAGACCAGCTTCAGGATAGCGGGTTTATACTGAGCAGGTCAGAGTAACAGAAAAACATGCACATATCCATGATATAAGTGCATGTTTTTGTGTGTACATATAAAAATACTTAAAAAAAAAAAACATTGCATGCCCCCCCCCCTCTTCTCAAGGAGCATAACCAGCTTCAGGCTCTGTAAAGCCTGTCCTGGTTCTTAAAAAACAGGGGACAAAATACGTAGGGGTCCCCTGTATTTTAAGTACAAGCACAGGGCTTTTCTGATCTGGTCCTAGTTCTGGAAATACAGGGTACACAACGAGTATGGATCCCCTGTATTTTCCATAACCAGCAATGGACTCTTTCTAGTGGTGGAGTAATTCCACAGCCAGGGGTACACTTTCTATGGCTTCCCCAGCCAAAGTATTACCCCTGACTGCTAGTCAGCCCAGGCCGGGGATCCCTGGGAAGGTTGGAACCCCCTAATAAAGGAGTCCCCCTCTCCAGGGCACCCCAAGCCAGGGATGATAGCCTTAGGCTATCCCTGGCACCCCTGGCCGGTGGGTGCCTGGTTGATAGTGTAAATGTGGTGTAAAAGATATGTGTAAATATTGTCTTTTGCAATGGAATTACAGGTCCCAGCAAGCCTCCCCCGCATGCTAGTTCTTGGAGAACCACAAGTAACAGCATGCGGGACATTACGGGCCCGCTGGTACCTGTAGTTCTACTGCAAAATAAATACTAAAAAAATGACAAGACACACACACTGTGATAGTACAATTTTATTTAATCATACATGCACACTCACATGCACACTCACACTTCCTATCACTCATACTCACCTAGTATCCCTGTAGCCAATCATGTCCACTTCTCCATGTAGCATCCACAGGTACCTGAAAAAAAAATCCATACTCACCTATTCCTATGCGTTGATCATATCCTCTTCATTCCATGTAGGCATCCATGGGGTTAAAAATACAAAACGAAAAATCCTGATCCAGTACGGGCAGTAGGAAGGGTATGTGTTTACACATAGCCTTCCTCCGTGCTAATGACTGGGGCCCACATGTCTCCTGTCATTGCAGGAGCCGCCAGCCAATCAGTAGGCACCTCCGTAAGAGTTTCCCACTGATTGGCTATGCGCGGTCAGCCTGTCTCCTCCATAGACTTCAATGGTGCAAAATCTCCATTGAAGTCTATGGTGGGAACCGCTACATTGCATCATTTGATGGTAACCGCAAGGTTCACCTCAATTATCCTTGCGATTACATCATTGGCTACAATGTAGCGGTTCCCACTATAGACTTCAATGGAGTTTTCACACAATTTAAGTCTATGGGGGAGACAAGCTGACTGCGCACAGCCAATCAGCGAGCAGCTCCTACGGAAGCACCCGCTGATTGGCTGGTGGCTCCTGAAATTACTTGGCATATGTGTGTAAACATACTTTTCCTCCTGTTCATAATGAATCAATATTTTTCATTTTTTTTAACCCCCTGGATGCCTACATGGGCCCAAGAGGATGTGAACTACACATAGGAAGAGGTGATTTTTATTTTTCAGGTACCCATGGATTTCTACATAGAGAAGTGGACGTGATTGGCTACAGGGATACTAGGTGAGTATGAGTGATAGGGAGTGTGAGTGTGCATGTATGTTTACATAAAATTGTACTGTCATGGTGTGTGTCTTGTAATTTTTTAAATATTTATTTTGCAGTAGAACTACAGGTACCAGTGGGCCCATGTCCCACTTGCTGGTACTTGTGGTTCTCCAAGTACCAGCATGCAAGGGAGGATTGTTGGGACCTATAGTTCTATTGCAAAAGACAATATTTACACTTCTATCTTTACACCGCATTTACACAGAGGCGCTGGGGACAGCCCCGGGCTATCAGCCCTGGCCTGGGGTGCCATGGAGAGGGGGACCCCTTTATTGGGGGGTCACCACCTCCCCAGGGATCCCCAGCCTAAGCTGACTAGCGGTCAGCGGTAATGCTTTGACCAGGGGACAGGTTGAAAGGGTTCCCCTGGCTGTGGAATTACTCCCCCGCTAGAAAGAGTCCAGTGCTGGTTATGGAAAATACACGGGACCCCTACTCATTTTTTCCCCTGTATTTCCAAAACCAGGACCAGATCAGAAAAGCCCTGTGGTGGTACTTAAAATACAGGGGACTCCTACACATTTTGTCCCCTGTATTTTAAGAACCAGGACAGGCTATACAGAGCCCCGGGCTGGTTATGCTTCTGGGGGAGGGGGCACATGATTTTTTTTTTATAAATGTTAGTGATACTTCTTTTTTTTACACAGACAGAAGCCTTCATGGATCTCAGTGATCTGTAAAGGCTTCTGTATAACTCGCACCTTTTAATGCTTGCACACATTCGCATAGTGTAGTAGTCTCAAGATCAAAAGTTCGCAAGCTATTACATTTGTGAGTCCTGGCACCAAAACGCACCTTCTAAAAATGCGAGAAGGTGTGAGTACGATTTTAACTAAAATTTGCACCATATTACATGTGGCCCATTGTCTTTTCAAATTTCCACATAGCCGCATGGTCTAGAAGAAAACACTTTGGGCAAACATTTTTTAAAATTAACATATATTTTTAAAATTCTACCTGTACTAGAAGGAAGACGGCCTTTCAGTATAATGTCCTCTTTCAAAAAAGGATCATTTTGATGTTCTTGATATCAATATATGATCTGTTGAAGTAAAAGCTCTGTTAAAAAAAAAATGTTTGTGCCTTGATTAAGTTACTTGTCTGTAAAAAGCAGCGTACCTACTGCAAGTGCTGCAATCTCTGTGTACTTGCAACCATCGGTGGTTAGGATTACCTCCAGGAAGCCGAATCCATTATGCAGGTGGTCAAGTCACTGTACTACACCAATCTCTTAGAGGATTCCCGTCCCAATGCTTTCATGCTATTGGCTGCCTATCCTTATTTTTTTTTGTTTTTGAAATCTCTTTATTGAACAGCATAAAGAAAATATACATCATACATCTCAACAATAAAATAAAATACAATACAACATTTGAGTAGAAGTCTGCATTTCTTCTTGACATGAAGCAAATATGAAAGTTGCTGTTACAAATTTTTCTTTTTTGGTCTATAACTACATATATATAGAAATACGATTGCACAAAAGAAACACAGAAAACCAGAGAATATGGGTTGATATCTGTACAACTGTAAATATAAAAATCCAATGTTTGAGGATTAGTTGCTTGGCTACTGTTACCATAACCCTCAAGAAGGGTTTCCAAGGATCTAAAGATGATTCTGCCTCCCATGCAGAGAAGTCAGCAAAAAGAAAGGCAGTGGCATTCTTAGATCATTTAAGTTTCAGTGAGGAATGTAAGTAATATAAAAGTTTGTTCCAAAACCTACTAACCTTTCCACAATACCATAGGTTATGGGATAGAGAGGCATTTGAGTGGTTACATTTGATACAATTCCCAGTGGCAGATGGTACAAAGTGTTTCTTATGAGCAGGAGATATATAAGTATGATTCAATACTCTAAGATGAATCTCTTGTAACCGAGCTATTTAAGATTAGGTAAAACAAACTCCAAATTTGTAAGGATCGACTTGAAGTCAGGTAGCTCAGGCATTTCTGTCTGCCATGCCTGGGAAATGGTGGGACAAGCTTGTGAGTTCAAATCAATTAGATGAGAATAAAGGTGATGTATTTTAAATTTAGTCAAATGACATAAAGAGAGTATTTGAGATAAAACATCTGGAGTGTCTGAGACCCACAGAGGGTTAGCTAGTGATTGGGCATAATGAAGTGCCTGCCAAAAACATAAAGAAAAAAGGACTTCTAGGAGAGGGAGGGACAGTTAGGTTACCCCAAAAATGTATATAAGGGGATGGAAAGGGGTTTTTCTTCAAGTGTGTATTGACGCTCAACCATGTATTATAGGTATTCTAAAATATTAGAACGGAAGATCAAAGGAAGATGCATTCCTGGGGTATGCAGCAAGGCTGCTGGAGCATATGGGTAAAACAAGGCCTCCTCTAGAGCAGGGTTAGTGTAATAGTCAGTATGTAACAAACAGGCAGCCACATAGGGAAACAAGGCAGATTTAGCAAATGCTGCAACATGTGGGGCACTAAGCCCTCCTTTGGTTTTTGGCATACAGTATAAGAACGAGAATGAGTCATCCTAGGTTTCTGGTAATGCTAATGCTGGCTCCCCCCTCCCCCACCCGCATAGCACTGCATGGGATTGCACATCGCATCCCCAGATCGACTGAACCTGCAGTAAGATCTGGGGGTGCGATATATGACCTTTATGAGTGCGCGCACTGGCCGATATCATGCCCATACAGAGTACGATATGGCAGCCAAATCGTACCAATACTTCCGATTGGTTGCTTTATTGCACCGTGTATAGGCATCTTAACTCAGCCGAGAAGGGAAAGCTTAAGATCCATCCAATTTCAAAGTTGAGATTGTAGTTTATTAAGTAGTGGGGAAAAATTAACATTATAGATAGACGATAATTGGGCTGGTATATAAATACTGAAATATTTGAGCTTATGAGGTGTGACGGTAAATAGAGAAACCATATGAGGATGAGAGGATTTTCATAGGAATAGGAAGCAAATCAGATTTGTCTAAATTAATGCAATATCCTGCAAAAGAACTAAATAAAGAAATTGTGTCTAATATTGCAGGAATGGAGTGTAGAGGATCTGGAATGAAGAGCATCATATCATCTGCAAATAAAGATCATTTACATTCTTGGTCCCAAATTGCAATACCTTTAATGGCGGGATTTTGCTACCGGCTGCCTATCCTTTTTAAACCTTGCAAATATTAAGTATGGTATCAGTTCTTGGTGCTTTTGCACTGTCCTACTGTCTCCTACTCGTTGCTGCCTTACGGTATTGACGATTTTCATATGCTATCTGACTTGAGCTTTTGCCTAATATCATGACAATTTTCTGTCTGCCAAACTTCCAGAACCTCTGCCTGGATCTGTTAATGGGAACACTGTCCTCTGTCCAAAACCTCTTCTCTGGATGTCATCGCACCCCAAACTCATTCTGTGAATCTATTTACTATTATACTTCCTCTATGATGTCTCCCATTTATTGTATATTTCTTGTACAAGCAGGTCCAACTCAGAATAACATTTTACTACCGTATGCTCAAGAAATCCTGCAAAATTAAACTGTCACGACCTGGCCAGGGGGATCTTCAGTCAGGGTACTGGGATGAGGAGAGAGCAGCAGGCAAGAAGGAAGGATGTAGGTCTTCCTCATCAACTAGATCTGGGTGTTGGCAAGACCTGACCAGAGGTGCGGGGTCTAACTCGCTGGTGGTTTTTACCAGTGACCCCTCCAAATGGCATATGGGCTTCAGAGCACCCAACAAGCAGGTCGTGGCCCCCTGGTCAGGTACCCGGGAAATAGGAAGGAGACTAGGTGACAGGTATTGTATGTACTGGGAGTAGCACTGTAGAATAGTACAGAAGATTAGCACAGAAGAATATCTCTGTTGATTATTACTGGAGAATAACACTAAAGAATATCTCTTTAGAATAGTACTGAAGAATATCACTGGTGATTATCACTGGAGAATAGCACTGAAAAATAACACTGAAGAGTATCACTGAAGAATATCACTGATTAATACTACTGCAGAATAACACTGGTGAATAGCACTGAGAATATCACTGGAGAATATCACTGAAGACATACTGCAGAATAACACTGAAGAATTGCACTGGTGATTATCACTGGAGGATAGCACTGGAGAAAAGCACAAAAGAATATCACTGAAGAATATCACTGGAGAATAGTACTGAAGAATATCACTGGTGATTATCACTAGAGAACAGTACTGGAGAAGAACACTGAAGAGTATCACTGAAGAATATAACTGGTGGTTATCACTGGAGAATAGTACTGAAGAGTATCACTGAAGAATATCACTGAAGAATATCACTGGTGATTATCACTTGAGAACAGTACTGCAGAATAATACTGATGAATAACGCTGAGAATATCACTGGAGAATAACACTAAAGAATAGTATTGCAAAATAACACTGGTTAATAGCGTTGAGAATATCATCCTGAGAAAAGACACTGGAGGTAAATTCAGTGTGGAGCCTGGAACGGTGCTAACAGCAAACTGCTTCTGGAAGTAGTGAAGTTGTTCAGACAACTTCCTGTTTCCAGAGTCTAGCTTTATACCCCTAGGTAGCTGGTCATTGGAGGAAAGAATCAGCTGAGTGACCGCAGGTATAACATTTGAGAAAGGTCTGGACAGGTGATACAGACAACATGGCTTTGCCCTTGACAACAGCCGCGGAAACTCCTCAATGGAGAATCGCATGGAAGTTTTAGCAGTCCCTGGGGAGAATACTCAATGTGCCACCACTGCTGCACCTGGCATCTGACTTCACGGGAGATCATGGGAAGCTGGAACTGCGGTGAGTAGCGGCCGATCCCAGGCCGCATCACGACAGAAACATTTAAAAAAAAAAAAGAAATCTTATCCTGTCTCCAGACCACCAATCTTAAATTATAACTGGCCCATTATGTAGACTAGTCCAGCTCAGTTTCAAGCCAGTCAATTACAGGTATCAACTCAACTGGTGCTAGACTCATATCAAGCTCGCTCTGTTTCCCTTGAACCTAAACTTTATCCCCTTTATTATATTTCAGGGGACCACAGATTATTATTGATTATTCAGGTTAGTTGAAAATCATATTTTAAATTGCTCATTAAGAACAGAACAACTAAAGGCAGTGATTGCAATGTCCTTACTGCAGGGAGACCTGCAAACCTGGGCAACCCCAGCATTCTGTCTTTTTGGATGTTGATTCCTTTTGTGAAACTTAAGGTGCTCTTTAGGATGATCCTGATTAGATGACATTTCCTCAGTTCTTCTGGGTAACTGATAGCGATATGATTGCTCCACAAAGCCAGTTTCCCTTACGTCTGACCAATCAAAGCCTTTCTGTTACCATTACCAGATCCTGCTTCTGTAGCAATCCTAATGCACTTACTCATTAGGATTGATTGCTCCATCAAGTCTAAAAAGGATATCTGTAGCTCACATTCCTCCTGCTACTATCTCTTGAGAACACTAAGACAATGCAGATTGATGCATCCAGACTAACTACTGAGGATGAAACGAGACAATATATCACTGGCTTGTGTTTATATTGTGGACAAAAGGTTAATTTTGCCTCCAGCTGTTGAACAAAGTCAGTAAACTGCAAGGCCTGGTGATTTTAGTAATTTAGTCTTCCACAGGCTCCCAAAAAACATAATTTTTCTATCTTTAACCATACATTTTAATTACGTCAATTAATGCCACATAAACACCAAAAATAATCCTGCACCAACCCATACATTGAGTGCCCACCCTATTATATTTCTATAATAGATACAATTCTTATTTAACAGTCTATTAGCGGTGCCACTGCTGAACTTTCCATGAATTTCATGCTAAATAAAACAATTTAACCTGTGCCTTATCAATGATCTTAAGGAAGGTGGTCACATCATTGGATGGTGTTTGATGTGGACCTGTTCTCAGGTTTTAGTTTTAAGATGCAGCAAAGGTACACCAAATATTATTATTTCAGCTCTGTATAAAGTTCTACTATTATGTGCTCAAGTCCTGGTGGCAACAAATAACCAAAAAGCCAAACTATTCCTATGAGAAAGGCGGCAGCTATAAATTAAAATCCAGATTAGCTGGTTCTAGATTTTTTTCTTAACTACCAGCCTCATATTAACATGAATCAGGGACCATAAATAAGAGTGAATCTCCATCCATCACAATAACTTCTTCATAAGGCTTTGTAATAATGTTATAGAATAACACCATTCAGTAATATTCTCCATCATTTCCTCGGCCTAAAGTTTAAAATAACTTCTGAGTGTAGAAAGTCTTTTGATGTTTAGAAACTGTTGCATTGAAGACATTTTATCTCACTTTATATTGGGCATTATTATAATGGAGATAATTATTAGTATTCACCTTTTTTTCAATACTGTAGGTTAATAATGAATAACTGAGTCTTGAGCTGAAAGGGTAAAGTCCAAAAAGTAAAAAGAGGATTTCTGGAAACTGCAAAAACTTTAAATTAAAGTCATCTATGTTTAAGTAATAAAATAATGTAATCCAACTTCACCTCCATTCCAATTACTGAACAAATGTTCTATGTAGTGGCCACATAATACAAGGTTTGTTTCATATGGGTCTATTTAAAAAAAATAAAGTGAAAGCAGCACAAAAAATTGATGCTTCTAGCTTTCTAACTTTCGCCTGGACAGCCCTTGCATTTACAAAAGACGTTTGAATGTTCTGCGCATGCACCGAGAAGTATTGGTGACGTCAGCCTGGCGTTGATCAATGAAGTGGTCAAGGTAAGAATAAAAGAGGGAGCCGGCAGGGGGATCGGGAGCTGCTAAGGAAGCAGAGACGATGAAGTTAGCCGGGGCAGTGGAGGATAGTAGGAAGATAACGCCTTTTTCATGCTTTTCTCCAGTGGAGTAGGTAAGTAGGCACATATCGCCTTCTTACCTGCACAAATGGATCACCTTCTTACCTGCACAAATAGATCGCCTTCTTACCTGCACAAATGGATCACCTTCTTTCCTGCACAATTGGGTCGCCTTCTTACCTGCACAAATGGATCACCTTCTTTCCTGCACAATTGGGTCGCCTTCTTACCTGAACAATTGGGTCGCCTTCTTACCTGCACAAATGTATCACCTTCTTACCTGAACAATTGGGTCACCTTCTTACCTGCACAAATGGATCACTTCTCACATTTATATAAATACTATTCCTGCACAGCCCCATAATATCTAATGGGTGCTGCAGAAATGGAAAGGCAGAGACTGATTTCTTCTCACATTTCATATGAATAAATACAGAGAATACAAAATTACTGCTTGTCCTCATAGTCAACAACTCAAATTAAGTTGTACGCAAAGTTACTCAATTAGAGGTGCAAACTGGGAACCCATGATAGTGCCCATCATCTGTTGATAATAAATATTGTAGAATACAATTTAATTACTGGATAAAATCAACAGAATCAGGAATATACCCATGGTGCCACACCAATATCATACTGCCAGACAGAACATTTTTAATAGCTCTAATGTCTTGACAATGACTATTAGTCGATAGAGATTGTATATCAAGTGTGTGAATATTATAACTACCCTGCCCCACAATTTACTGAATTAAATTTAGTAAATGAATCATGTCATTGGTATATGACATCAGGGAGGTGACAGGATTGTAAAAAAAACAATATACATACAAAAATAGATGTGTGGGATTTCAAGTCTAAAATAATATTCTATAATAAATGTACATTATGTTTATAGTTAAATTTACAATATGTGCCCAGTTTCCCTATGATACAGCATAGTGATATGGTCAAAGAGTGTGAAAAAGAGATGCTGACTATTGTATATGACAGGCACATAAAAAATGTTTATCCAACATGATATTATATCATAAATTCTGCCAGGACACATAATGTATAAAAGTAAGAATTTTTATTGCCTAAAGAGATCTTATATATCTCTACAAATTATTGTTTCAACCATAAAAACATAAAATTATCACAGAACAGTGCAATTTATGAGCACTCCCTATGATATAATATGCTAGCTATGGATTAAGTCTTTAGTGGTAATTCAGATTTACCAATTGGGTGGGTGCTTTTATTTATTTATATATAGATAGACTCGTTTTACAGTGTTTATAAATATTATTGCGCCTAGTTTTTGACTATTTACATAAATAATGTTGATCAGGTCAGAATTAAGATCAACATGCCAATGTTAAAATTTGAGGTGTTTGATGTCAGACAGGACTGGGTGTATCTGACAGATATATGACATGGGGGGAATCGGGATGAATTGCATAAAGTGGTTGGTGTGTGGTGGACTGGAAAAATGTTATGGGTCAGATTTTCTTGTGGTGCAGTGGTCCCAGGAGATCTTAGTTAATGAAATTCAGCCCTTCATTTGTAAGGGATATCAGTGCTATATAAGATATACCAATAATGTACTGAGGAATGATGGTTGCAGATGATATACAACCAATGTTTTTTTGTTCTTTAGACCAGTTGTATGAATAACTGGACTACACAACTTCTTATATTTAACATGCTTGTCAAATTCTCAGCATTTGAAATTATGTAGGCAAGTTAAGGCCAGAGAATGAAGTATCAGACAGATGAGGTAAATTTTCAATAAAAAAAAAATCTATATTTTCTTTTAAAGTGTGAACAATCTTTAAAACTAGAAAACACGTGTAATATAAAGCAAATATCAGAGTATTAAAATACATAATTCTTAAACAGAGATAAAACATAAACAGCCAGAAATTTTAAATTTCAAATACATTCCACAGTACAAAATGTTGGCACTTGGACAGATCTATTGGTAGCACACTACACTTAAATGCTGGGCTGATCCAGGACTAAAAATTGGCCATAGCATTTAAATCACACATGCACGCCTGTTGTGGACTCCATGCCCTGTATTGTTTGCAAGCTGATAGAGTGCTGCTGGTGCTGTACAACATGAAGCTTTAGCACAAATGTATGTATCATAGCACACACACAATGGTGGAGTATTTAAGTGAATGACCAGGGACTTGGGGCCCACTTAGACGCCAGAGATTTAGGAACTTTGATATTATTAAATAAGTTTTAGATGCAATTTTAATTCTGCTGGCACCAGCTGAATAAAAATGTTAGGCCACATAAAATAAAATTTCGGATTGTATAGTAGTAATAATTAAAAAATGATCACTACTCAATAGTCCAACTGTAAGAAAAACACAGAATTGCAGTATATACATTACCGGGCAACATATTAATATACAAAATAGTGAGAAGTTTAGTTACCATCATACAAAACAGTACATCCTAGTGACCCCTATACAATATAGAGATCATCCTATGACTGATATACAAATCAGAGAGCACCCTAATGACCTCTTACTACTTCTAGACCATAACATCTACAAGAATTAAATATTATACACTAGAATTGTTACCAAAGTTAAACCACTGCTACTCATTCAATGAAGAAGAGACTAACAATGTATGCTAACTTTTATGAGCCTTACCCCTGATAAAGGGTAGGAGAAGGGAAGAGAAAATGCCACCAATTATAAATAGATCAGTAGAAACAAGCAGGAACTCAGTTCCTGAACCTCTCATTAACTTGACGTAATGTCCTTGGCTAAAGTGTATTTTTCATAAGATAAGTTTTATTTAAAAGGTCCTTTTGAGTGCCTTCTTCTCTAAATGCTATATATATGTGTATATATAATATATATAAGAATACAATATATATATATATATATATATATATATATTTAACTGTTTTTCTATACCTCCATCCCAAGTAGTTCCATCCACAGAAAAATAGCCACCATGTGCAGCAATTACTGTAGACACCCTTTTTGGCAAACTGTCCACAAGTTCCTGGACAACAGCAGGCAGTATGTTTTGCCAATCCGCCTTAAGTACAGTGACCAACTGTGACACTGAAGAAGGTCGAATTGGCCTAGAATGCACCCATCGCTGCAATTCGTCCCAGAGGTTCTCAATGGGGTTAAGATCTAGACTCTGAGCTGGCCAGTCCATCCAGATTATTGAATTTTCTGTATACCAGTCCAGCGTCACCCTGGAAACATGACAGGTGGCATTTTCACCGTGATAAAACATTTGTTGTTTCCATAGAACTACATGGGCTTCCCTAAGAAGTGTTCTGTCAAAATAGCCACATTAGTGGCTATTTGGAACTCGTGTGCAATAGGCCGCAACCTGCCAAGTTACTCCAGCCCTCAAGGCTGCTACAAAGCCCACAGGCTGCTATCAGCTCAAAGGCCGCATCTCATCTACTGGCCCACAGGCTACAGCCAGCCCAGTCATTTCCAGTCCCCAAGACTGCTACCGGCCCAAAGGTCACATCTCATTTACTGGCCCACAGGTTGCAGCCACTCTCCAAATCAGCTGTTCAAGCTGTTACACGGCTGCATCTAGCCAAGGTAACACCAGCCCTCAAGGTGGTTGTGGAACAATATCCTACAAATCATACCTCAGGCTTAACAATACCAAGTGAAGCCAAAAGTTTATGTAAAGTTAACCTACAGTCATTTTGCAACATCTCCGCAGCTTTGTCAATGTTGACATCTGTAACCGCAGTGGATAGTCTCCCAGAATGCAATTCGTTAGTCACTCACGTATTACTCTCTTTGAAATGCTTCCACCACCAAAATACTGCAGCACAGCTAATTGTTTCTCCACTGTATGCTTACCGTCACACTTCATGAGTTTAATTTCTGCTTTTTCCAAGTTTAACACAAAATTTAATCGCACATTTCTGATGTCATCTCACAGACATGTCTTCCTCCTCCGTCATGATGAAACATACAAAGATCTTCCACTCGCTGTGACCAAGCAAAGAAGACTACGACAGTCCAACCGAAGGTTCAGACATATAGATGAATGAGCTTCACAATAACCAGCATAGCATTGCCACGTCTAACTATGAAACAGAAAAACAGAGGCAGTCTCATTACTTTTCAATCAGCCCATATATATATATATATACAAACAGACCGGCGGCACTCGTCCAAAAAAACACACAAACGGCAGGTCAAATGCGTATCAACGTTTCGATGTTAATACATCGTCATCAGGATAACAAGAAGACAAACAAATACACCTACTTATACCCACACCATTCCCACGTGTACGGCTGCTGCTTCCGGGTCCGACCCAGCGACGTCCACCAATGACGTCACCCGCGCGACCCGTTGCCGCAGCAACCAAATGCAGAAGTGAAATAAACAAATAAACAAATAAGTGGCATTTGACTAAACTATCTATAATATCACATTACAAAAACATACATACATACATTTAAGATCAATATCATGCATTAAATCAGGGCATGTATATTATCACACTAATGTTCAATAAATACATATATGAACCACGTAATAAGAGCTAATGCTGGTAAAAAAAATACAAAGACATAAGGAATAAGTCCAAATACCTGATCAAACACTTTCCAATCGCTTATAGAAGATTAATGATATTAATAATATTAATTGCTCACCCAATATTTTAGCCATTGATCCTATGTAGAGCTAATGTCATAATGCACATTAATGCTGCATAAATACAATGCAGTTAATACTCAATCACTTCACACATACAAAATGTATTGGAATCAACTATTTCTATTCCAACGATAGCAATGTACATTGCCACTACAAGAAGCAATGTAGACCCAAGTTCTCATTCAGTCCCCTGGGAGATAGGGTGCCCAAACAAAATATCCAATAGGACTCTCGTTGTAATAACTTACGTGAACGGTCACCTCCCCTACTTGGAGGTGGGACATGATCAATTAGAATATATCGGAGCGTGGAAATATTGTGGCCCGCCTGTAAAAAATGCCTTGCCACAGGCTGGTCACTTGTCCCTGAATTAATAGCAGCACGTATGGCAGATCGATGTAATGCCATACGATCCCTCAAAGTCCTGTCTGTCTTCCCCACATAACCAAGGCCACAGGGGCATGTAATGAGATAAATCACAAATTTTGTGGTACAGCTTAATCTAAATCTTATATTATACCGTTTACCACTAAGGGGATTCACAAAGGAATCACCTGTTAACATATACCGGCAGGTTAAACAATTGAGACATTTGAAGCACCCGTTCTTCTGCCTCAAAAAGTGTCCACCCCTATTTTTATCTATGTCTCTGGCAGTGTCAGTCTTCACAACCCAATCATAAATATTTTTACCACGGGTGTAACATGACATAATGGTTGTATCCACAAGATTTAATTCAGTGTCATTCTGTATGATGGGCCAGTATTTCTTTGTTATTGCACCAATAGTTGGACTACAGGTATTATAGTGATTTACCCAGGGCATACGTTTATGTTGTACTGAGATTGACTTGGGACCCAATAAATTATCACGGGACACCATCAGTGCTTTATACTTAGCCTGTAACAAGGAATTTCTATCATAACCACGTTGCAAAAACCTGGTGATCATCTCATCTATTTTTACCCCTGCTACCACAATATCATTACAAATGCGTATGGCACGTAGAAATTGTGAGTATGGCAAGCCATACTTGAGAGATTTGGGGTGAAAGCTATCAGCATGAAGCAAGGAGTTTCTATCCGTCGGTTTATTGTAAAGAGCTGTACTGATGGTCCCATTAAAATTACGAATTTCAACATCAAGAAAGGTCACACAATCACATTTGATGTCATATGTAAATTTAATAGGACTTGTAGTCCTATTATGGCCCTCCATGAACTCACTAAATGCCTGTTGTGTACCCGTCCAGATGATGAATATGTCATCTATATATCTAGCATACATATGAATGCAGCCAGATATAGATGGAGATGAAAAGAAAATTTTCCGTTCTTCCAAAAACATATACGCATTGGCGTACGATGGGGCCACATTAGACCCCATCGCACACCCCATGCGTTGCAAATACAATTTACCCTCAAAAAAGAAGTTATGCGTAAGAATCATATTCAATAGATGGGTAATCAAATCAACATTGGGACCAATATACAAAGGATTCCCATCAATCAATTGACGCACTGCCTCAATACCTACATCATTCGGTATAATCGTATACAAATTCGAAACATCTATACTACATAATAGACTATCTGGTGGAATATCGCCCAATGCTATTAATTTGTTCAAAAACGATGTAGTGTCCATCAAAAAATCAGGATGTCCAGTAACACAAGGTTGTAATAAAGTATCTAAGTAGATGGAAACAAGTTGAAATAAAGAACCCCGGGCCGATATAATCGGACGTCCGGGGGGGTTGTGCAAGTTTTTATGCACTTTTGGGAGTGTGTACATTATCGGGATGACCGGGAACTTAGGTATAAGAGAGTCACATAAAGTCTGTGAAATAATCCCATGCTCCACAGCATCTTGTAGACATTGTTGTAGCTCTCCTTTATAACGTACAGTTGGATCACACTCAAGTAATAGGTACACATCCGTATTGCCCAGTTGTCGAAACACTTCTGCCCGGTATTCTGAAACACTTTGAATCACAATCGACCCGCCTTTATCGGCGGGCCGTATTACAATGTCATCATAGGTTGAAAGTGATTTTAAAGCCTTAAATTCATTCTGGCTAAGATTATGTTGGAAAAGAGGTTTAATGGTAGATAGTTCCTTATTAACCTCTTTATCCACCATATTAAGGTAAGTCCTAATTGATGCATTTGTAGAGATCGGGTCATAAGTTGATCTATGTGTTAATTTTCTAACCGATGGTGGAATATCGGACACTTGGTTGATTCCATCCAGAGACATAGATAAAAATAGGGGTGGACACTTTTTGAGGCAGAAGAACGGGTGCTTCAAATGTCTCAATTGTTTAACCTGCCGGTATATGTTAACAGGTGATTCCTTTGTGAATCCCCTTAGTGGTAAACGGTATAATATAAGATTTAGATTAAGCTGTACCACAAAATTTGTGATTTATCTCATTACATGCCCCTGTGGCCTTGGTTATGTGGGGAAGACAGACAGGACTTTGAGGGATCGTATGGCATTACATCGATCTGCCATACGTGCTGCTATTAATTCAGGGACAAGTGACCAGCCTGTGGCAAGGCATTTTTTACAGGCGGGCCACAATATTTCCACGCTCCGATATATTCTAATTGATCATGTCCCACCTCCAAGTAGGGGAGGTGACCGTTCACGTAAGTTATTACAACGAGAGTCCTATTGGATATTTTGTTTGGGCACCCCATCTCCCAGGGGACTGAATGAGAACTTGGGTCTACATTGCTTCTTGTAGTGGCAATGTACATTGCTATCGTTGGAATAGAAATAGTTGATTCCAATACATTTTGTATGTGTGAAGTGATTGAGTATTAACTGCATTGTATTTATGCAGCATTAATGTGCATTATGACATTAGCTCTACATAGGATCAATGGCTAAAATATTGGGTGAGCAATTAATATTATTAATATCATTAATCTTCTATAAGCGATTGGAAAGTGTTTGATCAGGTATTTGGACTTATTCCTTATGTCTTTGTATTTTTTTTACCAGCATTAGCTCTTATTACGTGGTTCATATATGTATTTATTGAACATTAGTGTGATAATATACATGCCCTGATTTAATGCATGATATTGATCTTAAATGTATGTATGTATGTTTTTGTAATGTGATATTATAGATAGTTTAGTCAAATGCCACTTATTTGTTTATTTGTTTATTTCACTTCTGCATTTGGTTGCTGCGGCAACGGGTCGCGCGGGTGATGTCATTGGTGGACGTCGCTGGGTCGGACCCGGAAGCAGCAGCCGTACACGTGGGAATGGTGTGGGTATAAGTAGGTGTATTTGTTTGTCTTCTTGTTATCCTGATGACGATGTATTAACATCGAAACGTTGATACGCATTTGACCTGCCGTTTGTGTGTTTTTTTGGACGAGTGCCGCCGGTCTGTTTGTATATTGAAGCCTACTGGAGTGGAGCTTCTCCGGAAGGCACCCTTACGTTTGCCATATTACATGGGAGTGCCACCCGTACTGGTGTATACATTGGAGTCTGCCCGTTTAGCAGGAACTGACGGACTCTGGGAATAGGCACCCATACTTTGGAATTACTGTGTCTGCATCATTCCATCAGTGTTTTTATTTCATTTTTATGTTTGCTTTTTTCACTTTTTTTTGCTGTTTCGTTCAGCGCATGGTGTTTTGGTGCTATGGCTGAGGGTGGCATTGACCCAGATATGGATGATGAACTATGTGAAGCACTGAATTTGGCTATGCTGACACAAGGTCAGGTTTTCTCGTTTACTGATTCTGAAGCTGAATCTATATTGTTCAAAGAACCTTTTGAGGAAACAGGCAATAAATCTCCTGATCAGCTATATCGTGACTTATTAAAGTTAAAACAAAGAGAAATAGATTATTTTTATCACGGTGTTACCCTAAGCGAGTATTACAAGGAAAAACATATACCTCGCGGGTTTCGCGTAAAGAACTGCCCTACCATTGGCCGACACAACGTAGCTTTTTGTAAGCGATGGATTGCTATCCTAAACAAGTGTAGCTACGATTTAATATTACTCGTTATAGAGGAGGCATCTCGCGAGCTTAACCTGGCAAGGGATAGAATCTCTACATTTGAATTAGCACATAAGAATACTCTGGAGTCAGATACTAATGCTAACTGGTTTGAAAAATTATCTATCCAACTTAGCACATATAAAAATGAGTTGATCCACTTTAAGAGGTTGAAAAAAGCGAAGGTCATTAATGATTATGAACAGAATCGGGTTTATTTATGGACTAATGGTGGACCACGGCAGTTTGAAAGGTCTAGGAGACGGGGTCAACGACGTTTTATACCGGAATCAGATTTATCTCATGATATAGTAACCACCAGTGACTCTGATAATGGTCCTAATGCACGTGGTATTTCTTCCCATATCCCTTTAGGGGTTCATATACGCAGGCCACCACAGGGTCGCATAGATGCTTTACAAGACGTGGACATCAGTGGTCGAGGCAGAAGGCGACCAGGGAGACCACCCCTACACAGGAAACGATAATTTTCAACCTATCGGATCATTTATTGACTGAGACTGAAACTAAGGTACTCTCCAAGGGTCTGTCTTTTGTGCCAACGGTCAGGTTTGATGCTTTTTCATGGGAAATTGAGAAATACAAATTAAACCGAAAATTAAAACTACATGAGAAATACAGCAGATTAATAACTTTTGGATGGAATCAACCAAGTGTCCGATATTCCACCATCGGTTAGAAAATTAACACATAGATCAACTTATGACCCGATCTCTACAAATGCATCAATTAGGACTTACCTTAATATGGTGGATAAAGAGGTTAATAAGGAACTATCTACCATTAAACCTCTTTTCCAACATAATCTTAGCCAGAATGAATTTAAGGCTTTAAAATCACTTTCAACCTATGATGACATTGTAATACGGCCCGCCGATAAAGGCGGGTCGATTGTGATTCAAAGTGTTTCAGAATACCGGGCAGAAGTGTTTCGACAACTGGGCAATACGGATGTGTACCTATTACTTGAGTGTGATCCAACTGTACGTTATAAAGGAGAGCTACAACAATGTCTACAAGATGCTGTGGAGCATGGGATTATTTCACAGACTTTATGTGACTCTCTTATACCTAAGTTCCCGGTCATCCCGATAATGTACACACTCCCAAAAGTGCATAAAAACTTGCACAACCCCCCCGGACGTCCGATTATATCGGCCCGGGGTTCTTTATTTCAACTTGTTTCCATCTACTTAGATACTTTATTACAACCTTGTGTTACTGGACATCCTGATTTTTTGATGGACACTACATCGTTTTTGAACAAATTAATAGCATTGGGCGATATTCCACCAGATAGTCTATTATGTAGTATAGATGTTTCGAATTTGTATACGATTATACCGAATGATGTAGGTATTGAGGCAGTGCGTCAATTGATTGATGGGAATCCTTTGTATATTGGTCCCAATGTTGATTTGATTACCCATCTATTGAATATGATTCTTACGCATAACTTCTTTTTTGAGGGTAAATTGTATTTGCAACGCATGGGGTGTGCGATGGGGTCTAATGTGGCCCCATCGTACGCCAATGCGTATATGTTTTTGGAAGAACGGAAAATTTTCTTTTCATCTCCATCTATATCTGGCTGCATTCATATGTATGCTAGATATATAGATGACATATTCATCATCTGGACGGGTACACAACAGGCATTTAGTGAGTTCATGGAGGGCCATAATAGGACTACAAGTCCTATTAAATTTACATATGACATCAAATGTGATTGTGTGACCTTTCTTGATGTTGAAATTCGTAATTTTAATGGGACCATCAGTACAGCTCTTTACAATAAACTGACGGATAGAAACTCCTTGCTTCATGCTGATAGCTTTCACCCCAAATCTCTCAAGTATGGCTTGCCATACTCACAATTTCTACGTGCCATACGCATTTGTAATGATATTGTGGTAGCAGGGGTAAAAATAGATGAGATGATCACCAGGTTTTTGCAACGTGGTTATGATAGAAATTCCTTGTTACAGGCTAAGTATAAAGCACTGATGGTGTCCCGTGATAATTTATTGGGTCCCAAGTCAATCTCAGTACAACATAAACGTATGCCCTGGGTAAATCACTATAATACCTGTAGTCCAACTATTGGTGCAATAACAAAGAAATACTGGCCCATCATACAGAATGACACTGAATTAAATCTTGTGGATACAACCATTATGTCATGTTACACCCGTGGTAAAAATATTTATGATTGGGTTGTGAAGACTGACACTGCCAGAGACATAGATAAAAATAGGGGTGGACACTTTTTGAGGCAGAAGAACGGGTGCTTCAAATGTCTCAATTGTTTAACCTGCCGGTATATGTTAACAGGTGATTCCTTTGTGAATCCCCTTAGTGGTAAACGGTATAATATAAGATTTAGATTAAGCTGTACCACAAAATTTGTGATTTATCTCATTACATGCCCCTGTGGCCTTGGTTATGTGGGGAAGACAGACAGGACTTTGAGGGATCGTATGGCATTACATCGATCTGCCATACGTGCTGCTATTAATTCAGGGACAAGTGACCAGCCTGTGGCAAGGCATTTTTTACAGGCGGGCCACAATATTTCCACGCTCCGATATATTCTAATTGATCATGTCCCACCTCCAAGTAGGGGAGGTGACCGTTCACGTAAGTTATTACAACGAGAGTCCTATTGGATATTTTGTTTGGGCACCCTATCTCCCAGGGGACTGAATGAGAACTTGGGTCTACATTGCTTCTTGTAGTGGCAATGTACATTGCTATCGTTGGAATAGAAATAGTTGATTCCAATACATTTTGTATGTGTGAAGTGATTGAGTATTAACTGCATTGTATTTATGCAGCATTAATGTGCATTATGACATTAGCTCTACATAGGATCAATGGCTAAAATATTGGGTGAGCAATTAATATTATTAATATCATTAATCTTCTATAAGCTATTGGAAAGTGTTTGATCAGGTATTTGGACTTATTCCTTATGTCTTTGTATTTTTTTTACCAGCATTAGCTCTTATTACGTGGTTCATATATGTATTTATTGAACATTAGTGTGATAATATACATGCCCTGATTTAATGCATGATATTGATCTTAAATGTATGTATGTATGTTTTTGTAATGTGATATTATAGATAGTTTAGTCAAATGCCACTTATTTGTTTATTTGTTTATTTCACTTCTGCATTTGGTTGCTGCGGCAACGGGTCGCGCGGGTGACGTCATTGGTGGACGTCGCTGGGTCGGACCCGGAAGCAGCAGCCGTACACGTGGGAATGGTGTGGGTATAAGTAGGTGTATTTGTTTGTCTTCTTGTTATCCTGATGACGATGTATTAACATCGAAACGTTGATACGCATTTGACCTGCCGTTTGTGTGTTTTTTTGGACGAGTGCCGCCGGTCTGTTTGTATATTGAAGCCTACTGGAGTGGAGCTTCTCCGGAAGGCACCCTTACATTTGCCATATTACATGGGAGTGCCACCCGTACTGGTGTATATATATATATATATATATATATATATATATGGAGCAAGTGCTAGGAGGAGAGAAATGGACAGAATATGGCACCAAATTATAAGGAGGACATATATACTCAAGGTACTGTAAGCACTCTGTCCCAGAATAATTGCCTAGGTACACCTCACTATCAAGTTCACAATTTAATGGATGTTGATAATAACACAAGCCTAGGGAAGAAGGAGTTTCTAATGTCTCCTAAATGTCACTGCTGCTAATTCAAGTGAGTGCCTTCTTTAGTCTTAACTATAACAGATGGGACCGTCAAGAGTGGAAATGCATTCAGTTGCCGGGAGAGCGCTTTCTGCTTAAATGGGGGCTCACAACTGTAAAGTTTGTTGCAGGAGAATTATTGATCTAGTTTGGTTTCCTGTGGTTTGCCTGGGTCCCTTAGTTTCATTGTAGGGAAACCTTTATGTTATAGAATACAATGACATTTTAGAAAATTGTATGCTTCCAACTTTGAGGCATAGTTTGGGAAAGACCTTTCCTATTTCAGCAGGACAGTGTTTCCATGTAAAGAGCATGGTCTGGTTTGCAAATACAAATGATTTTTATTATATTTTTTTATATTATCATAAAATTATATTTTCTTTGATCATAGTTATTATTTACAGACACAGGGCACAGCCATGGGGACTAGGTTCACACAGAGCTTCGCCAACCTCTACATGGGTCATCTCAAAGAGAATCTTGTTTGGAGAGGTGAGTTTGCTGCAAACCTGGTCCTCTATGGCCGTTATATAGATTACCTTTTCTTGTTTGGAAAGGTGATATGGGTTCAGTAACAGCTTTTGTTTCATATCTCAATCAAAATCCTTTTCACCTCACTTTCACTAGCACTATGAGCACCACTTCTATCAATTTTCTTGATATCACCCTTTCAATTATTAATAACAAGATTGTTACTCGCACCTATAACAAAGAAGTGGAAACTAACAATTTTATTCACTTTAAAAGCAATCATAAAAAGTTGGCTCCAAAATATTCCCTCTGGACAAATTAGACACTTATATAGAAATTGCAGTAAGAAATCAGATTTTGATGAACAATCAATTGCTCTTATAGAAGCTTTTAGAGAGAAAGAATACCCCCTGTCCCTTTTGAATGAAGCGCACAAAAAGATTTCTGGTCTCGACATATCTACCATTTTGACCTATCAAAGTTCTTATACTAAGAGAAATAGTCAGATGAGTGATTTTAAGAATTAATTAAAATGTATTACAAGATTCAATACATCATTGAATATTATTAAAAGAATTATGAAGAATAACCAGAAAATTTTATACGAAAGGATTTAGGAACAGGTCTTAGAACCATTTTCCGTAAAGTTAAAAATCTAAGAAATTATTTAGCACTGTCCTTTTTTTAGAAATGAAGTAACAGAGAAGTCTAAACCACAAATTGGGTAGCTCCAGTCTTAGGTTGCTTCAAATGCGGTGCAACACACTACATAACATGCAATTTTATTGACAATAAGTCTTCTACTTTTATTTCTTTTAAAACAAAAGAGGTGTTTAGCAATAAATCATATATCAACTGCAATTTGTCCTTCATTATTTACCTCTTGCAATGCAAATGTGGCATGCAGTACATCGGACGCACTACACGCCGCCTTAAAGATAGGTTCCTAGAACATCGCAGAAATGTTCTCAACAAATGTCTAGAACATTCAGTTGCTAGACACTTTGTTGAGGAACATGACGGCAATATTCAATTCTTGTCGATTAAAGGGATAGAACTAGTTGGTAAAACAAAGAGGCGGGACGATAGGTACAACAGGTTGTGCATGAGAGAAGCATTTTGGATTAAAAAATTAGAACTTTGAAACCAGAGGGTCTCAATGAAACAGTTGATGTAGACTTTGATTTTTAGGTGAATTCCATCGAATCAACTACATTTATTAGTTCTCTTTAATTTATCATCTAGCTAAACTTTTTTTTACAACAAGTCTAAGGTTTTCCACTCTCCATCCAAGTTCACTTGAGGTCCCTGAGTGTTCGGAGACAGTGTTGTGTATTAACTTTAGAGAATTTTTAGGCGATCATTCATATTTCACCTACAATACAATCTGAACATAAAAGGATCAGCATAGATCAGTAGTTGTGGTATTGAGTGTTTATGTTATGGTTCTCTAGTTCCCTCTGCTCCATGTGTCCCTATTCATTCATATATATATATATATATATAGTTTTTACATATATATATTTATATTCATTAAAGGTCATCTATTTTCATCTTACTATAAACTGTACTAATGTTTGTATAATTGACACACAGCGTTTCCTTGTATCATCTGAAAAACTCTTTTCAGCACAGTACTATATCAGTTATATTTGATTAATCTTATCGTGATCGATTGTCAATTGATGGCTGAGATTGTTACATTGTTTCATACTGGAGTCTATATGTTACGAGACATTCTCATTTTCTAATTCCTGTTATGCAGTCAAACTGGAACATTGAATCCTTTAATATTCAAAGAGGAATATTCAATTCTTATGTATATTTTTTTCTATATTTTTTTTTCTCTTTTGTCATTTTTATTATTAATGTGTGTTATCTCTGGTATTTCCTCCCTATAATAAATGTGGATATTTATTTATGTGAGTTTGAGACCTTAATTATGTCAGAAAGGTGAGCAGTTTATATATTTGTTAGTTTTGTTTTTTGATAGGTATTGCACATCCTTTCTTTTAAACAGCTGCACCTGTTTTCTTTAGAACCTTTTGATCAGCGCCATACTTGGATTTGTTTTTGATTGGTTTGCAAATGCGGATAGATTGATCCATCCATTGACTGTCCCCTCTTTCTGTGCAATGGGTGATAACTGTTTGGCCAACATGTGATTGCTCCATCCCAAGGAAATGTCATAGGTGCATAAGTCACTTCCATGATTGATTGCAGCAGGCAGGTGGAGATGGGATGCAGCATGGGATGGATGCAAGTCCAGGTGCTAATGATGATGGCTGCTGACCAGGCCTGCCAAGAGCCATGCTGGGCTGAGGTAAAAAGGGGGCATGGCCTATTCATGGGAGGCGTGGCCACGTCCCCTTAGGTGAAAAAATAAGTTTTGCAGGCGCAGTGAGCCCCCTCAGCCCAGTGCATAACCAGTGGGGGGCACGATCAGCTTGATCGCTCCCCCCACAGGCATACTAGACTACTGTGGCTGATATGTAGCAGCTGTGAGCAGTCTCCCAGTGCAACCCAGCACACAGCAGCATGCATTAATTATCATTTTCTTTGAAACAATTGTACCTGCTAATTCAAGGTCTTTCTTAAGCTCTCCACAAGTGGTATTTGGCTCTTGGACAACTCTACTGATAATTCTTTTCACTCCTCTGTCAGAAATCTTGCGAGGAGCACCTGGTCGTGGCCGGTTTATGGTGAAATTATGTTCTTTCCACCTCTGGCTTATGGCCCCAACAGTGCTCACTGGAACATTCAGAAGTTTAGAAATCCTTCTGTAACCAATGCCATCAGTATGTTTTGCAACAGTAAGGCTGCGAAGGTCATGAGAGAGCTCTTTGCTTTTACCCATCATGAGATGTTTCTTGTTTGACACCTTGGTAATGAGATACCTATTTATAGGCCATCAGTTGGGATTGAACCAGTTTATATTAATTTCCAGGATTGCTTTACAATTGCTGATAGATTTCAGCTGGGGTCTTGGCTTTCCATGCCTATTTGCACCTCCCTTTCTTCATGTGTTTAATACTTTTTCCCTGTGTCATTTCATATTATTACACATAACTAAATTTATGGACAGTTATGGTTTTATTTCTTTGCAAATGTGGATTGCATGAGCTGATGCTGACATTTGGTGAAAATTTCATTACAATAACCCCATTACAAATATATTTACTGAAAAAAATGTTGATATGTTCAATATTTATTTTACCCACTGTATGTATATACAGTCAGGTGCATAAATATTGGAACATTGACAGAATTTTCAGATTTTGTCCTCTATTCACCACCACAATGGCTTTGAAATGAAACAAACAAGATGTGCTTTAACTGCAGACTTTCAGATTTATTTTGAGGGTAATTACATCCAAATCAGGTGAACAGTGTAGGAATTACAATGGTTTCTATATGTGCCTCCCACTTTGTAAAGGGCCAAAAGTAATGGGACTATCAACTCAAAAGCTATTTCATGTACAGGTGTGGGCTATTCCCTCGTTATTTCATTATCAATTAAGCAGGTAAAAGGTGTGGAGTTGATTCTAGGTGTGACATTTGCATTTGGAATCAGTTGCTGTCAACTCTCAATATGAGATCCAAAGAGCTGTCACTATCAGTGAAGCAAGCCATCATTAGGCTGAAAAATCAAAACAAACCCATCAGAGAGATAGCAAAAACATTAGGTGTGGCCAAATCAACTGTTTGGAACATTCTTAAAAAGAAAGAATGCACCGGAGAGCTCAGCAACACCAAAAGACCCGGAAGACCACGAAAAATAACTGTGGTGGATGACAGAAGAATTATTTCCCTGGTGAAGAAAAATCCCTTCACAACAGTTGGCCAAATCAAGAACACTCTCCAGGAAGTAGGTGTATATGTGTCAAAGTCAACAATCAAGAGAAGACTTCACAAGAGTGAATATAGAGGGTTCACCACAAGATGTAAACCATTGGTGAGCCACAAAAACAGGAAGACCAGATTAGAGTTTGCCAAACAATATCTAAAAAAGCCATTACAGTTCTGGAACAACATCCTATGGACAGATGAGACAAAGATCAACTTGTACCAGAGTGATGGGAAGAGAAAAGTATGGAGAAGGAAAGAAATTGTTCATGATCCAAAACATACCACCTCATCAGTGAAGCATGGTGGTGGTAGTGTCATAGTGTGGGCATGTATGGCTGCCAATGGAACTGGTTCCCTTGTATTTATTGATGATGTGACTGCTGACAAAAGCAGCAGAATTAATTCTGAAGTGTTTTGGGCAATATTTAATGCTCATATTCAGTCAAATGCTTCAGAACTCATTGGACGGCGCGTCACAGTGCAGATGGACAATGACCCGAAGCATACTGCAAAAGCAGTATGTTGTCATATGTCCCCCTACTCCTTCTTCCCTTCTGTATTCTCTGCTTTTATTTGATAAATCACAATTAAAATTACTTTTTAACAAAAAATTGATAATTCTGTAAAACATATGAATAAAGATAAATAAAGAAATGAAGAATAAGAAAGATGTACAATACAAAATATTAAATAAGCTAAAATATAAAATGTTTTGTCAAAGAACTTACTGATAAATAATAAACAACTATTGAATAATAAAGTAAAAATAAAAAATATTGAATAATAAAATAAAAAATATTGAATAATAAAGTAAAAATTATATTTATCATCTATACAGTAATTATTATTTACCATTGATCATTTTAGAATTATTTATTAACTAAAATATTTAACCACTATTTTATTTTTTATGCTTTATTATTATTTTTTTTTTTAAACTTTTGTTATTTTATCTCCAAAATGTTTTCATACAGTATTCAGTCTGTAGTCTCTGAATTCATTACCACTTCAGCTACCACTCTTGGGGTATACACTGCATTTGTGCAGAGGAAAATAAAAAACAAAAAATACACTAATAAAATATAAAAAGAAATAGATTTGAAGAAATACTTTCTTTCAGTAAATAATTACATAAATAAATAAATTAAGCCTGTCTTCTGCTTTTCTCTTCAGAGATGGCAGTAGTACAATCTTAAATAGTCTTCTCCATTGAAGTTATCTCAAGCTGAGGGCTCATTAGTTAAACTCTTATTTTTGCTTGAGAAAGTCTTTTTTTACTATTCATAAATAGGCTCCCATAATGCGTACTGACCTTTGATCTATTTGTACTGCTACCATGACTAAGTCTCTACTTAGAAGTCAATGACATACTTAAATCATATGTGCAATAACGCATACAGTTGTGGTAGAAATTAAATATGCTGTATTACTATTATTATTACCTCTTAAAGCACAGTAAACTATAATTGATGTTCTATGGGGATGTTCTATGAGGATTCTCATTAAGTGCCTGTGAAAGCACAATTTCAAAGCCCATGTAAAGTAAGGACTAATTACATACACAAAGCAAAGTGTTTATTTATATTCTTATTCCACTGTATCCAACAAAAATCATAGACCGTCTTGGGTCTGTTGAATACAGATAAGGTGACTCTCTGTCATGAATCTTCCCAAAGAAAAGAGTCAATTTTACTGCTTTTTGTTTATGGAGCAGTCTCAGTTTGAACTAGTTTCAGCCCAGTTGTCTGTGATGGTCTCAAGCAGCACTCTTTAACCAGAGACCTTTCTCATTTTCATGTTGCTGGGTCATTAATTATCTATAACTACCTTAATTAGCCATGGTTATACAACCTGAGTCACCAGTGTTTATCAGAGTGCCCAGTACTAAATCACCAGCCTTTGAATCTCAATCTGTCCGAAAGGGTCCTTACTTTGAGTCTGTTACCTTATATCTAAAATATGTCCCCAGCTAGAGCTGCTTCAGAGCACTGTCCAACTAGACTCTACAAATGAGAGCATCTGTAGACCACCTTAGAGGGTTGGCCTAATGTGTCACGATTCTGACCAAAGAAAACTGCACTCAGTTTGAACTTTTTTCTGCTCAGTCTCAATCAACACTCTTTAAAGATCCCTCTCAGATTCCCATGTTGCTGGATCACTGATTGTTTTTATTCAATGTATCCGAACGTTGAATCCAGTATCCCGAACAGTCTGTCTCTTATTTGCATCTTGAATCTAAATCCTAAATCCTGTATATCCTGCATTGGATATGTCATGCTGAACATTCATGTATCTTTCGGCAAACGCTGATCCCTGCTGTATTACCTGTTATACTGTATTGGATATCTGCATCTTGTCTGTAGTACTTGGACTTTTACTTTTGTCTCTAGACCAGCGACTTCAGCCTTTGTTTCCTGTCTCAGCAAGACTTGCAAATATTTTCAATCCTGTTAATCTGTTTATCATTGCTTCCAGATGTGTCCAGATGTGCTTCCAGATGTGTTCAGCCTCTGAGGTCCATCCTCTGAACATCATATTATTATATTTGTTCCTGACTGCTTGGCACACCTCTTCACATATGATTTTGCAGATAAAGAACTTTTATTTAACCTCAATTTGTGGTATCCACTTGGAAGACATATCTCCCATTTCAGAAAGTGAGTCCAACACAGATGGACAAAAGTGGCTGCTGAAGAAGAAAGAAAGTCCATGCACAATAACCACACCTGGATACTCACTAAACTTGCAGCAGGGAGACATGCTGTAAATAAACATTTAAAGAAAAATGTAACACAGATGACACATCTGAATGGTACAAAACCTTTACATGGATACAAACATCACAGGCTGCAGAGGAAAAAATAGGTGTGATGGAACGAGCCTCAGCTGCTGAGAAGGTATGTTATAGTATAGCAACAGCTGCAGGCTGAGAACTGGAGGCACAGTAGGTGCTGCTGTTTCTTGATTTGTGACAGTTTACACTATTGCAGGATTCATTTATAATCCTCCATGTTATTAAATTAAGTTATTAAATGTTATCTGTTCTGTTCACAGCAAAGTTTATCTTCCCTGTGTGCTACTGCTTGTGCATATTCTGTAACAAGTCACTGCACGCCATCTACAGTAAAAAGGATTATTCTAGAGCAGATATCAGGTAGTACTGTATCTTCTAAACTAAATGACCCATGTTGTTATGTTGGCAATTATACTGTACATGCTTAGGTCTAGTAGATTTATATCGAAGCCACTTGTTTGAAAATTGACATGACTTTGACATGAAACTTTGCTGTTTTAAACTACAAAAAATAAGACTTTAGGAGCCAAATGTTATAGCACGCAATTTGCGGGAGCCATTTGTAAAGTGCAACAGAATATGCTGGCACTATATAAGTAAGGGCCTGATTCAGACCCACTCGCGAGCGGCTGTCCGCTCGCAAGTGGGTCGATGGTCTGCACTGCGCATGCGCACGACGGAGGGAGCTCCGTCGTGCGCATGCGCGAGATGCGACGAGCGAAGGACTTTCCTTCGCTCGTTGTGTCTGATCAAAGGAGGCGTGCTGTCGATGTTGATTGACAGCACGCCCCCTTTGGTGGGCGTGCCGGGGCGTGCCTCCCAGACGGGGGCATTCCCAAGGGAACGCCTACCGTCTGAAGCCGGCCCCACTGACATCACTAGTGATGTCAGTGGGAGTGATTTTGGCTCTCATAGAGCCAAAATCACTCTGGGCCTTGCGGTTGAGAAACTCAACCGCAGGCTTCGGCTCGCAGTGGCGATGGTCGCGATGGTCAAGACCATCGCGACCATCATCCTGCACGCTCATATATGCTGTGGGTGGTGACCCACAGCTATACGAGCGTCCAGGAGGACGCTCCATAATTATGGAGGTGGGCCCTGATTCAGAGCGAGCGCTCTGGTCAGAGCGTCCGGCTCTGAATCAGGGCCTAAGTGTTAATACTAATAATGACCAAGATGGTTTGCCTTTTCAAATTATACCTCTTTTCCACCAAAAACCTGGGTCCGACTTGGGTTTTGGACATGGTTCCAACCCAGGTCAGACCCCATTTACACTGCACCTGTTCACACTGAACTCAGGTCAGCCCTGCTAAACCTGTGAGGTCATATAAAGTGGGAGGTGAATGCTCCACAACCACCAATCAGCTAATTTAAGGAATGACCCAGGTCGGATAAGCCGGGTTGCACCATTTACACTGCACCATTACCCGAGTTCATCCTGGGTCCAACCCTGGTAGCTACAGTACCTGGGTTGGATTGTCAGGTCACTTGACCCAGGTTATTTTTCAAGGACCCTTTTACACTGAGCTGCGACCCGGGTAGACCCAGCTTAAACCCAGGTTTTTGCTCTGGTGTAAAAGGGGTATTAGTTGCCACTGTAAATCTAGTGACTATCTCACCTGAATCATTCCGGCTCCCGCAAATCGTGGGCTATTACATTTGGCCCTAGGGGTTAAACTATGTATTCCCCACTGATGCTAGCACAATTGAACATACAGTATATGTATATACCGTAGGAACAGTATATGTTCCTATATGAAATTTACCCTCAGAACTTATTAAATATTTAAATTTAAACAAATCAAGAGAAAAATGACCACACCATAATTCACTGAGGGGGTCATTCAGACCGGCTCGCGAGCAAAGGACACTCGCAAGCGGGTCGATGTTGCCCCACTGCGCATGCGCACGACGGAGGGAGCCCCGTCGTGCGCATGCGATAGACCCGGATAGCGACGGGCTCTCCGTCGCTCCGGGTCTCACACCAAAGGGGGCGTGCTGTCAATGTTGATTGACAGCACGCCCCCTTTGGTGGGCGTGCCGGGGGCGTGGCTGCCAGACGGAGGCATTCCCATGTGTGTCAGTGAGAATGATTTTGGCTCTGATAGAGCCAAAATCACTCCTGGGCTTGCGGCAGCGAGACTCTACCGCAGGGTCTCGTCACAAGCCCGATGGTCTTTGACCATCGCGATCATCTTTTTGGCCGCTCGCATATCCTGTGGGTGGTCAACTACAGCTATGCGAGCGGCCAGGAGGCTGCTCCATTTTCAGGTAGGAGGGCACTGATTCAGAGCGAGCGCTCTGGTCAGAGCGTTCAGCTCTGAATCAGGCCCTGAGGCCACACCCTGATCTGCACCAGCAACAACAACCTCATTTAGGGTGGCAAATAACACAAACTTGCACACATCAGTTAGAAGGTATGCATTTTTTTTATATCACGCACAATAAATGCAAAACAACAAAAATTAACCACAATTTATCACAAACTACAGTATGTTTTACAATTGTTACCATAGCTGAGACTCTTCTCTGTGACAGGTATACTGTTTAGTGTCTAATTCATCATCTAAAGCTTATAATTAGAACAAACAATTAATTTTTCTTATCATAATATTCTAATTATATCACCATCTCTCAAACGTTAAGGATCATGTTCGGCAGGAATTAATTGAAGCAGATTAATTAATGCTACAATTTGTCACAGACATGCCAGTTATTCTATTTTATATATAAAATACAATAAATATGTAATCAGTGTGTCATCCATTATGGTAATTGTTGTGTCTGCCTTTTAAGAAAGAAGCCTTTAACTCATCAGATTTCCACTGTCATAGAACATGGACAAAATACAGCTATACCAAATCATGCTAAGCTCTATAGTTTAACAGTTGCTGAAGTATAACTCCATCTCTGAGGGAAGGAAGTTTAGGACAAATGAGCAAAACTTACAGTATATTGCAAGAGACGTATGCTAATGAGATAAAAGCTGCAATCCTGTACGCAGCTGCTACAAGGCACAAATATGCAAATGCCAAGGATTGTAAAACCCCTTTCACACTACAAGCAACCCAGGCAGTGGCGTACCTCATCCAGTGCGGGTAGGGCTTGAATGCGCAAAGCCGTGCGCCGACAAACAAGGGGGGTGGCCTCGTCGTCAAGGGGCGTTGCATAACAGGAAGGGAGTATGGCTTTGCTCCCAAGCCCCTGTTTTTATCATTCATAGTTGGTGGTGGAGGGGGGTGCCGGAAGTGTGGACTGCCCTGTGTTCAGTGCTGACTCCCTCACTGTGTCGGGAGCCGAGTGCTCCACTTACTGCTACAGTGCAGCACCCAGCTCCTGTCACTGAGGGGGAGTCGGCACCTTGGTGTCACCCCTCAACGGGTGACACCCGGGTGCGGCCCGCACCCCCCTTGTGACGCCACTGAACCTGGGTTATTGCATGTGAGCGTGCAGCAACCCGGGTTACTGTGCAATTTGAAAAGGCCAGGTTGAAATAAGCCAGGTCGAGCATTTCAACCCTGGTAGTGAGCAGGGTTGAGCACAGGTTCAACTCGGTTTGACTGGGTAACCCGGGTCGATACGACCCAGGTCCTGTTCACTGCATAGGAAGAGATGACGCTTGGAGATGATCTCATCTCCAAGCGCCGGCTCAGCTTGTGATGGTGGTGGTGTCATCAACCCGGCAATAACCCGGGTCAGGCTGCCCATCTGAAAGGGGTCTCAGCTGAGTCGCACCAGGGATGGACGCGTGAACAAAATCCTGGGTGCAAATCTAAGCGTCTGCCAGTGATGTGCAGTGAGGTCAATGGCTGGCATAGGCACACATGGAAATGGGTCTGAGTGCTGGGAGCCTGGTCTCACCCCCTACTCACTGAAACTTTCCCCTCACTACACTAAGCTTCAGAGTCCATTAATTCTCCTACCTGCATCACTCTGTCTTCTCCGCTGTAGTGCTGACTGAGCTCTGATCTCTAAACACTGCAGTGCACTTCCTGGTCACATGACATACAAAGGGGTCCATCAGTGCTCAAGGCATGCCTCCCATACTCAGAGGCATGCCTCTATTAACTCTCTTTTTGTACAGCTTACTACCCGTGTCATGGCCCTGCCCCCCAGCTCTGCACACAGTATCTGACTATACAGAAGTGAAGCTGAGCTGTTGCTGCCTCATCTCTTGTCTCCCTACAGTCCCAGGGAGCTCCACAAAGCTGGTGAGTGTTAACTATAAAAATGATTACAATAAACAAAGTTATAAGTTATAATATATCTTATTTGTATTATTCTAACCATTTTTATATCAGATCTCAAAAGTATGCCTACCCTGGCTGCATGTCCCTGGCATGTGTGTACAAAGACATAGAATTGGTCATAGATTAGTCAATAGCCGGCCTTCTGAGTAACTCTGTGGTCGCACAGAATGGCAGCAGGAACTAAGTTGTATGGAGCCATTTTTACCATGTACAGGATCGCATCACAAGCAGAGGCACACCTCGAAAATGAATGCGAGTCATCTGCATCTGAATTGCCACCTCCCATCATGGAGTTCATTTACTTTTTAAATGTGTGCTTATTATAAAAATGTTTTTTTCATGACTAAGGGTCTGGTCTGATTCAGCTTAGTACATAATTGCAAAGTTGCACACAAGTAGCTTTGCAATTCCGTCTTTGAAATTATGGTAATGCAGCAAGAGGCATCACGTGTCCTGCATGCATTACTTACCCGAGCTGCGTTTACAATGCAGCATTGGGCAACCTGCAAGAACATCGGCCATCTAAATAAACCCACGGGGTCACGCAAGCTATCCGCCGCAGATGAAATTGGCCAGGAAATCTCCATCAGCCGATGTAGATCCTTGCTCTCCCCCCCCCCCCCCCTCCAACGGCGACACACCTCCTCAGTTTCAGGGAACGGAGGCCATCACCCCTCCTGCCCACAAATGGCAGCAGTCTGTCAATCACTGAAAGTCTGCTGTCGCTCAGCATGTGAACACGCAGGACCCGTACTGCACATGCACAGTACGGGTCCCCGAACATTGGGAATCTGCATTCAGCACTGCACTGCTGAATTAGGCCCTAAGTACACGTGCACTTGGTAAGTTTTTATTCAACTCTACTCTGAACCAGTCTTTCATAGAACAGAGAGGAGGTTTCACACACATAGATGTCTGATCTGTCTTGCAAAACAGACTGAAAGAGCACATGGGAGCATATTTACTAAAGGCCAATTTTGATTAATTTAAAATCGCACCTGCTGCCCCTGGCTCCCCCTTCTATAATATATTCCCTACTTTATGCCCGTTTAGCTTCACCCTCAACCTCAGCAAGAGTGCTGCTGGTGAAACTCCACTCATAACCGAAGGTAGGATAAAACTGAGCATTTCTTTATTTGGCAAGAGCAGCCAAGATCCACAATGCTACCTTTAGGCAACTTTAGGCAGCTGCCTAAGGGCGCTCGCCCCTGGAGGGTGCTGCTGAGTCTACCAAACAAAAAAGAAGGATGTCTCTGAAAGAGACATCCTTCTTTTACATTGCACTGCTGGTGGCTGCTGGTCTAATCAGTCGCAGCCACCAATATCTGTCCTGACTTCAAACTGCCAGTCTCTGTCATGGTGGCCCCTGGACTGTCAGCATCGGAGATTGTGTTCTGCTGCTGTCACTAAATGCTGAGGAGACCCAAGGAAAGGGAAGGGGTGGCCACCACACTGCCTGTATGTTCCATGTCACTAACTGCAGAGAGTGCAGCGCAGGGACGTGTGTGTTGGGGCAGATGTAGGGGTGGGGGGGTCAGAGGAGGTTCGGAGGGTTATATCAGAAGAACCTTCCTGGTTGTCAAACTGTATTTCTGACTTCAGTGAAATGGTACATGCAGGCAGTGTGGTGGCCACTCCTTCCATCTCCTCGGGTCTTCTCCTAACCTGGGAGATCCAGCCTGTCAATCCATACTACATGAAGAGCTGCTGTCACACTTGGTGAGGAATGGATAATTTATGTATGTATGTGTGTCTGTGCATGTGCAGTATGTGTATATGTATGTATGGGGGGCGATAAGGGCGATTGCCCCAATACAGAAAGTGCAGCTGCGCAAGCCTGCAGCGCTAGCGATGACAAAGGGAGGGAGAACGAAGAAGGAGAAGGTGCGCATCCGGACACCTCAAGTGCAAGCCAGCCTGGACATCGTGAAGAGAGGTAGGTAGTAATGCACAGGGGAGGGGGCACAGCATAAGGGGCATTACTGGGGGTACTGTATAGGGGCACAGTATAAGGGCACTACTGGGGGCTCAGCATAAGGGGCACTACTGTCTGGGGGCACTGCATAAGGGGAGCTCCTGGGGGTATTGTATAAGCGGCACTACTCAGGGCACTGCATAAGAACACTACTGGGGGTACTGTATAAGGGGCACTACTGGGGCACTGTATATATAAGGGCACTACTGGGGGCACAGCATAAGGGACACTGCAAAAGGGGAGCTCCTGTGGGTATTGTACAGTATATGGGGCACTGCATAAGAGCATTACTGGGGGTACTGTATAAGGGGCACTACTGGGGACACTGTATACGGGCACTGCATAAGGGGCGCTACTGGGGGTACTGTATAAGGGGCACTACTGTTAATGAATATTCAGTTTGTTTTATTTTTTAAAAAATTGTTGAAAATGGGAGGGGCAGAGTGGTAAGTGGGAGGAGTAATGAAAGGAGAGGGGTGGAGTCAGTGAAAATTCTTAACCCCCCCCCCCTAAAAGTAAAGTCTGGATCCGCCACTGTGTATGTGTGTATAGGTTTGTGTTTATGTAATGTATGTATGTGTATATAGGTGTGTGTCTGTGTATGTATGTGTGTGTATAGGTGTGTGTCTATGTATAATGTATGTGTATATAGGGGTTTGTCTGTGTATGTATGTGTGTGAGGGGAATGAGTTCTGAAAGGGTGAATGAATGCTTTAATGGATGCTGGGATGTGTGTGACATGACTGATTAATGGGTTAAACAGTGCTGGATGGAGGGTAGGTCTTAGGTGCTGAGTGGGGGTGTTAATGATGGGTGCTGTGTGCGAAGAGTTTTATATGAGCTGATAGAGTTGATGCAAGTGGGATAGTGAAATGATGATGGAATGGAGAGGAATAGGTTAATGGATTCCCTGTGGGGATTGGTGGGTTTATGAGGGAATGGCTTAATAGGGGGTTAATTCATGGATTCTTGAGGGGAAGGGTGATGGATGGGGGGGAATGTAATGGTTGATAAATGGGTGAGTGAGTAGCTAGGGGTAAATGGGGTGAAGGTGAATGGGCAAATTGGGTTCTCTGAGTATACAGCAATGTTTAATAGATTTACAGACAGGATGTGTAGGTTCATGCCAGGTTGGTTCAGCAGGGCGCTGCTCACTGCCCATCTTGCAGATGGAAATATGCACCGTAGCCCCTTTTGGAATGCCGTGCTGAGCTCTGAACGAGAGTCATTTGGATTGGAGGAAGGTAGTGCCGTGCTGCCTCCTATACTGAGACATCTGTTTTCTGCCTCCATGGCAATTTGGAGTATAAAGCCGCATACACGTTATCGTCTGCGACGGGAGCCGGCGGGGGTGCCAACACTGGAAAGTGTATACACACTAACCAATGTCGTCCACAATGAACAACGATATCCCCAGACTGAGTTGCATGTTCAGCCGACTGGGTATATCGTTAACGACCAGCAGAAGCGTGCATCATTGATCGTTCACTGCATACACACTGGACGATATGAATGATATGGACGATAACAATATCGTTGTCGTTCATAAAAATTGTCTAGTGTGTATGCCCCATAAATTTTGTGAATGTGGCACTGATGTCTGGTATCAGCATGTATTAAGGGCACAGCTATGTGACATACCCACTACGGCCCTAACTGTGTGGAGTTTGTATATTCTCCCTGTGCTTGCGTGGGTTTCCTCCGGGTACTCCGGTTTCCTCCCACACTCCAAAAATATACTGGTAGGTTAATTGGCTCCTAACAAAATTTCCCTAGTGTGTATGTGTGTTCGTGTACATGTGGTAGGGAATATAGATTGTAAGCTCCACTGGGGCAGGGATGAATGTGAATGGCTGAATATTCTCTGTAAAGCGCTGTCGAATATGTGTGCGCTATACAAATAACTGACAATAATAATAATAACAATAATAATATTATGTTTTGGGGGCACTGATATGTAGCATTTTACTATACAGAGGGCCTGATTCAGAGCCGCTCGCTCTGACAGAGCGCTTGTTCTGAATCAGGGCCGGGCTTTTTTTTTTTTGGAGCGGCCTCTTGGCCACTCGCATAGCTGTGGGTGACCACCCACAGCTATTGCGAGTGGCCAGGATGATGGTCGCGATGGTCACGACCTTGTGGTAGGGTCTCGTTCATCGCAAGCCCCAGAGAGCTCTAACAGAGCTGGAAGCTCTCCACTGACATCACTCGTGATGTCAGTGGGGTCGCCCCCAAACGGCAAGCGTTCCCAAGGGAATACCTCCGTTTGGGTAGCCACCCCCCTGGCGCGCCCACCAAACGAGACGAGCTGTCACTCAACATCGACAGCTCGCCCCCTTTGGTGCGAGACCCGGAGCGACGGATTGCCTGCCGCTAGCCGGGTCTCGCGCATGCACACGACGGAGCTGGCTCCGTCGTGTGCATGCGCTGTGGGCCACCATCAACCTGGTTGCGAGCACTCAGCACTTGCAACTGGGTCTGAATCAGGCCCAGAGTGTACACACAAATGTTGTTCCCAAAGTTTGGTTAAAAGCATGTGAGGTTTTATCTAGATTGCTGGGGGGAGCAGGGGTGGTAAGGTGAATCATTGCCTAGGGCACCCAGAAATCTTGCACTGGCTCTAATTGCATGACCTCCTCAACACAATGTAGGGTGGTCTTGCAGTGCTAGTGACAGCTTGCTCCACGCCATATCAGCCTATTACCGTAGCTGCTTTTTTCTCACACCTCCATAGGCTGCAAGCGGAAATCAGCCTCTGCAGACACATCAAGCAAAGCCGTCAGAAGCTGTTCCCACTTTCCAGACAAGTCGCCTTTTTGAAACTTAGGGGTATATTTACTAAATTGCTGGTTTTTAGAAAGTGGAGTTGTTGCCCATAGCAGCCAGATTCTACTTATCATTTATCTAGCAGCTTCTAGAAGATAATAGCTAGAATCTGATTGGTTGCTATGGGCAACACCTCCACTTCTAAAAACAAGCACTTTAGTAAATATATCCCTGAGAACAGGGATGGGCAACCTCTTGCCTGGGAGCCTTATAAGACCCACAGAATCATTTGGTCTGGCCCTCGGTGAATGGCACACTTCAGTCAGAATCTATGCAGCAGTGCCACCTGTAGTGTCCTTAGGATGCTTCAGATGGTCACATGGCCCTAACAGCTCCCCGATGCATCCTCAGGTGATTGTGGCCCCGCCCCTGTGTGACATCATACGTAGGGGGCATGACCGGAACCAGGCCTGCAAATAATGTTATATTTATCAAAATGGCCCTTAGCAGAAAAAAGGTTCCCCATCCCTACCATAGAGGGTTGCCACTAATATGTATCAGATAACTCATCACTGATTTAGATAATCTATTGTATTTAGCAAATCTTTTTTTTAACTCTTTGGCATCTAAACAGCTAAATAGAAAATATAGTATGTATAGCCCAACATGCAGATACCTGTAAAACTCTTTGTTCAAGTTTTATGATAAGAATGGCATTTCCACAAACATACTCTTTGAAGCTTATCTGTGCCAAGAGAGAGATTCAAAAAGTATTGATGACCAATTTACTGTACATCACTGGCATCACTAGGGGAGTGCGTAGGGTGCGGGCCGCACTGGATGACACCATCCGAGGGGGTGACACCAAAATAGCAGAGCTGCTCTGCTATTTTGGTGTCACCCCGTCAGATGGTGTCACCGTGACATGGAGACAGGCAGGGAGAGATTGTGGGCTTCCCCAGCAGCTGCAGGAGTGCTGGGGAAGCCCAGTGTGTGCAGAGAACGGGAGGTGGTAACGCCCCTAATATCAACACACATATGGGGGCGTGGCTTCACAGCTCATGGCCACACCCCTTCCAGCGAAGCCACACACCCTTTCGAGCGCGCCTCCGGTGCGCACAGCAATTAAGTCCTGCCGCACCGGGTGTCACAGAGGTAAGTGACGCCTCTGCTGTACATGCCAATCTATCACCTCTAAATATGGACTCCTTCCTAAAACACACTTATATGGCCAAGCTTTTGTTTAGCTCAACTGCCACTTGCTCAACTCATAAACAGATATATTAGTTAGCTGAAGGTGCCTGGTACAGATATATACGTATATTTGGAATTACTTAACCAAACAACTGAAAAAGTGTTTTGGTGCTTGCAGTTAAATATTATATTCCAGCGCCTCTTCTGTAGCACCTCGTCACAATCTTTCCGCTGTATATTGTAATTGCTAGCTGATATTCATTATAGTTCTCTTCCCAATTTTACCACAGTTTGGCAGAGGGAAACGGGTCTCACCATTTCTTATATAGGCAGTGGGAAAAAATGTTTCTTTATACTCAAGTATCCGTGATTGAGATGCATTTTAAATTTCTCACCAGATGATATAGGTGTCCAAGTGCTTTGTGTAAAATGTTCCCGGGTCTTCCCAACTCCTGTTGGCGCTGTGGAGATACACCAGGGTCCCCCTTTCATATTTGGTGGACTTGTCCTAAGTTCGGGAGTCCTGGAATATGATTATTCAGATCACTAGGGTGGTTGTTGGAGACTGGGCACCGGCTAACCCTGGTTCCTGGTTGCTTAACTTACCTATCTCGATTTAAACATTTTGTCAATGCAGCAAAAGCGATCATCTCGGTTTATTGGAGGGCCCACCACCCCCCTCCGATATCTGCTTGGTTTCATAGATCTTCCATGTCCATGTACATATTTATTCTATCTCCTTCCTGCCGGGATAGACAAAAGGAGTGTACCACCACGTGGTTTACCTGGCTGGAATATAAAGAATCTACTGAATATCCAATGTTAACTATGGTCTTGGTGATTAATTTCCCACTTATCAGACCAACATGAAAGGGCTTGCCAAGATCGCTCTTGCCCCAGTCACCCTGGTAGCTTGGAATGAATGGCAGCAGTTATAGGGATAAGTTGGGTAAGTATTAACATCAGTTGGTATAGCAGTTTGTATGGGGCTATGATCAGGCGGGTCACTCTAAGGCATCCATTTCATTGGCTCTCTTGGGGATCAAGTATTTATCTAATTTTCACGGTGTCCCTGTCTTTTTTGTTGTTTAAAGCATCACAAAGGAGTCGTTGGTTGTTGGGTCAAAATCTAATTCTGCTCAAGCCAAACCAATGGAAAATTCACATTAAGGAGAGAGTCACACTGGTGCATAGATGAGACCTCACAGCCAGCATAAGGAAGCAGATGGGTCTCTTCGCTAACTAGTAAACCTGGTAAGGTAATGCTCCTTCCAAACATACTTTCTCACAGTGCATGGCCCACCAGAGTTGAACTGCAAAGTATACATACAATAGGGCAACTTAGGTTCTGCCTGTACTGGAGCAGAACATCCTCCTTTATATACCTCTGCAGCATTCCACCCACTGCCTACTCTCTCATCCTGCCATTCACTGCAGCTGCAGAAGCGATCCAGTGGAGCAGGTACTGCAGCTTATCCTTTCCTCTTTAATAGGCTATATTTTATAGTACCATGTAATATCTTTATGAATTCAGAATTGATGTCCCACTGCTGTGTCCATTTCTGCTTGAACTGTTAAGATTGCTGACATATAACTACACAAGTTAATGGCTTATTATTACATAATTGTATTGAAATGCTTTCCTATGTGGCCACATTACTGCAATACTGCTTGGACTGCAATGTGGTTGTACCTTATACGGATTTATGAGAACAGATTGTGTCAACTTAATTATTATTGAACCTTTATGCAGATTCAGCAGTAAGGTATACTTTGTGTTTATTGATTTGATACAGAATTTATCTGTACTTCTATGTTTCAGACACATTGTAGAGTACAATTGTTTTGCTTCAGTTTTGATATCACACTGATGTAAAGTAAAACTGTCAATTATTCCCTTTATATTATGTACACATGTGGTAACCCACCAGGTTTACATAATTATCTCTCTCTCTCTCTCTAATTACTGTATAATGATCTAAAATTCTGGTGCCAGCCACATACTGTAATAAATAATCTTCATTATGGGTTTAACTTATATATTATGATGGATATTTGTATTTTACAATCTGGTGTGGTTTTTTGAACATGCATGTCACCCCTCCCAAAGAGCGGAGGTGGTGTTGCCTGGCCAACTCGGGCTGTGGTGCCATGCTGGGGCTTGTGGCAGGGGCTCTCCTATCTGTGCCAGTATAGGGATCCCTGCCCATGCTATGTCTAGAGAGACATTAGTGAAGAGACATTAGTGAAAACCTTGAGTAAAACAGGTGAGCCTTGAGTCTGTTTTTGAAGGTTTCTAGAGTGGAGGCCTCTCGAACTTTGTGGGGAAGTGAGTTCCATAGAGTCGGAGCCACAAAGCTAAAAGCTTGTCACCTAGATAAATTCAGGGATATTCTAGGTACTGCTAATAGTCCTTCATCTACAGATTGCAGGAAACGAGTAGGGCAGTAAGGAATCAGAAGCTGCTTCAGGGACCTTGGGTTCTGGTTATGTAGGGCTTTGAAAGTCAGTAAGACAATCTTGACATAGATTTTCCATCTTACAGGCAGCCAGTGAAGGAAGTAGAGAATGGGTGTTATGTGGCTGGAACAGGGCTGGCAGCTGCACTATGTATCAGCTGCAAGCAGTGCAATTATTTTGCTGGGAGACCCAGGTTGTGGGCATTGCAGTAGTCTAAGCGTGATGATACAAATGCATGTATGACTTTAGGCAGATCCTCTGAGGGAATTAAGTGCTTGATTTTGGCTATTTTCCTCAAATGAAAGAGTGGAGCTGCATACACACGTAACGAAAAGCATTGAAAAAAATTGCACGTAACTAAAATAATGAATGATTTTTTCAACGATGGACGAAATTGTTAAAATGTAAATGAAGAATACTTAGCAAATCATTTAATTGGTCCATTTTTAAAAAAAGGTTTGGCAAAATGTGTAAATGGTTGAGGAAGGTGGGAGGGGCTATCCTGACAGGATAAAAAGGTGTTGGCCATTTTAAGAGTCTGCATTTATGCTCTGTGGCTAGTTTGGTGTGGTTTACACCTGCTCAACGTTGTTGCATAGCTATTTTGCTTAGCTTTGTTTATGGCTTGCCCTTTAACAAAGTGCGTTCTTTGTGCTTCTGTGATGAATCCCATAAGTCAGAGTGTTCTGGTGGTTTATGCTGCAGTTGTCATGTTGTCTTGCAGGAGCAGGTATGAGAGGAGGAGGAGAAGGCCTCGTTCCTGTTGGACAAAGGAGTGGCTATTGCGGAGGGAGACCATGTCGCATTTGCCCCTCTTGATGGATGTACATGAGAATAATCCTGATCATTTCAGGAATTTCTTGCGTATGGACGGGAGACTTTCCAGGAATTGTTGAGGCTTGTAACCCCTATCATCCAGAGGCAGGAGACAGCCATGCGGAGGTCTATAGCTGCTGAGGAGAGGCTTGTGGCTAACCTTTGCTACATAGCGACAGGAAGATCCCTGGCAGATCTAAAGTTTGGGACGTTGATTTCCCAGGCTTTGGGACTGATTATTCCGAAGACCTGTATGGCTATATACAGGGCCTTGAAGCCTTATTATTTTAAGATATTAGTATTTTTGGTCTTTAAAACGTATTTGCATTGTTCTAAAAACTCACAATGTTTAAATGTTTTCTATGTTGTCATTAATCATTAGGGTTTAATGTATTGGTTACATGGAGCATTTGTAAAGTGTATAAATCTCTCTTTGGCTTCTGTCCAAACTAAATTAGGTATTGTAAATTTGTTTGCAGGGGTTAAATTTTTAAGCGATGATGTAATTTTCACCTGCCTTACCTATACCCATATAGGTTTTTTTTTTTTTTTAGGGGAGGTGTTAAAAGTTTTGGAACCAAAAATTTAATAAATTTACATCACTGTTTAGGTTGTTTCTAAAACTGTAGAATTGGTGTTTAGGGGTGCAGAGTTTTGAAACCTACACTGCAGCCTTTACAAAGTCCCCTTAAAGTAATCAGTGTAAATTAATTTAGAAAAAGTCCCTTAGGACACGCCTTTTAAATATTGTTTAATTATGTGTTTTTTATTATTTTTAAAAAAAACAAGGCTAAACTTCAAAAATATTAAAACGTAGACCGGGGGGAAGGGGGGCAAATTGTGCAAGAGGTGTTTTGTGGATTGCAGATGATTGTGGCAGCTACAATATTTTTTTTACTTTTGTTAAATCAATTATGGTTCAAAATATATGCTTGCACTCATTTTCATGTATCCAAAATATGAGAAGTAATTTCTGTCTGCCTAATCAATAGAGATATGTTAATCTTCAGCCCTTGTTCACAGGTGCAGTGATGCACCTTGCACGCCTATTTTAAAACGATTACCTTCAGCAGCCAAACAAAGGGATACTCGTAGTTATCCCCCATGTCAGAACATGTTTACGGTGGTGCAAAGAATAGATCCCCTAAATTTTAACACACTTTAGTAAATTAGTTTTTTACAGGGTACAGTTAGCACCGCATATTAATTGCATAGTGTGAAAAGCCGCTACGCACCCGATACTTTAGCCCTGGGAAATCCTACCATGATGCTGCAACGTGCCACCTATAGAGATTTCTTATGCAAGCTCAATATGGCTGAAGTGGCATACTGCCTTATTTTTGCCTAGAGATAGCAGTGTTTTTTTCCCTTCTCAATCTAGGGCAAATATATGTTTAGTTGAAGAATTACACGTGTATTATTATATGTCTTTTAAAATCTACTAGCATCGAACCAACAAATAATGGGTGCCATTAAAATGTATTTGTCGTCATGATAATTAATGAGCGGACAGTTTTGATATTCAATTGTTCTTGGCTCTCATTATTTATCGGCCTCATTGACGCCATATGAGACGAGATTTAGCCATCTAAGGCGTTTATTTGAATTAAGGCGGCATGACTGCAGGAAGCACTCTAACCAGGGTGTTTCCCTGACATTTCTGCTCCCACCCTCCTGAGTGCGTGCATAAATGCCGACGCCGGTGGCTATTGCGCCCTGACAGCGCAACAATTGAATTGCTCTGTCGGGCGTGTTTTTTAAAACTGCACCGGCCAAACATTTGAATTGCCCCTTCTATAAGTAAATCAAAACACCCCCCCATTTGCACATAGGGGCATAGTCCCCATGTAGTAATTTCATTAAAACATATTTAATTATGTGTGTGTCACATAATTACTAAACTGACCTCTACTAATGTGTTTTTGAACTGGAAATTGACATTGGAATTTTGATTTGTTGCCTAAATTTCAAGGAGTTTGTAATGTTTGCAAGTGTTTTTTTACTTTGTTAACATTTGTATTAATTTTTTTGTTTGTTTCATTTCATTAACAGTTTCCAACTTCGGGAGCGGAATGACAGGCTGTTGCTTCTGATTTCAATTTGAAATGGAATTTTCCAAATTGCGGGGGAGCCATAGATGGCAAACATATCAGAATCACCCCCCAAGCAAATCAGGCTCTTTATATTATAACTATAAGGGCTTCTCCAGTATCGTCCTAATGGCTGTAGTTAATGCACATTTGGAGTTCCTATTTGTCGATGTTGGCAAAAACGGTCGGTCTTCTGATGGGGGTTCTTTCCGGAACACCAAGTTTTATGAACGGTTCATTAACAAGACCCTCCAGCTGCCCCCCCCCAGGATCTGTGCGCTCATGGACTTGGGTTCGTGTTTGTGGCCGATGAGGCCTTTGCCTTAGGACAACATGTATTAAAGCCCTTTCCACAAAGAACTCTAACCAACGATAGGCGAATATTTAACTATTGTCTATCCTGGGCACGCAGATGCATAGAGAATGCCTTTGGACTGCTAGCTAACCAATTTCGAGTATTTCATACCTCTATCATCCTCCGGATTGAAAAATGAATTCAGTTCTTTTAGCATGCAGTGGATGGAACGGAGCAAATTGTTGAAAATCTGTACTCCTGCTGGCAAACAGATTAGAGACAAATTTGTAACTTTTTTTAATGGGGAAGGTACCGTTCCCTGGCAAGAAGGCCATATTAGTTAAAAAAATGATAATCTTCAAAAGAAAGAAGAGTCATTATATAAGTATCATGCAAAATTTTGAAAATAAAAATGTTCATTTAATTGTTTTCATGTTGTCATATCATTTTGCCTTAGGAAATTATAAGTTTGTACATTATACTACCTTCTGCTGCCTACTCCTACAATTTTCACCTTCACATCCTCAAGTATAAATTATTCCATGTCTTACCTGGCTACCATGTGTTACCTGTGTACCATGTGTTGCCTGGGTACCCTGTGTACCATGTGTTACCTGGGTACCCTGTGTACCATGTGTTACCTGGGTACCCTGTGTATCATGTGTTACTTGGGTACCATGTGTACCATGTGTTACCTGGGTACCCTGTGTACCATGTGTTACCTTGGTACCCTGTGTACCATGTGTTACCTGGGTACCTTGTGTTACCTGGGTACCTTTTTTACCTGTGTACCATCTGTACCATGTGTTACCTGGGTACCAAGTGTACCATGTGTTACATGGGTACCCTGTGTACCATGTGTTACCTGGGTACCCTGTGTACCATGTGTTACTTGGGTACCATGTGTACCATGTGTTACCTGGGTACCCTGTGTACCATGTGTTACCTGGGTACCCTGTGTACCATGTGTTACCTGGGTACCTTGTGTTACCTGGGTACCTTTTTTACCTGTGTACCATGTGTACCATGTGTTACCTGGGTACAAAGTGTACCATGTGTTACATGGGTACCCTGTGTACCATGTGTTACCTGGGTACCCTGTGTACCATGTGTTACCTGGGTACCCTGTGTACCATGTGTTACCTGGGTACCATGTGTTACTTGGGTACCCTGTGTAAAATGTGTTACCTGGGTACCCTGTGTACCATGTGTTACCTGGGTACTATGTGTTACCTGTGTACCATGTGTTACTTGGGTACCCTGGGTACCATGTGTTACTTGGGTACCATGTGTACATGTGTACATGTGTTACCTGGGTACCCTGTGTACCATGTGTTACCTGGGTACCCTGTGTACCATGTGTTACCTGTGTACCATGTGTTACTTGGGTACCCTGTGTACCATGTGTTACCTGGGTACCATGTGTACCATGTGTTACCTGGGTACCCTGTGTACCATGTGTTACCTGGGTACCCTGTGTTACCTGAGCACCCTGTGTACCATGTGTTACCTGGGTACCATGTTTACCATGTGTTTCCTGGGTACTATGTGTTACCTGGGTACCATGTGTACCATGTATTACCTGAGTACCATGTGTTACCTGGGTACCATGTGTACCATGTGTTACCTGGGTACCTTGTGTTACCTGGATACCATGTGTTACCTGGGTACCCTGGGTGCCATGTGTTACATGTGTATTTCCCTAAATAATGTTTTTTTGGGTTTTAAAAAAGAGACAAAGAGGTTTTTCGGGGTTGCATTTTTTAGTAAATATTACTGCAAACTACCGTAACAGGAATTCTAGACAGGATTCCAAATAATATACAGAGAATATGAGTGCCCTTAACATATGTGCTACTCAGATTGGAAGAACCAGACACATGAGAAATTACACATGTATTGCAGAAACTGAAATGCAAACAGCAGACATAGATTTGTGAAGCAAAAAAAAATAATTTCCGAACAGTGGGCCTACTTCAGAGCCGCTCGCAAGCGACTCGATGTTTGGGCCCTGCACATGTGCCACGTCCGGCGTGCGCATGCGCGAACCCCAACGAGCGACTGAGTTTCAGTCACTGCTGGGCTCGCTACAAGACGGGGCGGCTGTCGATGGTGAATGACAGCTTGCCCCGTTTTGTAGGCAGGTAGGGGGGTGGCTGCCGTTTGTAGGAGGACCTACTGACATCACTAGTGATGTCAGTAGTGGACTTCCTGCTCTATTAGAGCAGGGAGTCCACTTGGGCTTGCGGCAGCCGAGACCCTACCCCAGGGTCGCAAGCCCAATGGTCGCGATAATCGCGACAGTCTCCAGCCCGCTCGCACAAGCTGTGGGTGGACACCCACAGCTTTGCAAATGGCCTGGAGGAAAAATAAATAAATAAAATAAAACGCCCACAGACCCTGCGAGCTGTCTGCGGCAGCGAGCGGATCTGACTCAAGGCCAGTGTACGAGGCAAATACAACAAAAACTCATACATCCCAGAGCCAGGATAAACGAGTGTGAGAAACAGGCTTTATGATATCATGATATAGTCAATAATCATCTCAAAGAAAGAGCTGGAGATAGAGGAGGGAAAAATTCCATAAACTTAGCAAAATTCAAAAACTGACAATCCAAAAAATAATAAAAAAATGTCAATATTCATCATCGGAATGAAGCACTGCCTGAGTACTGTGCCAAACTGAGTGGACAGTACTCATTGATGGCCCAGGTTGGTTGGAAGGGGGAGCAGTGGAACCCGACACATAATGGGGCTGATATTGATATGGAGGATTTTGGTGATACGTCTGGAGGAGTAGCAAAGGTTGGATAAGCTGGCGGCAGTAGCTGTTGGCCTGTATATGGGTTTAGTGTCGTGTTTTCTTCGAGTTGATCGACCAACCCATGACACGCTGCCTCATATACCACCCGTTTAAAGTTCATCCTCTTCCTCTGTCCATCCTGACCACGAGGATTTAGCAGCTGCCTTGCCACCTGGCCTCCTCCTCTTTGCCGGTGGCTGTGAGGCTTCGTCAGAAGCTGCTTGGGCGGTTGGTAGCACCCCGCTGCTCTCCCCATGGTCAATGAGCTCGCTGGTTGGAAAGCCAACATCAACTTCCGTAGCAAGGAACTATGAAAAATACAAAAAGAAAATGAGCCCCCAAAAATTTTGTTTTTAAAAAAAAAAAAAAAACAAAGATTAATATAAAAAAAAAACATTTAAATGTAGCCACCACTGTTCAGAAATGAGAAAACTTACAGTATGCTGGCTCTCCGATTCCTCTGGAGGAACCTCCAAGTCCTCGTCCAGCGAACTCACTGATGGCATCTCTGGCTCTTTCTCCACGACAAAGCTGAATAGAACATAATACCATAAATATGGTTTCTCGTCTGTCCCTGCTCCGGAATGCATGGAGTTCATGTATTTGTTATGTTCCCTCGTAAACCCTGTTCGGAAATTATTTATTTTTTGCTTCACAGAAGCTATGTCTGCCTTTGCATCATGGCTTCTGACAACATGAGCAATTTCTCATATGTCTGGTTCTTCTTATTCCGATCTGAGTGGGACTTGAGGTGTAAGTTCCACAGGCACTAATTTTCTCTGTATAATTCGATTAATCCTGTCCAGAATTCACAGTTTGCTGCCATTGCTGTTTTGAATGAAAAAAAAAACATATTATTAAAGTGCCGTTCACGATGCTTTTGAAGGCATATTCAATTTAGAGATAAAATACAGTCCTTTTCACATGTGGGACTATGGAATGTGTCCCTTTCGTTAAACTAAAATGCGGGGTGAAATTAATAACTTCAAAGTGGGTAAAAACCAGGTTTAAACATAGAAAAAAAAACTTTGTAAAATAATGTGCTGTATTAAATTGGTATTGGATGAAAAACGACGTGGGGGTCCCCCATATTTAGCCAAACCAGCAGCAGGCTTTTCAGAACCAGTTCTGGTTTCCAAAATACGTGGGAGAAATGATGTAGGGGTCCCCCATATTTAGCACATCCAGCACTGGGCTCTGATCCGGTCCTGGTTCAGGAAATACAGGTGGAAAAAATGAGTAGGGTTCCCCTGTAATTTCCAGAACCAGCACCAGACTTTTGCTAGCAGGGGACTGATGCCGCAGCCAGGGGAGCCCTCTCACCGGGCCCCCCAGCCACAGCATCAGCTCTGACCGCTAGTCAGCCCAGGACGGGCATCCCTGGGGAGCTGGAGACTTCCCCAATAAAGGGTTCCCCCTCTACAGGGCACCCCAGGTCCAGGCTAATATCCCGGGGCTATCTCCAGCACCCCTGGGCAGTGGGTGCCGGGTTGATTGTGTAAAGTGTGGTGCAAGTTAAATTTAAAAGTGTACTATTGCTATGGAACTACAGCTCCAAGCAAGGCTAGCCCACATGCTGGTAGTTGGGGAACCACAAATATCAGCATGCAGGGCATTACGGGCATGCTGATACTTGTAGGTCCACAGTAAAACCAATATGGTTAAAAAAAACAACATTTTAAAAATCTTTTTATTGCAAACAACATACACATGCAGACATGCACACACAATATCACATGCCTCCTCCACCACAACACATTGCGTAGCACACCTATTCCCCCAGCACAGCAGCACCTCCACATTGCATGTCACGCCTATTACCCCAGCACAGCAACACCACCATAATTGCATGGCATGCCTATTCCCCCTGCACACCAGCACCCCCGCATTGCTGCCACATTCTCTCCCTCCCCCCCCAATGCAGGCACATTCTCTCCCTCTCCCTCCCCCCCATTGCTGGCACATTCTGTCCCTCTCCTCCCCCCCCCCCTGCATTGCTGCCACATTCTGTCCCTCTCCCATTGGACCACCCCCTCCGGATTGCTGCCACATTCTGTACATCACCCCCCCCCCCCGCATTGCTACCATATTCAGTCCCTCTCCCTCCACCCACCCCCAATGCATGTCAGGCATAAACACACACCCTTTTATAGGTAGCTATATGCGCCCCTCAACATTGGTGGTCAGTGCGGGGAGGGGGAGTTGGTTACTTACCTTTGGAAGAAGCTTGTCTGGGTTTCCGTGTCAATGTGGCGTCTGTAGCCTCTGCAAGCGCGGGAATGACTGGAGTCCGGTGGGGAGTGTGGTGGGAGGTTCCTCGTTCTTCGTTCATCATTCATTCTGCCAAACATGAACGATTTTCTGAACGAAAATCGTTATGTAGGACAAACAGAATGGACTATGAACGAAAACTACAAACTACAAATGGAAGAGGGCTTGGGCGATATTCGTTCATTGTTCAGTCAAAAAATTATTTTTAAAACGATTCAACGATAACGACGTCGTTATAGTTAAATCGGTCAGAAAATCGTTACGTGTGTACGCACCTTGAGAGGATTTGATTTTGGCTGATAACTGATGTCTAAGTGTCAAGCCACCATCCAGGACAACACCGAGATTCTGCACATGTTTAATGTTTTTAAATCTGAACCCCAAGTGTAAGTCCAGTTGGTAGGTTATGCTGTACTTTTAATTAATTAGGTTATAATATAATAGATGGGATATCAAAAAATCACCTACAGTGTCTGTTATACCTGCAAATAAAAATAAGAAATCAACAGGACCCATGACTATTATATCAGTATATTGGACCAGACATTCATAGGAGCCCTGGCCATTTAAACAAATGAAAGTTTAAATAACAAAATACAGGGCAGTGCTAGGTTACCCCCTCCAAGTCCCCACACTTCACTCCCTGAGATCCCACTAGCTCTTTAAAGTGTGGAGTGGGTGCCCTTGCTCGCAACAGCAAAGCATGGAGCCTTGGGGGCTACAGGAACATTGCAGGAACCCTACCTATGTTTTGCTATGAGGCTTGGTGACAGGGCCGTATTTACAATGGGTGCAGGGTGTGCAGGGCACACGGGCCCCTGGGTTCAGGGGGGGGGCCGCACCGTACACCCTGCACCCATATTATACTTACATCTCCTGAGTCCCACGTCGGCGACGGTGTCTGTCGTCGTTTGCGCATGTGTAGTGCAGGGAAAATGGCCACCATGGCCATTTTCTCAGAGACCTGCGCATGCGCTATAGACTCTGGGCACACTCTAGTGCCCAGAGTCTATAAGTGCAGCGCTGGCCATGCACCGCTCAGTGCTCTGCCGGACGGAGAGGAGGAGGCCCGTGATGGAGACTGCACACGGGCCCCCTCCCCTCTAGAAAAGCCCCTGCTTGGTGAAGAACAGTTCCGCAGCTTTAACAGGTTTTTAAAACAAACATGTAAACCTATAGATTGCGATACTTTATGCCAAAGCAATATGATAAAAAGATGTTTTATTTTATGACATCAGAAATAAATGAAAACATTAAAGTAATAAATTAAAGTAAGAACAATGACAAATAATCTGGATGAAAGCAATCTACGTTCCTTTATCATCAACATATAACTATAGTCACCTGAAGAGATAAATAAGCCTGTATGAAAATACAAACATGTCAGCATAAAATCATTCCATTAAGAAAGCAAAATAGATACAAGTCTCTAAATTACAGCGTCATGGTGGTCAGTGTGAGCTTATCACTAATGGAAGATTGATGCTTTAACATTAATTTAAAAATGTGATCACGCTACCAGCAGCTAAGTGCCTCTCACATTAGTTATTGATGAACCGCTTTTCTAAGAAATATTTCCCTTAAGATGATGGTATTATTGAAAGATATACCTTCAGGTTATATTACATGGCTGTCAGCTGTATAATTTAACTGATTCTAATCAAGGCCGGACCAAGGGGAAGGAGGGGCGACAGAGGCTGTTACCCCGGAACTCCTACAAACAGGGGGGCCTTCAAGAACAGCACCTGTCTGACGCTGACGAGTGGACTCGGGAGCCACTCTGCGCCGTGGGCCCGATTCAGACCCGCTCGCTAGATGCGTTCGCACGCAGCCAAAGTATGCAAATCCCGCGATCGCACGGCAAGGCATTAGCACGCCCACTATGTCTTGGCGTGCAATCACGGTGTGTATTTAGACACCCACCAGCCTGTCTTAAGACGCCCACTTTCCTTTAGCGATATGCATCATCTCCAGGTAGTGTATGCAACAATCGGTAACATCGAGTAACATCGGATCCATTCGCAGCATTTGTGGCTGACCATACCCTACCGCAAGCACTGTGAGGGCTTCAGTGTTTAATTCACACATGTGACGTGTATTATGATGCTGCGTCTTAATTGTGCATGCCTCTGAAACAGCGTTTAGACGCTCAGACACGCCTGCGTTCGCACCACCACACCCCCGTTTCCATCGACCATCCCCTGTCACCACCCACATACGGCTCGTCCTGTCACTCATTCTAGCGAGGTGGCTATGCGCTGCGCGAACACTTCCCGATCGCATGGACTAGTTCGCGCACACGCACTGCATCTTATACACATGCACACACTGCAAACATCGACAGGCTATGTGCAAACGCAGCCTAGCGAATGGGTCTGAATCAGGCCCTGTATGCCCAGTGCTTGCAGAACACAGAGCCAGAAGCATTCAAGAGGAGCCGGCCGCAGCAAGTGAGTACTCAGGGGCACTGAGAGGGGGGGCACTGTATACCATACAGGGAGGGTACCATGTGGCATATGGGGGGTACCATGTGGCATATACATTGGCACTGTGGGGCAAGGTGTCTATTTCATTGAACGGGACTCCCACAATTTAGTTGCCCTGGGACTCCACAAGCCGTAATCTGGCCATGATTCTAATAGGCTATGGATGCTAACAGCTAGCAGTCTCAGAATAACTGTTTATGACCGGTTTTATGTGAAACATTTTCCGGAAGATTAATTTTTTTGTTGATAAGTTTTTTACTTATGAGGTACATTCAAGATTCATCAGTTTCCCCATTTTACATTAGATTTATGTACAGTAGTCAGCCAGCAATGATCAGCTTTAACACTGAAGGGGATATGTATACAATCTTCTAGAGTGATAAAGTATAGAAGTTGCCCAAAGCAACCAATCAGCTTCCAGCTACTATTTATCTAGCACAGTATATGAAATGACAGTTATAATCGGATTGCTTGCTATGGGCAACTTCTCCACTTTATCTGTATTGAAGGTATATGCAGGGGTGGAACTACCTTAGGAGCAGCCGGTTCACTGCACCGGGGCCAGCCGCAATATAGGGGTCCACACTGCCTGTATGGCAGGTGCAGTGCAGCTGCTTGCCAGGCAGCCATCAAGGCTGTGACTGAACCGGCCGGCAGCTACACGCAAGGGACCGGAGCACAGTGCAGTCAGACTCAGCACTGCAGTGCACTACTGGGTAATAAATCCCAGTAGTCTCTGCAGTGGGGTCAGAGGAGCATTTGCTGAGCTCTGATTGGAGGAGCCCATCACATACTCCTCTGACCCAGCAGCAGCGAAACCTCATGGGTGTGACTCCATGTGAGGCTGTGACTGCTGCACTGCCGGCTGCCTGTGGATACTGCTGGTGAGTACACTGTGTGGGCACTATAGGTGGCATAATGTGTGAGGACTACAGTGTAGCATAATGTGTGGGCACTAAAGGTGGCATAATGTGTGGGTACTACAGGTGGCATAATGTGTGGGGACTACAGTGTAGCATAATGTGTGGGCACTAAAGGTGGCATAATGTGTGGGCACTAAAGGTGGCATAATGTGTGGGCACTACAGGTGGCATAATGTGTGAGGACTACAGGTGGCATAATGTGAGGGCACTACGGGTGCCATAATGTGTGAGGACTACAGTGTAGCATAATGCGTAGGCACTAAAGGTGGCATGTGTGGGCACTACAGGTGGCATAATGTGTGGGGACTACAGTGTAGCATAATATGTGGGCACTAGAGGTGGCATAATGTTTAGGGACTACAAGTGGCATAATGTGTGGGTACTACAGTGTAGCATAATGCGTGGGCACTAGAGGTGGCATAATGTGTGGGGACTACAGTGTAGCATAATGTGTGGGCACTAAAGGTGGCATAATGCGTGGGCACTACAGGTGGCAAAATGTGTGGGCACTACAGGTGGCATAATGTGTGAGGACTACAGGTGGCATAATGTGTGGGCACTACGGGTGCCATAATGTGTGAGGACTACAGTGTAGCATAATGTGTGGGCACTAAAGGTGGCATCATGTGTGGGCACTACAGGTGGCATAATGTGTGGGGACTACAGTGTAGCATAATATGTGGGCACTAGAGGTGGCATTATGTTTAGGGACTACAAGTGGTATAATGTGTGGATACTACAGTGTAGCATAATGCGTGGGCACTAAAGGTGGCATAATGTGTGGGGACTACAGTGTAGCATAATGTGTGGGCACTATTGGTGGCATAATGTGGGGGTACTACAGTGTAGCATAATGTGTCACACACCCACTGCATTTCCCTGTCACACACTGCTTCTCCCTGTCACAAACTGTCTGTCACCCTCTCCCTTTCCCTGTCACCTTTATTACTTTCTCCCTGTCACCCACTGCCTATCCCCTCTCCCTTTCACCCATTGCCTGCCAACTATCTCTGTCACCCTCTCCCCCTCTCTGTCACCCACTGCTTCTCCCTGTCACCTCTCACCCTCTCCCCTGCCACCCACTGCCTCTTCCCTCTCCCTCTCACCCACTACCTGTTATCTCTCCCTGTCACCCACTGCTTCTCCCTATCACCCTCTCCCTGTCACCCACTGCCTCTTCCCTCTCCCTGTCACCCACTGCTTCTCCCTGTAACTATGGCCTGTCACCTATCCCTATCACCCTCTGCCTGTCACCCACTGCCTCTTCCCTCTGCCTGTCACCCACTGCCTGTTATCTCTCCCTGTCAACCACTGCTTCTCCCTGTCACCTCTCCCTATCACCCTCTCCCTGTCACCCACTGCCTCTTCCCTCTCCCTGTCACCCTCTGCTTCTCCCTGTCACCCTCTACTTGTCTACCTCTTGCCTCTTCCTGTCACCCTATACCTCTCTCTGTCACCCACTGCACTTTGAACTTGGAGTAGGGTGGATGAGGGGGGCCCAAAGCACATTTTTGCACCTGGGCCCACTACTCACAAGTTCCCCCACTGGGTATATGGGTTATGAATACCCTTAAATTGCTAGAGAGAAATAATCGCTGTCCAGGCAATAATTGTGGTTCCAAAGCACAAAAATTCTTATTGCATTGAAAAAGAAAGGTACACACTTTCATCTACAGTAGCACAATTAGCGCAAAGACAATGAAATACAGAATATATGATACAGCCCAATACATACGCATGCGCACTGGTCCCAGCATACAGTCATCAGTCCAGAAGCCTGTGGTCATCCAAAAAGAAGAGCTGTATACTAGAACCAGCATGCAAGTTATATACCCTCCCAGAACAAAGAAACTAGTTAACGGATTTCCATTGGATCTTGCTCGTGGACATTCTGGTACGATGCAGTTCATTGGACAGTTCATATAGCATCACTAGGGGTATGTCCCAGTTCCTCAGATGTTGCTTTGTATGGTTTTCCCGCTGAAGAACTGGTTTAAAATAGGGGTGTGCACCGGCCACTTTTCGTGTTTTGTGTTTTGGTTTTGGATCTGGATCTTTCTTCGTGTTTTGGATCTGGATTGGTTTTGCCAAAACCACCCTTCCGTGTTTTGGGTTCTGGGTTTTGTGTTTTGGATCTGTATTTTTTTTTTAAAAAGCATAAAAACAGTTAAAATCACAGAATGTGTTGGTTTTTCTGCTCCTATGCTATTATTAACCTCAATAACCTTAATTTCCACTAAATTCCAGTCTATTCTGATCACTTCACACCTCACAATAGTATTTTTATGTCCAAAAGGTTGCACCGAGGTAGCTGGATGACTATGCTAAGCGACACGAGTGGGCGGCACAAACACGTGACCCATCTAGGAGTGATACTGCAGTGGCAGACAGGATGGCAGTTTGAAAAACTAGGCCCCAAACTGTACATAATACAAAGAAAAAAAAGAGGTGCAAGATGGAATTGTCCTTGGGCCCTCCCACCCACCCTTATGTTGTATAAACAGGACATGCACACTTTAACAAAGCAATCATTTCAGCGCAGGGTCTGCCACACAACTGTGGCTGAAATGATTGGTTTGTTTGGGCCCCCACAAAACAAGCTGGCAATTAATCTGTCCCTGCACAACCTGGCTCTACGGAGGCAAGATGTCGTCCTCATCCTCCTCATCCACCGATTCCTCACCCTCTTCAGTGTTGTGTACATCCTCATCCTCACAGAGTATTAACTCGTCCCCACTGGAATCCACCACCACAGGTCCCTCTGTACGTTCTGGAGGCTGGTCTCCCTGGAAGAGCTGATAATTCATTTTGATGAACATCATCTTCTCCACATTCTGTGGAAGCAACCTCCTACGCCTTTCGCTGACAAGGTTCCCGGCTGCACTAAACACTCTTTCGGAGTACACACTGGAGGGAGGGCAACTCAGGTAAATTAGAGCCAGTTTGCACAGGGGTCTCCAAATTGCCTCTTTTTCCTGCCAGTACAGGTATGGACTGTCTGACATGCCTACTTGGATGCTGTCACCGATGTAATCCTCCACCATTCTGTCAATGGTGACAGTATCATATGCAGTGACAGTAGACATGTCAGAAATTGTTGCCAGGTCCTTCAGTCCGGACCAGATGTCCAAACTTGGTCCTGCCTGCCCTGCATCACCGCCAGCGGGTTGCTTAGGATAGCTAAGTTTTTTCCTGGCAGCCCCAGTTGCTGGAGAAAATGAAGAAGGAGCTGTTGACGTGTCACGTTCCGCTTCAGCTGACAGTGTGTTCACCAGCAGGTCTTTGCACCTCTGCAGGCTTGTGTCAGCCGGAAAGAGAGACACCACATAGGCTTTAAACCTAGGATCGAGCATGGTGGCCAAAATGTAGTGATCTGATTTCAACAGATTGACCACCCTGGAATCCTGGCAAAGCGAATGAAGGGCTTCATCCACAAGTCCCACATGCTGAGCGGAATCGCTCCGTCTTAGCTCCTCCTTCACTTTCACCAGCTGCTTCTGCAAAAGCCTGATGAGGGGAATGACCTGACTCAAGCTGGCAGTGTCTGAACTGACTTCACGTGTGGCAAGTTCGAAGGGCTGGAGAACCTTGCACAACACGGAAATCATTCTCCACTGCGCTTGAGTCAGGTGCATACCCCCTCCTTTGCCTATGTCATAGGTGGATGTATAGGCTTGTATGGCCTTTTGCTGCTCCTCCATCCTCTGAAGCATATAGAGGGTTGAGTTCCACCGCGTCACAACCTCTTGCTTCAGGTGATGGCGGGGCAGGTTCAAGAGTGTTTGCTGGTGCTCCAGTCTTCGGCACGCAGTCGCTGAATGGTGAAAGTGGACAGAAATTTTTCGGGCCACCCAAAGCGTCTCCTGCACGCCCCTGTCGCTTTTCAGAAAATTGTGCACCACCAAGTTTATTGTGTGAGCAAAACATGGGACGTGCTGGAATTTGCCCAGATGTAATGCCCGCACAATATTGGTGGCGTTGTCAGATATCACAAATCCCCAGGAGAGTCTAAGTGGGGTAAGCCACTGGGCGATGATTTCCCTCAGTTTCTCTAAGAGGTTGTCGGCGGTGTGCCTCTTACTGAAACTGGTGATACACAGCGTAGCCTGCCTTGGAACGAGCTGGTGTTTCTGAGATGCTGCTACTGGTGACGCTGCTGCTGTTGCTGCATAAGGTGATACATCTACCCAGTGGGCTGTCACAGTCATATAGTCCTTAGTCTGCCCTGTTCCACTTGTCCACATGTCCGTGGTTAAGTGGACATTGGGTACAACGGCAATTTTCAGGACACTGAGGACACTTTTTCTGACGTTTCTATACAGTCTCGGTATCGCCTGCCTAGTGAAGTGGAATCTAGACGGGATTTGGAACCGGGGACACACTACCTCCATCAATTGTCTAAATCCCACTGCACTAATGGCGGATACCGGACGCACGTCTAACACCAACATAGCAGTCAAGGCCTCAGTTATACGTTTTGCTTCAGGATGACTGCTGTCGTACTTCATCCTCCTCGCTAAGGACTGTTGGAGGGTCAATTGTTTAAGAAAAGTAGTGGTGTTCCTACTTCCTCTCTGGGATGATGAACGACTCCCAGCAGCAGCAACAGCAGCAGCGGCAGCAGGAGGCGTAGCAATGCAGGATCCTCCAGAGGAATCCCGGATAGGAGAGTCAGTCATGCCAGTGACATGGCCAGCAGGACTACTTCCGATCCTGACTAAGGAGGAAATTGACGAGGAGGGAGTTGATGGTGTGGTTTGCAGGCGCTTGGATACAACAGGACAACGGGATTTAGGTGTCCCTGGACTGCTTACGGTCTTAGCCAAAGTTTCTGGACTTGACAGTAACTTTTTATGAACGCGCTGCAGGTGCCGTATAAGGGAGGATGTTCCTAGGTGGTTAACATCCCTACCCCTACTTATTTCACCTTTACATATGGTACATATGGCAAGAGAGTTGTTGTCCGGATTTGGATAGAAATATTGCCTGACCAAAGAGGTGGAATGTTTGGTCTTCTGCCCAGGCATGACTGTGATGGGCTTTTTCATCCCACGGACATCAACTGTCTCCCCCAGAGCCTGATTTAAACAAACCACATCACCATCAGAATCCTCCTCCCAACTTCCTCCTCAGCGCCAGCTACACCAGTATCCTCATCCTGTTGTACTTCAACAGTGACATCTTCAATTTGCATATCAGCAAGTGGACTGTGGGTGCTCCTTTCAGCACTTGCAGGGGGCGTGCAAATGGTGGAAAGAGCCACCTCTTCCCGTCCAGTGCTGGGAAGGTCAGGCATCGCAACCGCCACCACACTTGGACTCTCCTTGGGGATTTGTGATATCTTCTTAGAACGCACAGTTCTTTGCTGTGCTTTTGCCAGCTTAACAAGTTTGATTTTTTTAGCGGGAGGAGGGCTTCCATCGTCATGTGAAGCTGAACCACTAGTCATGAACATACTAGTCATACTAGTATGGAACACACTAGTCATAGGGAAAGATCTTAGCCGTTCCTTGCCACTCCGTGTCATAAATGGCATATTGGCAAGTTTACGTTTCTCTTCAGATGATTTAAATGTTTTTTTAAGGTCATTTTCCTGAACTTTGTCATTTGGGATTGTATGTGCCCTCTACTATGACATTGGGCATCGGCCTTGGCAGACGACGTTGATGGCATGTTATCGTCTATGTCATGACTAGTGGCAACAGCTTCAGCACTAGGAGGAAGTGGTTCTTGATCTTTCTCTATTTTATTTTTATCGGAGAAAGTTTGGTCCTCCATTTATGTTATATCGATTTGATATATACGTGCGGCTAAGGCGCACACAAACACAGAAAATATTTTTTTATTTTTGCTGGAGAGTAGTGCACTTTGTGGGTTACACCACCCTTTAAGAAATGAGCCAGCTGGCTCTTTACTTAAGGGACACAGGCGCACGCTTGGCGCTGGTCCTTTGTTGATACACGTGCAGCCACAGTGCACACAATTCACAAACACAGAAAATATTTTTTTATTTTGTTTGGAGTGTACTTTGGGGGTTACAGCACCCTTTAATGGTCAAGCCAGCCGGCCCTTTACTTATGACACAGGCGCACGCTTGGCACTACTTTGTTGATGCACGTGCGGCTACTGCGCACACAATTCACAAACACAGAAAATATTTTTTTATTTGGTTTGGAGTGTACTTTGGGGGTTACAGCACCCTTTAACGGTCAAGCCAGCTGGCCCTTTACTTATGACACAGGCGCACGCTTGGCACTGCTCCTTTGTTGATGCACATGCGGCTACTGCGCACACAATTCACAAACACAGAAAATATTTTTTTATTTTGTTTGGAGTGTACTTTGGGGGTTACAGCACCCTTTAATGGTCAAGCCAGCTGGCCCCTTACTTATGACACAGGCGCACGCTTGGCACTACTTTGTTGATGCACGTGTGGCTACTGCGCACACAATTCACAAACACAAAAATATATATTTTTTTATTTTGTTTGGAGTGCCCTTTGGGGGTTACAGCACCCTTTAACGGACAAGCCAGCCAGCCTTTTACTTATGGGACACAGGCGCACGCTTGGCGCTGCTCCTTTGTTCATGCACGTGCAGCCACAGTGCACACAATTCACAAACACGGAAAAAAAAAATTATTTTGTTTAGAGTGCCCTTTGGGGGTTACAGCACCCTTTAGCGGTCAATCCAGCCGGCCCTTTATTTATGGGACACAGGCGCACGCTTGGCACTACTTTGTTGATGCACTTGCGGCTACTGCGCACACAATTCACAAACACAGAAAATATTTTTTTATTTGGTTTGGAGTGTACTTTGGGGGTTACAGCACCCTTTAATGGTCAAGCCAGCTGGCCCTTTACTTATGACACAGGCGCACGTTTGGCACTACTTTGTTGATGCATGTGCGGCCACTGCGCACACAATTCACAAACACAGAAAATAATTTTTTATTTGGTTTGGAGTGTACTTTGGGGGTTACAGCACCCTTTAATGGTCAAGCCAGCCGGCCCTTTACTTATGACACAGGCGCACGCTTGGCACTACTTTGTTGATGCACATGCGGCTACTGCGCACACAATTCACAAACACAGAAAATATTTTTTTATTTGGTTTGGAGTGTACTTTGGGGGTTACAGCACCCTTTAATGGTCAAGCCAGCCGGCCCTTTACTTATGACACAGGCGCATGCCTGGCACTACTTTGTTGATGCACGTGCGGCTACTACGCACACAATTCACAAACACAGAAAATATATATTTTTTTTGTTTGGAGTGTACTTTGGGGGTTACAGCACCCTTTAACGGACAAGCCAGCCAGCCCTTTACTAATGGGACACAGGTGCACGCTTGGCGCTGCTCCTTTGTTGATGCACGTGCAGCCACAGTGCACACAATACACAAACACAGAAAAAATATATTTTTTTTAGCACTTGGGGGGAGCACCCCTGACGGACAGAGCACCCCCTGGACAACACTACAGCACCTCTTTAGGACTGGGACACTGCACAGGACTTTGGAGTGGACACAGCCCCTATGGACAACTGACTGCACAACACAGTCCAGCCAGCCCCTATGGACTTTGAAGTAGTGGACACAGTCCCTATGGACAACAGCAGCACAGCAAAACACAGCCAGCCCCTATGGACTTTGAAGTAGTGGACACAGCCCCTATGGACAACAGCAGCACAGCGCAGCACAACACTACACTGCACTACACTACACTACACAGCCCAGCCAGCCCTAACTCCCACTCTCCCTCTTCACTGTCCACAGCCGAGTGAGAAAATGGCGCCGACGCGGGTACCTTATATAGGATCCAAAACCCGCGAGACCCGGAAGGCTGGATGATGACGTTTTGCCTCGATTTCAGATCCGAGTCAGGCGGGAAAAGTCGAGCCTGACTCGGATCGGCCTCGGATCGGGGGGGCTCAGGGGGGTTCGGATTTCAGAAATCCGAACTCGCTCACCCCTAGTTTAAAATAGTAGAAAATCACTTCATACATTTTCACATTCTAACCACTATTTTCAGATAGTTCATATCTTGCGAATGCATGATGCAATTTCCTTGCGGGTCGAACCAGAAATCTGCAAAGAAACAGTGATTTAGAACGGAACCAAACATGATATGTCTACTAGCTTATATACCTTAATTATCGTATACCTTACATTTCACAACGTAAGTATTTGTTAATAAAACCTCTAATATTTAGCTTTTAATGTGGAGGAACCCTTTTATAAGTTTTGGTATGTGTAAGTGTGAGAATATTGCATGGAGTCGCTAATATGCGTGGTGCGTTTATGTGTAGAGTGCTTTGATAAACAGCGCATCTGTGCGCTGTGCATCTTGTATATTTTATGTTTTATTTAATGTGCGTATGGCAGGACTCTCAACAGTATGCGGTAGCAATGCGGACGCACGACGCTAATAATAGCATATAGCATCGCACACAATGGTTTCATGCTGACAACGCAAGATGGCATCATCAGGGGCAACACAAGATGGCGTCGCCCGATATTGATTTAAGATCTTGTCTCAGCCAATCATCCGGCTTCGACAGGGTCTATGTACTAAGCATTGGAAAGAGTACCAACCAATCAGCTCCTAACTGTCATTTTTCAAACAGCCTGTAAAATGACAGGAGTTGATTGGTTGGTACTTTATCTCTGTCCTCGTTATCTCTTTCCAAGGCTTAGTATATAGACTCCTGTGCCAGAGAGGGAACTGTAGTTTTTCCACCTGGATCTATAGTATATTACGCTCCTGATGGACTTTATACATCTACCCACATGCAATTTATTAATTTTAGAGAACAATTATTATTATTTTTTAGTAATGAAATATGAAATAAACATGCTTCTATTTTTGTTGTTGGTTATTATTATACAGGTTGAGTCTCCGATATCCAAAATGCTTGGGACCAGGGGTATATTGGATAACGGAATATTCCGTATTTTGGAATATTTCCATATCATAATGAAATATCTTGGGAATGGGACCCAAATATTTACACAACATGCATTTATGTGTTATATACACCTTATACAAACAGCCTGCAGGTAATTTTATACAATATGTTTTATAATTTTGTGGCACAAACAAAGTTTGTGTACAAACTTAAAATTCATTTATGTTTCATATACACCTTATTCACAAAGCCTGAAGGTAATTTTATATGTTTGTAATAATTTGTGCCTTAGACAAAGTTTGTGTACATTGAACCATCAAAAATCCAAGGTTTAATTTTCTTAGTCAAGCCAAAAAAAATTTGTATTTCGGATTATTTGGATATGGGAGACTCAGTCTGTATAGGGTAGTGTAGTAAGTACAGGACCAGCGCCTTTCTCCTCTTTTTTAGGTTTCTAATTGAGACATAGATTAGCCTATTCACGAAGCAGCAGTCTTGTACTTACATATTTACTTTGTACATTACAGTTGGCATATTGTGAGCGCCTGATATTTTGCTATCTTGTTAACTATACAATCTCCCCGCTGACACTTATTAAAAAATAAATTAATATTAGAAATAATTATTTTCCGCCCTTTGTAAAAGCTGTCTGAGTAGTACTGGCTCAAGTTTAATATTACAGTAAAGTCAAATTATCCCTCTGAGTGGGGTATAGCAGAGCTGCTGCTAATTAAATATCAATACCAGCACTTATTTTTAATATAAAAATGTTTTAATAATAATATTCTTCAATTACATTCAGTTTGTATAATCAGCACTCTGCTCCAGCAAGCTTAACCTGTTTAACATTAGTAAATATCGAATAGATCTACATCTAACAATGATTAACATTCCGTGGGCTGATCAGCACATGGCTCGTTGCTTTTAAAAAAGGGGCCCCAATACTAAAAACCCAGATGGCATCACAGATATCTATGAGAGGTGGGGGCATCGTTGATGTTATCCCCAAAGCGTCGGATCCTTGTGTAATGAGAACAGTTCCACGTGGATGTCTGTATTTGAACTGTATTTATGTCATACTTGCCTACTCTTCAGGAGACACCAAAATTTTGAGGAGCCCAAAAGAAAATCCTAGAGGAGAGGATCACACTCCTGCATCCTGGGATAAGTGGGAACAATGAAGCAGTCTTCAGATTATGGTGTCTATTTACTAAGCAGTGTTAGGAGACAGAGTGAATAGTGATAAGGTGCCAGCCAATCAGCTCCTAACTGCCATCTCACAGGCTGTGTTTGAAAACTATCAGTTCGGATCTGATTGGCTGGCACCTTATCACTTTTCACTCTGTTTCCTAACACTGCTTAGTAAATAGACCCCTAGGACTTGTCCCCTCTTCCTGTTAATTGTGGCATTGTGCTGCAGAAAGCCATCTGCATCTTCCCCCCGGTCACTTTCCCAGAGGGGAAAAAATGAAGTTGGTAAGTATGAATTATTTAGGGCTCTATTTACTACAATTCGCATATTGAATGCGGATTGTAGTGTGATATTACCGAGTGAATTCGCATTGCGAATTCAGGTAATATCACAGGGATTTACTATAAATCCCTTGCAGGGACAGAGCTTGCGATAAAGCTCTGTCCCTGCGGATCCCATCCGCACTCTAGTCGCGGAATTTTTGGAAAAAATGCCGCGACTAAGAGCCCGCGCATGCGCCGACCGACCACCGCTACTACCCCCCCACCGATGCTAAGCCCCGCCCCCCGGCACTAAGCCCCGCCCCCCGTGATCGCGGTCCCCCGCGACCCCCCCTCCCTTCATTACACTTACCTGCATCCTCCTGGCCTCCGGTGGTCTTCTCCGGGCTTCCCGATCAGGTGATCTCCCATACTGCACTGGGGCCCGATCACCTGATGACCGGGCCCCAGTGCACTGTGGGAGACCAGCTGACCGGAGAGGAGCCATCACCGGAGGCCCGATCACCGGTCCCTGGATTCAGGTAAGTGAAAAAAAAAATGTTTCATTTTTTTTTTCTTTTTTTTACAGCAATCAGCTTGCGGTCTATTTAGACCACATAGCTGATTACTGGTACCGGCTCCCGCCTCTGCTCTCCCCGTTAGAGCAGAGTGGGAGCCCGGTAACCGGGGGAGACCCTGGATAACGCCACCTCCAGGTGGCGTTATTATCACAGGGCTTCCCCCGGTATTTTTTTACAATTTATTTTTAGTAACTTGCACACAGATCACATTTCCCATTACAATTATGGGAAATGCGATCTGCTTTACTAAAAATAAGTGATACTGGGGGTTGGAGTAGAATTTTACTAATTCTACTCCAATTGCCCTGTAATAAATACAGGTGAAACTAAAATAATGTGAAAAGGGTGTGAAAACACCCTTTTTCACTTTATTTTAGTAAAAATAATGTTAATAAATAGAGCCCATAGGGAGAAACTTAACTTAGAAAACACACACGAATATGGTTTCCACAATATATTTATATTTTAAATAAACAATACTTGAAAAACTAAAAATACTCATCTCACCTTGACTCAGAGTAAACTCCAGCCCAATGTTTTTGATCTTTACATTGACATGACATACAGTAACCTTCTATAACCTACTTAAAATACTGTATGCTTTAAGATGCATTACAGATGTGTTCACATACATCTAACCTCCGTGTACTACAAGTCACGTAACACATAAGGCATGAGCGACGTGTGACTCGGTAGGGCTGATAGGATAGGAATAAGATGCACAAGCAGCTTCTTCTGGTTAGAATGACATGCAGCATGCCTATATTCTGTGTGCGACTGAGGGTGCATCTGCATGCGAAACGCTACATTACAATGTCAGCGGCTTTAACACTAATGTCATGGCACGACTAGAAGGGCTGTTTAATGCACAAGGAGGCTAGATGTATGAGGACACACCTGTATATAAAAAAAACTCAGTTACCCTTTTCTCTGGAATATGCACCAATCAGTTCCTGGCATAATGGCATCATTCCCCATCTTTATAGTGAATTACAATTGATTCATAAAAAGTGTATAATGTGCAGCTTGAACATGCAAATTTTGTAATATCACAGTACAGGTGCCTACACACTTGGCGATGTGCTCACGATCCGACATTGTGTCCGATTTCCCTTTGAACTTTCCCCAGTAGCTCCCCGGTAGTCATGGGAACTATTTGGTGTTAAAAACGGTCCAATGTGACAAACGATCTATCGTGCCTCCTAACTATTCCAGAGCATCGTGACTGAGATTGTCAGATCTGCCCTACAGCACGACAGATTTGAACATGCTATGTACGGCCTGCGGGGACGCGCATCGGCATCGTAATCGTGACTGGACACTCACGATTTGGACATATTTTACACGATTTGTCGTCACGATGAGTTGGAATAGGGCAAATCATGTAAAATATCGCTAAGTGTGTAGGCACCTTTAGTTTAATTTTTTTAGGAAGATCACAAGTTTTAGCTGTGTGAGTGAACAATTCAGCAAATTGGAGATTTCCTCATGTTTGTATTTTAGCCAAAACAAATCGTAGCTATATCATCTCTACAGTATATCTGTGTTTTATGTTTTCCTGCCGTTTATTATACTGTACACACTGGGCCTAATTCAGACCCACTCGCGAGCGCTGAGCTCTCGCAAGCGGGTTGATGGTGCCCTAAGGCACATGCGCACGACAGAGAGAGCTCCGTCGTGCGCATGCGCGAGACCCGCATAGCGACAGCCAAGCTGTCGCTATCGGTCTCGCACCAAAGGAGGCGTGCTGTTGATGTTGAGTGACAGCACGCCCCCTTTGGTGGGCGTGCTGGGGGCGTGGCCGCCCAGACGGAGGCGTTCCCATGGGAACGGCTACCGTCTGGGTCCGGCCCCACTGACATCACTAGTGATGTCAGTGGGAGTGCTTTTGGCTCTGATAGAGCCAAAAGCACTCCTGGGCTTGCGGCAGCAGGGTCTCGTTGCAACCCCGATGGTCGCGATGGTCATGACCATCGCGACCATCTTTTTGGCCGCTCGCATAAGCTGTGGGTGGTCACCCACAGCAAAGCGAGCGGCCAGGAGGCCGCTCCATTTTTAGGTAGGAGGGCCCTGATTCAGAGCGAGTGCTCTGGTCAGAGCGTCCATCTCTGAATCAGGCCCACTGTACATAACAATAGTGTATATAGCAGTGAACAGTGCTAGGAATCAAGAACTTCAATGCAAGTTGAGGGATGCAACTTATTTTATTTTCTCGTTCTCTCAGTGGGTTCCTTCTGAAGCAATTGTTTTATTCCCTTCCACCAAGTAACGATTTCTTTGTTTTAACAAAAAACATTGTGAAAATATGTTATAAATGATAAGTTGTATACATTGTTGTGTTTGATCGTGTCACCACACAGCTGCAAGAGCCAATAAGCCAAATCAAAATACCCTTTATTCATATGTAAAATAGACAATCTCAAGAAAAGACAGAAGTTTGAATGTCAAAATGTTCTTTTGTTGTCAGAAAATCTCAGAACAAGCCAAGTCCCTATAAAAAAAAAACTGTCAGTTTTAAATGGACGACAGAATTAAAGACAGATGGTAATTTTAATCAAGTGGGTTTTTTTTTTTAGATTTTTTTCTTTTTTTTCTTCCAACATCTCATTGAATTAGGATTTTCTACCAGTGTAAAGTCCACTATACAAATATAGTCAAAGCTGATATTTTCTTTTCTTATGTATATAATAATATTAAGAATATCAATATAGTTTTTATTCCATATCGTACTGAAATTAATTATCATTTTCAACACACTGTAGAAAACTTTAAATAATCGATGCTGATCAGCATTCACAGAACTTTGTTCATGCCATCCTGTAAGGAAATGTTTACACTGAATGTTACTTTTTCTATTCAGATATATAGTAGTTTGCAAATAGTTCTATAGCCCCAGTGTCGGACTGGGGCATGAAGGGCCGATAGATAGAAACCCTCCAGTGAGTGAGACTGTATATAGATAGATAGAGAAACCCACCACAGAATGATACACTGTAGATAGATAGATGCAGACCCCCCCCCCCACAGAGAGAGAGACTAGATAGATAGATAGATAGATAGATAGATAGATAGATAGATAGGAGAAATCCACCACTGAATGATACACTGTAGATAGATAGATGTATAAACCCCCCAGCGAGTGAGAGACTGTAGATAGATAGATAGATAGATAGATAGATAGAGTAGGAGAAACCCACCACTGAATGATACACTGTAGATAGATAGATAGATAGATAGATAGATAGATAGATAGATAGATAGATAGATAGATAGATAGATAGATAGATAGATAGATAGCTATGAGATAGATATGAGACAGATAGAGATAGATAGATAGATAGATAGATAGATAGATAGATAGATAGATAGATAGATAGATTGATAGATAGGAGAAACCATCCACAGAATGATACACTGTAGATAGATAGATGTATAAACCCCCCAGAGAGTGAGAAACTGTAGATAGATAGATAGATAGATAGATAGATAGATAGATAGATAGATAGATAGATAGATAGATAGATAACCTCCATGCTGCGTGCTCCCACCTCTGAGCTGCATGCCATCCCCCAGTAAGCTCAGCTTTCAGTTTGTGGTCAGCACTGACTTCTGGCAGATGGGACAGCAGAAATAGAGATGGGAGCATATAGTGGCTTCTGGCAGTACTGCACTCAGCAGTGACACTGACACCAGCTCTCTATTCTGCTCTCAGCCAGCTCATTAGAGCGATTCTCTGGTTGGAGCTGTAGATAGAGTGTCTGCCAAGCCAGTACTGATCAGGGAGGTTTCTGGGTACTCAGAAAACCCCCCTACATGCATTACTGTAGAGCATAATCCTAAAATCAATATTAAGTACTGCAACCCATTGGCTTTATTCTATCACTAAAATAACCTTATTTAATAACACACACTTAAAAACTCCATTGATTTTTTTGAAAAATTCACTCATTAAAAAAAATGTGCACAGGGACTCTCTGGGGATAGCGGCCCTGAAGCTTAAGCTTCATAAGTTTCATAGTAGATCCACCTCTGAGAGGGGGTGTGACCAACCACCGCAAAGGGACTTGAGTAACCTTTAGAGAGGGCATGCAAAGAACTGGGCCATTTATAAAGAAGGGGACAGGGGTGTTTCAGGACCATTAATTTTGATTGGCAGGAGGGCTAATCTAAACCAATTTTGGTTTGTTTCCAAAGAAACAAAAAAAGCACCAAAGTTCATCCATGATTCTGCTCCACCAAGTTATTGACCCCTAGAGGAAGGGTGGGGCCTCCAGGCAGTAGGGTCCACTGGGGGATTTGCCCTGTACACCTGTGGGCCAGTCCAACCCTGTATAGCTCTGTATATGTTTGCCTCCATCTTGTGCTGTAATGTGTCAGATTAGGGTAGTGACTATTGTGTAACTGTCATTGAGCTTTATTTATAGCTGCATTGTGAGTCTTTATACCCAACAAAGTATATATCATTTTTTATGTCAATGTTCTCTATTTATCTTTGCCACAACATACCTCCAAACTGTACCATTTTCATAGTCCAGCCATTCCATGATTGGGATATGTTCATGGCATATTTAAGTTGTAATAACCTCCTTAAAAAACCCTGCCCACTCACCTGTATAATTAATTATTTACCCAAATTTATTAAAATATTACTTTATGTAGATCATTGATATTATACGCACAACTATAAAATCAGAGGTATATTAATTCACTCCTATGAAGCTTACAATATAATTTTCATACAACAGGCACAAAAACACGGGATGCAGTCACATTCCCGACCGCTGGTATTCTGGCGTTCAGAATGTATACGCCAGAATCTCATCACTGATCCGAATACCGGTGCCAGCATCCTGACCGCCGAGATACCAAACGCGGAGATCCCATAGGTAAGTACTGTTGTTAAGGGGAGGGTTAGGGATAGGCCCTAGGGGGAGGGTTAGGGTTAGGCACTAGGGTTCGGTTTAAACTGCAGGGGGGAGGTTAGGTTTAGGCTACGGGGAGGGAGGGCTAAGTTTAGGCACTAGGGGGGGTTATGTTTAGGCTGCAGTGAGGGTTAGGGTCAGGGGTTAGGTTAGGCTTACATACCAGGATGCGTTGAGATTGTAACCTGGTCACATTCAGACTCAAGGTGTCAGTGATACTGTACTGTATGCACATTATAGAATATTGAACTTAGAAATGTAAATACTGTAAATTGAACCAGTACTCTACCAGTATACTTCATGAAATTTTGTTTTTTAATGTTGTAAGACCCTGGAGTCCAAAAATATGTTCTTTTTATGGTTTGATCTTACAATCCATGTATTAAAAGATATTGTACTCTACATATTGAATTGATATGATACATTCCCTTTAATAGTAAATTAAGGGCCTGATTCAGAGCCGGACGCAATCAGCGCTCGCTCGTCCAAAAAATAGGGGTGGCTATTCAAATGAACCGTTCGCTCTTTGCGGTCTGTTCACGCCTCTAGGTCTGAACGAGCGAACAAAACTTGCGGTCGTTTTTTGGATAAATACGCCCCCTGGCCGCTCGCATCCTACGTCATGTCCGCTATTTATTAGATTAATCGAGTACATCGACCAGTGTATGAACTGCTCGCTATTCTTGTGGTTGGTTTTTGCTTCCACAATCTTGCGAGCAGTTCTGGCTATAAAATAACCCAGTGATGTGGTCAATGACGCTGCTGTTTTAATTATTCACACCCATAAAACGCCTGTTTTGACCTTTAAGCACGCCTGCGATCGGATCTCCACTCCCCGTTTTCAAGCACCTTCCCCTGTTACCACCCACATACGCCTCTTTCTGTCACTCAAAATAGCAGGCATTCGCTATTTAGCGAACAAACGATTTTTGGCCGCACTGACTGGTTCGCGCATGCGTATTACAATCCGTACGCATGTGCAGTTGGGCAAACATCGCTCGGAACGAGCGTACTGCCGCTTACGAGCGGCTCTGAATCAGGCCCAAAGAGCCATTGCTATAGATAGTAAAATGTAAAATATTTTGCAATGCCAGTTGTGGAACCACTGCAGAGGGTGCACGGGTTATGGGGTCCGGTGGTGATGGCACTGCACATGCCAATACATACAGGACCTCATTCAGAGTCGGTCGTTGCGGCCGCACGGTCGTACCCAACCGATGTTCGCTAAACTGCGCATGCGCAAACTAGCTATTATGATCAGAAATTGCTCTCTCCTTCAACACAGTCAGGTCGTTAGTTTGAGTGACAGGATGAGGCGTTTGTGGGTGGTAACAGGGGAAGGTGCTTGTGAACGGGGAGTGGTGATTCGAACGCAGGCGTGCCTGACTATGAAAACGGCGTTTTATGGGAGTGCATAATTAACTAAGTAGTGCATAAGAGAGGGTATAGTCAACCATAAGCTCTACGACCAGCTAACGATCCCATCGAGAAGGGAGCGTATTTTTAGTCTTACGGCCGCATCCTCCCCTCGCTCGTCCAGCTAACGATCCCATCTTAACGATGCAACTTGCGAGCGCTTCATTTGCATATCCGGCGCCTTTTACCTGACGACCGTGCGGCCACAATGACCAACTCTGAATGAGGTCCACAGTCTCAAAAAAATAGAGTGGGGTCTTGTGGATAGAACAGCAGTGCTGGGATCCTCAAAGCCATTTGCCATGGAGGCCGGTGATGCAGTGTTACGTTCCTGACCATACAATAGGGGCACAATTATTATATTTATTTACTAAGTAAAAAGGGAGCACATTTATTTTCCAAACTAAGAATTCCCATGTACGTAAGTACTGTACATCTGGAATTTTTCTGTTAGGGGTTTCTAACGCCTGGGGGCAAATGTAATAGGGTCAGAGATTTGTATGCGAGACAAACTCGGACCTTCTCGAACATTTAAAGGTCCAAATTTGTCCCACAACTCGGCAAATGTAATAGTCTGCAAACTTGAGAGTTAAAGGGATCACATTGTGCGAGTCTGTGTCAGTTTTCTCATATGAAAACTCGGAATTTGTAATGCGACTTTCATTACAAGGTCTGAGTTATACAGTAGCCTTCACAGATCAGTGAGATCCATGAAGGTTTCTGTGTCAAAAAAAAAAGTTAAAATGTTAAAAATAAAAAAATAAGATTACTTGGATGCCTACTTGGAATGAATAAAACGTGATCTACACTAGAAATAGGTGAGTATTGAATTTTTTTTTTTTACAGGTGTCGTGGATGCTACATGGACAAGAGGACGTGAATGGCTACTGGGATTGTAGGTGAGTATGTGTGAGTGTGAGAATGAGTGAGTGCATGTGAAATAAAATATTACAACTTTCAGTGTCTGTGTCCTGAGTTTATTTTAATATTTATTTTGCAGGTGAACTACAGGTATCAGCAGGCCCTTAATGCCCTGCATGCTTGTACTTGTGGTTCATATACAATAAACAAAAACAAAATTTCGGCCCTGATAAAATAAATAGTATATTGAATAAAATTTAAACAATAATATAATAAAGGAAGAGTTGTGCTAAATAGCATAAATAACAATCAATGGAGCTGCAGGTCCAATCAGTGTGCCTGTGGCAACACACAAAAATGCACCTGTAATCAGGTGCACCCAGAAATACAAAGAATAATATGTCTCTGCGCTAATAAAGTTAAGTGACCAAGAGAATTAATATGGACAAATCACTGCTAACACAATGTTTAATATTATAAAATAGTATTTACTACTTTAAATTCAGTTGACCGGTCAATAATAAAAAAAAAAGAAAGAAACATCATACAATAATATAAATCATAATAAATTAATAAACATACTATATAAACAATAAGATTTAAATGCAATAATAAATCGCTGGAGGAGGTGGATCCAAAAAATATATACCGTATATACTCGAGTATAAGCCGAGTTTTTCAGCACAAAAAATGTGCTGAAAAAGTACCCCCTCGGCTTATACTCGAGTCAAGTGTAGCGCTGACCGGACGGAGTTCGGTCAGCGCTACACACTGCCAAACACACAGCCGCCGGAGCCGGCAGCTGCGTGTTTGGTGTAATCAGCAGCCGCTGAGAGTCTGTCAGACTCTCAGCGGCTGCTGCTGCTCCCACTGTGGGAGCCATCTTCCGGCTCCTGCAGTGGGTGATGGGAGACACGTCGTCATGACGACATCTCTCCCATGCAAAGCAGCCGGAGGAGCGGACAGCGGCGGGACCTGGAGCGGGAGTTTAAGGTAAGTGTTTATTTTTTTTTATTCTTTTCACGTCTCTCTCTACTAGGGGGGGGGACTACAGGGGGCACTACCAGGGGGCGATGACTACAGGGGGCACTACCAGGGGGCATTATCAGGGGGCACTACCAGGGGGCGATTACTACAGGGGGCACTAAAAGGGGGGATTACTACAGGGGGCACTAAAAGGGGGGATTACCACTGGGGGAACTACCAGGGGAGGATTACTACAGGGGGCACTACCAGTGGGGCATTACTACAAGGGGCACTAAAAGGGGGGATTACTACTGGGGGTACTACCAGGGGGGGATTACTACTGGAGGCACTGAAAGGGGGGATTACCACTGGGGGCACTACCAGGAGGGATTACTACTGGGGGCACAACCAGGGGGAATTACTACTGGGGGCACTACCAGCTGCTGCCATTTCCCACACTAGGCTTATACTCGAGTCAGTAAGTTTTCCCAGTTTTTTGGGGTAAAAGTAGGTACCTCGGCTTATATTCGGGTTGACTTATACGCGAGTATATACGGTATGTAAAAATGGTGTAGAAAAAAAAAAAATATAAATATATGTCAATCTATAATTATCCACATCTGTATTTAGTAGTCTTTAACCAGAAGTAAAATGAGATTTTATATATCCATAATATGCTGAATGAAGCCACATATCCTGGCAGACAGTGTTATATAGGTATACCTTGCAGGTTAATAGGATTGCATCCTAGCAGACAGAGAGCTGGGTAGACGCCAGAGGAGGCTCATGTAACCAGAGAGACACAAAGTAGCGGCTCCTGAAAGATGTAGTAATACTGGTCACATCTCAATCCTAGCCTCTATTCCAGCTGCCGGCTAATGTCCAGCGGGACTGCAGGTCTCGCGGCTCGATATGCTGGTGCTGTACCAGATGCAGGTTTGAATATGGATATTCCATTGACGCGTTTCGCTCCACAGGTCTGGGGCTTTATCAAAGAGTCAACTGAATTTAAAACAGTAAATACTATTTTATAATATGAAACATTGTGTTAGCAGTGATTTGTCCATATTAATTCTCTTTCTCACTTAACTTTATTAGCGCAGACAAATTATTATTGTTTGTACTTGTGGTTCTCCAATTACCAGCATGCGGAGGAGGCTTGCTGGGACCTCTAGTTCTAATTTGACCCAACAGACATTTTTGATGGTATATGCTACATACTGTAATCTTGCTGTTTGATTTCACCCCTTTATATTTTAGTATTGTCCCTGTACAGTGCTAAGGACCCTTAATGGTGTCATATATATGAAATATAATAATAAACTGGTGCGATTCTAGTTTGCAGAGGAATTTGAAGGTGGAGAGCTACTGTAGGAAGACCACCAAGATGCACTTTGCCAAATCAAAGTGTTCTGAGATCCACATAATGGAGCGGATTATGGGTCAGACACAGTTAAAGCCAGGATTGTGTCTATTGTCACATCTGCATCTTTATGCTAATAGCACTACAAAGTCCTTCCCTGGTGTACAACCATGTGTCCGAATGTAAGGACAGAGACTCCCACTGTCAGCATCCTTAGATGCTCCATCCAAACTTGCACTGCACTATGGCAGGTGCAGTTCTTACTTACAGACTTTACTTAACTCCTCTCCAGATGAAGCCCGGAGAGGAGATGCAGCTGACAGCTTTGGGGGGCGGGGCTGGGCTCTCCATGTCATTAGGCCCTGCCCCCACCACATCAAAATGGCTCGATTTGTGGATTCGTGAGGAGGGGGCTGGGACAAATGACACGATTTGCATCATTTTAGCCCCACCCCTCTGTATGGACCTGCAAATTCTGTGTATAATCTACAGATCCTGCCTGCAAGAGAAACACACATTACATTTCTAATGCTGTGCATCTACATTTGATCTGCAATGCTGTACCTACAAACTGGGCAGTGCGACTCTGCAAAAGGCAAAACATCTGCTGTTTGTTTGCATATCGGCATAGTGTGTGACCTGAATCAGGCCCACTCATTAAAAAAAATTTGCACAGGGACCCTCTGGGGATAGGGGCTCTGAAGCTTAAGCTTCATAAGTTTCACAGTAGATCCACCTCTGAGAGGGGGTGTGACCAACCACCACAAAGGGACTTGAGTAACCTTTAGAGAGGGCATGCAAAGAACTGGGCCATTTATAAAGAAGGGGACAGGGGTGTTTCAGGACCATTAATTTTGAATGGCAGGAGGGCTAATCTAAACCAATTTTGGTTTGTTTAGAAACAAACAAAGCACCAAAGTTCATCCATGATTCTGCTCCACCAAGTTATTGACACCTAGAGGAAGGGTGGGGCCTCCAGGCAGTGGGGTCCACTTGGGGATTTGCCCTGTACACCTGTGGGCCAGTCCAACCCTGTAAAGAGACACAAAGTAGCGTCTCCTGAAAGATGTTGTAATACTGGTTGCATCTCAATCCTAGCCTCTATTCCAGCTGCAGGCTAATGTCCAGCGGGACCGCAGGTCTCGCGGCTCGATATGCTGATGCTGTACCAGATGCAGGTTTGAATATGGATATTCCACTGACGCGTTTCGCTACTCAGGTCTGGGGCTTTATCAAAGAGTCAACTGAATTTAAAACAGTAAATACTATTTTATAACATGAAACATTGTGTTAGCAGTGATTTGTGCATATTAATTCTCTTTCTCACTTAAGTTTATTAGCGCAGACATATTATTATTGTTTGTACTTGTGGTTCTCCAATTACCAGCATGCGGAGGAGGCTTGCTGGGACCTCTAGTTCTACTGTAAAAGACAATATTATTGAATCTGTGGCATTACAAAGAAAGAGTCTGGTGCTGGTTGTGGAAAATACAGGGACCCCTACTCATTTAGTCCAGTGTATTTCCACAAACAGACCGATGCTGGTTGATGAAAATAGGACAGGCACAGAAAGCCCGGTGCTGGTCGTGCTTTTAGGGGAGAACCCCACATTATTTTTGTTTTTTTTACATTTTAACTCAGAAGCATGCACAGATTTCATGGATCTGTGCATATTTCTGTGCAACTCGGACCTGCTCAGGCTATACTCACTAGCCTGAAGCAGGCATGTTTTTTTACGAGTTTTAAGTCTGTAATTGTGTGTGAGTTAAAAACTTGCATTCTATTACAATGGCCGAGTTGTATCTTCACAATGGCAAAGCATCTTGATACGAGTTTTGCCATTGCGAGATGCAGAGGTGTGAGAAACATGCGAGTTTGCATGTTTTTGCACCCTATTACATAGGATGAGTTCTAAAAATGTGCAAGAATAGCTCTATACTCGTATATTTTTTTAAAAACTCGGACCCTATTACATTTTGTCCCATGTCCGCTATTAAGATCCACCAATACTTAATTAGCTAAGAATACACTTAAAAAAAAAAAAAGCTCTATTATATCTGAGGATAAAATCTATATTGAAGTTATCAGATGATTTGTTTCTATGTATCTCTGACAAGAAAGCTGACCGTGTATATTTTCTATTTCATATCGGACAGCAGAGTAATGTCATAACGTGTTTCTAAAAAATTGTTCAATAAAAAAAAATCTTCTTTTTCAGTGATCGTCAAGGATGCAGTTCTCTTTTATACATAGAAACTGACTCTTTGGAATAGATTTTAACCAAGAGTATTTGTGCATTCAGATAAATGATTGAGTCTATGTCTTTGAAGTGAGTGCTAAAAAAGAAACTGAAAAGAATTGTTTCCACCTTGCTGCATGAGAAGAAGATAGATTGAATTGATTAGAATCTATAAAATAATCTTGGCCTATATTATTACCACTCCAAATAAAGATAAGCTCATCAATATACTGGGCATATACTGTCAAAAATCTCTGTTGGGTCAAATTAGGAAATTCTTCCAAAAACCCATTCATACGTATGTAAAATGTGTACCAATGGTATTCGCAATATTTCTCATTTATATTTTTTAGTTCACTTCCTGTAGCAATGGGTTTCAATCCAGCTACACAGTATATGATTTAAGAGTTTAAGTTTTATACGTGGAACACAACAATATAATTATTAGTAATATCAGCAACATATATTGTGCAAATATTGTATCACACAATATGGTAAGTTTTTGTAACTCACCAATAGGGGCAATTTAATTAGGTGTGAGTTTGCAAAAGCAAGATTGTTTTATGAAACTCGCAAACATCGCAGGAATGCACACTCCTGAGGAATGTGAGATCCAATTAGAGATGCCTATTCGCACTACTCGCGGTGAGGGCGTGTGACTTGAGAGAAGGGCATGAAAAAGTGGGGAAACCATCCTAGACCCCTACCACAAGGGTCTCGTTGCAAGCCCGATGGACGCGATGGTCTTGACCATCGCGACCATCTTCCTGGCTGCTCGCTATAGCTGTGGGTGGTCACCCACAGTTATACGAGCGACCAGGAGGCCGCTCTAAAAATGAAGAAGGACAGCCCTGATTCAGAACGAGCGCTCTGTCAGAGCCTCCGGCTCTGAATCAGGGCCTAAGCCCTAAGTTACTCCAGTTACAGAACCTCACAGTAGAGGATCCAGGAGGGGGATTATGCCAGATAGGGGTTAAAGGAGATGCTGGGGAAGTAATCCATTTTGTATGAATATACTGCGCATGTGGAGACTGTAAACTGTCAAAAGCAAGGCCCTCCACTCTCTTAGATCTGCCCCGGCAAAATCCTTGTCTCCAGTGCACTCCCAGTTAGTGACTCTGATTCCTTCTTTCTGACTGTGTTATTGAGTGCTACACACTGTAATCTTGCTATTTGATTTCACCCCTTTTTATTTTAATATTTTCCCTGTACAGCGCTAAGGACCCTTAATGGCGTCATATATATGAAATATAATAATAAACTGGTGCGATTCTAGTTTGCAGAGGAATTTGAAGGTGGAGAGCTACTGTAGGAAAACCACCAAGATGCACTTTGCCAAATCAAGGAGTTCTGAGATCCACATAATGGAGCGGATTATGGGTCAGACACAGTCGAAGCCGGGATTGTGTCTATTGTCACATCTGCGTCTTTATGCTAATAGCACTACAAAGTCCTTCCCTGGTGTACAACCATGTGTCCGAATGTAAGGACAGAGACTCCAACTGTCAGCATCCTTAGATGCTCCATCCAAACTTGCACTGCACTATGGCAGGTGCAGTTCATACTTACAGACTTTACTTAACTCCACTCCAGATGAAGCCCAGAGAGGAGATGCAGCTGACAGCTTTGGGGGGCGGGGCTGGGCTCTCCATGTCAATAGGCCCTGCCCCCACCACATCAAAATGGCACGATTTGTGGATTCGTGAGGAGGGGGCTGGGACAAAAGACATGATTTGCATCATTTTAGCCCCACCCCTCTGTATGGACCTGCAAATTCTGTGTATAATCTACATATCCAGCCTGCAAGAGAAACACACATTACGTTTCTAATGCTGTGCATCTACATTTCATCTGCAATGCTGTACCTACAAACTGGGCAGTGCGACTCTGCAAAAGAAAAACATCTGCTGTTTGCTTGCATATCGGCATAGCGTGTGACCTGAATCAGGTCCAATGTGCACTTAGGATACATGGAGCTGTCCATCCTTTGTGCTGTCAATATTCTCAGGAATATTTAACTCACTGCCTCCACTACATGTATTGGGGGTATGTTTTCATGGGTGAATGCTCATTACTTGTTAATAAAGTGTGCAACATGTTGTATTAAATATCTATCATGTGTGAAGTTATATATAGTGTGATAGAGCACTGGAGAAGTGTGGAATGGCTTATATGTATGTCCTAGGTCCTGTCATATGTGTTCTGAAAAGCCCGGGAGAAGTCTGTTTGGGAAAAACAGACTAGAAATGTCGGCTTTGGAGAAAAGCCGGTTTGGGTCCTGGGGGTGTGGATGTTAGGAGAGGGAGGGCTCCATCCACAGACCACTCCAGGTTTTTGTCCCTTTCAGCCTGGTAACAGGCTCATTAGGGCTTGCAGCTGGAAATGGCTAATATAAGCTGGGTTTGTTTGTGGCTGAGTGTCTCACACCTGGGAGAGCAGGCAGACTAGCCTATTCAGAGACACTTGGTTACTTTCCTTGTAAGTACTGTGCACGTGTTTTGTTGATGGTGAGGGCAATAGGCCCTTCCAATATTATAGAGAGGGCATCTACTGTGTAGCTAATGCCCAGCCGGGCTAGGACTTATGTTTATGTTTTGTTTATGTTTACATTCATTTGGCACAATAAAGACTGGCACCGAAGAGTTTGTACGAGAAGCCCAGACTTGTATCCTGTTTCTACGGCTGCTGTGTGTGTAAAGAGGGAGTCCATCTACCCCAGGAGAAGGACCCCTACGTGTGTCACAATAAATGTTTTATTTAACATGTAATTTCCTGTATACAAACCTGTTACACTGACCTCACTGTGGAGCTAATATATAATATTTTACAATGGTCTCACCAACAGGAAAACAAGATTTGCTCATTCACCACAAAGAAAGCCTACATCCTTTTTCTTTTAAATAGGAGCCGGTGCAAACATTTTTCTTTGCAATCATTTGTTCAAAGTAGGGGTGAGCGGGTTCGGATTTCTGAAATCCGAACCCCCCCGAGCCCCCCCGATCCGAGTCCGATCCGAGTCAGGCTCGACTTTTCCCACCTGACTCAGATCTGAAATCGAGGCAAAACGTCATCATCCCGCCTTCCGAGTCTCGCGGGTTTTGGATCCTAAGGTACCCGCGTCGGCGCCATTTTCTCACTCGGCTGTGGACAGTGAAGAGGGAGGGTGGGAGTTAGGGCTGTGTAGTGTAGTGTAGTGTAGTGCTGCTGTTGTCCACTACTTCAAAGTCCATAGGGGCTGGCTGTGTTGTGCTGTGCTGCTGTTGTTAATAGGGGCTGTGTCCACTACTTCAAAGTCCATAGGGGCTGGCTGGACTGTGTTGTGCAGTCAGTTCTCCATAAGGGCTGTGTCCACTCCAAAGTCCTGTGCAGTGTCCCAGTCCTAAAGGGGTGCTGTAGTGTTGTCCAGGGGGTGCTCTGTCCATCAGGGGTGCTCCCCCCAAGTGCTAAAAAAATAATATATTTTCTGTGTTTGGGAATTGTGTGCGCAGTAGCCGCACGTGCATCAACAAAGTAGTGCCAAGCGTGCGCCTGTGTCATAAGTAAAGTGCCGGCTGGCTTGACCGTTAAAGGGTGCTGTAACCCCCGAAAGTACACTCCAGTCCAAACCAAAAAAAAATTATTTTCTGTGTTTGTGAATTGTGTGCGCAGTAGCCGCACGTGCATCAACAAAGTAGTGCCAAGCGTGCGCCTGTGTCATAAGTAAAGGGCCGGCTGGCTTGACCGTTAAGGGTGCTGTAACCCCCGAAAGTACACTCCAGTCCAAACCAAAAAAAAAATTATTTTCTGTGTTTGTGAATTGTGTGCGCAGTAGCAGCACGTGCATCAACAAAGTAGTGCCAAGTGTGCGCCTGTGTCATAAGTAAAGGGCCGGCTGGCTTGACCGTTAAAGGGTGCTGTAACCCCCAAAGTACACTCCAGTCCAAACCAAAAAAAAAATTATTTTCTGTGTTTGTGAATTGTGTGCGCAGTAGCCGCACGTGCATCAACAAAGTAGTGCCAAGCGTGCGCCTGTGTCATAAGTAAAGGGCCGGCTGGCTTGACCGTTAAGGGTGCTGTAACCCCCGAAAGTACACTCCAGTCCAAACCAAAAAAAAAATTATTTTCTGTGTTTGTGAATTGTGTGCGCAGTAGCCGCACGTGCATCAACAAAGTAGTGCCAAGCGTGCGCCTGTGTCATAAGTAAAGGGCCGGCTGGCTTGACCGTTAAGGGTGCTGTAACCCCCGAAAGTACACTCCAGTCCAAACCAAAAAAAAATTTATTTTCTGTGTTTGGGAATTGTGTGCGCAGTAGCCGCACGTGCATCAACAAAGTAGTGCCAAGCGTGCGCCTGTGTCATAAGTAAAGGGCCGGCTGGCTTGACCGTTAAGGGTGCTGTAACCCCCGAAAGTACACTCCAGTCCAAACCAAAAAAAAAATTATTTTCTGTGTTTGTGAATTGTGTGCTCAGTAGCCGCACGTGCATCAACAAAGTAGTGCCAAGTGTGCGCCTGTGTCATAAGTAAAGGGCCGGCTGGCTTTACCGTTAAAGGGTGCTGTAACCCCCAAAGTACACTCCAGTCCAAACCAAAAAAAAAATTATTTTCTGTGTTTGTGAATTGTGTGCGCAGTAGCCGCACGTGCATCAACAAAGTAGTGCCAAGCGTGCGCCTGTGTCATAAGTAAAGGGCCGGCTGGCTTGACCGTTAAGGGTGCTGTAACCCCCAAAGTACACTCCAGTCCAAACCAAAAAAAAAATTATTTTCTGTGTTTAGCCGCACGTATATATCAAATCGATATAACATAAATGGAGGACCAAACTTTCTCCGATAAAAATAAAATAGAGAAAGATCAAGAACCACTTCCTCCTAGTGCTGAAGCTGCTGCCACTAGTCATGACATAGACGATAACATGCCATCAACGTCATCTGCCAAGGCCGATGCTCAATGTCATAGTAGAGGGCACATACAATCCCAAATGGCAAAGTTCAGGAAAATGACCTTCAAAAAGACATTTAAATCAGCTGAAGAGAAACGTAAACTTGCCAATATGCCATTTGCGACACGGAGTGGCAAGGAACGGCTAAGGTCGATCCCTAGTATGTTCATGACTAGTGGTTCAGCTTCACATGACGATGGAAGCCCTCCTCCCACTATAAAAATCAAAAGAGTTAAGCTGGCAAAAGCACAGCGAAGAACTGTGCTTTCTAAGAAGATATCACAAATCCCCAAGGAGAGTCCAAGTGTGGTGGTGGTTGCGATGCCTGACCTTCCCAGCACTATACGGGAAGAGGTGGCTCTTTCCACCATTTGCACGCCCCCTGCAAGTGCTGAAAGGAGCACCCACAGTCCACTTGCTGATATGCAAATTGAAGATGTCACTGTTGAAGTACAACAGGATGAGGATACTGGTGTAGCTGGCGCTGAGGAGGAAGTTGGCGAGGAGGATTCTGATGGTGATGTGGTTTGTTTAAATCAGGCTCCGGGGGAGACAGTTGTTGTCCGTGGGATGAAAAAGCCCATCACGGTCATGCCTGGGCAGAAGACCAAACATTCCACCTCTTTGGTCTGGCAATATTTCTATCCAAATCCGGACAACTGTCTTGCCATATGTACCATATGTAAAGGTGAAATAAGTAGGGGTAGGGACGTCAACCACCTAGGAACATCCTCCCTTATACGGCACCTGCAGCGCGTTCATAAAAAGTTACTGTCAAGTTCAGAAACTTTGGCTAAGACCGTAAGCAGTCCAGGACACCTAAATCCCGTTGTCCTGTTGTATCCAAGCGCCTGCAAACCACACCGTCAACTCCCTCCTCATCAATTTCCTCCTTAGTCAGGATCGGAAGTAGTCCTGCAGGCCATGTCACTGGCATGACTGACTCTCCTATCCGGGATTCCTCCGGAGGATCCTGCATTGCTACGCCTCCTGCTGCCGCTGCTGCTGTTGCTGCTGCTGGGAGTCGTTCATCATCCCAGAGAGGAAGTAGGAACACCACTACTTTTACTAAACAATTGACCCTCCAACAGTCCTTAGCGAGGAGGATGAAGTACGACAGCAGTCATCCTGAAGCAAAACGTATAACTGAGGCCTTGACTGCTATGTTGGTGTTAGACGTGCGTCCGGTATCCGCCATTAGTGCAGTGGGATTTAGACAATTGATGGAGGTAGTGTGTCCCCGGTTCCAAATCCCGTCTAGATTCCACTTCACTAGGCAGGCGATACCGAGACTGTACAGAAACGTCAGAAAAAGTGTCCTCAGTGTCCTGAAAAATGCCGTTGCACACAATGTCCACTTAACCACGGACATGTGGACAAGTGGAACAGGGCAGACTAAGGACTATATGACTGTGACAGCCCACTGGGTAGATGTATCACCTTATGCAGCAACAGCAGCAGCGTCACCAGTAGCAGCATCTCAGAAACGCCAGCTCGTTACAAGGCAGGCTATGCTGTGTATCACCGGTTTCAGTAAGAGGCACACCGCCGACAACCTCTTAGAGAAACTGAGGGAAATCATCGCCCAGCGGCTTTCCCCACTTAGACTCTCCTGGGGATTTGTGATATCTGACAACGCCACCAATATTGTGCGGGCATTACATCTGGGCAAATTCCAGCACGTCCCATGTTTTGCTCACACAATAAACTTGGTGGTGCAGAATTTTCTGAAAAGCGACAGGGGCGTGCAGGAGACGCTTTGGGTGGCCCGAAAAATTTCTGCCCACTTTCGCCATTCAGCGACTGCGTGCCGAAGACTGGAGCGCCAGCAAACACTCTTGAACCTGCCCCGCCATCACCTGAAGCAAGAGGTTGTGACGCGGTGGAACTCAACCCTCTATATGCTTCAGAGGATGGAGGAGCAGCAAAAGGCCATACAAGCCTATACATCCACCTATGACATAGGCAAAGGAGGGGGTATGCACCTGACTCAAGCGCAGTGGAGATTGATTTCCGTGTTGTGCAAGGTTCTCCAGCCCTTCGAACTTGCCACACGTGAAGTCAGTTCAGACACTGCCAGCTTGAGTCAGGTCATTCCCCTCATCAGGCTTTTGCAGAAGCAGCTGGAGAAAGTGAAGGAGGAGCTAAGATGGAGCGATTCCGCTCGGCATGTGGGACTTGTGGATGAAGCCCTTCATTCGCTTTGCCAGGATTCCAGGGTGGTCAATCTGTTGAAATCAGACCACTACATTTTGGCCACCGTGCTCGATCCTAGGTTTAAAGCCTATGTGGTGTCTCTCTTTCCGGCCGACACAAGCCTGCAGAGGTGCAAAGACCTGCTGGTGAACACACTGTCAGCTGAAGCGGAACGTGACACGTCAACGGCTCCTTCTTCATTTTCTCCCGCAACTGGGGCTGCCAGGAAAAAACTTAGGTATCCTAAGCAACCCGCTGGCGGTGATGCAGGGCAGGCAGGACCAAGTTTGGACATCTGGTCCGGACTGAAGGACCTGGCAACAATTTCTGACATGTCTACTGTCACTGCATATGATACTGTCACCATTGACAGAATGGTGGAGGATTACATCGGTGACAGCATCCAAGTAGGCACGTCAGACAGTCCATACCTGTACTGGCAGGAAAAAGAGGCAATTTGGAGGCCCCTGTACAAACTGGCTCTATTTTACCTGAGTTGCCCCCCCTCCAGTGTGTACTCCGAAAGAGTGTTTAGTGCAGCCGGGAACCTTGTCAGCGAAAGGCGTAGGAGGTTGCTTCCACAGAATGTGGAGAAGATGATGTTCATCAAAATGAATTATCAGCTCTTCCAGGGAGACCAGCCTCCAGAAGGTACAGAGGGACCTGTGGTGGTGGATTCAAGTGGGGACGAGTTAATACTTTGTGAGGATGAGGATGTACACACTGAAGAGGGTGAGGAATTGGTGGATGAGGAGGATGAGGACGACATCTTGCCTCCGTAGAGCCAGTTTGTGCAGGGACACATTAATTGCCAGCTTGTTTTGTGGGGGCCCAAACGAACCAATCATTTCAGCCACAGTTGTGTGGCAGACCCTGGTGCTGAAATGATTGATTTGTTAAAGTGTGCATGTCCTGTTTATACAACATAAGGGTGGGTGGGAGGGCCCAAGGACAATTCCATCTTGCACCTCTTTTTTTTCTTTGCATTATGTACAGTTTGGGGCCTAGTTTTTCTTACTGCCATCCTGTCTGCCACTGCAGTGTCACTCCTAGATGGGTCACGTGTTTGTGCCGCCCACTCGTGTCGCTTAGCATAGTCATCCAGCTACCTCGGTGCAACCTTTTGGACATAAAAACACTATTGTGAGGTGTGAGGTGTTCAGAATAGACTAGAAATGAGTGGAAATTAAGGTTATTGAGGTTAATAATAGCATAGGAGCAGAAAAACCTACAAATTCTGTGATTTTAGCTGTTTTTATGCTTTTGTTAAAAAAAATACAGATCCAAAACACAAAACCCAGAACCCAAAACACGGAAGGGTGGTTTTGGCAAAACCAATCCAGATCCAAAACACGAAGAAAGATCCAGATCCAAAACCAAAACACAAAACACGAAAAGTGGCCGGTGCACATCCCTAGTTCAAAGTATCTTTGAAATGTGATTTGGAATTTATTAACATGATAGGGGTTGATAGTGAATCGGTCGCAGTTGTAGCCACCCTTGCATGTTTTGCCGCAGTCGTGCTTGTGACTTTATGCTAATGATGCTACAAAGTCCTTTCCTGATGTACACCCATGCATCCGTATGTGCAAAGACTGAGAGGCCAACTGTCTGCGTCCAAAGATGCCACCTGGTGCAACTTTAGATGGACCATCGGTCGAACCTTTAAAACTCATACCAGCCCTCTGGCAGGTATAGTTTCTCCGTCCTAGTACGGCCTCCTATGTGAGCTCTACAGCTTCAAAGTACGCAACCGATTTCAGAGACTCTCATGCAACACTCCTTTAAGATGCAATTTCTCCATGCATCTTTTTAGTGTGCCCTTTACCCCCCAGTTACTGTCTTGGAATGTACCTTACATTTCTGATATCAGGCTCATAAAGTACATTATGCTTCATTTCCATGGCTGTAATAATAGCGTAAATTGTCAACCTTTAAAAAATGACAGTTGTTAGTGCTTTAGAATTGACGAGATTCCCAGTAAATTGCATCAGCGAGCCCATGGACTCAGTGGCGTATCTATAATGGGTGCAGTGTGTGCAGGGCACATGGGCCCCCGGATCCAGGGGGCCCCGCACCGCACACACTGCACCCATATTATTTTATACTTACCTGTCCGTGGTCCCACTTCGGATGCCTGCGCTGCTCAGAACACCATAAAATGGCTGCCACGGCCATTTTTCCGGTTTTCGGCACATGCACAGTAGACTCCAGGCACTAGAGTGTGCCTGGAATCTACTGCGCATGAGGAGAATGCCAGAAAAATGGCTGACGCGGCCATTTTCCGGTGTTCTGCGCATGCGCAGTAGACTCAGAGCACACTCTAGTGCCCGGAGCCTACTAAGGCTCCGGTGGTTGGCCAGCCACGTCAGTCAGCTGCCGGCCACCGGGGAGAGAGGAGGGGGCCCCACATGGGGAGTGCACACTGGCCCCCTCCTCTCTTAAGATGCCCCTGCATGGACTGCACAGTGAAGTGGAGGGATGCGGAATGCTAGTCTCTCTCAGGAGTCTGGAAAAGTTCCCTGAAATTCAAAAGTCTCCCGAGCATTCTGGCACAGTAGGTAACAATGATATAAACTGACTTATGGTATAAACAATTACAAATGACAGGGGAGCTACACTTCCACAATTTACAGGGACAGCTGAATAATAAACACATTGGGGCGGATGGTATGTTACATTGGAAAAGTTGTAAGGTAGGGAGATAGATGAGAAGGATTCAGGGACATAGGCAATATACCTCTCTAAAACAGAGGTCCTGATTCAGAGCCGGACGCTCTAACAGAGAGCTCGCTCTGAATCAGGGCTGGCCCTCTTACTATTTGGAGCGGCCTCTCGGCCGCTCGCATAGCTGTGGGTGACCACCCACAGCTATAGCGAGCGGCCAAAATGATGGTCGTGATGGTCAAGACCATCGGGCTTGTGACGAGACCCTGCGGTAGGGTCTCGCTGCCGCAAGCCCTGGAGTGCTTTTGGCTCTATCAGAGCCAAAAGCACTCCCACTGACATCACTAGTGATGTCAGTGGGGCCGGCCCCAGATGGTAGGCGTTCCCATGGGAACGCCTCCGTCTGGGCAGCCACGCCCCCGGCACACCCACCAAAGGGGGCGTGCTGTCAATCAACATTAACAGCACGCCCCTTTTGGTGCGAGACCCATAACGAAGGCTTGGCCGTCGTTATTCGGGTCTTGCACATGCGCACGATGGAGCCGCCTCCGTCGTGCGCATGCGCACTTGGGCAACATCGACCCGCTTGCGCTCGCGAGTGGGTCTGAATCAGGCCCAGAGTCTCAAAAGAAAGTCTGATGGATATGAAGTGTGCAATTATAAGGGAGAGTACAGTATAATGGAGCAATGTAGTCAATTACAGGTGAGTAGATTGAACTTAAAATTATAGAAGCAATAATGACCCAGTAAAGGGATGTAGGGCCTGATTCAGAGGTGCACACAATTCATGCATGGATGCCATTCCTTATGGATTCCCATTTGTGAAAAATATGTAAGTGCCAGTTTAAGCATATCCCATGTGCAGTAACGTGCAATGGACTAAGAAAACCCTGCGACACCCACTTTGCATATCTGAGCAATGGTGGATACGACCACTACACCATAGATGAACCATTGCCAGAGCCGGCTCCCTCGTGCGCATGCGTGAGACCCGCTACGACTGACAGCACTGGTCATAGCGGGTCTCTTTCCAAAGGAGACGAGCTGTCGATGTTGATTGACAGCTCGCCCCGTTTGGAAGGTGGGCCGGGGGGGTGGCAGCCCAAACGGAGGCGTTCCCATGGGACAGTGCCAGAAGCTCTCCGGGGTTTACGACAAGTGAGACCCTACCCTAGGGTCTCGTCGTAAGCCCCGATGGTCGCGATGGTCTCTGACCATCGCGACCATCACCCGAGCGGTCGTTAGAGCTGTGGGTGTTAACCCACAGCCTAACGACCGCAACAGAGGCGGGCGGTCAGGATGCAAGTGGCCGCCCAGTTTCTGAGCGACCGCTTGCATCCTCCGACCGCCTCTGAATGAGGCCCATTTTCTCCTCAAGCAACCCCTGCCTAGCATAGAGACTTCCTTATAACTTTCTTAAAATATGGTCACTGTGGCTGCGGTGCTGCAAAAACACAGCCGTATGCTGAATAATGCCCATGACACTCTTATAACATGCCCATAACACACCCAGGGCACTCCCATAACACGCCCATGACACTCCCATAACACACCAATGACACACCCATAACACGCCCATGACACTCCCATGACACTCCCATAACATGCCCATGAGACACCCTCTTTTTTCATCCACTTCAGGTCACCTCCCAGTCTCCACCCTGAAATACCCATAACTCGCAGATGCTGTCTATAATTATAGCGATGTCATACATAACTGCATACGCCATCACACACATAGGCTTGCACATGCACAGTAAGGGTTTCCTAGACCTTTTGTGCATGCACAGTATCAAAACATTGCTTACCTGCACAAATATTGACACTGCGTCCACCTCTGAATCCGGACCTTAGAGGGGTGGGAGAGGAAAGTAAGTCTGGTTGAAGCAATCTTATTGATCTTATCGGGGAAAGGCAGTTGTCAGGGAGACCAGTGAGGAGTTTACAGTAGTCAAGGCAGGAAATAAGGAGCAAGTGGACTAGAGTTTTGGCTACTTCCTGAGTGAGGAAGACGCGTATGTTTGGGTTGGGTACGGGATGACAGTGCTCGGGATCCCTGTAGTCAAAATCCAGATGCCAGCATCCCAACAGTTAGGATACCGACACCTGTTGGTAGGTATCCTAACCTTTCCCCTATTTCTAACTCTCCCTCCCCACAGCCTAAACCTAACCCTACCCCCCTAGTGCCTAACCCTAAGCCTTCCTGCCTAGTGCCTAACCCTAACCCCCCCTAGTACCTAACCCTAACTCTCCCTGTCCCCCCGCTACTTACCTTCGGAATGCCAGCGGTCAGGATGCTGGCGCCAGAATTATGGAAGGTGTTGGGATTCCGGCGCCTGTATTCTAAGCGCCGGTATCTGATATGTTGGGATTGTGACTACAGCAATAGCATATTATCGCACAGCCGCTATGGACAGAGACACTGCAGCTGTGTGATTAGCATCTTTGAATCAGGGTAAAGCTAAGGGCAGTCAAGAATGACTCCAAGGCAGCATGTGTGGTGAACATGGGAGAGAGTGATGTTAAAAAATGTGAGGGAGATGTGGGGGTGGTAGAAAGATTAGCAGGAGATAGATGATAAACTCACTTTTAGACATCAAACATAAAAAAAAACAAAGTGAAAACCACAGCACACCTGATTACTGCAGCTCAAAAGTAAATTAACAGCTGACACTCCAAACCACTGATGGAAATTAACTATTTTAGTGGAAATTGCCTGTTAGTTCACTTTTAGACATATTAAGTTTAAAAAATGTAGTTATTCAGGTGGAGATAGCAGAGAGGTAGTTGGACACAAAAAACAAGATAGAGGGTAAGAGGTTACCCGAGGAGAGGCAGATTTTGGTGTCATCTATATATACAGGTGGTACTGAATGTATAAGGAGTGCTTGAGTTTTCAGTAAGATCAGGTGTGAAGAAGGGGGCCTTGGGGAACACCAATGGAGAGAGGAAACAGTGGGGAGTAGGAATGAAATGCAGAGACACTGCAGGAGTAACCCAAGTGGTAGGAGGTGAACCACGAGAGGCCAATGCAACAAAGGCCAAAGGACTGAAGGATATCAAGGATAAGACAGTGGCTTACATTGTCAAAGGTGGCAGATATGTCAAATAGTTTATAAATGGAGAAGTGACCCTTTGACTTAGCTAGTAGTAGATCACGGATCACTTGGTGAGGGCAGTATCAGTCAAGTGAAGAGGGTAGAATCCAGACTGAAATGGCTTCAGAGATAGGAGGGAAAGTTTCCTGAAGACAAATATTTCAAGCATTTTGGAACCAAAGAAGAAGAGAAGGCAAGCTCTAGGTTATAAGTAAGATAAATGCAGGCAAGTGTTGGTGGGAGAGGGGTAGAGGGTATAAGATGAGGGAGAAGAACAATAGAGGAGTGAGGGAGAGTATTTTGAATGCAGTTACAGGAGGGAAAGAACTAAGAGTAGAAGGGGGAGAGTGTATACTGTAAGAGGTGAATCATGTGAGAGGAGATTGATGGTGTAAATTTTGATGTTAGAGTAAGTGGCAGGTTTGAGAAAAAGTGAGCAAGAATGAGTGGAGATGGCAGACAGAGAAGAGAATTAACTGTAGAGAAGAGGTGGCATGGGTTTTTGAACAGAGTGAAGATGAGGGATTTGAAGTACAGTAGTTTGTTTAACAAGAGAATGGTGTAGTAGGAAGGAAAGGATGAATTTTGTATTGGAGCTAGATGTCGTCCATTGTTGCTTAGAAGAACAGCAGTAATGGCTTTGGCAGCAGCATCAATGGAGTTACAGAATTTGGTGTCATAGAGAAAGATACCACTATTGGGGCAAATGGCGCAAGAAGGTTGTCAAGAGAGACTAAGACGTAGATAGGGTTGAGGTGTTAATGTGTTTCTGAGTGTGCACAAATTTGCATTGAGGTGGGGAGCAGGAGGTAGTGAGAAGATGAGATTATGTCTAAAAGGGGGAAACTTGAGTTGGAGATGTCACCAAGGTTGGAGAAAATTAGTTTGAGTGACCATCACAGTGATTGGGAGACGACATCCATTGTGAAAAGCCACAGGAAGAGCTGAGTATGAGGAGTGTAGAGACAGCAGTAATATTGGGGTGTCAATGCGGATTTTTAAATACACAAAAATAAGTGTAGAGAGGTCAATGGTGGGAAAATGCAAAAGCTAGGCAACAAATTTATTGAGGAATTGAAATGTTGGTCCGGGAAGACAATAGATGACAGTATTAGGAAGGCATAGCAGAATGGAGTGAACCTTGAAGTAGAAGAAGGAGGGAGGCTTCAAAAAGGAAGATGATGTAGGTACAAGTAGAAAACAATAGGAAGCTGATGCCCCAGGATGAGGACTGGGGGTGAAGGTATGGCTGCCATAGAAGAGGGCAGTGGGGGAGGTGAAGTCCAATGATTGGGTAAGGAAATGGTAATGGGAGGAAATGGTCATGGGTTGTAGCAGATTGGTCACCTAAATAAAATGCAAAGTTCTACTTATCAGTGCTCTGTGGATCTGATGGGTCACCTAATGTAATTAATGGTCTGAGCAGTAATTCCTCCCTCCTCATCTGATAGGCTTATTTCTGGGTTGTCAAGATCCATGAATTTCTCTTTTGCATGAATAAGACACTAACTGATCATCTTAATAGGCAAATTTTGTTTAGTTGCCTACATTGGAGAAATGTCAACTATGTTATCACCAATGAAAATGATGGCTTCCAGCTAGAGATCAACAACTGCAGGGAGTGTATTGCTGAGAAGCCTGTCAGGCATTGCTTTCAGTTAGTAGTACTGTAGCTTTGATAAACTTAATTTAACTAATTGATGCAGACATTTAGGAGAAACACATTTCATCTACTGGTCTAAATGTCAATTCAGTGATTAAGTTAAAGACTGTTATTGACATTGATAGGTAGAGCATGAATTAGACTCAATTTAGACACTGAGGGCTGTGGGCCTGATTCAGAGGTGCTCGCTGTTTGTGCGCGCCCACTCTGAATCAGGGTGGGGTTTTTTTAATATTTTTTTTCAGCCTCCAGTCCACTTGCTAAGCTGTGGGTGACCACCCACAGCTTTTGCGGGCGGCCTGGCGATGGTCGCGATTATCGCAACCATCGGGCTTGCAAGGAGGCCCTGTGGTAGGGTCTCAGCTCTCGTAAGCCCGAGTGGACTTCCTGCTCTAATAGAGCAGGAAGTCCACTACTGACATCACGAGTGATGTCAGTAGGGCCTTCCACAAACGCCAGCTGTTCCTAAGGGAATGCCTGCGTTTGTGCAGCCACCCCCCCTCCCCACCAACAAAAGCTGTCAATCAACATCGACAGCCACCCCGTCTTGTAGCGAGACGCGTTGTGACGGAGCTGCTGTCGCAGTACGGGTCTCGCGCATGTGCAATCGGGGACCATCGACCCGCTTGCAAGTGCTGTGCTCTCGCGAGTGGGTCTGAATTAGGCCCTATATTCACGAAGTGGCAGCCGCTTCTTGGAGGGTTAGAGCTGAATATTTAAAGTGGCACTCACATTCAGTGTAAAGCATGCAAGGATCTACACTGAATGTGAGTGCCACTTTAAATTTTCAGTTCTAACCTGCCAAAAAGTGGCGGCTTACAAAAGTCACTGTTTCGTAAAAATAGCCCCAAGACATTATTTAGGATTATATCATCATCAATCAACTGGATAAATCTGGATTTAAGAATGTATTGTTGTATTCTAATGTCAAATGTAAACGTAGAATCCAGCATCAAAGAAAGACTTAAGTGGGGGACTGTAATAGAGTGTGATTTTGTAAAAGTGGAGAGATTCCGATGATTTTGGCAGGCTTCAAGACGTCGTATGTAAAACAATGTGACTAGATTCAAACTCATGAAAACCCAGCCTGAATCAGCCTCATTGCGGTACAAGTCGCCGTCCCAATGTGACAGATAGAAGTCGTCAGATGTAATAGCCAGAGAGTAGTTGCTGAAAATGTACCAGAATAACTCCAGAAATAATAGAAGGGGGCTGGCCAGCATGACTAAAACAAACTACAATAAAATGAATTATGGTTGATTTCTTTTCATTTCGTGACATGTTTTTCAGCACAATTTTTCTTTTATATTGCCTATATTGGAGACTTCTGCACTGTTTGATTTAAAATACAAACATGCATTTATTTTTACTCCTTTGTCAAAAATGAAATACGGTATGACCAAAAAAAACGTATAGCTCACTGGATTGAGACTGACGAGTTTGATATATTATGTCGACAGTGACCATGTCGACATGGTAATGACGACATCTTCGGCATGTTGATATGCAGCATGTGGACACTAATGAACATGATGACATGGCCACAATGTTGACAATTCATTTTTAAGGCATACCAAACCCCTAACGCAAATCTAACCCCTAATACTAACCCTAATGTTGACAAGCCATAGGTCAACATTTTGTCCATGGCTACATTTTCCAGATTTCTTCAACAGCATTTTTACCATGTCAATATCATAATTGTTGACATTCTGACTGCATACTGAGACTAACTTAGTGATTCTGTAGGCCAGGGAAGATTTCTGGTGGGAACAAGTGGTGCAGCACCTTCACATATGAAATAAACTGTAATGAGTGGAGAGCCCACAGCAGTCTACGCTACCGCTCTTCGCTCCTCAGACAGTTATTCTTTCATGTATTTTTTAATGTCAAAGAAATGCTTTCTGCTGTTCTACACATTGTGTTTCATATGCTCAACAACAGCATTTATGGCTTCACAGATGCCCACATCTTCTTCTTCCTGGGCAATGTTGCTTTCTGTGCCAGATTGGCCAGGATATGATCATACACAAGCACAATGCTGCATACAAGGGTACAATTTTCCTCAAATATGATTCTAATATTCTGACCAGACATTGTTTTGCCAGGGACACAATGAAATCCTTCCTCCTCAGGACCCTATCCACCGTTCTCAAATAACTGTTGGGTTACCCAACCTCCTCTCTCTCCTCACTAACGCTGCCACAGTGTCTCCTTCTGAACTTTCTCTAAACATCAACAAAGAAACTAGGCACTTCAATGAATGGTGTAATAACTTGAAATCTGGAGGCAGCTCACCAGATTAGGGTGGCTAACCACTAAATGGGACAAAAGAAAACAGGGAGCGCATGCAGATATCAATGAAAATAGTTATTTTAATACATAAATATAGGCCCTGATTCAGACCCACTCGCGAGCGGCTGCCCGCTCGCAAGTGGGTCGATGTTCTGCACTGAGCATGCGCACGACGGAGGGAGCTCCGTCGTGCGCATGCGCCAGACGCGACGAGCGAAGGAAAGTCCTTCGCTCGTTGTGTCTGGTCAAAGGGGGCGTGCTGTCGATGTTGATTGACAGCACGCCCCCTTTGGTGGGCGTGCCGGGGGCGCCTCCCGTCAGAAGCCGGCCCACTGACATCACTAGCGATGTCAGTGGGAGTGATTTTGGCTCTGATAGAGCCAAAATCACTCCGGAGCTTGCGGTTGAAAACCTCAACCGCAGGCTCCGGCTCGCAGTTTCGATGGTCGCGATGGTCACGACCATCGCGGCCATCAAAATGCACGCTCGTATAGGCTGTGGGTGGTGACCCACAGCTATACGAGCGTCCAGGAGGACGCTCCATTTTTATGGAGGGCAGCCCTCATTCAGAGCGTGCGCTCTGCTCAAAGCGTACGGCTCTGAATGAGGGCCATAGTGCATAAAAAAACTAAAAATACATCCCACTAGGCAAAAAATACCTAAAATACATTCTTGTGTAATTCATATATGTATAAGGACATAAGTATATAAACAAATGCATACAGACAACACAAAAAAAATCATATATACTGTGGCCACAGGTCGGAAAAAAACGTATTTAAACCAAGTCCAACATCAAAGCAGCCGCAGTATTAGTTTGCTAATATGCAGTAGCAGCGGGTTAGTGGAAAGATAGTAACACTCCGTGAACAAAGGGCCTGATTCAGAGCCAGACGCTATTTGTGCTCGCTCGTTTAGAAAAAGGGGCGGCTATTTAAATTGAGCGCTCGCTCTTTGCGGTCTGTTGACACCTCTATGTCTGAGCGAGCGAACGAAATATGCGCTCGCTATTTTGTAAAGACGCCCCCTGGCCGCTCGCATCCTACGTCATATCCGCTATTTATTTGATTAATCGAGTACATCGAAAGGCATCTGAACTGCTCGCAGTGCTTGTGGTTGGATTTTCCTACCGCAATCATGCGACCAGTTCAGGCTAAGAAACAACCAAGTGACGTGGTCGATGACACTGCTTTGTTAATTATGCACACCCTTAAAACGCCCGTTTTGACCTTTTGGCACGCCTGCGTTCGGATCTCCACTCCCCGTTTTCAAGCACCTTCCCCTGTTACCACCCACAAACGCCTCATTCTGTCACTCAAATTAGCAGGCATTCGCTATTTTGCGATCACACAATTTCCAACCGCAATGACTGGTTCGCGCATGCGTTTTACAACCCATACGCATGTGCAGTTGTGCGAACATCGCTCGGAGCGAACGAGCGTCCGCTTACGAGCGGCTCTGAATCAGGCCCAAAGTCAGCTCGCTGTATTGAGCTTAATGTTGGTGTAGTTCTGTAATGAACGGAGCTACAGTATTTACCGAGTACCTGATCACAGGATGATTCCATAGCTGAAGAGATCCAAACTTCCACTAGCATTAATGTAAGCACAAAAAATGTGAGGCGGAAGTTTAATGCAATGGGCTTACATGGCTGAGCAGCTGCATGCAATCCTCACATAACCCAGTCCAATGCCAAGCGTCGGATGGAGTGGTGTAAAGCACACAGACACTGGACTGTGGAGCTGTGGAAATGTTCTGTGGGGTGATGAATCACACTTCTCTGTTTGGCAGTCAGATGGGCGAGTCTGGGTTTGCCGGATCCTGGGAGAATGTTATCTGCCTGACTGTATTGTGCCAACTGTGAAGTTTGGAGGAGGGATAATGGTATGGGGCCGTTTTTCAGGGCTAGTTCCCTTATCTCCAGTAAGGGCCAGTCTTAATGCTTCAGCATACCAAGACATTTTGGACAGTGCTTTGCTTCCAACTTTGTGGCAACAGTTTGGGGGAAAGACCTTTTCTATTCCAACATGACTGTGCCCCAGTGCACAGAGCAAGGACTATAAAGACATGGTTTGATGAGTTCGGTGTGGAAGAATGTGACTGGCCCGCACAGAGGCCCTGATTCAGAGCCGGATGCTCTGACAGCTCTGACAGCTCTGACAGCCTAATTTTAGAGCGGCCTCCTGTCCGCTCGTATAGCTGTGGGTGACCACCCACAGCTAGTGCGAGTGGCCAAAAAGATGGACGCGATGGACTGTCATTCACCATCGACAGCACGCCCCCTTTGTAGCGAGACCCATAGCGACGGCTTGGCCATCGCTACACGGGTCTCGTGCATATGCACGACGGAGCCAGCTCCCTCATGCGAATGCGCACTGGGCCAACATCAACCCACTTGCGAGCGCTCAGTGCTCGCGAGCGGGTCTGAATTAGGCCCAGAGCCCTGACCTCAACCCCATCGAGCACCTTTGGAATGAACTAGAACAGAGATTGTGAGCCATGACAAAAATCAATATGATAGACACCAAATGCAGGTGTGCAGCTACATGAGTATTCGCATCAACCATGTTCTTAAACAATCCACTAAATGAAAAGCCTATACTATAGAGATTAGTGAATATCGCGAATATCATATCAAACTAAAGGACTTGATGAAATAGTAAAAATATAAAGATGTGATTATTGGAAATGGAGATCATGCCCATAACTTAATGCAGGTATATAGACTAAGAGGGTAGCCAATAAACGGAACAAACAATAATGCAAATAAAATAGTGGTAATGTCCAGACTGACTGCAACAGTGTCACACCCATATCAGTGAGATACAGATGTAGCCATGCTCATCTATGCCGTGATGCGAGCGCATCGTGGCATGGGTGGCGCAACTAGAACACCATAGGGGTAATCGCTGGCTGAAAGCACCCGTGGCCTGTCGATTGCTGCGCTATCCCACGATGTGTGCACAGGTGGCGGTGCATTGTATCAACAATGAGGCTGGCTACATCTGTATATTTAAACTCAAAGTAAAGGGCGGGGCAGTGATGCACTCAGCCTGGCATAACCCGACTGCTGCTGTATTTGAAATAGCTCCCATTTCAGGTGGCAGCAGAAAACCGTGGGCGTTCCTGGGAGTCGGCTTGAATTGATTGTAAAAAAAAGGCCCTCTCATAAGCGTGTTATTGGAGTTTCATGGCTGTGTCAGTGAACGCGGCTGTGTTCTTAGACGCAGAGTCACAGCCATAGAGGTCATGCTAAGGGCTGACATGGTTAACCGATCTGGACGTTACCTTGGGTACATCCCGCCACTTATAGGACACATACCAGCATGAATGATGCTGGTATGTACCTAGTATTGCTATAAAAATCACAAAGGACAGCTCTTCTGAAAAGAGGACTTCTGGGTTATGATTGTGGTGGACACTAGGAGTGATCTGATTGGATCCCGCTCAGTTGAACTTTGAGAAGAGAATCCCACAGGCTTCTATTAGGCAACACATTCCGGAGCTTGCTACATATGGGGAATACGGACAGAACTCAGAATATGGCAGTTTATGGAGATTGGGCTGCATTTTAGCCTTAGTACATCCTGCCCAGGATGTGCCCCCTTTCCAGGTGTAAATCTGCAGCACAATACGGTTTATCTAGGTGCAAATTGGCTCCCCCTAGCTGTACTATCACCTAACTCAAAATGAGGCCTTGGGGCAAATTTACTAAAAGTCTATTTAAATCGATTAAAAATTGATCTGAATCGATCAACATCGTTGTTGTGCTACGGGGGCTAAATCACACATTTAGTAACATATTATTAATACAGTACTTGTGTAATTAAATTATAAAGCAGCAGAAGCTCATTATTTCATTATTACATTAGGTAAAACCTGGCTTATTTTTATATGCACCACTATGAATCATGAGCAATAATAAGCAAGGTTTCCGGGCTCTTATATCCCGTGGAGTGTGAGTTTCCCTTGGAACAAAATAAGATTAATAATTGAGCCATTGAAGACATGGCCGTATTCATAAAACAGCATTGAAAATTAATAGAACTGAATAGCTGATGTACTTTTTGTTCAGAGAAGTACCTGCAATTCCTCATAAAGCTTCACAGATGGCTCCAGATCTATTCCAAGGAAGCATTATTATAAATAGATGCACAGATATTCTGTCTTGTGTCACTGTGGTTACACTATATAAAAGTCCAACTTGTTTTACTTAATCTGGAAGGGTTAATCCAGCTGGCAATTAGCAGTGAGCAATCTCCCCAATTCTGGCAGTCAACTTCAGAAGTAATGTAGGAGAGAGTGGCCCTGATTCAGAGGCGGACGCAAGTGTCAAAGTTTGCGCAGTTGAGCGATTATTTACTACTGCGCATGTGCGAAACGTCCTGGAAACCATAACCCTGACGTCCTCTTTTCAGAAGAGCTTTGCGATTTTAATAGCAATACTAGGTACATACCAGCATCATTAATGCTGGTATGTATCCGATAAGTGACGGAATGTACCGCATCCATAATGCGATGTGTAGTACATCCCACCCTCTAACCCAAACCTAAATCACAGTGTTAAAATAAAGCTGCCCTGTATTTAGATGCTATATACAAGAGCAGCCAGTGTTTTCCCTGCACTAAAAACAAATTGACATTTTTGCTACTTGCATCATAACAAGCTTTGTCCTGCTGTAAATGTGCAACCTAAATCTGTGTTTTCTCCTAACTCCTAATTAGGCCCCTAGTGGCAACCTTTTATTAGGATTATTAACAACTGTTAGTTATCTGTCCAAAATATAAATAATAAAACCCATTACTTTATACATAATGAGGGTGAAGGAGGTGCAGCGCCAAGGAGTCACTGTATGCCCAAGACAGCCAAAGGTTTAACCATGGACACCTCATATTTGTATATTCATTGAGTTTAACTCTGGAAGCAATCGGCTTAACATGGTTTGTGGGGATTCCATAAATGAATGTCAGTTTTACATCTTCAGATGATTTTAATTTACTGATTTGATTACAAAATGTATTGTCTTTCAGACGTCCTTTTGTGATTTCCAATCGTTACTTTAAATTTTCAAAGCTGTTTGTTTTTCGCTGCCCTTGGATACAAATATATACAATGCAGAAAGCTAAGCAGTACTGCTGTGTATTATATCTGGGGAGCAAGAGTGATCAGCTCTGCCTGGTGGTATAAGTACATGGCTGAAGACTAAATAGTGTACTGTAGATATATAAAGAAATGGGTGTAGAAAAGGTGGAAAAAAGGCAAGTTTTAAAAAAAAAGTGATAAAATAATAAATCTGTTGGCCAGGGTTGGTGGTGCCACCTGGAACCCAACTAAAACTCAGGGGAGCGATTTTTCTTATGCTTTATAAAAGTGGAGTGGCCAGGCTAGGGCAAATACTATCACACACATGGGTATTTCACCTGCAAGGGCGTCCAATTTCACAAGTATACAGAAAAGGGAGAAGGCACTCATTTAGCAACATGTTATGCAGGGCTTAGTGGAATAATCCTCTTGGTTGGCTGATGTTGGTTAGTAGAATCACTTAATGGGCTTTCACCTGTTTGCTCTAGAGCAGGGGTTCCCAACCAAGGTCCTCAAGGCACACTAACATTTCCTTTCTTTACCCTGTAGTAAAACATTTGACATTCCTCTCCCTCACCTGTGTAGTAACACATTCCCTTCTGTCACTATTCAAATAGGGGAGCCACACCAACTGCCAGTGATGTTTGGCAGCACTTGGGGTGACAGTTGGTGTTTGAGTATTGAACTGTGATACAGCCACTATAAGACAGTCAGACAGGACATTGCACAGGGGGAGGAAACATTTTAGAACTTTTCACTCCCATAGGAGTTGAACTTCGAAAAATCCCTTCTTAGTGGTCACCTATCTCATGGAAGGAATTTTCTTACCGATTTTCATGTTTCTAGGTCCAGGGGTTTGGGCTGGACATTGATGAGTCAGTCAATCAGTCAGCCAGGACATCTGATACATATATACAGTATATATATGTATATATATATATTTTATTATTATTTATATGGCGCCACAAGTGTTCCGCAGCGCCTTACAAAGTACATAAACAAATAGGTTGACTAGTGACATAAAGTACAATACAATTCAGGATGAGGACAAGGATAATATACATTGCTACATTAGCGACCATAACACCCAGACAAGCAGCAGAACAAAGCAACCAAGTTTTAGGTGCCCTAGTGGTGAGTAGGAAGTAGATGAAAGTGAAGTAGGGAAAAGCACAAGAGGGTAAAGGGCCCTGCTCATAAGAGCTTACATTCTATATCAGCTGGTGTGTACACAACTCTGCCATATCACCAAGTTGTACACACATTTCAACCATTTACCACATTTGATACAGAAAAGGGTGGCAATTATAGATGGAACAAATCTTCATGTCACATATGTATACTTATACAAAAATCCATGATGTTTCAGCTTGTGATGATTATCCAATCTTATCATTAACTGCTGTTCCATATACAACCTTGAGGTTACCAATATTGGGTGATGGTTTTTAAAACTGATGCACAGGGAACTTTGCACATTAGTTTCTGCAATGCATAACAATCAATCAGATATGTGCTTTCATTCTCTAAACCATGGATAGGCAACCTTATACACTACATATGATGCATGGATGGCCCTCTAACCTTCCAAAGCCGCACCTTACCCTTACTCAGTAATAAGGTAAAACAATACATTTAATTAAAGAAAGACACTCCACAATCTGCTTTAACAGGTATTTTAAACTAGTGTTATAAGCTACTGTATAACAAACAAAGCTGACAATTATGCAGAAAGGATAAGGTGCTTCAGTTGAAGGCACGAAGTACCACCTCTTGCCCGTCAAAATGGTTTCTATTGGATACAGCATTTTTACTCCATAGTTACCAATACACCAGATTTTAAATTTTCACCCACATTGTGTTTATGGTGTAAATTTTTGGAGAAGAGTGTTTTATGGAATATGGTCCCTTACTATGCACTGAAATGAGATGCTATGAGGAGACAGAGGTGATCCCAGTGGACCATATGCTATGAGCCTTTTATCTCTTGATTTCATACAACAATTATCTCTTCTTTTCAGTAATTTCATAATGAAACAATAGTTACATTATAATGTTCAAACACATCTTTCATCTTGTTGGAAACCAGGCGCTAATGTAGTGTGAGTGACCTTCACGACTATCTTTCAGGTGTAGACCTATCAAAAAGGGACAGACAAAATGACCAAAAGTAAAAATAAATCAGATGTTGAACTACTTTAAAGCTTTTATCATGCTCTCATTCCCAATAAAGCATAACATGAGTGGTTGCACACTCCCTGTAAAGATTAATTATACTATTCAGCAATCAGACATGTATCTTATCAGATAAGGAGGAAAAAAACTCAGTGAACCTGTTTTGATACTTTGCATTATAGCCGAACGATTACTGTTCACTTCAAAAGAAATTAATTCTGAGCATTACCCATGTGGTAGTTCTATTAGTCACCTGTTAAAATAAACCACTAATGAAGAGCTATAATGCACAGTTGTAAAGGGTACGCAGTAAAATCTCTGTACTTTGAATTCATCTTTGTTAACAAATTAAGTTGCAAAGAATTTCATGCACAATTAATTACAACATAAAGAGTTATTCTGAGGTAGTGCAACATTTACATATTTTAAAAGACCTTTCCAGGCAATTGACCAATTAGATAAAACATGTTCTAAAGTGAATGATGTAAGAAAGTAATTTAATATTTATTTTTTTATCAGGAGAGTGTACTGATGCATACAAGACATGTACCTGTCAAAACAAATGCTGCTTTCTAATCCATCTTGGGAAGGAACTTAAAATTGTGAAGATTGCGTAAATGATAATTGTGAACAAACTTTTGCTTAAGCGAACAGCATGACAACTGATGTCACTTCTTGAAGGTCACCTTACACCAAAACAACTCCTAAAATCAAATAAGGAATATATTATATCCAACTGTTTATTATGTGAAACAGGCTTGTGATACCCAAATCAATTTCATCATCACTTAAATAACTAATAGCTTGAAAACACTTTTTATAAAAGGTTTTAGGAATGAGTCCAATTTGCCCTCAATTTCTAAAAAGACTAGTGTGGAAATCAGTATAATTAAAAAAAAAAAAAACAAGTAATTTATGTATAGAAAACATGGAAACTTAGGGCAGGCATAAGGCCCATAAAAAACCTTAATAGTAACTCTCTCATTGGTGGACATTTATCCAACCTTCTAAAGAGGACAAGTAGAAAGTTGCATTTAGCACCCAATCACCTTCTAGCTTACATTTTTACAGGTACATTCTATAAAATGGTAGAGGAAACCTTTTCGGTTGCTATTGGCAACACCTGCACTTGTCCGCTTTAGAAGGTTTGATAAATCGCCATTAAAGAACCCATACAGTAGGTCATCATTTAAACAAAAAAACTGTCTTTAATTTTTTTTTAGAAGACAATATAAATCTTTTCAAAGTTACAGCTCTGTTGTTTGGTAACAGCTAAAACAAAGACATCCAGATGGGTGTGAGAATGCCTGCATTTATACGCTAAGACCATTACAAATTATTTCATAGGCATTCGTGGAAAAAATAAATTGATTCAAAACTTAGGGCTGTTTGACCTATAACAAACTATAGCACAGTGATGAATTTAAAGAGATTGATTCTACGGCCAACTTTAGGTTAGTATGAAATCATCTGCTGTTCTATTCCACTAGCAGAAGACTTAATCACAACAGCTACATTAAGGATCACTAGATAAGATAATGTTCCGGGAAAATGTGTTATTGCCATGTTTACTGTAACATTACCTAGCCTAGCATCTGAGAGTTTGCCAAAAAAATTATAAAAGTTGTCGGTACTCACCTAAAGATATAAGTAGATATAAGTCGTATAGTAGCTTCTATACCCTGCATAAGTGTGCAGATGCTTAATGTATTTATTCTTTTAAATGTTTTCACTCATTTTATTCTGTTTCTGGAAGGTAATTCTAAAAAAAAAAAAAAGGTGCCAGTAATGCGTACTGAGGAGGTGTTGGGTACGGGATGCTGGTTTTCGGGGTCCTGGTGGTCAGAATTGTAAGCGCCGGCATGCCGACTGTCGGGATAATGACCGGATCCCATAAGGAGTGCCACCACAAAAAATTTCACTGGTGGTAGACGTACCACAAATTAATAAAATACAATATAACATTTTCACTAGATACTAATGCCATACCATTCAACGGGTTCAGTATATTATGGAAACAAGGTGATCAGGTCAGAGCGCCTTGAAGTGCTAAAAGTGCATCAAATAAATATAGGTGACTGATATTTCTCAGTTAAAAAATAAAATTATAATTTAAAGTGCAAAGTAGAATATGACCAGAAATATATAAAAAGATATTAAATGTAAACACATAAAACATTGATAAAAAATACAATAATAATGACAATGGACATGTACGCATGAATAATGGATAAAATAAATATATAAAATGGAAATTTCAATAAAAATACATATGACTGGATATCTTATCTTAGTTCAAGTGTATAGGAAGATATAGACAGGCAGGGTACAGGCTACCAACGCGTTTCGTCTCCAACGGACTTCTTCAAGGGGATAAGGTTTACAACTGACAGGTCTATTTATACCCCAAATAGTTTAGGACAATTTGGTGCAGGTGAATACAAACGTGGCCACACTTCCTGTGTGGTCACTTCCTGTTTATAAAATCGGCATGGCACTACTTATAATAATGCAACTAATCAGGTATCAAAAAATCTATACCCCATATATATATATATATATATATATATATATGTAATGAGAAAACGGGGAAGGAGCATAATAGGGTAATATTTTACTTGTAAGTTCCAGGTTTTTGTTTTTTATTGTTTTGTCTGCCCCACATCCTGTTTATATCTCTCTTTAGCACAACATATTCTGCCCCACTTCCGGCTATTACATCGTCCAAACTCGCGATCACTGCTATGCGTCCACGTGTTCCATTTACACAAGCCGCTCTTTGCTTCCTGCTTCAAGTGGAGCCCCAATAGACGCGGGATATGTCACATCCTATTCACTGGAACGCGGAAGCATCTATCGTTTTCTCTGGAATGCAGAAGAAGGAACGTGGAACGCATCTCATCATCATTCTCCCAGGGAGATCTGTTCAATGGCTTTGAAAGACATGTCTTCTGGATTTGATGCATGGACTTGGGTAAAATGTTTATAGACAGCGTGTCCTTCTACTTTCTTCTTTATATTTCTTATATGCTCTTGTATTCTGAGTTTAAGAGGTCTTTTTGTTTTTCCCGAAGTACTTTGTCCCGCAGGTACACTCTATTAAATAAATAATGGAAGTGGAATTGCAGTTCATGTGTTGTCTTATTTTAAATTCCTTGGAATCATTAAAATTCTTAATAATCTTTCTTTGTGGATGCATAAATTTACAGATGTTGCATCTCCCACATTTATAGCATCCTGGATACTTGGATAAAACACTTTGTTCCTGGATATTGTCTTTCTTTAACATGCTGGGAGCAAGCAGGTCTTTCAAGTTCTTTGCTTTATTGAAAACTACTGGTGGTCTGGTTGGTAGAAACTCCTTCAGGATCAGATCCATCTGTAGTATGTGCCAATGTCTATTCAGTGCTTTTTTGATTTGCGGTTCTTGTGCACTGTATGTGGTTATAAAAGGAATAAAACCATTCTCCTGTTTTTCTTTTTCTTTGTACTGAAGTAGACTATTCCGTTCTAGACTTTGAACCTTATTAGATGCTGTTTCTATAATAATCTCAGTGTATTCTTTTTCCCGAAAACGTGTTTTGTAGATTTGTAGTTGTTCATTGAATGTGACGTCTTTGGTACAATTTCTTTTAACGCGGTGAAATTGGGAATAGGGAATGTTATTTTTCCAATTTCTCAAGTGACTACTTCTATAGTGCAAGTAGCTATTTGAGTCCACTTCTTTGATGTAGTTTTGAGTGATGATCTCATTTTCACCAATCAATCTCAAATCTATAAAACTCAATAGATGATTTACTAATATTGGATGTGAACCTCAAATTCATGTCATTGTTGGAAATGTGTAATAAAAAAGATTTAAAATCATCTTCTGATTCCCTCCAAATAATTAAAATATAATCTATGTATCTTTTGTAGAGTTTAATACAGCTTAAAAAAGGATTATTAGAATAAATAAAACGATTTTCCCAACTTCCCATAAAAAGATTCGCAAAACTTGTAGCAAAAATTGTCCCCATCGCAGTACCGCATATTTGTTTATAAAAGTTATCTAAAAATGTTAAATAATTATGATTTAAAATGAACAGCATAAGATCACATAAAAAGTGTTTATGAATTTGGGATAATGACTCATCTTCATCTAAAAATTGTCTGCATGCTTGAAGTCCCTTGGAGTATACGATACAGGTATATAACGACTGAACGTCTATTGTAACCCACATATAATTGTCATTCCATTCAATATCTTTCATTTGTAAGACATGTGTAGTATCTTTCAAATATGATTGAAGATTTACTACATATTTTTTCAGAAAGACATCTATGTATTCAGACACGTGAGATGTAAGAGTCAATTCCAGCAATGATTGGTCTTCCCGGTGGTTCAGTCAAAGATTTATGTATTTTCGGTAAAAAGTAAAAAATGGGGGTAATAGGGCTTGTTTGCATAAGGTATTGAAATTCGTTTTTGTCAATGATATTTCTATGTAATCCATTTACTAATATAGATCTCAACTCCTCAATGTAATTGTCAATCGGATCGCTATCCAGCAGTATATAGGATTCTCTATCTCCTAAGAGTCTATTGGCTTCTGCTAGATAGTATGTGCGATCCATTATCACCAGTCCTCCCCCTTTATCAGCTGGTTTTATAACTGTGTCCATTCTCCTGTAATTTTCTCAAGGCTTCTTTCTCTTCTTTTTTCAAATTACTCCTCCTAGCATTTGGTAGATCTGCTTCGCATATATCTTTCTTAACCAAGTCATAGAAGATGTTGATGTGGCTGCCTTTAGATTCAATAGGATAATACTTTGATTTGGGTTTTAATCCTGATTTGGAATTTTCTCTCTCATGGTTGGAGATAATAGCATTATCCTTTTTCAAAAAATGTCTTTTCAAGGTCAGATTTCTAATAAATTTATTCAAATCTATATAGGTTTCAAACTTGTTCATCTTATTTGTAGGTGTGAAGTTCAAGCCCTTCTTTAATAGTGAAATTTCGGGCTGACTGAGTGTGTGTTGAGAAAGATTAAAAATGCCTTGGGTGTTATCACTGTTTATTGGATGTTTTTTCTTTTGTGGTTTCTTTCTTCCATTTCCTCGTATTCCTCTTTTTCTGCTATACCTCTTTTCATGGGAGAGGCTAGTTTTGTAGTTTCTTTGAAAAAAGTTCTTTTTGGATGTTGTATTCTGGGATTCATCTCCTGGGATAAAAAAATCTGTCACTGGTGGACTCCAGTCTCTGCAATGTGGAATATCTGTTGTGCAGACTTAAAGGTTGAGATTGCGGACATCTGTACTGATTTTTAGAACCATTTTTCACATAGTGTGCTCTTGGTGTCCTTTGCCAATGGAGTTCATCTCTTATGAGTGGTGGTATAAATTGTGATGAATTCTTTATTCTGCTCCAATTTTCAATTCTATTAGTTTTGTAGTCTTGTTTGTCCCTTGCAAACTTTTTTCCTTACCTCGCATAACTGTTTCTTCTAATCTTTCCAGTTTTTTAACAAGGACTTGCTCATTAATTTGGAATTCTTCCTTATCTTTTATTTCATCCATTTTAATCTCTTTTGATTTAATCTCAAGTTCAATAGATGTCAGGGTTTTCATAAGGTTCATGGAGCAAGTATGTAATATACTGTCCCATTCCTTCATAAAGTCATTATTATCTAGTCCAAAGGTGGAATTTTTCTGTAATCGTAAGCCTCTAGGTATTCTGTTAACAGAGATATAGTGCTCCAAGCCTTTAATCTCCCACCATGTTTTTATTTCTTTCGCAATAATTTTTTCCATATCCCAAAACATGGTATCTATATCACTGTTAGGGATGGTATTGGTTCGTGCAATGTCATTTTCATTAAATATTTTTTGACAAAAGTCTGATCTTTTATTAAGAAAATCATTGATTCTAAACATAATATCTAGTGATATAAACAGTTATAGTAGTGCAAAACGTAAATAAATATATACCACTCACAAATTCCGTCAGCTTAAAAAACCAAACCAAAATAGTGTATGTGTCTATAGGGTTTCTAGAGCACCAGTAATTAGTGATGTGCCTGAAAATAATCATTTGAATCAAATGTGTATAGCACACAATATCAAGTAGCCTTCCCCCCCCCACAGCAACGGGGTGTCAGCTCAACCTAATCTGTGAATAAGTCTAGGTCAAAGACTTCTATAACAATATGGAAACAAGGTGATCAGGTCAGAGCGCCTTGAAGTGCTAAAAGTGCATCAAATAAATATAGGTGACTGATATTTCTCAGTTAAAAAATACAATTATAATTTAAAGTGCAAAGTTGAATATGACCAGAAATATATAAAAAGATATTTAATGTAAACACACATAAAACATTGATAAAAATACAATAATAATGACAGTGGACATGTACGCATCAATAATGGATAAAATACATATAGAAAATGGAGGTGTTGGGTACGGGATGCTGGTTTTCGGGATCCTGGTGGTCAAAATTCTAAGCGCCAGCATGCCGACTGTCGGGATATTGACCAGAGCCCATAAGGAGTACCACCACAAAAATTGAACTGGTGGTAGACATACCACAAAATTAATAAAATACAATATAACATTTCCACTAGATACTAATGCCATACCAATCAACGGGTTCAGTATATTAGTTAAACAGTCATAATATCAACATGATTGTTGTGTCAACATGTTCATGATGTTGACATTGACCATGTTACAACATTGTTACAATATCAACATGCAGGTTTCTTCTCCTTCTGTCCCTAAGCCTGACCGTAATGCTAACACTAGTGGTAACGGTAAAAGCAACCCTAGCCTTAACCCTACCCTTACGACAATGTCAATATTATGTCAATGTCGATAATAACCATGGGAATGTCATCAATGTCAACCTTCTGCTGTGACTGTATACCCATTCAATACACCATACACCTTAGTATTTTTCTACACCCAAAGTTCACACAGAAGTGCTGCACATGTCCTGTGCTTTCACCCAATGGAAGGCCAATTGTGTCAAACAAATGGGAACTGTCATATCTATCTCTTACTGCAGCGTTGGTATATGAATATACTGTATTACCAAGAGATCGCAATTTAATAAAAATAACAATTTTAATTCATATTAAAAGGGGATGTAGTCAAGAGGCTTCCCGACAGTGAAATCCCGGCATGGGACTAATGATAGGCATCTTAATACCGTCACCTATCATAAGCCCCACGCCGAAATCCCGATACCCGGCATACCAAATGTAGGTAAGCCGGGCGTCGGGATCTGATAGCTGCAGGGGGGAGTTGTTAGGTTTAGGCACTCTCGGGGGGGACTTAGGGTTAGGCACCCCCCCAGGAGGGTTAGGCTATGGGAAGTTTAGGGTGCAGGGAGAGGGGATTAGGTTTAGGCACCCCTGGAGAGAGGTTCGGGTTAGGCACTAGTTGGGGAGGTTAGGGTTAGGCACCCCTAAGGGAGGGTTAGGGTTAGGGGGGGAGGGGGTGGTTAGGGGTCTTACTCACCTCAGTCGGGATCTTCATGTGCCGGCCTTCCGATGTCGGTATTTCATCCATACCGATTCCATTAAAAGAATATATATTAAAACATATAGAAAAACCACACATTCACGGACTCCTTACGTATTGCAGTTCTCACCAGTAATATGGTAATAGCCGTAACACAATGTCCTTTGTATCAGTTCACAAAGTTAATGGTCAAATTTGTATCCACAAAATAGCAGACTGGCAGTCAAGTTATGCTCAACCTACCCTTTGTTGTATAATGGATATGTGGTCTTAAAGGAACTTTATGTGGTTAACTGTTGCTTGCACACTACCCCAGCCGGGGTGCGGCGTTAGTAGCCAGCCAGCAAATGTGTGTAAGCCTTAATCCTGTCTGCAGTCTCTGTTAGCAATGGGGAGGGAGGACGTGCTGCATTCAATGTTCCAAGTCTGTATAGTAGATGGCTTTTTTAAAAAGTAATAGGAGTCCGGGATGTATTTGCCGCTAGTCCTTTACATGTTCCCCCGCCATTAGAATGTTGCAGTTTCTTCAGAAGGCATCCATAGGTGTGATCTGCTCACAGGCAATGCATTTATATCGGCAACAGCAAATCATCTTATTTGCATAATCTATATAATATAATATATTCATATACCAACGCTGTATTTGATTTGACATTCCAGAGTGTTAATTGGGAGCTGCATATACTATAAGAGGTGATAAGGGTTACTTTCACATTAATTACTGACTGCACCTGATCTTTTGATATATCATAGTTTAAATTACTGGACAGACTAGGCTGCACATTGCACTTCCCTGCTAATTTGACACAACTGCGCTTTCCATAGTAAAACAAATCACCCATACAATCATGGAATACATCTCTTTTGGTGCCCTGGAGTCCCCACTCTACCCCCTTCCTATTATGAATCTGGGCCCATGGAGACTACATTCCCAGTTGCACTGTAATAAAAAACAAAAATTCAAGTAAACTGGGCAACATGCGAAAACCTGGTAGATCCAGCCTGGCCTGACCAGAAGGGGGTGTATAACGATGCACAACTATTTTAACCAATGCCATAGATCACAACAAAAAAATCTTCTGTATACTGTATAATTCACTGCAGAATATAATTAATTTCAGATATCGTATTCAGGCCTAATTACTGAAGTGTAAACAAAAAGAAGGTGTTTGATGTGCACACGGTTATACGCAAAGCAGTGTCGGGAGCTGCTGAGCACAAGAGACCAGAAGTTATCTAAAGAGGGTTTTTCAGCCACCATTACCAGCGCAGGGGTCTGATGCCAACATTCTGGGGCTGAGACTTTGTTAATCTATTTTATATATTTTTTATACAATTTTTGGTACCTATGGTTACGTAGGTACACTACGGACAGTCTGCTCCCTAAAAGAGCCGACTCACCTCCCAGGCCACCAGTGGTGCAGCCGTTTGACGCACATTCACCAGTTTTTGAGATTTTTTAGTTTATTTTTCTTTTTGTTTACATTTATTTATTTTTATTTTTGACTCACACTTTTTGATTTTTATTAATATTTTTATTTTTTTATTAACAGGAGCATTGTGCTTTTTGTTTAGCATAATAAACATATATTTAATTGGCACATTATCGCCTCCTTTTTCATTCATCTTTGCATATAAAACATCTCTGGTATATCACAACATCACACAAGTGAGACTGATTGTATAGAACACACATAGGTAAGCGCTAGTCACACTCTCTATATATCTAATTACTGAAGTGTGCAATGGGTAGCTAATACTGTAGGTGCTCAAACCCTTAGTAATTATTATTTGACACATATTTATTTAAATAAAATAAGTATAATGTTAAAATGTGTGTGTTAATTAGTATGTCTGCTCTAACATACTGTATGGGTTTTTGTGATATTTAAAAATACCCGTAGCTACACAATTATAATTATTACAAGTTGATTACATTAATTGCACACAACTCATCATTTTGAGTTAAATGCACATTAAAAGTCTTTATATTTTAACATCTTGATTGCCATATTGCCCTAAGGGCTTTTTTTTTTAATAATTCTTTACAGATACCCAACCAGTATTTTTCTAGTCATCAGCAATTTTTACAATGTAAATGCTTCTTTTTTAAATGTGTCTATATTAGAACAATCCCTTTGTAAGCAAAGTACTTTGCCATAGGGAATACAATTTTAACACTGTTAGGATGAGAACTTGTATAGTGCAATTAGCTGTTACAAGAATTACTCAAAGGACGATAAGGTTGTAATGGAAATTTGAAAGTGGCATGCATTTGATAAATATTTATGTTCTTTTTTTATGGCCTTCTGATGGATTTAAACTGATTGGGACCAGATGTTGGAAAGCAAGGTATATTCTGAGTTAATAATCTTTTTTAGCGATTTACCAACTTAATTTTGGAAAATTCTTTTAAAGCAACATTATCATGAAATTGTTATAAATTACATTTTAGAGCGGTTAGTTTTTGGCTCGTTTTCTTTTCTGCCAAATTACCGCAAGTTCATAATTATACTATTGGCTATCCAAAACATGTGAAAGCCGGATAGCCAATAAGATGCCATTTTGGATATCCGAACATAACTACAGTAAAAGTGAACTGCTCATCTCTAGTAAACTTTTGCATGGTAAAACTTTTACACAAAATATCTACACTTTTACTGTTTTATTGTAGGAGCTACTATTTTTTCTCTCAAACTCCTTTCTCACCAGAACAATGACCCAAGATAAACAAGGTTTGTGTGTTGATGTGAATAGGTTGACACCAGTTATCCAACGTGAGTTCAAGTCCATTTTATAACCTAGGATTTTCCTTGGTCTGACCTGAGAAGCCTGTGGTATGAAAAGGCAAACCTGGGTTACACTTGCCAGGTTATGACCAAGGAAACTCATTAGTCAATCGGAGGCACAAGATGATATTGCAATTATGTAGCAACCTGTCAACCCTGTTCTGCAGGGTATAGATGGGTCTATTGTGAGAAGTGAAAACTGTGCAATTTCCCAGGACCAAAGTGGAGTGTGAACATGTGCAATGCAAGGTGACCAGTGTTCATTGTCCTGTATGAGTCCCAGGGTTTGTGTGAGGAAGGGGTTTCAGTCTCAATAACTTGGCACTTTCCATTGTGCTGTAAGCAGCAGGTAGTTTGCATTATCACTGACTAATTCAAGTCCGCATGAGGTGCCAATCACGATCCATAGCTGCGAAGATTTTCCAGTGATTACATTGTGGAAATCTAACTTGTTGGCTCGCACCTCTATGAGGTGCAGGTTAAATAAAAAAATATATATCCATGACCAGATATGATGCAATGTACAGTATTAGCCTGTCAGAACCTTGTTGTTAATTGAATTACCCCCATAGGATTGGCTAGAACCCTAGTCTTATTCCAATTACAAGAATAACAGATACCATATGGTGACATCCCAGCTGTTCTTCAAGAAACACAATGGACTTGTACTGTATCTGCACTGAATTTCAAATTAATATAAACAGCCAGAAAAGTACCAACTTAAAATTGTCTATAACTGTAACATTGATAGCAAATTGCCCTCCCTTATATTTTAAACCGTAAATATTTCAAATAATTTTGAGTGCCCCTGGATGAATTATTATATTTTAAATTGAATATGATAATTGAACATCAGAGGCAGATTTAGGGTTCAGGCCACCCCAAGGCACAACATTATTATCCTCTGTACCCCCCTCCTTCACAACTGCCCTCGGGCGCTGCACTCATTGGTGGTCAAGCATAGCTGCAGAGCCAGCAGCAATGACAGGCTGCTCTGCAAAGACCATGATTGTGTCACTGCTGGCACAGAGGTAAACGTACACCTCTTTGCAGAACACAACTTGCATGGTTTTACACCTGTACTTGAGTACGTTCCAGAAACAAGTGTATGCAAGTACGGGTGATGCAAACTCATAAAAAACTCAATCACATTTCCACTTGTAATCTAAGAGGAGTATATGTGCTATATCATAAGTGGGCATTCTCACCTAGGAGTCCAGAGAGGGCGTACAGTATCAACACAATTGCATGGTGTGCAGAGCTGGGCAAAAGTTTAAATACACCAGTTTCCAAGCGTGTCGTTCCAAGTTAGGCTGCAACAAATGTAAGTCCAAATGCAGACAGATCATGGCAAATGTGTCATACCACGTATAAGCACATGGATGGAAAATGAATGCACGGACAAATTGCTCGTCCATCAATGAAGCACTCTTTCCGTGAAATTGGCAAACACCTGTAATGATCAGACAGAGCTGATCCATCTCGTAGGAGTGTCATGGGCTGGTATGCAAAACCTTTTCGGAGCATGCGGACGTTGATGGGACATCTGTGATGTTGTGACCAGTCCACCGATCATGTCCATGAAGCACTATGACATTCTTGTACCTAGTGCCAGGCATATGCCAGGTCCCATTACTCATCAACCTCACAACATTCTACTCCACCACAGACTTCAATAATGTAAGAAAGTAAAATAGCATAATAGCAGCACAACACAAATTGGTTATGGAGCACTACACCAGTTTTTAACATTATGAAATTCAATTACACAACTAAGTGTGAGATCATTCAAGATAGTGGCATGTAAACAAGTCACCAAAGAAAGAATGATACATATAGGTGAATGAAATACTAGGATACATAATAAGCATAACAAAATACAAAGCAGTGCCCAAATAATACAAAACAAGGAAAAAGCAAAACACAGAAAGAACACTCAAAAACAAGGACAGTGCACGGCTGTTATATAGATTGGGTAACGGTGAAGTAAATTAAACAGGATAGGCATCAGGATAGTCTAGAATAGATACAGTAGGTAGACACAGAACAGGGATTCAAGAAGCAAGGTAGTCTAGGAAGATCCAATAAACAAGATCCTGCACAATCACTCAAGAAGGAACTTACAGGAGACTCAAGAGGCCATTAAATCAATCAATAGTGTCACTACAAGGCATTGGTCATTCAGAAGGCAGGGGATATATATTTGAAAAATGATGTTTCAGCAACTGTAGTCATTAGTCAGACACAGAAGACACTGAACTTTAGGCAGCCTGTCTCTATCTACAAACCACATGGAAGACTGCAAGATCTGTACAATGGAGTACTGTAACTCAGTATTAAAATCAGAGACAATGCATTCTTACAAAGTGGATCTGCTCATGTATATGTGGAAGGGCTTAGGTGCAACCAGATCCAAATATGAATTGTGCATGCATTGACTGAACGTATCTACATTATTCCTGGTCCTAGAATAAACTACAAGGCTGTCACTGAGAGCCAAGGGATTTCAGTAATAGTACTGATTGACACTATGAGCCTCATCACATCCATCTTTTTGGACTTTTCTTTTTTTCACTATACTTATTTTAAAATGCACTGTAACTCCAGAAACTGATTTTGAGCAATCCAGTGTCATTAACCAAGTCATGACCATGGATATGAGGATCCACTATTCTCAAAAACATACTGTAGTTTTACCTCTTCTGAACTTTGTTTTTAACCTTTAAATACAGTACAGTTAGTTTAATTTGTAAGTAAAATATTTTGCAAGTATTTATAATTCCTTTAATGGTTTGCAATGCTACAGAGGACATTCAAATTATTTCTATATGTTAAATAAAGGACACTGCAGATGACTATGAACCATTAATCATAAGGTGGTAAAATGTCTGCACCTGAGATAAACTAGAATGTAAGATGGGAATGTACTTTATCTCTGGTAGCATATTTTATTAATAAGTAACAGAACCAATATGCAAGCAGCAAAGCTCAACAACATAGATATATAAATAAAGCTCACATTAGCACTTTTCAAATGCTAATTTGAAATATGCAGGCAGTTTTAATATTAATAGAAGCAGTGTATTATTTTTGGAATGCCCAACTGTTCTATATTTTCTAATTTAATTGTCTCCTCCTGTTATTTTCTTTATAGTAAAGGAATTCGATTTTCATTATTACTGCTCTCACATGAAGGGAGAAAAAATATCAGATGCCACAGCCAATGATAAATGAAGTGGTTGTATTATGTATTAAAAAGGGGGAGAGAAAATACAGAGATGTTGACAGTGCATGGAGAAAAAGTCATAGAGAGAGAGGGAGAGAGATGGAGAGAGAGAGAGAGAAACATTAGAGAAAAAAAATTTAGTGCCAGTATGTTAGTGTGTTCCCCAATGTAAATAATACACAAGATATTTGATAACTGTATGGATAATCTACAATGCTTGATAACTGAATTAACCTTCTTATAATAAAGAGTAGTACTGTCCATGCTTTGAGAATAGTCACGTATACTGTATAACTCCAATATGCTTTATAGCTCAATGTATACCCAGCAAGAGTAGGAAAAAGTTATTCCCCCATCTACCGCTTTGCTAGGTGATGGTTTCTTAAATTGATTATATATATATATATATATATATATAGATTGCCTGTTTAGTTGAACAAAACACCCACTTTTCCATGATCAGAGCTGGTTTACATGTCCCAACCGTACTCTTCACACCACATATAAATTCTGCTTCTTTTTTTTCTCCACCTTCTATCCCCCATTTTCCACCTCACCTCGGCATTTTGGAAAGAAATTTCATAATGTTCCATTCAATTACACTGTCTTGGCATAGGCTTAAAAGATCATATACTCTTTGGTAAGCTCTTTACAGAATACAAACACCATCTCCATGGAATATGACTGAATATAGTAGAGACACACTCACTGAATAATGTGCAATAAAATGTGCACTCACTTGAATAATTTGCAATAAAATGTGCACTCACTTGAATAATGTGCACCAAAATAATGTACACCAAGCTTCTGTCGATGGTGATCTTTATGGTGCAGATGGTGGTGTGTTTTAGTTCACCGGTGGATTTGCACTGTCCACGAACATTAAAAGTGTGCGTCTCAGGCCTTGCAATATCTGGCACTGGCAAGTACACAAGGAGAATGTTGAGACTAGCATTTGCACATTATAGTAGTTGCAACTTGACATAAATTGTAGCCGTGAATGCATTAGCAACCTCCTCTGCATCAGGTGCTCAGTGGGGCTAATTTAGCACGCAAGTATAATGCTGAACGCAGATTCCCGATTATTAGGATTCTGCACATGCGCAGGATCCATTCTGCGAATGTGCAGAACGTGTCCTGTGTAATAGCACACAGGGTTTGATTCAGGGCCCTCCTCCCTAAAAATGGAGCGGCCTCTTGGACGCTCGCATAGCTGTGGGTTACCACCCACAGCTTATGCGAGCATCCATGATGATGGTCGCGATGGTCAAGACCATCGCGACCATCGGGCTTGCGACGAGACCCCACAGTAGGGTCTCGCTGCCGCAAGCCCTGGAGTGATTTTGGCTCTATTAGAGCCAAAATCACTCCCACTGACATCACTACTGATGTCAGTGGGGCCGGACTCAGACGGTAGGCGTTCCCATGAGAACGACTCCGGCTGGCAGCCACGCCCCCGGCATGCCCACCAAAGGGGGCGTGCTGTCAGTCACCATTTGGTGCGAGACCCCGAGCGACGGCTTCCTCGTCGCTCGCCGGGTCTCGCGCATGCGCACGACGGAGCTCCCTCCATCGTGCGCATGCGCATTCGGCCAACATCGACACACTTGCGAGCGTCCTTTGCTCGCGAGCGGGTCTGAATCTGGCCCACAGCCCCTTCTATGGCTCTGCCTGACTGACAGAGGCATTTAAGGAGCAATTGGGGAGCGGGGTCCGCCGGCGTTTGCGGAAATGGGGGCGTTTCCACCCCATTTTCCAGGAGTGGCACGGCCAGGGGCTGCGTCCACGGACGCAGTTTGCTAGCCTCGCAAGTCGGACAGTCTGAGTAAGCTGAGGCTTATCAATTGGCTGGCGGCCCGATGGTCACGATGATAATCCCAGCCTGCGACCTCGTTCGCAGTGCTGGGATCGCAAATGCAGCAAGGGGTGTCATACACTTCCTGCTGCATTTGCATGTTTGCAAAGACAGAATTGCAAAGCTGCTTGCATGCAGCTTTGTAATTCCATCCCAAACTGAATCAACCACCTGTGTTTATTGTGCAAGATGTTGGTGTTTCAGAACCTTGGACAGCAACTTCAATATTCAGGAAGCCTCTGTGCTATTATCAAATGAATGCATTTTCTCCTCCACCTTAAAACTGATTTCCATGCATGGGTTTAATAAGCAATATTGTAACTTCAGAATAGAGTTTTAAATATAAGATTTAAAACAAATAAAGATTTAAAAAATACTGCATAAAGCAATTGTATTCATTGGTACTACAGTATGTAAGCTATTTCTGATGGGCTGATAAAGACTTTTACATTTTGATACTTACAGTATGTTAGTAAATATTAACCTTGTATAGACTAATATGTTTTCCATTTTTTTCTTGTTCAATACCTTTATAATATACACATAGCTACAGAGAAACATATACATAATGGTAGTACTAAGTGCAACCTGTTATTTTCTACCATATGTACTGTTCCCAAGATGTTTTCAATGTGCAAATGTAGGATGTATTTTTAGCAATGTGAATCCTTTAAATATGTCTTCTCCCCTGCTTAAATATTATGTCATACTTAAAAATGTAGTTTAAAGAATTCTTTGAATATCTTAACCATGCTAGATGTATTTTAGTATTTTCATTTACTTTAAACCAAGTCCCTTTCAAGATTCACTATGTTTGTATAATAACTCTCTGGGCTATTGCACTAACCTTTTAATATTCATAATACAATTTCTATTAAACCAATTAAACACATTTTTCACATCCCACTAATGGTTTTCATCCTTCTTTCCACCATGAAACTTGTTCTTTTTTGTTAAGTTTCCTTTTAATAATCCTAGAAACTGTTTTATAGCTTGATATATCTTATCGTTTCTTACAATATTCATTACTTTACATTAGTTGAAGAAAAATATCCACTAAAGTAAAAGCTGTAAGAAAAAGCAAATAAAGCAAAAATGTTATATTATGCGATAATTTTTTGGGTTAAGACATTTGTTTATCTTTTGGTATTTATCCTTTTTGCTACTGGATAATGTTTGTGTTGCTATACATCTTAATCTTTCATTGTTTCTTTTAGTTTTATAGAGAACATTTAAGTGGTGATGGAGTTTTAGGACTTTGGTTAGTGATTACTTTGCTGACTGTTTATCATTATTTAGCCAAAGGAAAACCCACTATGAGCATCATTTAGAGTAGGCTCCAATTGTGTGGCCCCAACAGAAGTGTAAACTGCTGGTAATCCATGCGGAAGATGTATTATTTCTTTGTGTAAAGTACATTAAATGTCTAGTCCCGCTTCGCCTATTATCAAATCGAAGCAGGGCCATTTAGCATTTAGCATTTAGGATGTACTTAAAAAGCAGTTAATGAAGAGGGAGAGAGTTAAGTCACCTCTCTGGTGAATTGCACTCTTTCTCTTTCGGCTTCTTTGACTGGTGCTTGCAGGGAGTCAGCACATGAGCCGGTCAAAACTTCCCAGCAGCAGCCGACAGCTAATTGGAAAAAGAAAACTTTATTATTTTTTGTAATTGTAATTCCTGGCTGCATATTCAGACAGTCATGGATAGTGCTGTGTGTGTGGCAGTGACAGCTGGAGCTGTCAAGATCGATAGCTGTACTTGTCACTCGTCAGTGACGCTGACCATTTGTTACGATCCACAGCAGTACCACACTTCCTCTAGTGGCGGTGATCTCCCAGTGTGGATTCCTGCAGTATCATTTCTCACCAATGGTGCTGCACTTCTGCTGGTGCTCCTAGCAATCCATGGTTTGTCTCTCTACAGCTGGAGGCAATTGGCTAATGAGCTGCACCTGTTTCTCCTGCTTATTACCCAGCTTCTATGATCACTCAGTGCCGGATCATCAGTTCATGTTACCAGAGACTATCCAGCTCACACTGCTAGCAGGAGTCTCTCTGCTGTTGAGTTCAAGTTACCTGAATCAAGTCTATGCCTTGCTAAAAGTTCATCTCCAACGCTGCCTCAAAGGCCAGTCTGCATCCTTGCAATCCATGCTCCTCCAGTGAGTATCTGTGGCCGTTCTCATTAGCACTTGTAGTGCCTGTCATGTTACGGGACTGACTTTGCCTTATTGCCACAGTTTACTGTATTTAAAGTCAAATCTGCTACCTTGTATTTACATGGCAAGCTATCCTGTTACACTGCACAACAATGAAAATGTTTCTGATGTGAAAATAGCTACTTCTAATTGATTTCAGCATGCAAAGAATGAATATGACATTTAAAACTCTCAGTTAGCTCTGAGTTCTGAGATATAGCCCATTTATGACGATGTAGGGGTATTCCTAGTGAAGTGGGCAGAATGGAGAGAATCTTACCAGCAATCTGCATTCCGCGCAGAGTGGGTGGGGCCTAATGACCCAATTAAATGAATCAGTTATTTGTCCCCTCTCCTATTCAAATATATGCGATTCACGGGATTACCCACACAAGATAACTGTGGTGCACTGAGTGACAAGCATAGTGAGCAATTCCACCAAGACATTTCAGCAATGCAACAAAGATATCAGGGGAGGTGATCACTACTGTTGGACAGTGACAAGAGATGCCCCAGAAGAGGAGTACAAGCGACAAGCAAAGAGAAAGCACCCCCATGAATAGGCCACTATATTAGATAGGACTTTCCTATGCTGTATGTTTGTTTCATTTTGTGTTCTTATTTGTGATTGATTGAATTAAAACAACTGTTTTAATGCAAGAAAATATCAGATTTTAAAATAGCTTTTCACTATGACTATATTACTAATGTACATACAGTATAGTGCAAGTAGTGTAGCTCAAAAAATAGAGCTAGTAAAAACATTCTGAAATCATTTTAGTTTTTCTTGACCTCAAATTAGTAATGTATGACTATTTTTAGAAAGGAAATAAATTAAAAGTATTAATTTGTTGTACAGTGTTATTTACTATAATATTGCAAGTCAAATCTGCAAACCTGTTATCCTGTATTACAAGTTATTGCTGCTCATTTATTAACTCCTGCCTGCAGGCTTGTGTTATTCCGGGACATCTTATATTGAGCTGTTTGTATTATCACTATCTTGTGTAAACCCTGGTCTCTGTCTTACCCACAAGTGTATAATAAACCAGTTACTTTTTCATTCCACTTCTCCCTCACTCCATTAAAATACTGGGACTGATTGAGCAGTGCATGCTAGCACACTGCTGAACGCAGATTCCCTATGTTCACGAATCTGCGCAGGCGCATAACCCATTCTGCGCATATGCAGAACGGGTAAGTGATTCCGCTCGCAGATTGACAGTGATTAACATTCTGCTGCCGTTTGTGGGTGGGGAGGGGGCGGCAATGACCTCCATTTCCTGAAACGGAGGCGTGTTGTCACCCTTGGGGGACGGAGATTTCCTGGCCTCTCCCTCTCAACTACGGTGGTTGGCTGCATGACCCCATGGGTCACCTCAGCTGGCCGATGTTACGCAGATTATCCGATGCTACGTTGGACAATGCAGCTCGGATATGTAATGCACAGGAGGCGTGATGCCTCCTGCTGCATTACCATATCTGCAATTGCAAAGCTGCCTGCATGCACTACACACTACAGTATATGCCTGCGTGCAGCTTTTCAATTGCGATCCTTGCTGAATCAGGTCCATTGTACATACTTAAATAGAAAAATTACCGCGCTGGTAAATAGGACTATTAAAGATAAATTTAATAAAAATAAATATAGATCATATATTGCACATAGTCAATTAAATTACAAGGGAAGTGAATAATAAAAAATACATGCGAAAAATAAGAAACATATCATTCTCATTGAAAAATAGGGATAAAATGCTAGTAGCTGAATGGTAAAATGGAGCTGTGCTGTGCTCCGCATCATGAAATGACAATCAGTGCATTCGTAGACAGTTCAGGTGCATCATTTGTTAACCCTTGGCACAAGTTCGTGATTAATAGCTTTGTGTGGCAACAATGTAACCACTGTACTGTGACAATTGTATCCGTCTAAGGTATCCAAGAAATTATACAGCGTGAGGCTTATAGATTGAGATACACGGGCTGGCGTGTTATAGTACTCTGAGTGTCACCCCGTCGGGCACCACAATGCTTAATAGAATAATAGGACTACTGACCAGCATCAGGGTCTCAAGCGGCTGCGGATACTCCGATGCAGTGGCTTTCTGTCTGGCCTAGATGTATAGGAAGCCTGCCGGAAGGACGGAGCTGGGGGAGATGCTGGAGGTGGTTCCAATTGAACAGAGGCACCTGGACGGAAGACGGTGGGCACTGGATGTACGTGCAGAAGCCAGTGACAGCACAGATAAACGTGGTTAAACAATGGGCAGCAATGCGTTTCATCCTGTTCCTGGGACTTTTTTAAGATGAATGCCCATGTTGGCGTCCTTCTCTTAAATAAGGAGCATGATGAATCCAATGAATCCTTAGTTAAGGGCCGTAAATGGCAAATTTGTAAATCCTGAGTAACATCACACAAATTGTCCATTGGGAAGGCCATAAAGTTAGGCACTAAACAGTATGTATATCTCAAAAAATGAATAAACAGTTATAAACACATAAAAGTAAGACTAAATATATATAGAAACATCTGTCAGAAAAAACATAATGGACAAAAAAAAAAGGAATAATGAATGAAAAGATAACTATAATCTATATACTAAAAGTAGCATATGTTGTAATCAAACAATTAGTAATTAAAACATTCTATGTATAAAAAAAAACAAGAGGATCACCCATAGAAAATGGTGATATACTGAAATATAATATATGAAAAATAAATGAACATGGATTGGTATAAATAGTCTGCAGATAGATGAATCTATAAAGAATTATATGCTAAAAATCTAGGTGGAATACTATAAAAAGTCGATGGTGGTAATGGAATAAAAGAATCAATCATGAGAATATCAATATGACGATCCAGAGTAACTGAGACTGTGCGAAAATATTAATATGTTTATTAAGTTATTACCATTATTGGTTTTGTTATTTATATATATATATATATATATATATATACAATTAAAATAAATATCAAAACGAATTTGATGGAAAAGTGTGCATACACATATATACACACATAAACATATATACACATACATGTACACATAGATACATACATACATACACACATATACATACATGTACACACGCATTCGGTATGAAAGACCGGCTGACGCATGGCCGGCAGTTTGATTCCCGACAGCGTCAGCCTGACAGATCCAGAGATCCCGGCAGCGGCAGCCCGACAGCGCTGGAAATCCCGATCGTCCCTAGGTAAGTACAAACTAACCTAAACCTAAGCCTCCTTAGGGGTGCCTAACCCTAACCTCTCCCCCTGTGCCTAACCCTAATCCCCCTTCTAAGTGCCTAAACCTAACCCCCCCTTCCCAGCTGCCTAAACCTAAGTTCCCTGGGGGGTGCCTAACCCTAGCCCTCCCTCCCCCTAGCCTAACCCTAACCCTAAGTCCCCCCAGGTACCCTAAACCTAGCCCACCCCCCCGTGGCTGTCCACTCGCGGCGCTCGGCATCCCATCGATCGGGTATCCCGGGCGCCGGTCTTCCAGCGTCGGAAAAATGACAGGCGTCTAGATTTAGACGCCTGGCATTTAACCCTCGCCGGGATAAAGCAATCGGTAAGCCGGCTGTCGGGATTAGCTCAGCCGGTTTCCTGATTGAATCCCATACACACATACACATATATACAGGGAGAGGAAAGGGAAGGAGCAACATGAGAGAACAAACTAATAATAATAAAAATATTAAATATTAATAATGATACTAAGTGTATATATAAAAATGATAAACATACACATAGTCATGTAAGTAATATACATGTGGATATATCGGCCATGTATTTGCGAATGCCCACATGTACATGCATGTCTAAAACTAAATATAAATTGTAGATGACAGAATAAGGAGGTATAACCAGATACCAGAGGAATAGATAGCGGAGATGGGTGGGTGACGCCGTGTGCCATCCACTGACCAGACAGTACATGTCAATGGCAGACGGCGACCGCCAGCCAAATCAAAAGGTCAATAAAAAAATTCTAGGGCTTCAATGAGCCCATCGGGAGCCAGTGTCTGAAGTCTGAAGATCCATTCTGATTCTGCTTTACAAAGTTTTCTAAAACGATCACCTCCTCTTAAAGTGGGTTTAATGGTTTCAATCCTAGGATAGAGACCTCTGGTGGTTCACAATTATGATGTTCGACAAAATGTCGAGATACACTATGTGTCATCAGTCCCTTAAGTATATTGGTACAATGTTCTTTAAACCTCTCTTTAAGGAGCCTTGTGGTACGCCCGATATATTGCTTCGGGCAAGTACAACTCAGTACATATATTGTATAATCTGTTTGACAATTAATACATTTTTTTATAGTATATTCTGTTTTGTTTATTACTGATGTGATGGTCTTCACTCTGTTTAGGATGTAGCCACAGGTGAGGCACCTAGGGCGGTTGCAACGATAGCAACCAAAAGGTCTATCCGGAAGCCAGGATGAATTGGCATCACATGGTTTTGGTAAAGGTTTTAGTATACTCGGTGCCAAAAAAACTACAGCGATTGCGATTCTTTTTGCACATGATTTTAGGTTTAGATTTAATACGTTTAGACAAGACTGGGTCATTGAGTGACAAAGTATAATTCTTATTTACAATAGATCGTATTCGTCTAGATTCATTGTTAAATTGTGAGATAAACAAAAGGGAATGATCTACATTTGAGTCAGACGCAAAATTGTCCTTGGCTCTAGGGATCTCTATGTTCTCATCATTAGTTGGAATGAATCTAGTAGTATTCCTACCTTTTTCTAGAGCATGCATTTGTGCTTCATTCACAAGGTTTAAAGGATAACCTCTGTCTAGGAAGCTGGTTTCTAATTTTTTGGCATGAGACTCAAAGTCTGATTCCTTTGTGCAATTTCTCATGATGCAACCCATCTGACTTTTGGGTATATTATTTACCCAAGGACAGTGATGTCCGCTCCTGTAGTGAAGATAGGAGCAGCAATCAACTGTCTTCGCAAACAGAGTGGAGACAATACTATTTTCCTCAGCGGAGAGAGTGACGTCAAGAAAGTCAACCGAAATATGACTAAAAGTGGAGGCGAAGTGAAGGTTCATGTGATTAGTGTTTAAATAATCGGCGAATTTGACAGTAGTCATAATCCCCATCCCAAATGAAAATCAAATCACCAAATGTACATACTTGCAATATATGTTGGTAGCTGCATAATCACTTCAGTAATATCACTCAGGTGCATGTAAGGGAGGGGTTATTCTATACAAGAAACAGCAAAAAGTATTCCACCAGCACTCAGAATGAAATCAGCAATAAGATATGAAAAACTACATGGTGGTAGATAATTCACAGATCTCAGTTGCATATATTTGCAAAGATATGGCTAAGCCTCCAGGCCACATCACGGCTTCTCTGATACTGGAGGCCCCTAATACTTGGTCAAAGTCTGGGGTGCTGCACCCAAAAAAGCCGACGAAGCCTAGTCACTCCAGGGAAGCACACCAGTGAAAGACTAAAGTGTTAATAAGAATACAGCAAAAACTATATGTTAATAGGTGATAGAGGTGAAAGGTGTAATTAAAATGCTAAAAAAATAAACATAGATCCCGGGATTTGTCGAGCAATATAATAAAATACACACACACACACTATCTGTACTATCTATATATAATACATGAGAAAACACAAATACACACACAATCTGTACTATCTATACTTGCCATATTCAACATGCGTTCCTACAGCTGCTGTGGAACTGCACAACCCAGCATGCCTTGTCATTGTTTTAGAATGCCCCAATAGCAAAACTGTTACGGTATGCTGGTATGTGTAGTTCCACAGCAGCTGGCGGGCTGCATGTTGAGAACCCATGATCTACTGTATATAGTAAACATCATAAGAAAACACACTGTGTCTGTTCTATCTACAGTATATAACATTAAAAACACACATCTGTACAATCTCTATAATTCACATAACAAAACTTGCTAAAAGCAGGAAGTGTGTTAGTTTTGAAATTTCAAGATCACTATTTTTTTTTACATTATATGGAGCACAATAGCTAAAATATACTTAAATACTGTACATTTAAAATGACCACTGTGTTTTCCTGCTATGCCTCTGGCATTCCATTACTGTTGAGTAGCTCCTCACACAGTCACTGTAGGAAAAGACACTTGGAGATCATTTATGTGCATATCAAAGAGCAAGAGCAATTATTTACTTTGCCTTTATATTTTCTGGAAATCTCTGAATAATGGATAAGAGATCTTATACCTGTATAATAAAATTATCCATTCATAATACTTGCTGTTTCTTGTGTATATGCATACACACACACATATATAAAAATTGATCATTTGATTAATTTGATGAGAGGGATTACCGTATACATTATATCACATTGTTGTTAATAGATTGTTGCACATCACTGCTTTAGATAATATGGGAGCCAAGTTGGCTTGCTTAGGCCTCCTGACATGCAATATACCTCTGCCTGCTAACAATGTCATTTTGTGTATGATTGCCAACAAGTTATGGGAGCCTTACAGTAGAGTAAGGCTCCCATAACTTTAATAGAGCAAATCAATATATCCATGTAATTAATTACCCATTTCATTTGAAGTTTAAGCCATTAAAGCTGTCCAGTGGAGCTTTAATACCTATTGCTACCTACCCTGTTAATATTAGGGGTCAATTCAGTTAGCTCTGATTTTGCCTTGCACACACATAGGTTATGGGCTAAAGTAACTGGTAAATATGTGCACAGCCGAGCTTAGTGACGATGGAGTCTAATTTAATTCCCCTTTGTGAGTTTAAATAGTAAGAAATGAACTACTGCACTGTGAGCAAATTCATTGGTAACACCAGAATACATGGAAAACCTACTGTAACAGTGACATACTTGGTTAGCTATTGTAAGTTTTACCTTTACATACAGTAATAACAAACTCCTTCTCTCCATCGCCACTTTTGTAAGGTGCCACATTGTTTAACTGTGCCAAAACAGGGACATACATAATAGACAAAATAAACAGAGAGCATATATAAAAAAGTAACATGCATAATAGACAAAACAGCGTGTATAAAAAAGGGACATGCATAATAGACAAAACAGAGAGTGTGTATAAAAAATGCATATGCATAAAAGACAAAACAGAGAACGTGTATAAAAAATGGACATGTATAATAGACAAAACAGAGAGTGTGTATAAAAGATAGACATGCATAATAGACAAAAGAGAGAACGTGTATAAAAAATGGACATGCATAATAGACAATATTATGTAAATACAGTATGTAAAAAAAAAAGGGTAGGGAGGGTCCTGCTAGTAAGAGAGCTTACATTCTTAAGGGAGAAAAGAGAATGTAATACAGTAGTTACAGTAATTCAATGTACTGTAGGTGTAAGTAGCTATGTCAATTTCTCAATAGATTTATTTGACAAAACTGCCCACCTAAGTATCCATCCAGTTACGGTAATGAAAACTAAAATACAGGTTGTATTGTATGAATAGACAATGCCACAAAACATTCATTTTATTAACAATTTAAAATTTTAAGTGTACTATAATTTACTTTTTATGCAAGAAACACAGTGAACATTTGCCAAAAACATTCGCGTCTATAGCAGGCACTTCACACATTTCTTTGTTGTTGTTGTTAAATAATATGACATATTATTTTTCCTTGATTTTAAATGGTCTTTTTTATTTGATTAGAAAAACACATGTAAGAAAACTACAATGTTGTACTCACAGTGAAACTTACATATAAGTTGTGATTAAAAAATAATTTTGTTATCGCTGAATGTAAAGCAGTGTGCTAAAGGGTTAATAAATAGGTTTTTACCATCATCATGTAAAAAAAGTTACTAATAAAAAAGGAGAATCTTGATTTTTAAAAAAAAAAAAAACTTGTTTCAATGAACCGAACATCTCCCTATTACTTCCGTAATCTAATTGAATTCTATTGCCAGACACTACAAAAGCAGATGTATGAAATTTGCAAGTACGATACCTTTGGATTATTCTTTGCCCTTAGTTTTGCAGAGGACATATATGTGCATATTTCCTGTCAGACTATGGAGTTTTGACTATAAAATGATTAGAGTAATACAAAGAATATATTTATAACTTATAAATATCTTCTTTGTATTATTCTGATTGTTTTTATAGGCAAAACTTATCAAAATTGCAGCACTACCAGAAAATACAGGGAGAGATGAGAGTTGAGGCAGCAAGAGCTCAGCCTCACTTCTAATAGCTCAGACACTGCCTGGAGCTGGGGGCTGGGCCACAAAGCCGCCAATAAAACACAGAAAAAGAGCTAAATGCCTCACTGTGAGGGGATGTGCCTTGAGCTCTGATGGACACCTCTGACGATCAGGTGACCCGTGCAAGAAGTACTCCGGCATCGGAGCTCAGCAGCAGCACTGAGGAGCGAAGGTAATTAGAATATGCAGACAGAGGATACACACAAAGGAGAAAAAGTTGAGGAGGGTCAGCTGCTAGGGGTGATCTGTGTGTGTGTGTGGGGAAATCTTTTGTGCTAAGGAGGATCTTCTGTACTTGTGGGAGATATGTGTGAGGGGGATCTGTACTAATGTGAATCTGTATGTGGGGGGAGATCTGTGCAAGTGGGGATCTGTGTGTGGGGGGAATCTGTGCAAGCTCATATGTGTGTGTGTAAATCTTGCTCTGATACTAGCCAATTCCTCCCCATCCATTGACCTCACTGCACGTCCCTGTTAGAGCCGTAAAAAAAAAATTCTGGTCTCACTGCATACTACAGTATTTCTCTAAGATTAATCATGAATATTCCAAATATAATCTACAGTATTGTAGCTTCCAAAAGATTCCAAATTACAAATATTTGATGTAAAGCAGTGGTTCCCAAACTATGCGCCGTGGCACCCTGGGGTGCCTCAGGACACTTGCAGTGGTACCTCAGGTTGGTGGTCCAGCACCACATCAAATTATTTATGGTCAAAGTAATGTAAATATGTAGAAATACAGAAGCGCAAACCTGTCCCCATCACATAACTGAACCTAAGGATGACATGTCAGCACAATTTACTTCACTACATCTTTTTCTGAATTTCTCAATAACAAACTTTTGGCTTAGCTGTGCCGTGAAAACAATGCTGTGGGCGCTGTAATTCAAAAAATTTTAGGAACCACTGATGTATATATTTTCCTGCAGAACACTGAGATATGTTGACTCGAAAATGTAGGAGGTCATTTACTATACACAAAACTGACCACACAGTACAAGGCAAGTGACCACCCCGCATGCCACAGTCTGCACTGTAGCTTCTGTTTTTCAGTTACACTACTTGGTTTGAGAGTGGTGTCTGTAGACTCATGGGAAGAGTTCTGCAGTAGGGGACTATTCAAGGGCCCCATAAAAGGTGCATGGTATTGCAGCAATGACTGTGTCTTTTGCCACAGCACAACTACATCTTTATGCTAATGCCATGGCCGATTTGTAGAGACGCCCATCAGCTGTGGCGCTAATCTGCTACTGCGTATATTAAGCTGCACCATCGGACGCCTCTGCTACACTATTAGAGATTGAACCAGCCCTATAGCAGGTGCAATTTATGTGCCTAAACATGGATGCCGGGGTCAGTGCAACTGCGTCTTAACTGACAGCGACACGCCCACATATGGCTAGCCGCCCCCAGTTACCACCCAGAAATGCCGTCTGAAACTTCCTCAAATTCGCTCTGCGGCTTTCGGCGGCGACCATGTGCCCTGCGACTTGAACACATGCAGAGAATGAAAACATCAGCTGCTTGCGTCCGACATCGCCACTGCGTCAACCTCTGACTCAGGCCCTAAATGTGGACTGAGTGCAAGGATGCATACAATTTTGCATTATTGTGCCAAAACTAGATATTACCTTGCAAAGTGATATAACTAAAGTGAGATAGATGGGTGCAAAATGCACGTTTTGAAAATTGCAAAACAAATTTATGTGATACGTATAGATTTTTGGCTTCTGAACACAAAAATGACTCCCGATTGTATTTATGAATAAGACATTTTTTTTCATATTCTTTAAAGTAATAAATGTATTCTGCCTATATTTATTATAAAATATTGTCTTAAATTAATTCAGTCGGTTGTATAGAACGTTGCAATTCAGTTCTCGTCATAAAACTTCCCCCCAACCAGTGCCAGATTAAGGTCCACATGGTCCTGGAGCTGAAACTTACAAAGGGCCTAAACCCCATACTGTCTAAAGGAACATTGCACACACACAACAACTACAACTACAAGGTGAGCTGGCGAAGGTGGAACCAAATACAACAGATGCAACACAGTTTTGCACTGTGCCGGTTCATTTTAACCCCTGCCTACCACCACACACACACACACACTACACACACACATATACAGTACACACCACTCATACAGTACAAGTTATTTAGACATTTTTAGGCAATGTCAAGGATCCAAATTACAAAGAAATTGTCAGGGAAATGCTTAATAGTTACAGAAACCTTGGCTGCAATATGAGTGTTAAAGGTACTGTACATTTTTTTGAATTCCCATATTGAGCATTTCCCGAATAATCTCGGAGACTACAGTGAAGAACAGGGTGAATGGTTCTACCAAGACGTTAAAGATGTAGAAAGAAGATACCAGGGTCGTTGAAGACAAAAAAAACTAGATATTAACGATTTTTTTCAATAATTATGGTTTTGTTTCTATTATTGTTTGATTTTATTGTTATTTTATTATGTAATTAAGACAGACACAGTGATATCATCTGCACTTCTTCATATTTCACAATAAATATGTCAAAAACAATTAAACTCCTTGTTTTTTCTTAGTTAAATGCAATGTGGTAAGTATTTGTAATATTCTATTTCTTGATGTACACAGGAGTATAATTAAGAAAATAAAAGTATTATTAAAAAAGCTTTCAATACCTTCAATTTTGCAGACCTGTGTAGTCAATGGTTTTGCCGTTGATGGCACAGGTCCGATGGTGACGCAGCAGTTATTTAAACTTATAAAGCCCCACTATCATTCTCTGATTGGCTTGCCACTGTCACGTGTACCCACTAGTGATGCCCATCAATGGTTCAAACCATCTATCATTTTCTGTTAATGGTTTCCTGCCTGGAAATTACTGGTGGTGCCATTGACTGTAAACCTTTCGATGGCCATCCCTATGCAAAGGTCAATCCATGAAGTTGCATCCCAGCTTGGGAAAATCAGCACAAGCAGAATTTCTGTGGTCTTGTACTTCTCAAAGCGCCGATATGCATAAAATACTGTTCCATAACTTTTTTAGTGCTTAGTGCTATAATTTTGTAGTATTTACCAACCTCCATATCTTTACGTATTCTTCAATTAATGTTATCAGATAGCTCTGAACAACCTACATGCTTAAAAATCAATGGAATATCTTTCAAGCTTGTTAAAACAAAAGGTTAACATATGTAATAACATATGGCTACTTGCACACCATACGCTGATTCTTCTTAATAAGTGTGTTTACGTTTCTTTAAGATTAATTAGAAGTTCTTCCTTCTCATAAGTATTGCTGTAATTAAATATGTACAGTTTGAATCTTTTATATAAATAATGTTAAATTAAAATATCCCAGTGTATTATAACTGACATATGTAAATAAAGACTTACAGTAAGTATAATCTGAATAAAAGATCCAAGACATGGATAATCACAACTGGCAGATCATAATCTTTCAGATATATTTCCCATGGCTATAAATCAGAAATGACTGTTATTAGCTATCGCCCTATACTACATTCAAATTAACTACCGTCTCAAAAATGAATTTATATACATTAACATATCATATTGTACTTATAACAAAATAAAAACAATTGCAGTGAAAATAGAAATGTATCAAAACAGATTACGTTTGAGACGGGAGACACAGGAAAATGTGATGAATATGATACATGTGTCCATTAAAGTAAATCAAAATCAACTCAATAAGGATTCAGTTGACCTGTTAATGTATCTACTGCGTGGGAGTCTAGGGGGTATATTTACTAAATGAGAGTGTTTTTAGAAGTGGAGATGTCGCCCACAGCAACCAATCAGATTCTACTTAACATTTTACTAGCACCTTCTAGAAGATAACAGCTACAGTAGTATCTTCTTGGTTGCTATGGGCAACATCTCCATTTCTAAAAACTCTCACTTTAGTAAATATACCCTAAGTAGTCTTATGACGATCATAAATATAAAAAAATTAAATTGCAGTATTGTCCATCAATATCTGAGATCTGTGGTTTATTTGAAATAAGTATACATTCACTGTTATGTGCTAATTCATTGTTGACATAAAAGCACTGTATCTTTTCATATCATAATATAAAGCGTGAAGATACAGGACCTGATTAAGAGTTGTACGCAAACCCAATGGTTGCCAATCGATGCATGCACAGTATTTGTACCGATTGGTGTCTATGACTACGTTTTTGAAAACAGGGGTGTCGTCCCTATTTTTGAGGCCTGCTGAGGCCAGTGTCTGCATCTTCCGACGCAGCTTCACTTGCCCCAGCTGTGTGAATTTTCCGGACATCCTGAGTAAACTCAGGGTTACTCAGGTGGCCGATGTTCACACAAGTGACCCGATAGCCAGCCCCGTGACAGGGCACCGCTGCGCCCTGTGCTGCACACGACCTCTGACTGGAGCTCAAGTCGAGTGCCCCAGTGGGAGGGAGGGTGGTATCAATTTCTCCAGACAACTAGCTTGCTGCTCAGATCTTTTTAGAGAGGCTCCGATTAGCAGAACAGATGCCACGCCACTGTTTGAGAAGCAGAGGGTTAGTACGGCTGGTACCACCCCCTGGGCATCCCGCCCAGTGCGACAGCTCTGGAATATTTGTGGCTTTGCAAGTTGCTGCTTCTCAGTGGGCTTAACCTCAACATTTAAAGTGCCACTAATATTAAGTGCAAAATTCATGGGGCTAAATAAACCCCTTTGAGTGGGCCAATGATTTAGGTATTCCTTTTGTATTAATTACTTATTAACTTTGAGTTTTAGCTTTGAATAAACCTTTGAAGGATGATATAATTTATTTTGTGTCCCAAAAAGTGTGACAATAGCAAAAGTGCTTGCTCTCTTCATTCATTCTCATGTGTCAGACAAGTGTTGAATTTATTTTTGTAACATACAGTAAGCATACTCCTCTAATTGAATGGAGGATAGATTGTGTAATGGTGCGTACACACGGTACGAGAAAAATGCACGATAAGAACGATAACGATATCAATCATATCGTTATCATTCATATCGTGCATTTTTCGGTGCCTCCAACCCATCGACCTGCGATGCGCTGGAACGTATGGACGATAAAGATATCGTCTATCGACCGTGCATGCAGGCCAACCTGGTCTATATTGACCAGGTTACTATAGGGACCCGCGATCAACGCTGCCGTCATTGGTGTGTTGATGGTGTGCTGGATGATTGATGTCAATCATCCAGCACTCCGGGAAGGTGCAGGTCAATCAGTCAGCGATATCGTTATCACTGACTGATCGTACCGTGTGTACGCACCATAAGACTAATTTAGTTTATACGGGCTATTTTTGTTGCTTTCGCTGTTTTTCATTGCAATTGTGACACTGCTCATGTGTTTTACAAGAGAAGGAAAAAGCGTAAAACAGTTCAGAGCTCCTGGTAGATACATCTAGGACAATCTGAGACAAAACTTGAAATGAATGTTTTCAATAACATCTAAAGAAACAAATCCAAAAAGGCATATTGGGGATGACTCAGAGAAGTGCACTAACACAATGTGGCGGCTCCAGAGGTGGGGCTGTATGACAATCCAAAATTCAAATAAGGGAGCCACACCAATTGCCAGTGAGTCCTGGCCAGCAATGTTTGGAAGGGCAATTGGTGTGGCTCCCCTATTTGAATTTTGGATTGCGCTTCAGCCCCACCTCTGGAGCCGCCACTGGTTAGCGCACATCTCCGACTGAGACTCCTTGGCACCAGGCCATGACCCATACTGAGCATGTGCAGTAAGAGTCTGCGATCCCGCACGCAGTCCGGTAGCAGATATTCAGTTATTGACAGTCTGCTGCTGTTTCTGGCCAGAGAGGAGGCGGCGACAGCATGTTGCTGTTGTTGGGGGGGGAGAGACCAGGATCTCTGTTGCCTGATGGAGATTTCCTGGCCTCTTTGTTGTATCTGCGGCAGTCGGCTAGATTAACCACATGGTCACTCAGCTGGCCGAAGATCACATAGATGATTTGATGCTGTGTCCATGGATGCAGCTTGGTCAGTAATGCATGCAAGTTGCGTGATTTTTATACTCTAATTAGACCATAGTACTGAGTGGGGATAATTCTTTTACATATCTCCGGGCCAACAAACAAAGGAAATAAAGGAGGGATAGTGTAATACATCCAAACAAATTTTAATGAGTTAAAATATACATATTGCACTCACATGATAAAAATGAAGCATTGAATAGTGACACTATCACAGCAAGGTTATGCAGGTCATGGTGGGTCGACTACCAGATGTTAGATGTTAAATTGCATATCAGAATTGGTGAAGGATATTCCACAAAGGCACTCCCAAAAGTCCGACTGAGGGTTTTGGCCAAAGGTATAATGCGATTCCACCCAGTGTCGGACTGGGGCATAAAGGGCCTACCAGGGGAATGCAGTGGAAGGGGTTCATGCTTTAGGGGTGTGGCCAGACCCCAGAGATGCTTGGTTACCCAATAGGCAAATCTGGTTGTAGTTTCTATAGAAAGGAGCCAAGCACCCATATTGATCAGTGGTACTACTCTACCAGGTAACTGACCATATAATTGAGTAACAATGTATGATTTGAGGTCTGGAACCTGACACCTAGAGTAGGAGGGTGGGCCTTCAGGCAGTGGGGCCCACCGGGGATTTCCCCTGTACCCCTGTGGGCTAGTTATGCCAAGTAGCCCCTCTCAGCCGCCAGGTCTTGGGCGAATCAGACAGACTAAGCTTCTTTTTTGCTCAAAATGTGCATTTTATTCCTATAATTAACATACATAGAAGCGGCACAACTGCATTGCTAGTGTACACTGATCAACGGAGTATGTAACATTTGTGCGCCTTGAGCCTAAAATTTCCATTACGCCAAGTTCTGTTGTGCTTCATCTGAGCCTTTGAACGTATGTAAAACCAATTCCTGTGCAGTTAAAGTCGCAGCCCAGCATCTCTGGTACACTATGAGTGAGTGGCTTTTGCTGCTTCTGCAATGCAACTAACACGCAACATTTAAAGAAAAATACGGATAACTCCTTTTTGTGCACCTCAGTCACGCCGGATGTTTTGCTTCATATCGAATACGGACAACCAGTAAGTAAGAACAAATCTGTATTAATCCAAGGAAGATACAACTAATTGAGACTGGACTTCTTATTTAGTTGAACTCATTATAGTGGCTCTAGTGGCCCTGGATAGTGGCTTGACACTTAAAGATCAGGTATCCGCCACAAACAAATCCTCATTCTTTCAACTGAGGAACATAGCCAGAAGCAAGCACTTTGGACTTCATTCAGAGTCGGTCGAAGCGGCCGCACGGTCGTACGCAGCCGATGTTTGCTAAACTGCGCATGCATACAGTTCGCAATGCGCGAGCGCAAACTAGCCGCTATGATCAGAAATTTCTCTCTCCTTGAACACCGCCAGGTCGGTAGTTTGAGTGACAGATTGCGGTGTTTGTGGGTGGTAACATGGGAAGGTGCTTGAAAATGGGGGTGTGGAGATACGAACGCAGGCGTGCCTCATTATGCGAACGGCATTTAAAGGGAGTGCATAATTAACAAAGTAGTGTCATGGCACACGTGACAGGGGAGGTTTTACACTGACATGATCGTAGAGCTTAAGAGAGGGTAAGGTCAACCTTTAGCTCTACGACCAGTTCCGATGGTAAACGATGCTCGCGATTAATCCTTATGTAGCCGGAGATGACGTGCTATGCGTACGAGATGTGGGCGTATTTTTAGCGATCCGACCGCATACACCCCTTGGTCGGCCAGCTAACGATCCGACCTTAGGGACGCAACATGCATGTGCATCATTAGCATATCCGGCCCCTTTTTCTATACGACCGTGCGGCCGCTTCGACCGACTCTGAATGAGGTCCTTAATCCCCTCAGAGGATCTGCCTACAGTTATACATGCATTTATATCACCATGTCTAGGCTACTGCAATGCCATCTACCTTGGTCTCTCAGCAAAAGAATTGCACTGCTTACAGATGGTATAAAATGCAGCTGCCAGGCTATTAACCAACCAGCCTCAATCCAGCTAGGACGCAGTCATAATACCAACCACAGGGATTCTGGCGCTCAGAATGCCGGTGCCGGAATCCCGACACCTGTCATAATCCCGGCGCCAACATCCCATCCACCGGTATCCTGAAGGTAAGTAGCGGGGTTAGGGGGAGGGTTAGCATTAGGATTAGCGGTTAGGGTTAGGCACTAGGGGTAGAGTTAGGCACTAAGGGTGGGAGGGTTAGGTTTAGGGTGCGAGGAAGGGGAGGTTAGGTTTAGGCACCAGGAAGGGAGGGTTAGGGAGAGGGGGAGGGTTAGGATACTGACCAAAAGGAGTCGGTATCCTTACCCTGTCGGGATGCCGGTATCTGGATTCTGACCACCAGGATCCTGAGCGCCGGATTCTGCATCCAACGCGTTCCACGCCACATAACACCCATTCTTTATTCCCTTCACTGGCTACCTGTAAGCTGGCGAATTGTTTTCAAGATTGGCTTACTAACTTTCAAAGCCCTACATGACCAGGACCAAGGTACCTGAAGCAACTTCTGATCCCTTACTGTTCCACTCAATTACTGCGATCCATTAATGAAGGACTATTATCAGTACCTAGAATCTCCTGGAATTCATTCGGCGGTCAAGCTTTGAGCTTTGTGGCTCCAACTCTATTGAACACGCTTTCACACACAGTTAGAGGGGACTCCACTCTAGAATCCTTCAAAAATAGACTTAAGACTTACCGGTGCACCCAAGTATTTCACTAATGCCCCTTGTTAAGCTATTTTGTGCTGTAAAGCACTTTGAGTCCTATTAGGAGAAGTGTTATATAAATAACATTATTATTACTACTATTATTATTATTATTATTTATTATTATAATTTTACTACTTTGACCAAAAAGTGTGCTAATTCATAGAGTTGGACGAAGTTATTCGACTTTTCAAAAATATAAACAGCCGTTTATCTCTGGCATATAGTACTGTTGTGTTACCCTGATACCATATAGAGATATGTGTGGACCACATGTTTTGGTTTTGCCAAAACTACTCTTAGGGGCATATTAAATTGGGCGCAAGGTTTAGCGAGGTAAAATACCTCCCGATACCCGCAGTATCCAATTTTAAAAAAGTGATCGCGGGCTTTTCAGCTTTGAAAGCTCCGCACCGCGTAAAAAAATAAATAAAAATAAGATATTCATTGGTCCGTCTAACAATTCTGAAATAATTACATATTGCAGAGGTTCCTAAGCACTGCCATTACAGTCTAAGTTTTAAGGTTATCCATGCTTGAGCCTCAGTCAATTTGATTTAACCACGTGGGCTCAAGCATGGATATTCTTGAAAACCTGGACTGCAATGGTGCATTTTGGGAAACTCGGACATATTGTCTTAACCTACTCTCAACTCTCAAACTCCCAAATTCCTTTCATGTTTCTCTATGAGGTTACAAATTCCTTGTTCATCTTCATTATCTCCTATTCCTGTGGATTGGTCAAACAGGATATTGCAAATGATTTTACAATCAAAGAAAGTTTGTCACACCGTACATGCAGAATAATTTAAGAGGAAACCCCCAAAGTTACTCCATATACCCAAAGATGAATGTCCTAAGGTCCTGCGTGTGCAGTTTGGTCCTTACATCAAAGCTGTACAAATGCCTGCTTCTCATAGTCCACCAAGTCCTGCCCCTACAGCCGTGTGGCCAGGCATCATCCTTGAGCACTTAAGTCATATGTTTTTATCTTAAGCACTTCCTAAATTACCTGTACAGTCTAGGGAGTATATTACTAAAGTGCAGATTTTTAGAAGTGGAGTTATTGTCCATAGCAACCAGATTCTACTTATCATATATCTAGCACCTTCTAGAAGATAATAGCTACAATCTGATTGGTTGCTATGGGCAACAACTCCACTTCAAAAAACCTACACTTTAGTAAATATACCTCTAGTTCTTAATAGTCTACCCCAAGCTCTGACTTAAGCAAAGGGCAGTCTTATATAAGTAGAGTTTTCACTTTTGAAGATCAAGTCGTACTTAGGTATACTCCAAAGTGTTTACTACAAAAAATTATAAGGAAAATGTAAGAAAATATTATAAATATCTTCTTTGTATTATTCTAATCATTTTTATAGTCAAAACTCTGGAGTATAAAATGGATGGCAGGTGAGGCACTGCCTCCCCTGTCTACCTTTTCCGCACATCCCTGATCAAAACACACCACATTTCCAGCACTATATACGGCTGCACCTTTGTATAATGCCCACATGAACCCTGGATTCATATATGTATCTGTATATATGGCTCTGATACTAGCCAGTGCCTCCCCAGCCATTTACCTCACCGCACGTCACTGATATCTGTCCTGCTCTCTTTCATACCCATACTGCTATTTTACATGATGGAAGGAACGTGTTTCTCTGTCTTACTGTATTCCACTCTGAGAAACCGTGAGTCACAGGATTTTATACTTGTTCTCCAGAAATACACTGTGCATACTGATAGATCCATACATTGTATCAGTGCCAGGGGTGTCACCGTAGCTTAACTAAAATATTTGCTTTTATTTTAATATGATATTTCATAAAATATATGGGCTATTGCTTTTAGTTACTGTACCTGTAATCGAGTAGAGAGTTTTAAACAATAGCCAACATCATATATGAAAATATCAATGCTAGAATTTAGTTTGCCTGTCAGGATCTCCACCCATTTTCTGAGGGATGTCTGACATGCATTGTACAGATGCTGACAAATGATTATGTTGCAAGTGGGGCGTAAAAAAATGGTAGTCTTATATTTAATGTGCCAGTTGGTGTTAAATCATAGTGATGGGTATAATCACGTGGGAGCATTGCACACAGCAGACAAACATCTAGGGAAAGTAATTCTTCTTTATTCAATATTTATGACAATTCTGAAAATTCAGCAGCTGCTTAATTACTCCTGTCACAGGTGCAGAAAAATGAACAAAAATGCCTATGATTCCGATCTCTGTATGAGCTGTATTGCTGCTTGCCCTAAACGCTGTTTGCAGCTTTTAACAGCTGTCAGATCATAACATCTTCTTTGCATGACAGCTTGTAGGCAAAACAGATGCATTTCAGTAGGAAAGCAAAAATAAGAGAAAAAAATAATAAAGTCATAATAAAAACTTAGGCCCTCATTCAGACCCACTCGCGAGCGGCTGTCCGCTCGCAAGTGAGTCGATGGTGTGCACTGCGCATGCGCACGACGGAGGGAGCTCCGTCGTGCGCATGCGCGAGACGCGACGAGCGAAGGACTTTCCTTCGCTCGTAGTGTCTGATCAAAGGGGGTGTGCTGTCGATGTTGATTGACAGCACGCCCCCTTTGGTGGGCATGCCGGGGGCGTGCCTCCCAGACAGAGGCGTTCCCAAGGGAACGCGTACCGTCAGAAGCCGGCCCCACTGACATCACTAGTGATGTCAGTGGGAGTGATTTTGGCTCTGATAGAGCCAAAATCACTCCGGGCCTTGCGGTTGAGAAACTCAACCGCAGGCTTCGGCTCGCAGTGGCGATGGTCGTGATGGTCAAGACCATCGCGACCATCATCCTGCACGCTCGTATAGGCTGTGGGTGGTGACCCACAGCTATACAAGCGTCCAGGAGGACGCTCCATATTAATGGAGGTGGGCCCTGATTCAGAGCGAGCGCTCTGGTCAGAGCGTCCGGCTCTGAATCAGGGCCTTAATCAGTAGTGTGATGGTTTTAAGGTATCCAAAGTCTTGAAAATGGAGAATACAATATCGAAGGACACATAACTAGGTATTTGAAGACGCCATAGAAAAAGGGCCGCTATATACCACCCAATGGTGAAAAATGTATATAACACGTAACTTTGACAAGGAAGATGGGCCCCCTTCCTAAGCTCTGGGTCCAATAGCAGCTGCACACCATTCACCTATGGTAGTTACACCCATGACAGTATCCATAACTTTCATCATCATTATTTAAGTATCACCATCACAGATGCTATGGGGTCTATTCATCATCATTTCATTTATACGAAAGCTGGTGAAAATGAAAATTTTCACCTACTTTTGTATAAATTAAGTATCAGTGCCATTCTTCATTCCTGTAATGCATAAGATATCAGTCATACCTTCTGGTTACTAATCTTCCCAGATAATTTCCGAATTATGCTTTTTTGGGGGGGAACTTGATAGTGAAGCTGTATGCCAGCCTGAGATGGCATACAGCACCCGAATACCTTCACTAGCTGCCATTTTCATGGCATCTTGTGCCGTAGAGGGATCTTTTCAGATACCTCTCCACTGTGTTCCAGCTGCCTGAGACTGCCAGCTCTACCCCTTCCCCATCCCTCCTTCCGCATGAGAGGAGTCTTTATACTGGTGGCGAGTGTCAGCACTCTGGCCAGTCCCTCTGTCTTCTCTCACTTGTCTTCTGCTGCTCCGGTCTTCATGCTGTGCAGTTTGAAGACAGGCTGTGAAGAGTCAACACAGACCGAAGCAGCAGCAGAAAAATCTCTCGCTTCCAAAAAGCTGGCTCCGCAGAATGAGCAGCTTTTCGGAAGTGATACTTTAGATAATGAGGCATGATGAATGCCTCAGAAAGATACTTTGAACCTGCAGCGCATTCAAAACATAATTATCTTCAGTAATAATTATGTAATGATAAATATGCCCCTTTATGTACGACTACAACCTTTGTCTAAATAACTAGCTAATGCACCAGCCTTGAAATCCCTAAATCCGTGCACTCTACATATTTATTTATGAGTGCTAGCAAAGTGAATTTTTATATGTAAGAAAGGAATTGACATCAATGTAAAGAAAACATTTAGGACTGATAAATGGTGATAAATTGGCCAACACATTTAAAAAAATCCATATATTAATATTTTTAGTCCATAATAGACAAAGTATTTCCAGTAAAAAAAATTGCAGTACTGTCCCAGGCTTAACCCTATACTCTGCTCTGCTTAGAAGATTAACCATAAAAGCTGTGAGTGTACCACAGCGAAACACATCAAGTAACTGGCGGTATCAGCTGTTTTATCTTCAATACTCCTGTGGAATTTGTTTGGATTCTGTCTGCTGATTTGGACCTCTCCAGCTCATCTACTGTGCATCAAACAAAGGGGAACCAATTTTAGGGCACTTTGCTTCTTCACTAATGGATCCCATCAACTATCACATGGATCCAATAATTATTTACCTTGCTGGACTTTATCTCCCTATCAAAAGGGCCTAACAAATAACTGTGTCTGGACTATCCAGAGGCTATGGATCCAACCATCTGGGGATTAGAGATTTGCTTACGACATATAGGTTTCTATTCAGCTGATTACTGACCATGAAATATAACTGCCATGTTTTTATGAAGATATATTATTTTTAAATACATATTGGACATTAAAAAATATGTTTTTAGTTTATTTTATCTGCTAACATATCTGTTTACTTGTGTATATATTGAGTTTCTACATGTATATGAGATTTACATTATTCCTTAGCCAGTAGGGCTTATTTGAAGCATTGTTTTTTTCCATTTGAATTGTTTATGCCTGCCCTACTGTCTACCCCGGGACAAGTCTTCCCACTCTACTCAACCTCCTGGGACATAGACTATTTATCCTACACACCCCTCAAGAATACTCATCCTGGGCAGTGGTCACTGCTGTTGCCTCTGCCCAGCATCTCAGCCGGTTCCCAGGGAAGAGGCAGCCCAGTTTTGAATCCAAGATGGCTGATGTGCTGTATCCAAATAGAGCAGTTTATCATCAGCTGTCTTGGGATTCTACAAGAGGCTGTCCAAGAGCCTGTCAAAATGCAGGGAGGAAACGCTTTAGATAGGGGTTGGGGCTACATAAGGGGATTGCGGGTGCACATCGTGCCTACCCACTGCACAAGCCTATGGGGCTATCCCCAACTAACTTTATCGTGATCTTTTTTAATATACTCTGTGAACTCAAAAGACAAACCCAATACACTTGCTGAATGACATGACTCAATTTGAAAAACTTATACACATGGGCACTACTTACATCATACTTACCTACTTTTGAAAAAGGTATTTCAGGGAGATTGTGAAAGCAGCACCTATGAGCGCAGCAGTAAAGTGGACGTGTACTGTTACATCTGAGAGGCGTGCGATAAAATTTACCTACATCCAAATGTAATCGATCCCAAAGCTGTTAGTAAGATCTATTTGTTAATTAAAACAAACTGATAATTTTCAGGGGTTGCTTGTGTATTGTGTATTACAAGGGGTTCCATATAAGTGTCCAAGAGAAACCTTATATGAAAATGCATTGAGCTGTAGGGACCATTGTTCCTTATAATAACCAATGTAGAAAAAATGGCACGGATTATCCCATTTGAATGTACAGTCAGTGGCGTAACTAGGGGGGTCGAGCGGGGCACGTGCCCTGGGCGCCCTGGCAAGCCCAGCAGAGGGGGCGCCGGCAGGGCATCATACCCGCACGCACACCCGCCCTTCCCCCTCCCACCATCATTGTATCCCGAATAACGAGCAGGTCAGTGTGCTGTGCCTGCTGCTAATTGGGCTGCCTCTAGGGGGAGCTGCAGTGGAAGCGCGCAGCCCCTCACAGGCAGTCTTGTTGATGAGACAGTGAGAGAGCTCTTCCTGTTCCCTGACCTGCCTGAAACAAGCTGCCGTCTGACTCCGGGTACCAGGAGAGGAGTGATTCTTCTGTCCCAAGCCCTCTCTGCTGACTGCAGGTGGGTAATGGGGGGGGGGGTTGGTGTGTGTTATGTGTGTGGGGGGCAGGAGGGGTGTGGAGGTTGGTGTGTGTTATGTGTGGGGAGGGGGCTGCTGGCTGCATTTGTGTGAAAGAGATAAGTGTGTCTGTGTAGGCTGTCAGTGTGTGCATGTATATATGTCAGTGTACTGTATATGTCAGTGTGTGCATGTATATATGCGTCAGTGTACTGTATATGTCAGTGTGTGCATGTATATATGTGTCAGTGTACTGTATGTCAGTGTGTGCATGTATATATGTGTCAGTGTACTGGATGTCAGTGTGTGCATGTATATATATGGGACCACAGCATGTCGGGCATGGCTGCACCCATTTGTGGGTGGGTCTAGCATGTGAGACGCACCCACTCACTGGAGCATGGCATAGCATCCAGCAGCTGGGATTAAAGTAGTAACTTCTGTATTAGGATGGCGGGACAGTCCCATAATATATCCATTTTTTATCAGGATGTATGTAGATGCTAAAATGTAACACACAATAATTAAAGTGCTACAACTTTATTTTGTACATCTCTCATGTAAATAACACATAAACAAAATCTATTTTCTGTCATAGAGATAGATGTATGAAGAACTTAATCTTGACATAACATCAGGTTATCTTAAACACACACATACCACAGCACATATCCTAACCCGCTGCTCCATGCTCCTTCCTCACTATCTACCCCTCTGTGTCACCCCTGTGTGTCTGCCCTTCCCCTTTAGAATGTAAGCTCTAACGAGCAGGGCCCTCATCCCTCACGTGCTTCTCCTCCCCCTACTTATAGTATAATTTACTCCTAACTCCCCACAATGACACCTAACACCTGGTTGCTCATGTCCTGCTGCTTGTGTTATGTTTATAAACCATGTCCTTGTCCTACATTGTTTTGTATTTCTATTAACTGTTTTTCTTGTGTGCTCATTTATGTACTGTGTAAGGCGCTGCGGAACCTTTGTGGCGCCACATAAATAAAGGATAATAATAATAATAATAATAATAATAATAATATATGTTAGTGTACTGTATATGTCAGTGTGTGCATGTATATATGTGTCAGTGTACTGTATATGTCAGTGTGTGCATGTATATATATGTCAGTGTACTGTATATGTCAGTGTGTGCATGTATATATGTGTCAGTGTACTGTATGTCAGTGTGTGCATGTATAAAATATATGTGTCAGTGTACTGTATATGTCAGTGTGTGCATGTATATATATGTCAGTGTGTGCATGTATATATATGTCAGTGTACTGTATATGTCAGTGTGTGCATGTATATATGTGTCAGTGTACTGTATGTCAGTGTATGCATGTATATATGTGTCAGTGTACTGTATGTGTCAGTGTGTGCATGTATATATGTGTCAGTGTACTGTATATATCAGTGTGTGCATGTGTATATATGTGTCAGTGTACTGTATATGTCAGTGTGTGCATGTATATATGTCAGTGTGTGCATGTATATATGTGTCAGTGTACTGTATATGTCAGTGTGTGCATGTATATATATGTCAGTGTACTGTATATGTCAGTGTACTGTATATGTCAGTGTGTACATGTATATATGTCAGTGTACTGTATATGTCAGTGTGTGCATGTATATATATGTCAGTGTACTGTATATGTCAGTGTGTGCATGTATATATGTGTCAGTGTACTGTATATGTCAGTGTGTGCATGTATATATATGTCAGTGTACTGTATATGTCAGTGTATGTATATATGTGTCAGTGTACTGTATATGTCAGTGTGTGTATGTATATATGTGTCAGTGAACTGTATATGTCAGTGTGCATGTCTATATGTGTCAGTATGTGTATGTGTATATGTCAGAGTGTGTATGTGTATGTGTCAGTGTGTATATGTATATATGTGTCAGTGTACTGTATATGTCAGTGTGTATGTCTATATGTGTCAGTGTGTGTATGTGTATATGTCAGAGTGTGTATGTGTATGTGTCAGTGTGTATATGTCAGTGTGTGTACTGTATATGTCAGTGTGTGTATGTGTATATGTCAGTGTGTATATATATGTCTGTGTGTATGTGTAAATATATATATATGTGTCAGTGTGTGTGTGTGTATCTGTGTCGAGAGACAATGCAGGGGAAGATGATGGTGTGACAGAGACAATGCAGGGAGGGCAGTGATGGTGTGCTGAGAGACGACGCAGGGGGAGGCGATGGTGTAGCTAAGAAGAGATGACACAGGGAGGGAGATGATGGTGTGGCTAAGAGAGGATGCAATGAGATGATGGTGTGGCTGAGAGAGGATGCAGTGAGATGATGGTGTGGCTGAGAGAGGATGCAGTGAGATGATGGTGTGGCTGAGAGACGCAGGGGAAGGAAGTTACACAGGGGGAACGGGTCTGGTTGAACCGCTGTTTTATGATTACTTTTTTAACACACAAACAGGCATCTTCCGGATGAGGTGACCTACATGAATAGTGAATACCGACTGAAGACGCCATCATTCCAGGGAGGATACATTTCTTCAGAGGTTCCACATTGTGAGAAACTACCGCAAAGGTAAGGTGCATATGGAATGTGAAAAAAGGTGTGTATGGAGCGCTAGTGAGGATCAGGTGACCACGATGTGTAAATTGTATTTATTAAGACTCTTATAAAAAATGAGAACGTGCACACAGGATACAATAAGTGATAAGTATCAAATCACAATAACAGAAAAACTTGGGTAAAGAGCATCTGAGAACACCTGGAGATGTAATACGGATAAATACAAGGTAGCAGAGACTCCGTCTTAAGCTCCGTCTTAGGAGAGGGACTTTCATAACAGTTCCGTATTACATCTCCAGGTGTTCTCAGATGCTCTTTACCCACATTTTTTCTGTTATTGTGATTTGATACTTATCATTTATTGTATCCTGTGTGTGCGTTCTAATTTGTTATAAGAGTTTTAATAAATACAATTTACACATCGTGGTCACCTGATGTTGACTAGCGCTCCATACACACCTTTTCTCTTGTTTATCATATTAGCAGGTGCAGATCCTGCTGTAGGAGCAGCCTGTCATAATCAGGATATACTATCTAGGTGATCAGTGCACTCAAATCTATCTAGCATATGGAATGTAAAGGAATGTGACAAAACATGGGTGGCGTATCATGTTGGCACGCCCCATTTCCAGTAGCCACGCCCCTTCTGGTAGGTGACCACACCCATATTTTTGCGCAAGACATATTTGGCTGTGTAGTGGGGGGGGGGCGCCAATCTGAAACTTGCCCTGGGCTTCGAAGACCCTAGTTACACCACTGTGCACAGTATATATCTCTGATTTCTTTTTTTTTCCAAGTACTTAACAGCTACGTAATGGGGGTAAGGCACAATCAGGGAGATTGCTAGACTCTTCAGGGAGTCAGGGAGATTGCTACTATTCAGGGTGAGTTGGCATAAGGCTTGATGCAGTTAGCCAAAATTGTTCCTGTATTGCAAGCACTAAATGCGTACATTCATCTATGCACAGAATTTTCTGCATCTCTATGACCGGAACACCCCTCTCCGCAAACTTTGTTCATAGCTATTCGTCATCATCACTGCTCACTTGCATCAGACTAGAGATGTGCGGTCCGATTTTACTCAGATATGTTCGGATCTCAAAAACGGCATCATATTGGCTGTCCAGCTGTCAAGTGTTTTGGATAGCCAATATGAGAAATCCGAACGAATCCGAACTTGCGATAATTTGGCAATAAGAACCGAATAAAACCGAACCCGCACATCTCTACATCAGACCTGTCTTCTTTTCAAAAGATCTGTCTGAAACAAGCATAATTACGCATTCAAACAACTCTGTTTAACCTGCATTTCCCTCGGCACTTCCACACTGAACTTTGCCTATATGAAAATGTCCAATTGCCAACTAGTTACGCGCTTTCACGTGCAAGTGGTTACGTGACTAAGAGGTACACTTACTAAAGTGCAGGTTTTTAGAAGTGGAGATGTTGACCATAGCAACCAATCAGATTCTACTTAACAAATATCTAATACCTTCTACAAGATAATAACAAGAATCCGATTGGTTGCTATGGGCAACATCTCCACTTCTAAAAACCTGCACTGTAGTAAATATACCCCTAAGGGCTGGATTAACAATGGGGACTACAGTCCCAGGTTTCCACATATAAATAGGCCCTCCATCATGACCGCATGATGATGACCAGCTACCCAGCTGAAAAATCAAATACAGTATATTAATGAAAATATCTTACTGGTTTTTTTTTTATTAAAATAATCATAATAAATTACAGTTACTGAAGTCTTCAGAGTTTTATTCTCATTAAATATTTCTAGTTTAATTGTTATTCCAAACATGTTGTTTTTTTTTTGCTGGATTCAAGAAGTTTCAAATAGACAAATTACAATCAACTAATGCACCAGCTACTTACAGTAATTAACTCGTATTAGGAACACGGCTACTGCTGACAAAATTTCTGACCAGAACATTATGCTCCCACGCAAGATTATTTACAGATGATTTGATACAGTCAGAATATTGCTGCTAGTGTAAAACAGCCCCAGGCTGTTAAATAAAAATTGCATTTATTCCAGAAGTATAGAAGGTCAAAAAAAAATGCTGAAGAAACCTTCATACATAGGAAGATTATTAACTAAGAAATATCTAAAAGTGTATTGGTGCATTCACAATTCCACGTCTTTTGGCAAGTACACCTGTTAGCCAGGGGAATGAGACCTGTTATCGGATCACACACACACACCCTGATACAGTCTTTTCCACTCAATTGCTCAAGTCACTCTAACACATGTTGAGAATATTTTAATTCATCACAATAGATCTGTGAAAATCGCCTAGCTTCTGAGGAAGTCATTTGTGCAGAAAGTATATATTTAAGGTTTAACTCTGCTGGTAAAAATATGTTAGGCTCATTTATTATTTGGAAACATACTAACATCTGTCTCACTGGGCCAGATGTACTAAGCTCTGAAAAGTGATAAACTGGAGAGTGAAAAACCACCAGCCAATCAGCTCCCATTTTTCAAACACAGCCTGCAACATGACAGTTGGGAGCTGATTGGCTGGTGGTTTATCATTCTCCAGTTTATCACTTTTCAGAGCTTGGTACATCTCCCCCAGATGTGAGGTATTCTGTCATAAACTCTAGCACCGTTTCCATTGCCAGAAATGATATTGCTGTTTATATTGGTAACCCATAGCCTCAGAAAGTACCACAGTTAACCATGTTTTGGAAACTTGAGCTTGCTTACTAGGCTAACCATACTATCCCTTTAAACCCGAGACATTCATGAATTACACAGATTTCTGTGGCTGGAAGACTTCAAGTCTGGATTTCACCTGGTTTTAATGAGCCACAGAACCCGTGTAATCCATGACTAACCCGGTTTAAAGGGATGATATGGTAAGCCTATCTCTTGCCTCTCTGTCTGTTATACTCTGGGGTAAATGTAATAGCCCACGGACTGCATGCATGGACGAAATCCGTGCAAGTCTGCCAAATGTTTTTAAAGTAGCAGTCATTTAAAAGGCAAAATGAACCTGCTTTTATCTTTTAAATGACTGCCACTTTAATACATTGAGCAGTCTTGCACGGAACTCGCCTATGCCCGTAGTCAGCAGGCTATTTCATTTACTTTGTCATGTTTTATTACTGAATTGTCCCCAATTATAAATTCTATATAATAATCTGCTCATGCACAGTGAATGCTGCTGCAAACTTTCCCTTACTACAATGGGAATGGGGTAAATATTCAGCTGCGGGGGTGGGCAGGACGGGCGGTGGACCATGGTGACCCAGTATATGCCACGTCTGACATACTAACATAACAAAATGTTAATAGTAAATTATGTTAAACAAAATAAGCATAGGTAAACTGATCTTTGGGCCTGATTCAGAGCCGCTCGCAAGCGGCCGCTCGTTCGCTCCGAGCGATGTTCGCACAACTGCGCATGCGTATGGGTTGTAATACGCATGTGCGAACCAGTCATTGCGGTCGGAAATTGAGTGCTCGCAAAATAGCGAATGCCTGCTATTTTGAGTGACAGGATGAGGCGTTTGTGGGTGGTAACAGGGGAAGGTGCTTGAAAACGGGGAGTGGAGATCCGAAAGCAGGTGTGCCAAACGGTCAAAACGGGTGTTTTAAGGGTGTGCATAATTAACAAAGCAGCGTCATGGACCACGTCACTTGGTTGTCTTTTAGCCTGAACTGCTCGCATGATTGCGGTAGGAAAATCCAACCACAAGCACTGCGAGCAGTTCATACGCCTTTCGATGTACTCGATTAATCTAATAAATAGCAGAGATGACGTAGGATGCGAGCGGCCAGGGGGCGTCTTTACAAAATAGCGAGCGCATGTTTCGTTCGCTCGTTCAGACATAGAGGCGTCAACAGACCGCAAAGAGCGAGCGCTCTATTTAAATATCCGGCCCCTTTTTCTGAACGAGCGAGCGCAAATAGCGTCCGGCTCTGAATCAGGCCCTATGTTGGTGAATTAAATGAATTTCTCTCAGAGTGCTGGCCACTTCCACAGTTCCTCTGTGCTGTAAGAGAATTGTGTTGGTCTGAGATTGCAATCACGGGAGTATTTTGTAATTTTTGCAAACCCGGGAATTTACTTAGAAAAAAACTTATTTTTTTTGGACTTTTAGAGAGGTGATCATGGCGGATTTTGAAGTTAAAATGCACCCAAAAATACATCTAGAATTTAATACACCATCGTCTGAACACGGCCGTACTTTCCCTATGCAGGAATACTACACAGGAATTAACCAAAAATTTTGATTAGAATCACATGTGCAATAAAACCAAACACGGTGTAAAAATAGAACTTACAAATAGACACCCTTAAATAAATGGTTCATTTGAAAAAAATAAATTGATGTGGGACACCCCCCTTCCCCCCAAGCATAACTAGCCCCGGGCTCCTGACCCAGTCCTGGTTCTAAAAATACAGTAACATTTTATGATCCAACATTGGACTGCCAGAGCCAGTCCTGGTTTTAAAAATGGGGGAAAAAAATCGGGTGCCGGCCGCCTGCTGGCACTTGTAGTTCCACAAGTGCCAAAGGGCAAGCACGCTGGCACCCGTAGTTTCACTGTCAAAAACAATAGTATAATTCTAATTTTCACACTATTACACCAGCACCCAGTGGTGGACTGGGCCGGGGGGCAGGGTGCCATGTGCCCCGTGGGCCGCAGCGTCATGCGGGCCGTGGGCAGTCTGTGACACAGACTGCACCACGTGTGTAGCGCTGACCGGATGGAGTTCGGTCAGCGTTACACAAGTGACAAACACACAGCCGCCGGCTCCGGCAGCTGTGTGTTTGTTGTAAGCAGCAGCCAATGAGAGTCTGTCAGACTCTCATTAGCTGCTGCTGCGCCCACTGTGGGAGCCGCTCCATCTTCCGGCTCCCGCAGTGGGCAATGGGAGAGGCGTCATAACGTCATATGATATCTATCCCATAATGCAGAGCGGCCCAGGAGGACAGACGGAGGAGCAGATGGCGGCGGCGGGAGCGGGGATTCAGGTGTTTTTTTTTTCATTTTGTTTTTTATATTACGTGTGTCTACTGGTGGAGGGGGGTCTGGCACTACAAAGGGGGGGACTACTACTACTGGGGGCACTACAAGGGGGGTGGGGAACTACTACTACTGGGGACTACTACAAGGGGGGGACTACTACTACTGGGGGCACTACAAGTGGGGACTACTACTACTGGGGGCACTACAAAGGGGGAGACTACTACTACTGGGGTCACTACAAGGGGGGATTACTATTGGGGCACTACAAGGGGGGGACTACTACTACTGGGGGCACTACAAGGGGGGGACTACTACTACTGGGGGCACTACAAGGGGGGCAACTAGTACTGGGGGCACTACAAGGGGGGTACTACTACTACTGGGGGCACTACAAGGGGGGTTCTACTACTGGGGGCACTACAAGGGGGGGACTACTACTAGGTGCACTACAAGGGGAGGGGACTACTACTAGGGGCACTGCATAGGGGGGAGGGGACTACTACTAGGGGCACTACATAGGGGGAGGGGACTACCACTGGGGGCACTGCATCGAGGGACCACTGCTGGGGGCTCTATATAAAGGGCAATACTGGGGGTACTGCATAGGGTGGAGACTACAATTGGGGCCACTATTTAATGGGCATTGCATAAGGGTTACCACTATTGGGGGCACTGCATGGGGGGTGGACTGCTACTGGGGGCACTATATAAGGGGCACTGCATAGGGGGTACCACTATTAGGGGCACTATATAAGGGGCTTACTACTGGGGGCACAAGGGGCACTGCACAGGGGGGACCACTACTGGGGGCACTATATAAGGGGCTTACTACTGGGGGCACAAGGGGCACTGCATAGGGGGGATCACTACTGGAGGCCTGCATAAGGGTGTTCTCTCCTGTGGCACACGGGGGCACTGCATATGGACACTATGACAGGGGGCTGCCCCTAATCTTTATTTTTACCTTACATTAATCCCATATGGACCCGTCTCCTCCCTGGAACACTTGGGGGGGGGCGCCGTAGCACGCACATTCTTCGGGCACCCTGGCTACACGCTACTCCTCTGCCAGGGCCGCCTGCATGCATTTGCCCCCAGGCTAAAAGTTGCCAGCCAGCCCCTGCCAGCCAGGGGTGCAGGGAAGAGCCCCGGGCTTCACTGTAAGATTGGGGTGCTCGGGAGAGAGGGGACCCCTCCTCCCCTGAGATCCCCGGCTTGTGCTGACTAGCTTGGAGTGTTAATGTTTCGGTCGTGAAGACCCTGTGATAGGGTCCCTTGGCTGTGGCATTACACCCTGGCTAGATTTGAGTCCAGTGCTGGTTTTAAAATTAGGGGGAACCCCACACAATTTTTTCCCCTATTTTAAAACCAGGACTGGCTCAGGGAGCCCAGTGCTGGTTCCTAAAATGCGGAGGAACCCTACATGTTTTTTTCCCTGTATTTTTAGAAGCAGGACTGGGTTGGGGGGGGGCATGTCAATTGAAAAAATATAAATATATATTTAGTTACTAACACACACACACACACACACACAAGCAACCAGGGAAACATGGGCATGAAACACGGGGATTAAACATGGGTAGGAACAATCACATACACCATAGGGAAACACGATCCTGACAAACACAGGAGCTAGGTAAATTTCTGATTTATTTATTTTTTTAAACTCCCGATTCGTTCCTGACCGTGTTTAAAAATGGACAGACACAAGTCTTAGTAAATTTACCCCTAAGAGTCTGATACTGCAATGGAATAAGATGTGAACCATTTGGAATTGTGGCAGGGCAGTTCAATTTTCAGCCATGTGCATGAATGTGAGAATTAAGGTGGAGTTACTTTAAAATGCTGTATTTTCAGGCATACCTCTATGGACTGCGAAGGAAAATCTTTCATGTGGCCGCGACTTTCCGAGGAAATGGCTCTATAATGGGTGCAGGGTGTACAGTGCACACACCGTACACCCTGCACCCTTATAATTATACTTACTGTACCTCTCTGGAGTATCGTATCAGCCAGCGCTGGAGACAGAAGTCACCAACAGCGGCACAATGCCAGAGTCTACTCTGCTGCAGGAGAGGAGGGGTCCCGCATGGAGGCTGTACATGGGCCCTCTCTTGTGTGGCGGTACTATTGTTCACACAGTGAAGTGGGTAGGCCTCATTAAGCTTCAAAAAGTCCCAGGACAGGGACAAAACGCGTTGCTGCCCAATGCTTGGAGACTGCTAATATACTGAAGCTACATAACCACTGCTACACTGTTACAATTTGTCCAGGAACAAGTCATTCATCCTCTGGTGTAAGGTATTTACAAGTCGCGGCCGCGATACCTCCATACATTGGGAAGAATCTGCCTATCACCATTGGAGATATCCAAGATTTATAACATTCATTACCCACTTGTGGAGCCCGGCGGGAGGCTATTATCCGCACCTCACTTTCGTGATCTGTGTCAGTGCACTGACCACCCCCACTAGATTGTGGGGCTGAGCGGGGAGTCACGTTACCGCGGTGTCGCCTGGCAGCCTGCCGGTCCCTACCTCCACGTTAATCAACCCACCAAGTGAGGTAATCCAGCTGACCGAGTCATCCGTAGAGTCCGGCGGGGCGGCACACTGCTGTTACCTCTATTAGCAGTGCGTGTATGTTGAATATTAGATGACCCCCGCTGTCTACTGTTCCGGACATAAATATGGATACATCTAATTTGTGTACAAGTGGTGGACACATTGTCTCTTGCCTCATAAGTACTATTGACTTAGCAAAAGAAACTTGCACTTTACTGCTTTAAGCAAGATTATCTTACATGAATCCAAGTTTTAGCATGTTTTCCAACGTATTATAAATATTGATTGATATATGACATCAATTTATTAATTGCCTGTGTTTAATATTTATTTATTATCCACTTATTAATATTATTTTTATTATTCATTATTTGTATTTTTATATCATTGCCTATTGTACTATTCTCATGTTTTACATTTTATTGTCTATTTATATTATTGATGATTAGAATAAATTGATTATATATATTTTTATGTACCAGGGCGGTATTGTATCTCTATTTTCTTTCTACATGGGTAGGCTTCTTGTGCCACGATTTGGTACACACCTTCCATTACTGCAGGTGGCACCAATGTGATGGATCTCTATTGCAAATGGTTCATTCCATGTTATCCCACAGATTCTATACCAGTTTGTGATCTGGTGACAGGGAACAGCACCCTAGTAAGTTGCAAGCAGTGTCATGACAACCATTCAAACACTATTTTAGCTTGGTGTCATGGAGATATCTGTGTTATTCAAACATTTCTCTAGTTGCATCAAAGGACTCAATAAGTGCCATTACATCGCCACCCACAGACGGCACTGTTGAATCCCATCACAACTGAGAAGGGAGTAGCATTCTAAATGTTGCAAGATGTCCTTCCATATGAAGCTTGAATTGATTTTTGTAATGCTATAGGTAATGGCACTAATGTATGTTGATAAGATGAAATGAAAAACAAGGTGAGAAAAATAAATGAGAAATAACATGTAAAAGAAAGGAAAGTATTATATACAGGTATCATTCATCCGGAAACCTTAATAGTACATACTGACATTATTGCAGTATGCTTTGTGTGTGTACATATTAGAATACTACATATCTGTTTCGACAAAACAGTCTCATTTATACCCAGATGAATAACAATTTGTTAGACACAATGTAACAAAATTAGCATTCTGAGCTATACAGCAGAAAGAGAAACATTCTGGGGCTGTACATAAAGAGCATTGCAATATTATCTATAGGAGCATAAGGTAATGTGTAAAAATTAAATTTCATCTATCAGTATTGCAGGCAAGGAACTAGGGGGAGGAAAAAAAATAAATTTTAAAGCATTTAGTCAATGATCACATTGTTTCATCCAGAGCGTTATTATCCTTGGTGATAGCAGTACTTTGAAAGCATTCTCTCAGCTTGTCCTAGTCATCCTGGTAACCCATAACAACTTGTGCAAATATCACAGGCATCCCTGAAGTTTACAGATCCGATCCAGAGGGCTGTTTTCCATGCTATTAGGGAGTAAAAATGAATTTGGAATTTGAAGGCAATACATGGTTTGCAACAAGTTAAATAACACGGTGCCACAGTACATATTTGTAGAACAATGGCAGATACAGGATGGAATGTTTATATTTCCCAGCATCAGGATCACTAACTACTGCTAAAATGTAAATGTTTACGGCAAGCATCTGATATAGCAGAGCAGATGTAAGGAATGCAGAACATACTGTATAAACCTTTTGTTTTCTGCAGACAAGTACTTCAGCTGATTCGGATCAGAGATTGTTTTTTATTGATTACATTATTCTCCTATATCTAGATGTGTAACATACATGTCATACCCTATTACAACTACCTGATGGCTAGCGTTTAACATACATATATGTGTGTACTGGACACTTGCTAAACTATAACAGTCTCTGCACTACTGTACTAGAATTTCTAAATGAGATATTAAAGGGGCCTATCCAGTACCCGACTTTGTGAACAATCCGACCAAAATCAGGAGGTTTTGGTCGCATTGTTCACAAAGTCGGGTGATGGATAGCCGGCAAGGACCAGCGATGCGCGTGCACGCTGGGTCCTTGCCGTCCCCGACTATCTACTGAACATTCCCATCAACCTGACGATACTCGTCAGGTTCGCATTGTTCAGAGATAGGAGGTCAGGCTCCTTCACTGAATGACGTTCAGTGAACGCCGTTCAGTGCGGGCACCGCACCTCGGCGACCTGAAGGTCTGAACTCTAGACGTTCAGTCTTTCAGGTCGCCAAGTGGATAGGCCCCTTAAGAGGCTAATTCAATTAGCAACAGAGCCTGTTCTCCTGGGTAAAATGCCCCAAGAAAGCAGTTGTGTATTATGGGCCTGATTCAGAGACGGGTACTAATGCAATTTTCACACAAATCGAGCAATAGTTTGCCATTGCACATACGTATGCACCACACTGCGCACACTGCGATTGCATTCCGATCATGCACGCGGAGAGGAATCTATAGTTAAGTGAGTGACCGTCTGCCAGCTTTTGGGGGTGGTATTGGGAAGTGGTCACAAAAATGCAGGCATGTCTGGCCCTCATTCGGAGCCGTACGCTCTGAGCAGAGCGCACGCTCTGAATGAGGGCCGCCCTCCATGAAAATGGAGCGTCCTCCTGGACGCTCGTATAGCTGTGGGTCACCACCCACAGCCTATACGAGCGTGCATTTTGATGGCCGCGATGGTCGTGACCATCGCGACCATCGAAACTGCGAGCCGGAGCCTGCGGTTGAGGTTTTCAACCGCAAGCTCCGAAGTGATTTTGGCTCTATCGTGGGAACGCCCCCGTCAGGGAGGCACGCCCACCAAAGGGGGCGTGCTGTCAATCAACATCGACAGCACGCCCCCTTTGATCAGACACAACGAGCGAAGGACTTTCCTTCGCTCGTCGCGTCTGGCGCATGCGCACGACGGAGCTCCCTCCATCGTGCGCATGCTCAGTGCAGAACATCGACCCACTTGCGAGCGGACAGCCGCTCGCGAGTGGGTCTGAATCAGGCCCTCTGTCTGTTAAAACACCGTTACATAGGCGTGCATAAATTAGCCACTGCATACAAAGCTCTGCATGTCAGTAAAGCACCCAAGGTTGTGGCTGGTCAGCCCTTCCGCAAGGCTAAGATTGCAGCCGATATGCTTCGATGTTACCGATGTTTGCGTAGGTATGCGTCGTTGTACGTAGGTGAGAAAGCAGCAGTGGGCTTCTTTATACTCAGGTGATCTTTGCTGACATTTGCATATTTTCGCAGCTGCGCTGCATATGAGAACGCAGTTGCGATCGCATTAACGTCCATCTCTAAATCAGGCCATAAGTCCAGAGGTGTAAGCAGTAATAAGTGTTAACTGCTTCCTCAAGGCTATTCGCAGGTTGTTCTCTAATTGAATAGAGAACTTTACCCAGGAGAACTCCAGGACAATGCCTCAAACCATGGCTAATTGTATGTGCCCTATACAATGTGTGATTGTTTTATTACTTCTGCAGTAATACTACAGTACTGTATATGGGATCAGAACTACAGTGAGTGAAGCAGCAATGGGGCCTGAAGGTGAGTGGGGTCCAGTAATGCAAATGCACATTTACGTTGTAACTAGGGACTAAAGAATACCCTTAATTACAGAAGAAATTAGCTTTTTGGCATTTAAATATATTTATGTGTTTATATAACTACATTAGACAATGTGCCAAGAAAAAGCAACAATCATCCCATCGAATGTAGTGAGATCTAATTACCACCCCCACCAATGTTGTATATAACTAAAAAAGATATCCACTGTAGGCACCTCCAGAAAGTGTAATATCCACCCCTTATAGTTCATTAGAATGTGCAGGGATGGAAGGTCTACAGTGTCTAGATAGACAGTCAATATGTCGTCACCAGATGGTCAACATGCAAATTGTCTACAGGGTCAAATGGTTGACAGCTAAAAGGTTGACATGGGCTTAGGTCGAAAGGGTTAAAAGGACAACACAGAAAAGGCTGACGTGGTTTTAAAATGATTTTTAGGGTTAGGGTTAGGCACTTGGCGAAGGGTTATGGATAGGCTGTGGATAGCATGACACAGGACTGATGGTAGCGCTCACCTTTCATTATCCGGACAAGCGTTTTTCCAGATGCCCCAAACAATCTAAATGGGGATTCATCAGAGAAAATAACTTTACCCCAGTCCTCAGCAGTCCAATTCCTGTACCTTTTGAATAAAATCAGTCTGTCACTGATGTTTTTCCTGGAGAGGAATGTCTTCTTTGCTACCCTTCTTGACACCAGGCCAACAGTAAAGCATCCTGAGACCATTCATGTGTGGGGTTGCTTCTCACTCACAATTTTGCCTAAGAACACAGCCATGAATAAAGAATGGTACCAAAACATGCTCCAAGAGCAACTTCTCCCAACTATCAAAGAACAATTTGGAGATGAACAATGCCTTTTCCAGCATGATGGAGCACCTTGCCACCTTGCCTTGTCATTCTCAAAACTTTTGGCCATGGCTGTACAATACCACACTCCCCAGCCTTCAGACTCCTCAGCATGCAGCATGGAGCATTGCAGCTACCCTCTTTTTGAAGCCGCCCCTGGAAGCACACGGAAGTAACCTCACCCAGAAGGACTTCCCACAGGCTTCTGGGAGTGTGGGCAAGATGGTGACTGCCATTAGCAGACTGTGTCCAAGAGGTAAGATAAGCACAAGTTTTCACAGTGTCTCCTGCCACCTCCGGAGGGAACCAGAGCTAGAGTAGAGCACACCAGACCCTGCCTCTCGTTAATCTTCCACTTGGCTGCCCAGTGCTACCTTAGTAAGTAGTGGCAGCCATGTAGTCTAACCAACAGCTTCGGTGAAGTTGTGCCACGTGGGGGGGACTTGTAGCAGTAGTATAGGGTCCCAAAACACCCGCAGTTATCTTGTGACCCTCTTACAGTGCTTGGAGTGGGATGTGATGGGGGAGAGACAGATGCTGGCTACCGGCACTGTTCTAATGCCCACTACTGGTGCTATTAACTTTGTGCCTCTCCTGCAGGCACTAAAAAAATAACTGATGAGCTAGGGCAGTGTTGGCTAACCTTGACACTCCAGCTGTTATGGAACTACATAACCCAGCATGCACTGCTACAGTTTTGCTATTAGGGCATGCTAAAACTGTGGCAGGGCATGCTGGGATATATAGTTCCACAACATCTGGAGTGTCAAGGTTAGCCAACACTGAGCTAGGGGAAGGGGAGGGTATATAAGGGAGGGGGGAGTGTCAGCTAGTTAACCTTTTTAGTGCCTACTGCTCGGCCTATCCCTCTTATCCCAGCGTCAGTGTTTCAGCTTCAGTGTTAACCAGATTAAGATGAAAGAGGAAGAAAGAACTTAGATCTAATTCTTTATTATACCTTCATTCATTCATAATTATAAATAGCCCGCATACCTCCAAAATGGGGGTGATTTTTTAACAAAAATACAACAGTGCAAATATGCAATAGCCTAGAGAAATTAGCAATAAGCATTGACTGATATACAAAATAGAGGTAAATGTCTGATTATGTGCTATGAGTTTTTATATTTACATTAACTTTGTTAGTAAATCACCCAAAATGATCGGAAAGAGAGAGAGAAAATGCAGTGATGTCTGTAATACTGAGCTTTTATCTGGTAAAGCAAATTAAATAGAGTAACTGCATTTAGCAAATCTTACTAAAACAAAAAGTCATAAAATAGCAGTTATGTTGTTCCAAAAGAGCCCGGGGGTGGCCTAGAATAGCCCATAAGGGTCATATCTGGCCTGCAGGCTTCTAGTTAGACCTGAATTGATTTACGATCTTTAGTCTTGTCACAAAATTCTTTACATTATTGGCAAATTTAAAATATTTGTAATCAAGTAATACTTCTAGTCTACATTTTTTATCATTTAAATGATGGTAAAGACAGAACGTACTAGCTGCAATGTACCCCAGGCCATACATTTCAGTAATGCTGCTTGGAAACTCTACAATTCATAGACAATTCATTACTTGGTACTGCAAACCTAGTAGTACATTTAATTTTAAAGGGGATGCTAAGATGCCTGAACCATGAGGTTGGTCCTCATTTCAGATGCAGCGACAAAGCATATACAGTTTGAAGGTAAGAAGGGACAGAGGTGATGTGACAGAAATATTAAAATGTATCAAAAATATTAGGTAGACAGTATTTTTGAAAATAAGTGGCTTTCAACCACAAGAGGAGCCACTTGAAATCTGAGGGAGAGACACTGGGCCTGATTCAGCAAGGTGGCTATTGCAATCGCAGTTGCGATAGTATGCTAATCCATTGCGATCGCTATGCTGTCGCAGCACTCCATAAGGATGCCGACTTTACCTTACACACATCGTAATGTTTTACAAGACTGACAAACCATCGGTACAATCAAGTACCATCGGAGTCTCACGCACACTTGCACAACCTCTGACCTTACTCAAAAATTGCTAACTTCAGCGCGCTATGAGTCCTCAGGCTGCCTAAGGCATCGCATTGGCTAATTTATGCATGCCCCTGTCACCTCCCACAAACGGCACTTCCTGTCAATCACTCTGCATTGGGTCTGCGTAGTCCCGCAGTGGCCGGTTCGTGCACTGCGATACATATGCATGCGCAGTACGCAACAATCGGTCAACTGCGTGTTTATTAGCAACTGCGATCCTTGCTGAATCAGGCCCATCTGAACGATAACATAAGCAATACTTATTTAATTATTACAGAATATATGAATGATTCATGGAACAGTCTCCAAGCAGCCGTGGTGGGAATGCATATTTGTAAAAAAAAATTCAATAATGCATGGGACTATTGTTTATGGTTATTGTCGAGGCTTTGGGGTATATTTAGTAAAGTGCAGGTTTTTAGAAGTGGAGATGTTGCTCATAGCAACCAATCAGATTCTAGCTATTATATTCTAGAAGGTGCTAGATAGTTGTTAAGTAGAATCTGATTGGTTGCTATGGGCAACACCTCCACTTCTAAAAACCCACACTTTAGTAAATTTACCCCTTAGTCTGTAAAGTTAAAATACATACCCCTTATGCTGTAAAGTTAAAATATGTATTATATTTTATGCATTATGTGGGGTCATTAAGATCCCATGAACAGATAGCAGAGTGAGAGGGCAATCATATAGCAGTGATCATTTCTAGGTACTGAAGAACCCTGAAATATGCATTCAGCAGGGCAGTTAACTTTAAGACAGCAAAGTCAGGAGCCCATTGGCCAAAAGCCTCATTGGGGGGTTTCCTGGTTGACATCATGAGACACATTAGGGTTCAATTTTGTTGGGAGCCAATTAACCTACCAGTACATTTTTGGCTAGTGGTAGGAAACTGGAGTACACGGAGAAAACCCACGCAAACACAGGGAGAATATACAAACTCCACACAGTTAGGGCCATAGTAGGAGTCGGGCCCAGGACCGCAGTGCATCGGGGAAGGAGGGTTAGGGGTAGGGAGAAGGGGAGGGTTAGAATACTGACCGAAACGTGTCGGTATTCTAACCCTGTCGGGATGCCAGCATCGAGATTCTGACCACCGGGATCCTGAGCTCCGGCATCCCGTACCCATCCCATCTACAATATATGACCGACAACGTGAAAATTACTATAAAATATGTGACTTTCATTAGAGAAAGGAAAGGTTGGTGAGAGAGACGAGAAAGAAAATGTGTACAATTATTGGGAGTGCCCCAGTACCCCTTCAACTCACACGACTGAAAAATGATCAGAATAAACATAAATAGTGACAGCAAATATGTGTATGCTAAAGTGCCCACAAAGAAAACTCCCAAGGTGGGAGATATGATTAATATTGTTTAGTGACCAAGAAAGAGTGTACACAGTGTCAAAATGTGTGCATGGTGTGCACTGCTGGTAGAATGTGTGCATGATGCCCACTGCTGGCAGAATGTAGAATGTGTGCATGGTGTGCACTGCTGGTAGAACGTGTGCATGGTGCACACTGCTGGTAGAATGTGTGCATGGTGCCCACTGCTGGTAGAATGTGTGCGTGGTGCACACTGCTGGTAGAATGTGTGCATGGTGCGCACTGCTGGTAGAATGTGTGCGTGGTGCGCACTGCTGATAGAATGTGTGCGGGGTGCACACTGTTGGTAGAATGTGTGCATGGTGCACACTGCTGGTAGAATGTGTGCATGGTGCGCACAGCTGTTATAATGTGTGCAGGGAGCTCACTGCTGGTAGAATGTGTGCATGGTGCCCAGTGCTAGTAGTATGTGTGCATGGTGCTCAGTGCTGGTAGAATGTAGAAGGTGTGCGAGGTGCACGCTGCTGGTATAATGTAGAATGTGTGGATGGTGCCCACTGCTGGTAGAATGTTTGCATGGTGCCCACTGCTGGGAGAATGTGTGCATGGTGCTCACTGCTGGGAGAATGTGTGCATGGTGCTCACTGCTGGTAGAATGAAGAATGTGTGCGAGGTGCATGCTGATGTAGAAGGTAGAATGTGTGCATGGTGCTCAATGCTGGTAAAATGTAGAATGCGTGTGAGGTGCGCGCTGATGGTAGAATGTAGAATGTGTGCATGGTGCCCACTGCTGGTAGAATGTGTGCATGGTGCACACTGCTGGTAGAATGTGTGCAGGGAGCTCACTGCTGGTAGAATGTGTGCATGGTGCTCACTGCTGGTAGAATGTAGAATGTGTGTGAGGTGCGCACTGCTGGTAGAATGTAGAATGTGAGCATGGTGCCCACTGCTCGTAGAATGTGTGCATGGTGTGCACTGCTGGTAGAATGTGTGCATGGTGCCCACTGCTGGTTGAATGTAGAATGTGTGCGAGGTGCACGCTGCTGGTAGAAGAAAGAATGTGTGCATGGTGCTCAATGCTAGTAGAATGTAGAATGTGTGCGAGGTGCGCACTGCTTGTAGAATGTGTGCATGGTGCCACTGCTGGTAGAATGTGTGCATGGTACTCACTGCTGGTAGAATGAAGAATGTGTGCGAGGTGCACGCTACTGGTAGAATGTGTGCATGGTGCTCAATGCTGGTAAAATGTAGAATGTGTGCGAGGTGCGCGCTGCTGGTAGAATGTAGGATGTGTGCATGGTGCCCACTGCTGGTAGAATGTGTGCAGGGAGCTCACTGCTGGTAGAATGTGTGCATGGTGCTCACTGCTGGTGGAATGTAGAATGTGTGTGAGGTGCATGCTGCTGGTAGAAGGTAGAATGTGTGCATGGTGCTGAATGCTGGTAGAATGTAGAATGTGTGTGAGGTGCGCACTGCTGGTAGAATGTAGAATGTGTACATGGTGCCCACTGCTCGTAGAATGTGTGCTTGGTGTGCACGCTGCTGGTAGAATGTGTGCATGGTGCCCACTGCTGGTAGAATGTAGAATGTGTGCGAGGTGCACGCTGCTGGTAGAATGTAGAATGTGTGCATGGTGCCCACTGCTCGTAGAATGTGTGCGTGGTGCCCACTGCTGGTAGATTGTGTGCGTGGTGCGCACTGCTGGTAGAATGTAGAATATTTGCATTGTGCACACTGCTGGTAGAATGTGTGCATGGTGCACACTGCTGGTAGAATGTGTGCATTGTGCGCATTGCTGGTAGAATGTAGAATGTATGCATGGTGCCCATTGCTGGTAGAATGTGTGCATGGTGCGCACTGCTGGTAGAATATAGAATGTATGCATGGTGCCCATTGCTGGTAGAATGTGTGCATGGTGCGCACTGCTGGTAGAATGTGTGCATGGCGCTCACTGCTGGTAGAATATAGAATGTGTGCGAGGTGCACGTTGCTGGTAGTAGGTAAAATGTGTGCATGGTGCTCAAGGCTGGTAGAATGTAGAATGTGTGTAAGGTGCGCGCTGCTGGTAGAATTTAGAATGTGTGCATGGTGCCCACTGCTAGTAGAATGTGTGCATGGTGTGCACTGCTGTTATAATGTGTGCAGGGAGCTCACTGCTGGCAGATTGTGTGCAAGCTGCACACTGCTGGTAGAATGTGTGCATGGTGCTCACTGCTGGTAGAATGTAGAATGTGTGCGAGGTGCACGCTGCTGGTAGAAGGTAGAATGTGTGCATGGTGCTCAATGCTGGTAGAATGTGTCCAAGGTGCGCGCTGCTGGTAGAATGTAGAATGTGTGCATGGTGCCCACTGCTGGTAGAATGTGTGCATGGTGCCCACTGCTAGTAGAATGTGTGCGCGGTGAGCACTGCTGGTAGAATGTATGCATGGTGCCCACTGCTCTCGGATTGTGTGCGTGATGCACACTGCTGGTAGAATGTAGAATGTGTGCATGGTGTGCACTGCTGATAGAATGTCTGCATGGTGCGCACAGCTGTTATAATGTGCGCAGGGAGCCCACTGCTGGTAGAATGTAGAATGTGTGCGAGGTGTGCACTGCTGGTATAATGTGTGCATGGTGCCCATTACTGGGAGATTGTGTGCATGGTGCACAGTGCTAGTAGAATGTGAGCACTGCTGGTAGAATGTGTGCATATTGTGCACTGCTGGTAGAATGTGTGCATGGTGCCCACTGCCGGTAGAATGTGTGCGTGGAGCGCACTGCTGGTAGAATGTGTGCGTAGTGCCCACTGCTGTCAGATTGTATGCGTGGGGCACACTGCTGGTAGAATGTAGAATGTGTGCGTGGTGCACACTGCTGGTAGAATGTAGAATGTGTGGATGGTGCCCACTGCTGGTAGAATGTGTGCATGGTGCCCACTGCTAGTAGAATGTGTGCGCGGTGCGCACTGCTGGTAGAATGTATGCATGGTGCCCACTGCTCTCGGATTGTGTGCGTGATGCGCACTGCTGGTAGAATGTAGAATGTGTGCATGGTGTGCACTGCTGGTAGAATGTGTGCATGGTGGGCACAGCTGTTATAATGTGCGCAGGGAGCCCACTGCTGGTAGAATGTATAATGTGTGCGAGGTGCACGCTGCTGGTAGAAGGTAGAATGTGTGCATGGTGCCCACTGCTGGTAGAATGTGTGCATGGTGCCCACTGCTGGTAGAATGTGTGCATGGTGCCCACTACTGGTAGAATGTGTGCGTGGTGCGCACTGCTGGTATAATGTGTGCTGGTGCGCACTGCTGGTAGAATGTGTGCATGGTGCCCACTGCTGGTAGAATGTGTGCATAGTGCGCACTGCTGGTAGCATGTGTGCATGGTGTCCACTGCTGGTAGAATGTGTACATGGTGCCCACAGCTGGTAGACTGTGTGCATGGTGCCCACTGCTGGTAGAATGTGTGCATGGTGGGCACTGCTGGTAGAATGTGTGCATGGTGCCCACTGCAGGTAGAATGTGTGCATGGTGCCCACTGCGGGTAGAATGTGTACATGGTGGGCACTGCTGGTAGAATGTGTGCATGGTGCCCACTGCTGGAAGAATGTGTGCTGGTGCGCACTGCTGGTATAATGTGTGCATGGTGCCCACTGCTGGTATAATGTGTGCATGGTGCCCACTGCTGATAGAATGTGTGCATGGTGCCCACTGCGGGTAGAATGTGTGCATGGTGCCCACTGCGGGTAGAATGTGTGCTGGTGCCCACTGCGGGTAGAATGTGTGCATGGTGCCCACTGCGGGTAGAATGTGTACATGGTGGGCACTGCTGGTAGAATGTGTGCATGGTGCCCACTGCTGGAAGAATGTGTGCTGGTGCGCACTGCTGGTATAATGTGTGCATGGTGCCCACTGCTGGTAGAATGTGTGCATGGTGGGCACTGCTGGTAGAATGTGTGCATGGTGCCCACTGCTGGTAGAATGTGTGCTGGTGCGCACTGCTGGTATAATGTGTGCATGGTGCCCACTGCTGATAGAATGTATTCATGGTGCCCACTGCTGGTAGAATGTGTGCATGGTGCGCACTATTGGTAGAATGTGTTCATGGTGCCCACTGCTGGTAGAATGTGTGCACGGTGCGCACTATTGGTAGAATGTGTGCACGGTGCCAACTGCTGGTAGAATGTGTGCACGGTGCGCACTGCTGGTAGAATGTGTGCACGGTGCCAACTGCTGGTAGAATGTGTGCACGGTGCGAACTGCTGGTAGAATGTGTTCATGGTGCCCACTGCTGGTAGAATGTGTGCATGGTGCCCACTGCTGGTAGAATGTGTGCATGGTTCGCACTGCTGTTAGAATGTGTGCACGGTGCCAACTGCTGTTAGAATGTGTGCATGGTGCGAACTGCTGGTAGAATGTGTGCACGGTGCCAACTGCTGTTAGAATGTGTGCATGGTGCGAACTGCTGGTAGAATGTAGAATGTGTGCATGGTGTGCACTGCTAGTAGAATGTGTGTGTGTGGTGGGCACTGTTACTAGAGTGTTTATGTGATGGAATCTGTTGTTAGAATGTGTGCAGGGCTGGATTAACGGGGGGCGACAGAGGCGGTCGTCCCTGGGGCCCTACACGTGAAGGGCCCCCACAACCAACCAGTTCTGCCTCCTCCGCCAACCTATCCCCCGGTGCTGCAGGGCGGCTCCATTTACCAGGCGCCCGCTGAGATTGGAACAAGCTGGCACCCGGCTCTCTCCCCGCAGCGGTATCCAGAGACTGGAGCTCACTCGTGACCTCTGGCTTCCGGCTCATGCAGTGCACTATGGGAGAGACGTCATTAGGTCTCTCCCATGGTGCAGAGGAGCAGCCGAACGGACTGGACGTGTACAGCAGCAGATGGGGGAGCGGGGCTTAAGGAAGTATTAACTTTTTTTCTTTTTTTGTGCAAGCGGCTTTTCTACTGGGGGAATTACTCGGGGGGGGCATTACTACTGGGGGCATTACTCGGGGGTGGGCATTACGACTGGGGGCATTACTTGGGGGGGCATTACTCGGGAGGCACTACTTCAGAGGGAGCATTACTATTGGGGGCACAAATACAGGGGCATTAGTCCTGGAGGCATTTATTCAGAGGGTACTACTACAGGGGGCACTACTACTGGGGTCAATACCGAAGGGGGCATGACTACTGGGGGCACAACTACAGGGGTATTACTACTGGGGGCATTTATATAGTGGGCATTACTACTAGGGAATTACTATTGGGCACACACAGGGGACATGACTACTGGGGGCGTTACTATTGGGGGCACAACTACAGGGGTATTACTACTGGGAACATTTACTGTATACAGGGGGCATTACTATTTGGGACACTACCACAGGGGGCATTACTACTGGGGCATAACTACAGGGGGCACCACTCCTGGGGGCACTACTATTGGGCGCACTGCATAAAGGGCAGCACAGACAGTGTAATGGTTAGCGTTACTGCCTCATAGCACTGAGATCGTGGGTTCGATTCCCACAACGGCCTTAACTGTGTGGAGTTTGTATATTATCCGTGCTTGCGTGGGTTTCCTCCCACACTCAAAAAAATATTCTGGTAGGTTAATTGGCTCCCCACAAAATTTACCCTAGTGTGTATGTGTGTGAGCATGTGGTAGGGAATATAGATTGTAAGCTCCACTGGGGCAGGGATTGATGTGAATGATAAGATATTCTCTGTAAAAGTGCTGCGGAATATGTGTGCGCTATATAAGTAACTGGTAATAATAATAATAATAATAAAGGACACCACTACTGTGGGCACTGACACTAAGATCCCCATTGCGTATACGTTCTTCATATTTAATAGTGCCCCCACATGTTTGTTGCTCAGGGGCACCCACAGACCTTAATCCGGCCCTGAATGTGTGCATGGTGGGCACTGTTGGTAGAATGTGTGTGTATGGGCACTGCTTGTAGAATGTGTGTGTGGTGGGCACTGTTGGTAGAATATTTGGGGTTTGTGTTTATAGTGTAAGACACACATTATTATTATCCTTTATTTTTTTATGGCACCAAAAGAGGTCCACAATGTCTTACAAAGTCCAAAACCAGGAAGTGTTAACAAAAACAGTAACGAGAGTGACATACAATACAGAACATTACAGACCATAGACATTGTTTATACACTTTGCTGCATCAGCAGTCATAACACTCAAATAAGTAGCAGGGCGGCAGAACCCAAAGGTTGGGAGCTGTTGTAGGCAGTGGGGAGGAGATGGTGGTAGAAGCAAGGAAAATAAAAGCATATGAGGGTCCTGCTCTTGAGAGATTGCAATCTAAAGGGGTCGAGTCACCTTAGTTCGACCCTTCCTCCTGCTCTGAACGCGATTCCTAACCCCCGTTGCTCTGTCCCGACCTGGCCTCCTTTCTGCTTCCATTCCGCATCCGTTGATGAAACGCGCTTGGGCAGGGTTGCAGAAACGCAGACATAGTGATGTCATTGGCTCGGAATAAAGGATTGGGGCAGACTGTAAGCAGAGGGACCACAGTGCAAGTTACTGCAGGCTGGTTTTATGATATTATAATTTTATTCTAATTGATTGCAAGTGTTTTTATTCCTGGAGTAAAGTTTTTGCATGGAACGTACTTCACTATTGTGCACCCCTTGTTTTTTTTTCCTCAGGCACGGCTCTTGGAGAAGGGCTAAGGACGAGAGCAGCACTTTGAAAAAAACTGGACTTTTAGTACATATATATATATATATATATATATATATATAAGACAGAATACGTGGAACGGCACTCAGTGAGACTTCACAACTGGATAAATGACAGCACAGCTTTGCTTAAGGTCAACGTTTCAGTGTAGACACACTTTTATCAAGACATACAGAACAACATGAAAACACATACCTTAAATACAGTTCACCTTGTGTACCTCCACCATGCTGATCTGTCCCGGCGGGAGTGATGATGTCACAACTCGCGCTGTAGCGCCGGCGTCACCGTCATCCCAAGGGGGCGTGTCCACCACAGTGTTGCACCATCACCAAGACAACCACTGATAAACACAAAGCAGGACTGTAATAATGTAGTAGCCGCTGGCTGCAGAGACCACTATAAAGAATCAAGGCAGAATACATAGAACTGCAAATAGTAACGAGACTACCAAGCTCATAAATACAGGAGCTCACCAGAAGGTATAGATAACTAATGCCAATCTGAAATAAAACGGTTAGAGAAAACTGTTAAAGAAAACAAGAAAAATAATTGATTTCATTGAGCCCAAATGGTTTAAGCGTCTGAAGATTATGTATCCATCTGGATTCATGTTGTAGTAGGATCCGACCTCTATCACCACCCCTGATGTTTGGTGGAATCCAGACTATAATCTTGCAACGTAAAGTAGCTAATCCATGTTTCAAATCCCGGAAATGTTTGGCAACTGGCTGATCTGTAGCTTTGCCTTCTATGGCCGCTCAAATGCTGGATCGATTCATAGCCAACCGCTCTTTAAGTTGTCGTGTAGTCTTACCTATATACAGGAGTCCACACGGACACCTGATATAGTAAACAACGAACCTACTGGTGCAAGTAACAGGATATTTGATGAAAAATTTTTTGCCAGACCGGGGATGCACAAATGAGTTGCCCGTTTCAAGATGACTACATGTAATACACCCAGTACATTTATAGTTTCCAGGTTTTCTAGTGAGAAAATGCGTTGAGACTTGGTCACAATGCTGAGACACATCATTATGCACTACAAAGTCCTTAATATTCTGTCCCCGTTTGTATGCAGGGGTAATGCGACTATCTTTGGACATCTGAAGTAGAGGATCATGAGAAACTATAGGCCACATCTGTTTCGCTTTATTCATGATATCTGCCGATGCATGAAAAAATTCCTGTATCCAAAGCACTTTGTTGGAGTCCATATTTCTTTGCATATTCCCAGTTCCTCCGTATCATACGCATTTGCAGTAATGCAGAAGATGCTGAACAACAAATTGAGAACATGTCTTTAAAATTTCTGACTAGAGGATACAGCCCAAGGGTTCTTAAGGAAGCCAAGGTGAGAGCGCTGAAAGTATCTAGACAGGCAACTCTCAATTCTACACAAAGAAATATGGACTCCAACAAAGTGCTTTGGATACAGGAATTTTCTCATGCATCGGCATTCGAGCCATAGTAGGCAAAGCTACAGATCAGCCAGTTGCCAAACATTTCCGGGATTTGAAACATGGATTAGCTACTTTACGTTGCAAGATTATAGTCTGGATTCCACCAAACATCAGGGGTGGTGATAGAGGTCAGATCCTACTACAACATGAATCCAAGATGGATACATAATCTTCAGACGCTTAAACCATTTGGGCTCAATGAAATCAATTATTTTTCTTGTTTTCTTTAACAGTTTTCTCTAACCGTTTTATTTCAGATTGGCATTAGTTATCTATACCTTCTGGTGAGCTCCTGTATTTATGAGCTTGGTAGTCTCGTTACTATTTGCAGTTCTATGTATTCTGCCTTGATTCTTTATAGAGGTCTCTGCAGCCAGCGGCTACTACATTATTACAGTCCTGCTTTGTGTTTATCAGTGGTTGTCTTGGTGATGGTGCAACACTGTGGTGGACACGCCCCCTTGGGATGACGGTGATGCCGGCGCTACAGCGCGAGTTGTGACGTCATCACTCCCGCCGGGACGGATCAGCATGGTGGAGGTACACAAGGTGAACTGTATTTAAGGTATGTGTTTTCATGTTGTTCTGTATGTCTTGATAAAAGTGTGTCTACACTGAAACGTTGACCTTAAGCAAAGCTGTGCTGTCATTTATCCAGTTGTGAAGTCTCACTGAGTGCCGTTCCGCGTATTCTGTCTTCTATGTTATTTTTGGAAAAGGCACCGGAGCATTGCCGTTCTATTGCGAGTGCCGGGCCAGTTTGGATTCTATATATATATATATATATATATATATATATATATATATATATATATATATATATCTATATCTATATATATATATATATATATATATGGTTGAGCAGAAAGTGCTTGTTTTTAAAATTAAACACTGAACAACCATCCTCTGCCATCTTGCCGCGGGTCCTGCTAGCCGGGGGTCATGTCATGCCCCCCTCCCCGCGGCCTCTGCAGCAAGTGTACGACTGCCTGTGGATACAACACGATGAACAGAAATATCTGCAGATATATCTGCCATCAGATATGCCGACGATGTTCACATATACTGTATACCGTCTGTACACACTGGCCGACGCACCCACAGTATATCGAACGATCAATTGAATGGCCAATATATCGCCCAGTGTGTACCCAGTATAAGTGAGACTGCCAATCTTTGCTGACCGGGACTCCGGTTACAGCCAACATCAATGTGATATTAGGTCTTTACTTGGGGTCAGGACAGGATCTGTGCAAGTTCCATTTGGGTGAGGTCAGGTGGTACTTATATTTATATTGGATGATACTACATCTCATACCATCAGCTTTTCATGTACAGCTCTGCCCTCACAAGCTTGAATCTCCTTATACCTGCTGATTACTAACTATATCATGTTTCCTGCAACTAACATTATTATTTATACTTCTAAATCGGCTATTTTTCAACTTTATTATACCATTAGAATTGTCTATAACACGGACATATTGTACCATCCTGGAACAGACCATCTTCCCTAAAGAACAAGGTAGGGAAAGCTTAGGGCAAGCTAGTGCTTCCATCTATAAGCACGTGCTCACATCCATGCAGCACTGCGAAGATCCCAGCTTACAAATACAAAGGAGCATAAACATTGCATCATTGTTTCCTTTTTTTTCTCCCAGTAGAAACTGTTTCATAACATTTTCCTACTGCTTTAAACACTTATTTTTATATTTTTAGAGTTTGAAGTGAGCTAGTCTATTTTTATGCCTACAAACATAAACATAAGCAACTCTGCGCTCATATTTAACCCTTTCATATTAACCTGCTACTGAGCTGCTACACAGACTATGGGGGGGGTATTCAATTAGGCTGCGAAAATTCGTCATTTCCGCATGTTTCAATTATCCCCGTTTTCAATTTCAAAGATTTTTTGCCGGTTCGAAAAGTCTTTGAAAAAAAAACAGGGATAAGTTTTCACCAGCCTTTAGCTGGCGAAAAAAAGTGCAGAATTGGGGTTTAGGGATGCAGGGCTTAAAAAAAATAGCCTGCACTCCTGGGAAAAGCCCCTAAAAATTGTGTAAAAAAAAATAAATAAAAAAAATAGGGACACCCCAAAAAAATTATTTTCAATTTGGGGTAATAAAAAAAAAATTGGGGAACAGTGTTTAAAAATAGCCAAATAGGTTTGTGGGTGTTCTACAACTATGCGGCAGGTATTTTCTACAATAGGCTATTAGCGGCAGATGCATTTTTGCAGAATTTTTAAAAAATAAGTTTAGGGACTTAAAAATATGCTAGTACCCATTTTCAAGTACCCCAAATTTGATGGGACCACTTAAAAAAACGAAAAGTTTTGAGAATGACACAAGTATTTTCACAAAGTTAGCTGCTTCAGTGTTTTTAGACCTTTCTGTCCGATGTTACTAATCAAATGTCCTGACTGACTCATTATTGCCCAGCACGAACCCCTGGACCTAGAAATGTGAACATTGGGGAGTATATTCCTAGGTTTTTCTAAATTTGACTCCTAAGGGCGTGAAAAGGGCTAAAATGTTACCTCCTCCTGTGCAATGTCCTGCCTGACTGTCTCATCGTGGCTGTAGCAAAGCTCATATTCAAACAACAACTGTTATCCCAAGTGCTGCCAAACATCACTGACAGTTGGTGTGACTCCTCTATTTGAATAGTTAGGGAAGGGAATGTGTTACTACACAGGTGAGAGAGGAAAATGTGTTGCAACAGAAATGAGAGGTGAGGGAGGGGAATGTGTTACTACACATATGAGGAAGGGGAATGCATTACTATAGAGGTGAGCGAAAGGAGTGTGCTACTACACAGGTATGGGAGGGGGATGTGTTACTACACAGGTATGGGACAGGAATGTTTCAATATACAGGTGAAGGAAGGGAATGTGTTACTGCACAGGTGATGAAGGGGAGTGTGTTACAACACAGGCGAGGGAGGGGAATGTTTTACTACACAGGTGAGGGAAGGGAAATGTGTTACTCCAGAGGTGAGGGAGGGGAATGTGTTACTCCAGAGGTGAGGGAGGGGAGTAAGTTACTACCGGTGTGAGTAAGGGCAATGTGTTACTACAGGTGTGAGGGAGGGATTTTATTTCTACACAAGTGAGGGGAATGTCGAATGTGTTACTACACGGGCGAAGGAGGGAAATGTATTATTACAGAGATGAGCAAGAATAATGTGTTACTACAGAGGTGAGGGTGTGGAATGTGTTAGTACACAGGTGAGGGAGGGTAATGTCTTACTAGAGCAGCGATGTATTGCTATACAGGTGAAAGATTACTGGAGTGGTGAGACGGAAATGGAAACAGTAAATATCTAAGGTCTACTGAGGTAAAATTGGGTACATCAGCTACTGGTTATATAAGAATATTTGAGTTACCAATTGAATCACCTGTGGTCTATTATAGATATCCTTGAAATATGGACTGTGGGGGCTTGGATGACAGAGTTTGGAAAACACAGCTAAACTGTATATACAATACAGAGAGCATTCTAGCACCAGCTATACAAAACAGGCAGCATTCTATTGACCAAGTTACAATACAAAGAAAATTATATTATCAAATTACAATACATAGAGAATTCTATTTTGATATGTTATTAATCAGCATATATGGTAATCTGCATATACACATTAGGTAGACATTTTTAATAAAAAACACCAATGAATTAAGTATATTCTTTACCAATTGCAATCACCTCCAGATAATACTTGCCTGATGAAAGACATATCTTCTGGCACAGATAACTCGAATACGGTTATGGGTGTTTCATGTTCAGCTTGATCATTAGATGCAAAGTGCTGTCTTCATGCAGTCTGCATACATAACATTATACTGTAGGTTATATGCAAGTTATAATGTATGGGTGACAACTCTATTGTACTTATTTCATATTGTAGATAACAAATATCCCCGATGGCACTCCATTAATGAAAGTAAGATGATATAATTTAATAATTTAATTTAAAAATAATGAGCTCAGGTGCTGCAAAGGAGGCCACTAAACCTCAACAAATAACTATACATAAAAATCAGCTCTCCAACCATTAGGGAGGCCAATCGTGGGATCACTCCCCAAAAAGTCTGGGATTTTAATCCCCAGCCATAGAGCAGCAATCCCAGGATTTTGGGATTAAGTGGCAACTGCCTGCACTACGATCTCCGCAGCTCTCCTCTGTCCGTTAAAACAGCTATAATTCTAGTGTCAATTGAGCATATAGATGATGCCATCTATATGCTCAATTGACACTGGAATTATAGCTGTTTTAGATTTGCCTACAAGTGTCTATATATATTTACTTCATTGCTGTGTATTATTACAACTAATTAAAGTACTTTTATTAACACTCATAGGGGCATATTTAATTGGGTGCGAGAATAGTAAAAAAAACAGCACCTGCGAGGGTTTTCCTGCAGGTGCGGGTTTTTAGCTATTCAATTAGGTGCATAGGGTTTTTCTTTTGTGGGCGTCGTTAGGTTTTTTTTCACGCACCTCCAGAGCAAGCGTGATTTTTCCCAAAACCGTTAATTTTAGGAAAAATCAGTGGGACTTGCACTGGCAGCCTGGCGGCACCCCCCCTTAGTTTCCAATTAGCTTAATTAGTCCATAATTACTTACCTTCGGCAGCGCTGCCTTCATCCAGCGTCGGGAGCCGGCTCTTCTGCAGCAGGATGAGTAGGTCAGTGTGTGTGGTGTTTGTAAGTGTGTATAAGTGAGTATGTGTGTGACTCTCACTGCCAGCGTGCCCCCTTAGTGTACATGTGGCCCGCAGAGTAGGCGCTGGGAGAACTACATCTCCCAGCAGCCATTTCCCATCCCACCAGCCCCTGGAGCCTCCGAGGAGCCCCCGGGAGTCCCAGCAGCCCTCTCTCCAGTAAGAAGATAGAGTGGAGGCTACCGGGAGTCGCGGAGACCACCAGAGACCCCCCAGCAGGTAAGTGAAGAATTTTTTTTTTTTATACGGCGCAGGATTTTCAGAGCTGAAAACCCCGTGACCACTATTTTTTTATTGGGTACCGCGGGTATCGGGAGCGCACATACCCGCAGTATGCCTAAATTGGGTGTAAGGTTTTTCCTCTCTTGTATATGCCCCATAGTAAGATTAGTCCTTAACTGCACACACGTTATTGTACCACTCACTCCCGCTCACACTGCAGCTGAGAAGAGATATAGAGGATACAGAATAGTTAGGGGTATTTTTACTCCCACCTCTATGCAACATAATAGTGTCGTTTGAACCTAATATTGTCCCTATGCCATTTTTATGAAATGCTGTGGTTTGGTGTGAAAAAGGATAGCAGTGGGTGGGCTCACAATGACATGATCATGGCAACATGTTCCCGCACATGGGTGTAGCTATAGTGGTTGCAAGAGGTGCCCTTGCTATGGGGCTCAAAGGCTTAGGTAGCCCCAGACCATATACTGTAGTTGTCTGGGGCTACCTCTGCCTGAAAATGGGGATTCGTCAATGGTGATTTCAGTCTCTCCATCTCAGCAAAGCTTCACACTGATATGATCCATCTCACACACTCCTGTTTCACTATCGCAGACACAGCTGAGCTACTCAGTAAGCCCAGCACTGTCTGAATGTAGGTTTTTCCTTGTATACAGCCTTTGTGTAGCAGGGTGGCGTTAATTGAACTTAAAGTGGAATTTTCTGCATTAGAATGTATCGTCAGAAATGAGCTTGTTTGTCCCAGTCCCCGTGACATAATGCCGAACTGGAGGCACTGGGGAATATAATGTGAACTAGAGCACTACTATGGGGCATAAAATGAACTAGAGCAGTACTATGGGACATAAAATGAACTAGGGCACTACTATGGGGCATAAAATGAACTAGAGCACTACTATGGGGCATAAAATGAACTAGAGCAGTACTATGGGACATAAAATGAACTAGGGCACTACTATGGGGCATAAAATGAACTAGGACACTACTATGGTGTATAAATGAACTAGGACAATATTATGAGGCATACAATGAACAACCACTGTGGAGAGAGGTGTCTCTAGAAGCATTGGGGAGGCCTCCAAAGTTCTGGCTACGACCCTGACCCCGCTCCTCCCACCTGGCTGCCTCCTCCTGGAAGAGCAAGTATGATGGAGATTCAGCGGGGTCTGGCATAGGGAATGCATGCTTATCAAGATTCAACATATTATAACCCTATGTGATACTAGAAAAGATTTCCTATGCATAATGTCATGTCTGTAAACTCATAGGGCCTAAGGCCCTGATTCAGAGCCGGACGCTCTGACAGAGCGCTCGCTCTGAATCAAGGCCGGCCTTCTTGTTTTTTAGAGTGGCCTCCTGGCCGCTCGCATAGCTGTGGGTGACCACCCACAGCTATAGCTAGTGGCCAGGAAGATGGTCGCGATGGTCAAGACCATCGGGCTTGCGACGAGACCCTTGTGGTAGGGTCTCGTTGCTGCAAGCCCCAGAGAGATTTTGGCTCTCACAGACCCAAAATCTCTCCCACTGACATCACTCGTGATGTCAGTGGGGCCGCCCCCAAACGGAGGCGTTCACATTGGAACGCCTCCGTTTGGGCAGCTACACCCCCGGCCCGCCCACCAAAGGGGGCGTGCTGTCACTCAACATCGACAGCACGCCCCCTTTGGTACGAGACCCGAAGCAACGGTTTGCCCGTCGCTATCCGGGTCTCGCGCATGACCGCATGGCTCCGTCGTGCGCATGCGTACTGGGCCACCATCGACCCGCGAGCGGGTCTTAATCAGGCCCTATATTCACTTAGCCATGAGCTGCCTGCAGAATGGCTTCCAGCAGTGTCTCGAGATGTACCTGCGTAGGTCTGTCTGCAGCCTCTAGTGGTTCGAGCACAAAACAGGCTACTGTAATTGCGCTTGTGAGCAAAATGAATTTGCCCCATTGAAAGATATAAATCACAGTTCCCCTCACATTGAAATGACTGATAGCAGAGATCTACAGCTTGCTATTACATTAGTAGCTGCTATAAATGCAATATTAAACACTTCAGTCAAGATATGGGAAGTTTTATAGAGTACTAGAGTATGGGGCCCCAATCGCCTTCCACTACTCGTTCTGAGCCGGATTATGGATAGGAGAAAGTAACTACATGAACCAACAGCCATCACATCACTTCCAGGCTGCCACAAACAACAGTGGTTTTCATGCCAGTAGCTCTTGCTTGTGCCAAGTCTGCGTCCTGAGTTTCTTCGTGGCGACCCGGAGCCTGGACAGGCAAATAATCATCCTGTACTATGCATTCTCAAACTACTGTTTCATCTTAAAATTACACTGTTGGCGATGTATTCAAAATTCAAGGCACACTTAACCAGCATGGCTACCACAGCATTCTGCAGCGCCATGCCATCCCATCTGATTTGCGTTACTGGGACCATCATTTGTTTTTCAACAAGACAATGACAGCAAACACACCTCCAGGCTACTTGACCAAGAAGGAAAGTGATGGAGTGCTGCGTCAAACGACCTGACCTCCACAATCACCCGACCTAAACCCAGTTGAGCTGCTTTGGGATAAGTTGCACCGCAGAGTGAAGGAAAAGCAGCCAACAAGTGCTCAGCACCTCTGGGAACTCCTTCAAGACTGCTGAAAAACAATTCCAGGAGACTACCTCATGAAGCTGATTGAGAGAATACCAAGAGTGTGCAAAGCTGTCATCCAAGCCAAAGGGGGCTACTTTGAGGAGTCTAAAATATAAAACATATTTTGATTTGTTTAACACTTTTTTGTTTACAACATAATTCCATATGTGTTCTTGCATAGTTTTCATGTATTCAGTATTAATCTACTATGTTGAAAATAATTGAAATAAACAAAAACCATTGAATGAGGTGTGTCCAAACTTTTGCCTGGTACTGTATGTATTATTACAGAGCGTATAACTGTACTGCTTGCTTTATCTGCAAAAAGCCAGGGTTTGCTGTGTAGTGGGCCACATAGCTCATAGCTGTTATCATCTGACAAGGACTGCTGGCGTCATCATGCATTCCTGTTCCCTGGATCAGGAGACGATGCTCAAACCTCTATTTTAAGAGTGGCTGTTATCCCTGTGACCAGACAGCAGCAGCATTTAGCTGACAGTGTATATGTATGGATGTATGTGTGTGTGTATATATGTATGTATATATATATATATATATATATATATATATATATATATATATATATAATCACAGCAGCACCGGGTGACAGAGAGCTAGCACTGAGCACATTGCATGACAGTATATATGATAATTCCCAACCACGTGTCCATCCGCTGTCACTGACACCCATCCCCTGACAGACATCTGCACGTGGGCCGCGTCCCCTTTATGCGCTGCCTAGCCACACCCACACACTCTAACCACGCCCCCTCATGTCAGCGACTCTTCTGTGATTGTCTCCGCTCCGTGTCACTCATCGCAAAAGTGGGCGGGCCATCGTCAGTGACAGGAATAATAATAATATAACTTAAAGAAAAACAACAACCTGTCCTGTAAACAGAAGTCTCCCGTGCGGTGGAAGTCACCCGGCAGAAGAGAGACTAACATCACGGGGTATATATGTTACATGCACTGGAGCGTATGTTTCATGTATGAGGTGCAATAACATCGGGACGGTTATCCGTTATTAGTGGAGAACGGTCCTCTTCCGTCTATTGGTCGCTCTTATCAGCGGCGCGAGCTGCTGATAGGTTGGCACCGCCGTCAATCAGGAGAAAGTGAGGGGGCTGGATTTGGTGGCGTTTCATTGGCTGTCGGTGCCGTCAGTCTGGCCAGCTGGGAGTGTTGGGTGGGAGGAGCGGCGATTGGCCGGCGGAGCTGTCACTCAGGAACGGAGGCTGGGCTGCAGTTGCTGGTCGCCCTTGTGTCTCCAGCACTGTGAGGACCGACGCGCCGCCGGCATCCCGAGCATCCCGGGCTGGAGCTGTAGCCCCGTTGTCTCGAAACTGGACCTGTCACCCTGCTGCCCCGACATATAACGTCTGCTGCGTGCATCTGCAAGAGGGAGAGCACCTGAGCACCCGGAGCAGCAGCGGTGTGCTGACAACTTCCCCCTCCTAGGCTGGGATTACAGGGGCTACTGTGCTGCTCTGACTCTTACCTGCTCTGCATCTGCCCCACTCACCTGCCAGGGGCACCTTCCTGATCTGCATCTGCCCCACTCACCTGCCAGGGGCACCTTCCTGATCCGCATCTGCCCCACTCACCTGCCAGGGGAACCTACCTCCTCTCCATCTGCCCTACTCACCTGCCAAGGGCACATACCTTCTCTGCATCTGCCCCACTATCCCCTGCCAGGGGCACCTTCCTGCTCTGCCTCAGCCCTGCTCACCCACCAGGGACATCTACCTGATCTGCATCTGTCCTGCTCACCTGCCAGGGCCACCTACCTGCTCTCTATCTGCTCTGATCACCTGCCAGTGACATCTACCTGCTCTCTATCTGCTCTGATCACCTGCCAGGGGCACCTGCCTTCTCTCTATCTGCCCTACTCACCTGTCAGGGTTGTCTACCTGCTCTCTGTATCTGCCTCAGTCACCTGCCAGGGGTACCTGCCTGCTCTTTGCTCTTCCTAAACATGATCTGCAAGCCAAGTGCACTTCTCTGCCTCTCCAGTATATGGGGTGTCCTTCTACAAGGTAAAGCTGTCATTGCTCAACTTAGTGCATAGTCTCTATGTGCTCAGTATTCATATATTGGGTATGATGCAGACAAACTGTGTATGTGTATATAATTATTTACTTATATATATATATATATACACACACACTCTCCTGGCTGAGTCCACAGTGGGTGAGTTGCTGCTAGCCGGTAGGCTGTATCACGCCTCCAGGAGAGGGGTGCTGAACTGTGTGATTGCATGTTTTCGGTTGCATGCAAAATGCTCACCCGTGATGCTTCATAATATAGCATGTCAGTAGGATGATCAGATTTCTCTGCAAGGCACCCCCAAAGGCAACATGAGATCTCAGCCGAGTTGAAAGATGCTTGTGTGTTAATGTAATTAATTGGGGCTTGTGCTGGCATGGAAAGGCTGGCATGTTGGTGTTGGGGTGGGTTGTGGTGTATTGTATCTTATTCCCTAGATCTCAGGCCTTCTGTGATCCTCACATGTAATTTATTATTGACGTGGCTGGGGAACACAAGTTCATGGCATCAAGCTGTTGCAAAACCTCTTGGTCCAAGTAAGCTGACCATCATCTGATGTTCTGCATTTGCAGAGAGGCTTTAAAAAGTAAAAAGCTAGGCTATTTTTCCAAGTGGTTCTGCAGCAGCTACCTGGATTGGTCTGTGTTGGAGGAGAGATGCCCAGGCCAGCATATGTTCCTCTGTGTTAGACTACTCACTTTTGCCTCCAAGGCTGAAGCATAAATTTGCTTCCACTAGAATTGAAATTGCTTAGGAAAAGGGCAAGGGGGAATCTCATGATGGATCTCTGGATCATACAGCTATAGCATGTAGAGATGTGTGAGGATGCCCAGAGCTGGATGCCTGGGAGGTGATAGTAGGATGTCTGCATACTGTACACTGTGCATGTCTATAACATGTCTGTAACTGAGCTCACCATTGTGTTGCAGATCCCAGCATATTTTCCTGTACGATTTTGTTGGTGGCACATTTAACCTGGCTAAGGATAGGAAGAGCACAGGCTGTATGTGAAGGAATTCAGGCAGCATATCCGCACCTGCAGTAGCATTTTAACCCATTTTTGATCTGTTTTTGCTTTCATCCTCATTCCTGATATTGATATCTTGACATCCATGTGTCAGACAACCGTGCACACATGTGTACTTTGCAGCACGGCTGATTACTTTTGGGGAACCTGTGCGTCAAATAGGTAATTGCAGACTTAAGCCTTAAGAGTCCACTTACTTCTAAATCTCATGTGATTTCTCATTGGTCCTCTCCCTCTACCTGCTACAGGAAGTCCGTTAATTAATAGGAGTACCGGTCAGAATCATGTTGCTTCCTTCAACCTAACTCCATGTTATAACATGGGAGGGAGAGAGGTCCTGCACCCTCTTTTGCAGCAAAACATTTGAGATTTATTTTATATTTTAGCCCTCAATCTGTAGGTTGGGAATCATGCTCTGTGCTAGTGTGCATGCATATGCAGGCAGTATACTGTATATAATTTACTGTGCAAGGCAGTAGATTGCAAAATCCAGGTGACCTTGTGATACTGACAGTGACCTGATTTTCTCATCCTTCCTGGCTTTTCCTCTGAGCATTACACCATCAGGCTAAGACTTAAGTTATCGCATCATGTCAATGGACACGCTTCTAGGATGCACAGGCAATGTTCAGCGTGGAAAGGAAGATCTTATTGCACACCTCTATACATAGAGGAGGGAAGTGTAGGGGAAAAAAATAATAGACTATTGTACTGCGGTCTGTATCATCTTCCATCACATCGAGGCACTGCAGGACTTTCTATTAAACAGTGATTTGCACAAAATTGCATGCACAGATTTTCACCATAAATGACCGTGAATAATTTATCCGTGAAATCCCTCAAGTCTCTTATTGTTTTCCCTCCATTGGATATTCTCACCTGTGGTGCGGGGATGACCCCAGACAGCTGCGTCATGCACAAATGTAGCTCGCTAGCAGATCTGGACCAATGATCTGAATTTCAATCCTCAGTCAATGTATATCTAGTTAGGTTGTCGCCCCCCCTCCCCCCAAAAAAACAACTTGTTTTAGTTGAAATGTTGACTGCTACTGATTCGCAGGTCCGTGGTTAAGCTGGCCCCCACTTGGCACGCATTCGCACTTCTGGGCTGTTATCACATATATATCAGGCTGTGCCTGGGGGTCGCCTTCCCTCATTAAGTACATTTCCCTGTCAATTTCTTGCTCAGATCAGCTCTGGGAAAACCAGCTCCTGAAAGTGACGGCTGCAGGAAGCATTATTAACTAGCAGGATGCTACCCAGGATGATGCCAGACAGCTAGTCACCTCTGTTACTATTACTGTTGGTTTATTTGCACACTTTTAGAATACAAAGTAACCTACATTTTAAAAAAGTAAAACATAGATTGACAGTAGTCAAGTCTTATACATAACGGTCTTATAAGCAGTTTAATACTGTATAATAGAGAAGAGTAATCCTCTAAATCTGGTATAAATAAAAATATCATCATGCAATGGCTGCTGCGATGTGCGTGGGTGCTTTGGTGGTGCCAGCTTGAGCATTGATGGCAGATTGACCCATTTTCTGAGGATAAAACCTACTCCTCATAGTCTAATATACCGTTCCATCAGGTTCTCCTTACTAAACTTATTTGTGCCAGTATAAATCAAGATAAAGTTTTGCTCATGTATCATGTGCTGCTGCTGATTATTATGTGAACATGTTGGGGCATATTCAGTTAGCTAATTGGCTGCCCTGACCTATTCAATGAAGGCCCGCATCCCCGCGCTTTAAGCACCAGAGGGTACACTTAACGCAGATTTAACCACGCAGCCTTAGGAGGTACAAGGAAATATCTGCATTAAGTGCACCCTCTGGGACTTAAAGCGCGGAGTAAACCATAGTTTCCTGTACTTAACGGTGAATATTGTTTACCGCACTGGGCAAAATGCAGAATAATTGAATATCTCCGGGCATAAAACGCTGAGCGTTACCCGCCTGGTAAACACTGTTGGTAATTGAATCTGTTAAAATACAACGCGTTTACGATTTTTCTAAAATATGTATTATGTACATTCATCTTTTTGCTAAGGAATGTATGACTGCTGCATGCTATAATGCTTTCTCTGTGTAATACAGAATGTTTCTCCTAGAGCATATGGAAAGTCTTCATTGTTTTCAGATTAGCTGAGATAGATGCACTGAGTGCGCTTTGTATTACAATGTTTTATTTTATATTTCAGGTGTTTGTGACCATAAATCCTACATTTTCCAAATAGTTTTTCTTTTGCAAGGAAGAATGGATTCAGGACAGACTTTGTCAGTGATAGCTTGTAACCATGAATGATAACAATAGACATAGGGGGAGATGTATCAAGCCTTGGAGAGAGAGAAAGTACCAACCAATTAGCTCCTAACTGTCATTTTACATGCTGTGTTTGAAAAATGACAGCAGCTGATTGGTAGGTACTTTATCTCCAAGGCTTGATACATCTCCCCCTCATACACGAACAGCGATATATTTCCAAGTGAAAGAGTAACTATTACTAATACATACTTTTCCGTCCAGTCTGTGTCAGGTGGTCATGTATGTTTACTGATTGATTAGTACAAAAAAATGATCTATTATTGAATAATAATACAGTGGATGTTATAACAGAGAAGCTGCTGTGTCATTTGGACTTACGCTGTAGTAATATTATGTCACTGGATACTGCTGAGGAATGTTCCACTTGTAAATAAAGTGACTTGCAAATCATTGTAATTATTTGTTTGTTTTGTTCTGGTGAGGAAACATAGTTTTAAACTTATCTTTTTATCATTTCTGCATTAGGGTTATTTGGTTATAAAATCTATGAAATGTTTTTTTTAATTTTTATTTTGTGTTATTTGTTTGTTTTGTCTAATGTACTAGATCAAAGGTCACCTAGAGTTGTGTGCTGGTGGCCTGTCAGAATCTGTTTATAGTGTGTATGGGATGTACAGATGCGTCCTAGCATTTTTGCGCCACATGGCGCGAGACAGTTGGCGCGCCTTAGACGCTTCACCACACGTAGAGATTCTCATACTTAAAGTACTTTTCAAGAAATTTTGCTACATATTCACATTGTAGCCGCATTCAAAGCTGCTGACAGTTACCAGGCAAAACAGATTAGTACTTTTGTCACAAATGAATTGGTATAAAGTTGCAGATTAAGCCTAATGATACATAAACGCGAGGCATGGCACAGTCGCTTGTGTTAGAACTCTGGGGTAAATTCAGACCCGGACGCTAAGCTGTGCTCTCTCGCAGTCAAAAGGGGTCGGGTATGCAAATTCCGCGATCGCACTGTCTGATGTAAGGACGCCCTCTATGTCTTACAGAGCGATGGCAGAGCGAACGCACGCTGGTATAATGACGCCCACTTTCCTTTCTTAACACACGTCATCTCCAGGAAGTGTATGATTAATCAGTAACATCGAGAGTCATCTGAGCTGCACGCAGCACTTGAGGTAGACCCTATCCCACCGCAAGCACTGCGATCACTGCATGCTGAAATACAACCAAGTGACATGTACAATGACGCATCTTTGCTAATTATGCACACCCATAAAACTCTGCTTTCACACCCAGACACGCCTGCGTTCACAGCACCACTCCCCCGTTTACAAGCACCTTCCCCTGTTACCACCCACAAATGGCTCTGTCTGTCACTCAAAGTAGCGTCCAGTCTGTGTACTACGAGCGCACAATTCCCGGACGCAGTGACTGGTTCGCGCATGCGTACTTTTATAATCGCCCATAGCGTGCGTCCGTGGCTTAGCGTCCGAGTCTGAGTCAGGCCCTCTGTCTTTTGACGGTTATACCTAGATTAGCAATTTAATTGCATACAGAAATACATTAATGTCAGCGTTAGTATTCATTGTGCCTTTGCATTATACCTTTGCCGCATTAGTAATGTGGCCAGGGCTGCTATCAGAAATTGTGGCGCCCGGTCCTGCCAAAATAGACAGGGCCCCCCTGGGGGAAAGGGGGGGTCCGAGGTGGGCGGCGCTACACCAGAGGGTGGGACATCAATTCGTGCGTAAACCAGTTAATAAAATTCTCAAAGTTATAACATGTCAATCTATCATATAATATATGAACTATATGATAAAAAACCTGCTGTAAATTCTCACACAAAAGCAGAATATATACTAAATATATAGGGAAAATAACACCGATTCTAATAAATATAATATAAGCCAAAACCACATAGAATACATCGACAGAGCTAGACCAGCATAAAATTCATGGAAAAAGCTAGACCCACATAAAAAGCCAGGAAAGGCTGGCTGGACTGGGGGGGGAGGCTTAGGGCTCAGAGGGGCAGCAGGACAGGGATGGCTGGCTGGACTAGGGTGAGAGACGCACAGGGCAAGGAAGTTTGGCTGGACTAGGAGGGGGACTGGGGCGGGGAGGCTCAGGACAGAGGGTGGGCGGGGTAGGGAGAGCTGGTTGGACTGGGGGTGAGAATCACAGGGCAGGGAAGTTTGGCTGGACTAGGAGGGGGACAGGAAAGGCTGGCTGGACTAGCTGGGGAGGCTCAGGGCAGAGAGGGGGGGGACAGGGTAGGGAGGTCTGGCTGGAACAGCAGTGGGAGACAGAGCAAGGTCAGGCACTATATAGTACCTGGTTTGCGCTTCTTCAGTTGGCAGCCGGAATCAGCGCTGGCGGCATATCAGAATCAAATATGTAGAGAGTGGAACTAGAAGAACTGTGCTGCTGCACGCACCGGCATTTCACATATGGCGCCAGTCGCAAACCAATCAAAGCTTGTGGTCGCTCCTGATTGGCTGCCAGCCGCGAGCTTCGGCTGGCACTAAATTTGTAATTGTAATGCAGCAGGCAGGTGCAGCACCACAGCCACCCAGACCCCCTCTGTCTCTGCTCTCTCCGGGCCCAGGACTCAATGCCCGGCGGTCCCCCCCTGGTGGCGGTCCTGGATGTGTCTAAAGGTGGGTACACATTAGATGTTATGTCGCCCGATTGGGCGCATCGGGCCGACATATCGTTCATTTCAGCAAATGTATACCTACTATGGACAACTCCCGCAGGTCATCCATCTGGGTCGTTCCGTCGGCGAGCACGACTCAGGCCAATGGAGCCGGTGCCCAGTCTATCGAGCAGTCGGGCACCGGATAGTGTAATGTGTACCGGCTGCCCGATATGTCGGCCTGTTGGGCGTCTCATCACTGGGTACACACATTGGTAAGTGTGTACCCAGCTTAAGATGTATATTTTGGGGAAAAATGTATGGAAGAACACTTGACGCAGCTAAATCGCAAAGCCTGTGATGCTCCAAATGGGGATATTTGGAGCGATTTGAGCAATAGTGTATGTGGAAACATCTGTAATAGGAAAATGCAATTCTGAGCTAGTAACTTTTCCAACTCATGGTGTAGGTCAGATGGATTCTCCAGCAGACAAGGCTGTATGTTTAAACAAAGTCATTATTAGATGTATTATCACCAGAAGATGGCAGATTTGTTAATCATCATCATTTCAGGGATATGAATTTAAAAAAATTAATTTGGATGGCTCCCCACTTATAGCACATTGAAAGCTGCAAATTCCACATTGTAGGAAACCTGCAGCTCTATTGATTGGAATATGAGCTCAGTTGTATTTTTGATAGATATTTTACTACACTTTTATATTGCGTTTAGCACAATGCAATTTTAATTAATTAATATATTTTTTGTTAAATTAAAGCGAATGCACTAAAGAAGAGGGCATCTAGAGGACTAGGAGGTATTGAAGAGCGCAGGGTCTCATGCCCAGAGTACAAGGCTTAATAATCTGCGATTACTGTACTTTTGCTTTTATGTTTTTTGCACAATAAAATATTATGTTTAATAAAAATATATTTAACAAAAAAACATCATAATTGGTATTTAAATTTTATTAGCCACTATATGATTGTGCGGTATCTGTGTTAGTAAATTAGATATCCCTTGTGTGGTAGAGAGATGGAACTGTTACATTACAGACCCATGCAGCATTTTGTGTCCCCCCCCCCCCCTTATCCTATATAACAGCTTTCTATAATGACAGATCTGTATAGATAGACATGAGAAGCATGGAAGGTCAAAAAGGTGGAGTAAATAATATGTTGGTTCTATAAATGGCTTGTTATCAGTTCAAGGATCACAAAATCTAGCGCTGTGCAGACTTGGTCTGTTGTGCTTCAGAGACTGTATAGCTACACAAACTGTTACTCTGTGATACAGTGTATACAGTGGTTATTGCACTTTTTTCAATTTATTGTTAATGCCAACAAATCGAGGGTTTTTTATTTTATTTTTTATTTTTTTTTAAGTTGCCTCTTTTTATGGCAGTGTTGTCGCCTGGGATCATGGGAACATTGCAGTGTATTAAGTGGCGGTTTGCAAACTGCATGGATTACAGCACAAAAAAGTGCAAATCCTTTACACTGTGTATTCATTGGCAAGATTGGTCAAATAGCATTTTTTTCACTATGACGTCTGATTTAAGGATGTTCGCCAAAATGTAGCCTACAAGTAAGATCACAGATGCATGTAAATATGTTATGATACTTAGGGCCGTATTCAGTTTGGAGCGAAAAGCCTTTCTCTGTGAAACTTTGTCGCCGATGATGTCATTTTCGCAGATTCCACTTATTCCTGTATTCAATTTGTCCGACTTTTCGCTGGTGCGAAAAGTCAATGCATCAGACTTGGCGAAAAATGATCACATATGAATATGTGGCGAGAAAAAGTGCAGAATTGGGATTTTGGGGTGCAGACTTCCAAAAACCACCCTGCACCCAGGGTTGTCTTAACAGCAGTGTGGGCCCTGGGCAAAGAAATGCACTGGGGCCCCTACCCACCCATTCATGGGAAAAAAATGCAAATGGTCAATAAAATTAAACCCTCTTGAATGCCCATCAGACCTCCCACACATGCAGAGAGACTCTGTCTGACTGGTCTGAAGCCGGTGGATGATGTGAAACTTGGACTGAGGTGAGTACTCGTCACGGGGGGGATGGGGTGGGGAAGATTAGATCGGAATACAGCACACCTGCGGCCGTCTTATAAAAATATCATAAATCTACCAACTGGCCGCTGCTGCAGGGGTTCGGGTTGGTTGGCCCCTACGAGCTTCGGGCCCTTGGGTAACTGCCCAACAAGCCCAATGGAAGAGATGGCCCTGCCTGCACCCCTTGGACAGGCCCCCAAAGGTAATCTGTGTCAATTAAAAAAAAAAAAGAACTTTAGTACACCCAAAAAAGTACTTTCGTTTTGGGGGTGAAAAAAAACAAAGTTGGGGGATAAACTTCTAAACTAGTGAAATTAACTTTGGGGGGGTCCTCAAGTATGCCACAGGTGTTTTTTTTGATTGCAGGTAGTTGCGGCAGGTGGATTTTTCACGTTTTTTTTAAAACTTCATATTAGCAACTTTAAAATATGCTTGCACCCATTTTCATGTACCCCAAATTTGATGGAACTACTTATTTTGGCAAAAAAAACCTCCTAAAATGCTATTCTTCACCATCTTCTTGAAAACGCAAAACCGCACCTATTGAGACCGTTTAAAGACCCCACATACTTTTAGCAGGGCTATCGAGGGTACCCAAAGTTAACCCCCATGTCCGAGCATCTTTTGGGGGTGTCAGGCTGATTTCCCCAAAAATGACAGGACTTTTCGCTGATTTCAAATTCGCTAGGTCCCGTTTTCACCGATTTCAAATTGAATTCGGGAATACACGGGCATGAGCGGGATACTTTTTCGCACCTGAAACCAGCGATGACGGCGAAAAGTCCGGCAACTGACTTTTCGCTCCAAATTGAATATGCACAATGGAAGTATTACAGATGCATACAAAACAGTCATCACTGTTGTCATTGTTGCACATGGGACACAAAGATACATGTTAAAGATAAATGTAAGTTAAAATCGCATGTATTGCAAATGCAGATGTTTCGTGCATGACGTTCCGTTTGCTCTAAACCACAATCGGGTTGCATTTTAACATTGCTAGAAAGCATCTGCAATTTGAATAAACTTGTATAACAGCGATTGAAATATAAAAGATGTATGTGCTATATTTACAAATCTTTGGTTATAAATAAAAAAAAGATTTGTTTTTTTAAGGATTTTAAGAGCCACATTATTTCTATTAATATGCAGAATTAATTTGACTGTATAATGTTGAAAGTTTATTAATATGAAAAATTGTAATACTGTTTTGATTCGCCTTGCTCGTTAAACCGCATGCTCAGATAGGAATTAGGAGTGAAGTATGTATGGCTAAACCGAATAGAAGCCAGATGGGTCCTGTATGTTCCTCGTAACACGTAACTAGGAGCCAGTAATTCTGCATAACCCAGAGGTGACCGTTATTGGCCTGTCACTGCCATATGTCATAGGAGTTCTGCAGTCCTGAAATATTGTTATCAATCATAATAAAGGACTTTTGTGACAGTGTATTATTTTTCCATTAAGTGAGTCACTGGTAGATGGCAACCTACAGTATATAGTAAATTACCAAAGCTGTTGTGATATCCTGCTAAAGCTCTGCAAATCTATTCATGTTCCCCAATATTTAAAAAAAAAAAAAAAACAAACAAACAGATCTTTAATATTCTATGGCAGCAAGTATTTTTTTTTTTTCTTGCGTATGTTACTATGGGCCTGATTCAGACCCGCTCGCAAGCGAGTCGATGGCCTGGCAGCGTACACACAAGCCCGGTAGCAAGTACATTTTCACTCACTGCGGAGCTCACTACAAGACAGGGCGGCTGTCGATTGTGATTGACAGCTCGCCCCTTTTTGTAGGTGTGCAGGGGGGGTGGCTGGATAAACGGAGGCGTTCCTGAAGGAACGCCTGCCGTTTGTGGGCGGCCCTACTGACATCACCCGTGATGTCAGTAGTGAGCTTCCTGCTCTATTAGAGCAGGAAGTTCATTGTGGCTTGCGGTGGACGAGACCCTACCACAAGGGTCTCGTCGCAAGCCCGATGGTCGCGACCATCACCCACAGCTTAGCGAGCGGCCTGGAGGCCAGCCAAAAAAAAACAATGGGCCTGTCTGATTCAGAGCGAGCGCTCACAAAGAGCGTCCGGCTCTGAATCAGGGCCTATGTTTGTAGTGTTCACTCTAGGTCCGGCGACAGGCAGGGCGCCGGACCTAGAGCAAGGGCACTTCTGTGCGTGTGCCCAAAAAGGGGGCGTGGTCAATTAAAAGGGACGTGTCTTTATGATGCATTCCCTTATCTTCACTCTTGGGGGCGTGCCCGGCAGTTACGGACATGACGGGCAGCCCCCAAGCACTGCGGTCACTCTGAATGGATGTCGGGTGCATGCGCCCAGCGTCCATTCACCGGCTGTGACCGTGGCTCTGCCGTTTTCCCCACCAGCGGGGCACTGCGGCCCGCGGGTGGAGGACAGAACCCGCAGGCTGTTTCAGCGGGGCTTTCTGCCCTTCAGAAATAGGGCAGGGTGTGGCGCCCCGCTGAAACAGCCTAGCGGGAACGCTATGTTTGTACAAAGTACCAGGATTGCTAGCTCAGGTAACTTTAATAAATATAGTAAAGGCTGCCGTTCTTCCATTCACCTACCATAGTACATGTTGGCTTACAGGAGCTGATGATGTGTGCTAGGATTGGGGCTGTAGGTGCTATGGGGCTATATTTGTAGCATACTGTTTTAAACTTTGTTATGATTTTCATAGCAACAAATCAGGTTCTGTCAGTTTTAAATACAGTAATAAAAAAATGAACTTATAAATAATAGTAAATGTGTATGTATGAGGTACAGTTTACAGAAGTTAGATTACTTGTAACTAGTGTACAGTTGACTGAGCAAAGATTACATGTTGTTATTTAAATCTTCACAGTCATTACATGATGTTATTTAAATACCTATTGTAATCTGATTTTAAGTTTAACAACTTCAGATGAGAACGTAAAGAGCATAGAAGAAGCTTCACTCTGAGTTCTTCTGCCTATTGTTGAGCATTTCTAATATCTGCGCATTGGTAGCCATGCCAACAATGGTTCTGTAACCCCGAGCAACCATTTGTCTGTATATATTACATATGGGATGTGATGGCTCGCCATCAAATGGATTACGTTGCAATCAATCAGATACTTGCTTTTATTCTGTAACCTTTACTAGAAAACATGACAAAGAGAATCTGATTTGATTGGCTGGTATGGAATGTAGCTCTTTTTTATTATGCTGTTACACGTGCACTAGTCTTTACCAATGCCCCGTTTTGTTAAACTAGCTACAATTAATGGCACAGAGCCTAGTTTACAAATAGTTGCACGGTAGGGTCGGAATAAACACTGGTTTGACATCTAATTGTGTTCAACATAAAAATGAATTGGAGTAGCTGTGATATTGTTTATGATTAAATGCTAAAACCATTGAGTGGAGGGGCTTATATAGTACAACAGTGTACTTTCTCTGTCAATGTAATTCGTCATCTCATTTATCTGAAATTAGTATGCTCCATCTGTATATTAGTATGCTCCATCTGTATATGTTATATAGTGTTCAATCTAGCACCCTGCACCTCTCACAGCCCATGCAGTTCCACTTTCCTGCCTGGGGTGTCGCTCTCTGCTCTGGTGCTTTTAGCAAACTCTGGGCCTGATTCATTACGGATCGTTATTGCGTTCACAGCTGCGATTACGCACGCAGTCCCTCTATGAATATATGCTAATGACTGCTATTGCAATGTCCATCTCACCTTGCGCACATCCGTAATACTTAGCAAGTCTGCAAAGCCATCGGTAACATTGAGTACCAGCAGAGCCTCACGCACCCTTGCACAGCTAACCTCATGCCATGCTGCTTATGGCATCGCAGTGGCTAATTTATGCACGCCCCTGTAATGGCGTTCAAACACATTGGCACGCCTGCATTTCGCCGTCCACCTCCCCCGTCACCACCCCCCAAACGGTCACTTACTGTTAATCACTCTGCGATGGGTCTGTGTAGTCGCTGCAATCGCAGTGTGATCGCTATGGAGCCTACGTGGACTGCCATGCAAACGCAATCGCAGTGCACAACAATCGGCTGTCTGCATGCGTAATCGCAGTGGCGATCGGTAATGAATCAGGCCCTCAGCTAATGCAACAAACTGCTGAGATACAGACAAGAGTGTTCTAGAAGCACCAGAGCAGAGAGCGACACCCCAGGCAGAAAGGAGGAACTTCACGGGTTGTGACAGGTGCAGGGTGCTAGAATGAAAACTATTATACTGTATATAGGAAATAATTCATATTGAAAGCATTACAGTGCAAACCTCATCATAGTTATCCCTAAAGGAACTTAGCCTTAATTAACCCCAGTGTGATTTTGCTGGTAGTACTTTGTTTGTGCCTGTACATTTTTATTTATTTTTGGGGGGGTAATTCCTCCTTGTACTGAAGAAAAACAGCTAAGTAATTTCAGAAATTAATAAAATAAGTGTCTGAGGACAAAGTGTAGAAACTACTAAAAATCTATATTAACTTATTACAGGTGAGTACTGGCACATTTAAGTGAGTACTCCTATTTATAAAAAAAAAAGCACTGGTTATCCCAAAAGGAATTTAGTTTACTTTAGTTACAGTACACTAAGGATCGCAGCTTGGCAAACATTTTCTGTGATAACTTTTTGAAATATTACAGAGGGCAGGATTCAATTAGCCGCACTAATTACTGCAGACTTGTAGCAGTGCCCGAGGCTATTCAATTGCAGCCTGAGTTAAGCCCGCTGGCTGAACTTAACGTGAATTCTGTTCGTCCTCTTCTGCAGTTTGAACTGAAATTCATAGTAAGGAGAGCTTTCTACTTTTACCATGGCCGCCTTGAATAGATGAACCCACAATTCCGGGCACTTAACCTGGAAGTTATGTGTTTACCACACAAGGAAAAGGGCTTGTAATAGAATAGCTCCCTTTACAGTTGGAGGCTATAAGCCCGCGTAAGTATCGCGTTTAATTGACTCCGACCCAAAGTGTTATCTCAAATTATTTCTAGAATTATTAGCTAAACTGTAATCCTCAGTGTAATTACAGTAAGATGTCTCCTAAAAGCCAACTTAATTTTGTGATAATCTTGGCTACATTTGTAATAAATATTATTAGATAGGAAAACAAAATATTGCATACCTAATAATAATGAATTTTAGAAATAAAAATAGAATATTGATTTGAGATAATTTATTATTTTTGTATATCTAGTATAATGCAAAAGTATCCAGATATTTTACCAATTCTGTTTACTGAATAACATGGTATTTTGTTTTAAAAAACTGAAACTCAAAAAATGAATATTTCTTTTTTGTTATTACAGGTTGAGTCTCCCATATCCAAATATTCCGAAATACGGACTATTCCGAATTACGGAATATTTTTAGTATGACTGAGAATGTGAAACCTTTGCTTTCTGATGGCTCAATGTACACAAACTTGTTTTAAAGCACAAATTCATTAAAATACAGTATACAATAACCTTCAGGCTGTGTGTATAAGGTGTATATGAAACATAAATGAATTTCATGTATGTACACAAACTTTTTTTGATGCTCAAAATTATAAAAAGCATTGTATAAAATGAGCTGCAGGCTGTGTGTATAAGGTTTATATAGAACATAAATGCATTCTGTGTTTAGTTGTGGGTCCTATACCCAAGATATTTCATTATAGTATGCAAATATTCCAAAATACGGAATAATCCAATATCCAAAATACCCCTGGTCCCGAGCATTTTGGATATGGGAGACTCAACCTGTAATAAACTCATTATTAAATAAAAGAGATTTTATGAGCAGAATCGGAACAATTTACAGAGCAATTTATACATCCATCGAAAGGACAAAAATACTGTCAAGCGTAACCAATCATATCAATGGTATATTTAAATCCAACTAATTTCTATTTAAAACCGTTGCTTGTATAGAAAACATACTTTCAAAGTTAGCAACACATATATGGGCATTGCATACTCCTTATTCAGTTTCAAAGCGTATGTATTTGGGGGTTCACCCTAATTGTGAGGCAAGCCAGGTGCTTAACAAGATGTTGGGGGGGGGGGGGTGTTGTACGGTATAGACTCTATAGGGGAATTAAATTGTTTTGGGGGCCACAATAATTGGAGCCCATTGAAGCAATTCAATTAACTTGGGCGCCCATTACTTATCGGGCTTGTCGCGCCCAAATAGACAGGATTGTGGCTAAACCCATCTAAAGTCCTGGTTAGGGCTCCCAACAACAGCAGTTTGGGCACCCAAATCCAAGACTTTTCACTTAGGAGGGTGCAAGCAGAAATGCCAGTGGCTATTCGCGTCTGAAAAGAGTAGCAATGGAATCACTCTATCGGGCGCCTATCACTGACAGCCACTGACGCAAACAATTGAATTGTTTCACCATAGAGGTGTGAGGAAAAACTTGCGAAGTTGACACTACCATATTAGCTTGAAATGTGTGCAGGCGGGTATCGCTACAATGTCCGGCGGCACATAGTGTACAATTTAATTCCCCCCCCCCATTGAGCTCCATGTGAAAAGTCAAACAGATATTATTGAGCATGGCAGCTTAAGGAAGTGATTCAGTACATCTCTCATTTTCTGTAGTTTAACATTTGTCTGTGTTCAGTATATGACAGATTACTGTACTTTTTGGCTGTTGTATGTATTGAATGAGTCTGAGAAAAAAGCAAATAATGTGTTTGCTGCTTTCTCTAGTATTTTGTTGATCTACTTTTTGAGCCACAACAGCTTTAATATTTTTGGGGAAGTATGTACTAGCTTTGTACACTGTTACAAATTTTTTCCCATTCTTCCAGGTAGATCCGGTCGAGGTCGTTCAGTTTAGCTGCATGACACTTGCACCCTATTTTCAGATATTGCCACAGGTTCAAGTTGGATATGTAATAGGGTGCAACTTGCAGACGCTACAGAAACTCCTGCAAGTCTTCCTGTATTTTTAAAACATCAATCAGTTTAAAGGCAAAACCAAGCTGGTTTTACCTTTTTAAAATGATTGGTGCTTTAAAAATATGGGAAGACCTGCAGGAGTTCCTGCAGCACATGCCGCTCGCACCCTATTGCATAATCCACCTAGGGCTTGGAACTGACCCCTGAAGAGCATTTACAATTTTCTCTTCTTGGGACACAGCAGTGTGGGGAGACATACAATTTTAACCCTTATGATTTATGGCCTACCGTGTGGCTGAGTGGTGGCTGGCCATGCTGTCATAATGATGGCCTTTTTATGTGGAGGCCTGGAGCTGTAGTCCCATCATCTGCATTAGTAATCTGTATCTGTGGTGCGCTTTTTATCATGTCTGTGGGCTCTGTAGCTTCTTAAGTGATTGTTGGGCTCCACTATAACCTTCACAAGTCTCCTTGTTTGTGCTGAGATTTTTGATGAACAGGATTTGAGTTGTTTGATGTAGCATTCCTTGCTGATAATTGGACCGACTGTACTCACTGGGACATCCAAACACTTGGTTATTGGTTTTTACCTTTTTTCTTTTTTTAAACTATGCATTTGTATTACTTTACCTCTAATTTGCCTTTGGGATGCTTGTATGTCCTCATTTTCACAGCTACCATTCAGATTCACAACCTGAGCTCTTAATGGTGGGATTTTTATCCTTAAAATGTGGCCGTTACAATGGGGCTCCACCAGTGGATCGTTAAAGTAAGTCCACTGTGTTCATGCTTGCCAATTGCTTTTTAAAAACATGAAATTTGAGATTCCTCAACACAGGGATTAAATAGCTATGCAAACAACATATGCCACTTTTTTAACATTAAACATTGACAAGCTAAATAATAATTTGGAGTTTCAGTGCTGTGGGTGGGCTCTGTAGGGGTCTGGGATTACAGGGGTGTGTAGCCACACCCTAGCTATACCGTGACCATGCCCCCTGGAATGAGAATGCACACAATATATACACATAAGACAACTAAGTTAAAGGGGCGTAGCCAGGCCCATCAGGAGCCACAGAATGCCCACACATGCCTCTCCTAAAACACAGTGGCCACTAAACATGCCAACATGCATCTCTGTTCTATCACTTACCAATAACCCTAAAATGGCCCACATGCCCTCAGATCCCTCAAAAACTCATTTTACACTTCCTCATATGCCACTCACCCCCCTCAGTCACCCTTAATCAATCTAATGACTAATTACATCCTGTCTTAAAGAATTCCTTAGCTTTATTCAATGAAGTAATCAGGACGCACTGTCACATCTCTCTCCCATGCAGGGGGAGATGACTCTGTCTCTTAGGTGCTGCATGACCTCCCTGCATTGTGCAGAGGGCAACATACAATGCAGACTGTACCTGCTCTGATGATGATCAGCCTTATTAACTAAGAGCTAGGTCCTTGACTGTGAAGCTCAGCACCCATCACTGTGATAGGAAATTATAGGTAATGACATATTGCAACACAAACCTGCTCTTTTAACACACAACATTTTTTTCACCTGAACACCAAAACACCAGCAGAAAAAGCATTTATCAAGCCCTGTTTAGAGAAACCGTTAAATGCACCTCTCATGTATGCAAAGAGGTAAAATTGGGCTATACACGACTTTGGAGTGGCTCTAGCCTCTTGCTGTATTATAATGTAAATGCCCTTTCAATTACTTAATATGCTCTGTAAAAACCTCTGCATTGTGCTGTATGTCATAATGACTTGAAATAATAAGCTCTTGAAAAATGTATTTTGAGCCTAAACCTCAGAAACAAAGAGGAACACTGAGCTATTATTAATAAAATGAACATGCAATAGTCAGGTGAATTAATCCGCCATGCCATGAAAAGAGCCATGTTACTTTGTTACCGACTTCTTGTTTTTCTAAAGCACTTGTCTTACAAAAAAAAAAAATAATCTTTCACTTTACTGACCAGCTTGTTGTCATACCTGGAAATATTTTAGAATTATTTGAAATATTTTTTTAATTTTTATTTTTAAACAAATTTTGTAGGCGTAGTCGTCCATCCTGTAAAATTCCCCACCACTTAATAACTTTAATAAGGCAGCATTTTATATTGAATTAAGCAGAACGGTGTGCAAGTTAGTATGTGCAAACCACACATAACATAGATCGAGATCATAGTTGTGTTGTGAAATTAATTTATGGTAACTGACATAATCAGTGTCTGTATTAAAGGGGGGTATCCTCTAGACGATAAAGTTGGACGATTGAACGATAATGATAAAATCGTTCGATAATCGTTCTAACATCGTTTGAACATCATTTGCAAATCGTGCAGTAATTGTTTCTAACGATGTACGATGCGCGCTCCCGCTGGTCGTTTGATCGTCTCCTCTATCGACTGAACATGCAGGTCAATTTCACTTGATTGCTTACACATCGTTTACACATCGTTTACACATCGTTCACGCTGAACGATCAAACGATGAACCACTATCTGCCCACTATAGCTGAAAACTCTCAATCACAGATTAGTTTATTGTTATATCTTTTGCAAATCGTTTGCATATCTTTTGCAAATCTTTTGCAAATTGTTCAGAGTGGAAGATCATATTTCAAGGGAAACTTCAAGGGAAAATCGTTAAGAGGTTGGACAGGAATAAAATCGTCTAGTGGATGCCCCCCATTAGCAACAGAATCTATAAAATGTAAAAAGCATGTATTGTTTAATGAAATTTAAAATTATCTCTAACAGGACTCTAATGGGACCCACGCAAATAAATAGTACAATTAATTTGGCCGATCACTTTATACACACCTGACAGTGGACTTTTAGTATTATTATTTTAATAATATAATTTATTTCTCTGAATACAGACAGCCTTTTACCATGACATTTTATGCAACTGTAGACTGTAAGTGGAAAGAGAGTCTATCATAGACTGCAGGCCTAATTAGAATTATATTCCGTATTCCTTCCTTAGAGGCGATTGTCATCATGCTTTGTGCAAGTCATGGCGTTTGAATCACCAGTAGTGGCCTAAATTGTACATTTAATTACTTATATTCAAACCATCCTTCACATAGAGGGTGACACGTTGGAAGAAATGGATAATTTGCATATATTATATTGAGTTGAAAATCTTACAGGATCATTCCACATTCTTAAAAAGTTTTTAAGGTGAATTTAAGAAGACACAAATCCAACTTATTGAATGCATAATTTCACCAGAAGCATGAATACTACCAAATTATATCTTCACTGGTGCAAAGGTTTGAAAACTGTTACAGATTTTTTATTAAAACTTCTCTTGAATAATTGTTCTTATTATCCAATTACTCAGTAGAGTGTTCTGTTTAACTGGTCTCAAGATTCAGACGTTGCCTTTGTGCATCTGAGAACTCTCCTTGCGTCTATGGGGTCAATTCAGTTAGGAACAAGTTCGGTTCATGAAACTCATATGCACACACCCGAGAAATGCGAGATTCAAATTGAAATGCCAATTCACTGTACTCGTGGAGAGGTTGCACGACTTTTCTACAAAATGCAACCTGGCAGAAGCGCATTAAAAAAAAGCAGAAACCATCATGGACCCAAAAAAAGTGGTAAATGAGACAGCAGGACCATATAGAAGGCTGTTTGTGGCCATAAGGAAAGTACTGGAGGTTCTTAAAAGGTGTAAAATGGCTAATTTTTCCCCTTTTTATTAATGGTGGAATAAATGATAGCCAGCAAGTGTTTTGCATCAAATTAAAGTCTTCCCATCATTTTGGGGTAGAAAAATGTTTGTAAAGGGATTTTTCAGTGTTTTAATACCATTTTGTAAAAAGTTGGAAAAACCGCAAGTTTTAAAACCCCCTTCTTATCAGTACAACACCTCCACATACCTGCCCCACATAATTTACACCTCCACATACCTGCCCCGCATCATTTACACCTCCACGTACTGTACCTGCCCCACATCATTTACACGTCCACATACCTGTCCCACATCATTTACACCTCCACCTATATGTGTTAAGGAAGAGTTTCATGCCCAGCCTAGTCAATCCATTGTAACTCCATCAACTTACTTAACATTCTTAAGGTGCGTACACACAGTACGATTAAAATGGACGATCTGAACATTAACGATATCGATCACATCGTTATCGTTCATATCGTGCATTTTTCGGTGCCCCACGACCTGCGATGCGTGGGCACGTATGGTCGATATCGACCATCGCCCATGCATGCAGGCCAACCTGGTCGATATTGACCAGGTTACTATAGGGACCCACAATCGTTGATTGCGGATCGCTATAGTCCGTGCATTGGTGGTGTGCTGAATGATCGATATCGATCATCCAGCACATCCGGGAGATCGAACAACAATATAGTTATCGATTGCTCCGTCTGTAAGCACCATAACTTCATATACAGATGACCATATGCTGGTGATCCCTGCAAGCTCATAAAAATAAGCTCTCTAACAAATTCTACACAGGTCCCTCTGTCCGATCTATTCATCAAATAGTATCTGCCAATGCTTTTTAAGCATTCGTGAGACGGTATGGTTATTCAAATGCTGTCCGAACTTTCCTTTCTTTCCTTGTCAGACTGCCAAGATTGCTCATATCACCCACACACAAAATGAACCTGTATCTTGTAGTGGGAATGGCGGTCTCTGATCTATAGATGTGTCCAAAAACGCCTATCCTCAACTTGCGGCCAATAGCCCTGTTTAGCGTAACATGGACTTAGAATTAGTGTTTTGGGACAGATAATTTGCTAAGTACCTAGTACACTATAAGCAAAATTGAGGAAAAAGTGCATAATCTAAGGCAAAAGACAGGTCCTAAACGAGTCACACGCAACACGCATTTTTATGCATAATTTGCGACTTTCTACAAAGTTCTTTGATTTTATACCAATTCCTTTGCTACAAAAATATTAATCCTAACTCTAGTACCTTGTACACTTTAAGCAAAGTAAGGTGCAAAAGTAAGGAAAAATTATGTACAGTAGTCTGTGTAAAGAGGCAAAAGCCAGATAGGATCTGATAAGGACGACCTGTACCATGCATAAGCTTTATACTAATTCCTATGCATAAAAAAAACAAAAACAATCTAAGTTACCTTGTATACTATATGCGGATGAAGAGGCAAAATTGTGGAAAACGTGCACAGCGTGGGAATGGCGCTATATAGCGCAAAAAGGATAGTTATGAGGACACACCTGTAGTAAATCTTATGGTTTTCCAGATTGCACAAAGTCTTTCCCTGAGTCTTTCAGTACAGTTTTCCAGAAAACAACTTTTAGAAGTGACGCGATCCTTTGTTTAGTATTAAGAAAAACTTTGAAAATGACCAGATATCAGACAAGAGCATCAACCTTAAATCTGAGTTAGAGGATCTCTAGTTATGGACTTTTCATTGCAGAGTCATTGCGATTGGAGGTCGCCCTAGAATCCAAGCCTCAGGAATTCTATTAGGGCGTCATCCGCTATGTGAATTTTTTTGCCACTTATGCTTGGAGCAAGACTTTGTGCCCCCAGATGGGTCTGCTCATACAGCAGGATCATATGAATTCCCCACTGTAAAAATTGAAGTTTACAATGTGAAACAACTTGGGCAACGTGTTCTGTCAACAGCAAAAAATAACAAATTCAGCAGATTTTTTGTTCTAGTTGTATATTTTCTTTCCTCCAACCTAAATAGTCTTTTTAGGTGACTTTTTATGTTTGGGTAAAATTTAGTTATTAGTCCCAGTATTTTAAATCATATGGTTGTACCTAAACCATAGGGATTGTAGTTGAAGTCATAAGTGTAAAAATAAATACAACTAGGGCAGTTGTTAACATTAAGTTGGCGTTGACCTTTGAGTTTATTAATAAAAGTATTGAGTTTGCACAATATTCTATTGAAGACGACGCTGGCAGCCATTTCAGTCCAAAGCTAATTATAGCTGCTTAGTAATGATATGAGGCTTTGCCTCTGGATTATATTTCAGTCACAGTTCTTCACATTGGTAAAGAATAAGTTGCTTTAAATATGTCCCTTGATTCATTTAATAGGTTCTTATTTTACTGCTTGGTATAATTATTTAAAGTCCTTATTTTACTTTAAAATACCACAGAATCCAAAATTGAAATATTCAGATATAAATATATTTATTATTATTTATTACCAGTTATTTATATAGCGCACACATATTCCGCAGCACTTTACAGAGAATAGTTGGCCATTCACATTAGTCCCTGCCCCAGTGGAGCTTACAATCTATGTTCCCTATCACATGCACACACACTAGGGTTAATTTTTGTTGCGAGCCAATTAACCTACCAGTATATTTTTTGGAGTGTGGGAGGAAACTGGAGTACCCAGAGGAAACCCACGCAAGTACAGGGAGAATATACAAACTCCGCACAGTTAGAGCCCTGGTGGGAATTGAACCCACAACCTCAGTGCTGTGAGGCAGTAATGCTAACCATTACACTGTCTATGTATGTATGTATGTATGTATATAGTTTTACTACTCCATTAGAGACCACTCAAACTCCCAAACATTTAGTATCTGACAAAGGTTAGAAACCTGAGAATGCAGTCACTTAAGTTGCTGTGACATCACAGGCCCTGCCCACTTGTATGACGCCTATGCTGGGTACACACTTAACGATGTGTACCCAGCCGATGTGTCGTGCAGCGGGTCACGGCGGGGGTGTGTGTGTGTGTATATATATATATATATATATATATAAATATGTGTATTGCGTAGTGTGTGCCCATATGGTCTCTGGGAAATGTTGTTGTAGTGCGCCTCTCAGTGGCTGCAGGAGGTAGTACACCATGACCATGATCGGGTGTTTGGCATTTTCTCAGTGCAAGAGCAGCTGCTTATCCCTATTTTAGTTTTCTGAACGTTTCTGGCTGTTTGGGGGTAAATATGTCCCTAAATGTGCAGTACAATAGATGCAGACATTATATCTTTTGAGCAATTCTAAAAGTAAAATAAAAACTAAATGCAATTATGTACTGATGCCTATCGTACCTGTAACAGTATACCCTTTAAATTTAGATGTGTGGACAGAAATAATTTATTCTCGTTAGACCTCCATTCTGTATCGATATACACAAATTTACACTTCATAGTGTAAAAGTACTTCTTGTCCATCCAGGAGACTTGTTGGCATCTTGTTGGTCCCGTGTAACATCTGAACATTATTTATACCTGTACATTTTACTTTTTAACTATAACTTAATGCATGCCTATTATTTCAGCTTGCCTACCTCCAGCACATAAACACACATACACGCCAAGGCTAATAAAGCCTATTTCCATAACAAGGGGCCAACCATAGCAGTTCATAAGTACTGTAGTTATTGTATTATGGTGTAATGTGGTATGTTTCCCTTTTAAGTTCTTACATTGCTTTTGTGTCTATTTATAATTCTAGTTATTTCTTATACAATATTGGTATTTGAAATACAGCCTGCTTTTTTATTAGTCCCCCAACTTATTTACGTTCAGTGATGCCTGAGGCTTTAACAGCGGTGTAGATGTCAGTAATTCCAAGATGTGTGCCACATACTGTAGTTTAAGGTGTTAATATTATATATCTTATGTTTGCACTGTGACTACTTCACATATTAATTGAGAAAAACCTTATGTGCCGATGATGATTTAACCAATTTATCTCTTAGCTCTTTGCTGACCTCCAATAAGTCATTATGCTTGAGTGCAACAGAGCAATAAGTGGTTTTCTTGTGGTTCATTGGGGATAAGTAAAGATTCCATTATCTAATAATATTCTTCCTTTTTTACACTTTTGCAGTCTGAATGTTTCTCGGTTGACTTACATTTGATTTTAATGTAGCGTGCTAAGGAACTGTTGCAAAAAATTGGTCAGAGGTCTGAAGGGGGCGATTCAGACCCGGACGCTAAGCCGCGATCGCTTGCATCCAAAAGGGGCCGGGTATGCAAATTCCGCGATCGCACTGTCTGGTGTAAGGACGCCCTCTATGTCTTAGAGAGTGACAGCAAAGTGAGCGCACGCCGGTATAAAGACGCCCACTTTTCTTTCTTAGCATACGTTATTTCCAGGAGGTGTATGATTAATTAGAACCATCGAGAGCCATCGGAGCTGTACGCAGCCCTTGAGGTAGACCCTACCCCACCGCAAGCACTGCGATCAGTGCAGACTGAAATACAACCAAGTGACGTGTACAATGACGCTTCCATGCTAATCATGCACACCCATAAAACTCTGTTTTGATGCCCAGACACGCCTGCGTTCGCACATCCACTCCCCCGTTCACAAGCACCTTCCCCTGTTACCACCCACAAACGGCGCTATCTGTCACTCAAAGTAGCGCTCAGTCTTTGTGCAGAGAGCGCACGATTCCCGATTGCAGTGACTGGTTAGCGCACACGCACTGCGATGCATGTGCAGACGGGCAACAATCGCCCATAGCGGGCGATCACGGCTTAGCGTCCAGGTCTGAATCAGGCCTTTAGTTCTATGTAAGCACATGCTTATGACGCCATAATTTTTTTTTTTACTTCAATAGCTTTAACTTGAGCACAGAAACACATTTATGTTTCCAGATAAAACACCCTATTTTAATGCAGATAATATGGTACAGCATCCCAATATGTCACATCTCGCAGCCTTATGTCATGGTCGCAATCTTTGGACCTTTTATTGTCCATGTCAAATCCTATAGTTGAAATCCACTGCGGACTCCTGCAGCCCACCTAAATAAGTTCACACGAGACTAAATGCCATAATACACACTGACTAATGCAAAAGCTGTAAGCTGCTTACATCTGGATGAGTTCATACCTGTTACCCTAAACTGTTGCAGAACATGTTTGATGGGGAAAAATTTTAAATTGTGCAAACAGAGGCAAAATGGGATCCAGGACTACCACACCTTATGCACATTGAGTACCAGTTGCATGAGACCTCCTATTCACTAGGGTGTTAAGCTGGGTACACACTTAACGAGGTGTGTCCCAGCAACGCGTCAGACGACTTCACCGCTGAAGTGCCTGACATATCAGGCGGCTGGTACACATTACACGATCAGGTGCCTGATATGTTGGTACCAGCCGCATCCCGCTGCATTGGGTTGCCTGCCGGATTGTCAGATTGAGCTACATGTAGGGCTTGGTCATTAGTAGTACGTACACATTGGCCGATGTCGACGATATGTCGGCCCAATCCACCGGAACGGACGATATATTGTCTACATATCGGCAAATGTGTACGCAGCATTACTTGTGCCTTCTTAACACTGTTGGGGGTAAAAAAAAACAGTATTCTAAAAAAGAAAAAACACTTCTGCAGTAGAACATAATCGAACAATACCAATACGTATGGCTACAAATGCTTGTAAAACACTATTAAAAAGTGCCATTGGTAATTTAAATTTTTTGTCCCCTTCTTTCGTCCAGTTAACCCCTTAATATACTTTCCTATATTGTCCTTTCCACTAATGACTTTTTCTGTTCTTCTCTGTATTGCATACCTACTCCCACTTATCCACTCTATCGTGAAAACATAAAACTAATAAAAATAAGATACACAAAAAAAAATTAAAATTTTGTGGGGGCAGCCAGCTGCATTCATAGTTTTCTTTCAATTACTAGTATGAATGTGGGTGAAAGCATTACGGAGGCTATGCTGAACTGATTTATCCAGCTGAGCATCATGGGAGACTTTCTTCCACACCAAAGTTCGTACAGTGTGGAAACCGTGGTTCACTTTATTATGTTTATATTCTAAGGCAGGGATGGGGAACCTCAGGCCCGGGGGCCATATAAGGCCCGCAAGATCATTTGGTCTGGCCCTTGGAGCGTTTTTCTTTTCTTGCCTAGAATGGCACCCAGCAGCCATAATCTGTGCAGCAGTGCCGTCAGGAGCCTCCTTAGGATGCCTCAGACGGTCACACCACTGCCCTTATCAAAATGGCCCTCAGCAGAAAAAAGGTTCCCCACCTCTGTTCTGTTCTAAGGGCTTAATCAAATTCATCACGAAGGGGACGAGTTGCCGTTGCAACGGTGTAGAAACACCGGCAACGGACACACAACCAGCCCCCCTTGTGGCCCGATCTCACATCGGATTGACAGGTTTTTGTATGCAGCCCTACGGTGCTGCGAACAAAAATCTGCACTTCTGGAGGTACCGTAAGTCCGGCATACAGCCACACTTGCTTGCGCCACTGGAAGACTCACGGTTCATTGGATCGAGTCTTAAGGGTCAGTAATATCAGATGACAGGCTGCCTTACTAATGATTAACACCATGTCCTTATGCTGGCAAACATTAACCCCTTTCTTATTCCAGGCATTGCAGTCACCTTGAATTACAAAGTAATCAGATAAGCGTAAGTTATTCCGCTCTTTCCAGGAAGAACACTGTGATTTTTAATTGCAGGTCCGTTTCTCCTGCAATGCCTCACTTATAATTATTGTGTTTTGCACATTATGCATAATGTTTGAAATTGGTGCTGAATTAGGATTGCTATCATTTTTTAACATAGGGGAATATATTATACAATAAAACTGAACACTATAACTAATTGGCATAAATATGCAGATTGGCAATCTGTTCTCCGGCCTAAAGTGTTTAAAACAAAGCAGCCGTTCTCTCTGCTCCTCCCTGCCGATGAACAGTTAACAGCGATATTAGAAACTATTTGATGAAGCGTATACTTTCTGTCATCGGGAGATGAAAATGGAGCCATCTATGCTCTGGATACTGTCCTGAATGAATTTACTAGGGACATTTTTCTAAGAGGTTAAGTATAATTATTAGCTTTTGTGACCATATGATCTATTTATAAGCATCAAAGAAAAGGCTATTATTATTTCAGCTGATGTTACTAGCCGATACATAAATACATAATATCAGCAATGTAGATAGTTATGTCAGACCTGTCATTCTTCTTTTGATATTCACGGTTCCAAACTAAATGTAAAGAAAGTTTCAGCGTAACCAAGTTTCACTCTCCTTTCTATGCTTAATGCATACCAACAGATTTGGGCGGCCTGATTTAGAGATGGTCGTTATTGCGGCATCAGCTGCAAATTTGTACGCAGCGGCTGTGTGGAAATTGTATTGAGACTCCCAGTGACAGATTTGTAAATCCATGAAACTGCGTAGAAAGACACAGCTCCGTCGCAGATTAGCTGATTATCTGAACTTCTGAGTAACCCTCGGACACATGCGTAACTTACCGATAATCGCTCAAACTGCATAAACATTGGCGTTGATTCAATCTCTGAATCAAAATCCGGACAAAATAAGCCCCGTCTGTCACCCGCCCAGGAATGCTCACTTTTGGGGCGAAGCACCACCCCTTTTGAAGTCTGCAAATCGGGACTGTCCTGCCAAATTTGCAACTGTTGATGAGGTATGCTTTAGGGAAAAATATATGGCTAAAGTCTTATCTTTCCCCATACTAACCTTTTCCTGCAATATAATGTAACAAATTCCTTAACAACCAACTGAATACTGACTTATTGTAATGTGGTATATATGATGGTATACTATAGTATTGTAGTGTGCAATTACATAGTATTCCTAGGAATACAGTGGCTGCTAACCAGCAACATATCCTCAGAAATGTGAAATGGTCTTTAAAAGATGCTACAGCTAAACAGCTAAATCAGGCGAGCAGAAGGGCAGCCATCTTTGTTTTGAAAGTGACCATGGACCTCATTCAGAGCCGGACGCTATTTGCGCTCGCTCGTTCAGTAAAAAGGGGTGGCTATTCAAATGAACCGTTCGCTCTTTGCGGTCTGTTCACGTCTCTAGGTCTGAACGAGCGAACAAAACTTGCGGTTGTTTTTTGGAAAAATACGCCCCTTGGCTGCTCGCATGCTACGTCATGTCCGCTATTTATTAGATTAATCGAGTACATCGACCAGCGTATGAACTGCTCGCTATTCTTGTGGTTGGTTTTTCCTACCACAATCTTGCGAGCAGTTCTGACTATAAAATAACCCAGTGACGTGGTCAATGACACTGCTGTATTAATTATGCACACCCATAAAACGCCCGTTTTGACCTTTAAGCACGCCTGCGTTCGGATCTCCACTCCCCGTTTTCAAGCACCTTCCCCTGTTACCACCCACATACGCCTCCTCATGTCACTCAAAATAGCAGGCATTCGCTATTTAGGGTACAAACGATTTTTGGCCGCACTGACTGATTCGCGCATGCGTATTATGATCCGTATGCATGCGCAGTTGTGCAAACATCGCTCGGAACGAACGAGCGGCCGCTTACGAGCGGCTCTGAATCAGGCCCCATGTTCCTAACTTGGTAAGTACAGTAAAATGGTTTGTTTATGAGGGAAAAAACACTTCTGGCAGTGCTGCATTTAAGAAATAGGCGTGTAATGGGTGTGGCCAGATATTAATTAAATCCTTCACTCTAAATCTAATGTGTTTTTGGTTGTTGTTTTTTTTAGCATTAGTAACCCTTTAATGCAATATGAAATTACATCTTGTTAGCTTTTACAAATTTATACTGCCCCCAAACATACTGTGACAGAGCTATTGAATTTATCTTGTCATATAGAGAGCATTTTATGGAGCATACACACGGCCAGATTTGTCAGATGAACGACTGAACGATTGAACGATTTTACCAAAGTTTTGAACGATTTGAACGATTTTTGACTGCATTAAAATGAATGGAATCGTCCAAGTCTGACTGCAAACCCATCAGATGTCAGATATCGTTATCTGACAAACGGGAACGCGCATCGTTGATCGTCCATCGTTCAGGCATGTCAGATATGAATGATTTTCCTTCAGATATGAACGACTGAATGATTTTTAAATCGTTATCGTTCATATCTGAAGGAAAAATCTGATCGTGTGTATGCACCATTATAGATTTATTTAGAAGTAGTAATCCTTATACTATTATTGTGCACCATGATAGCGGATAGATATAGTCCATCAAATTTGTGGAAGGTAGTGTGTGTGTGTGTGTGTGTGTGTGTGTGTGTGTGTGTGTGTGTGTGTGTGTGTGTGTGTGTGTGTGTGTGTGTGTGTGTGTGTGTGTGTGTGTGTGTGTGTGTGTGTGTGTGTGTGTGTGTGTGTGTGTGTTGTCTCTAGCTATTATACACTTGTTGGCCTCCAACACTTCTGTTTTATTAAATCTTTGGCTACACTCTATAGGCTTGTTTTTATCACTGTCATTGCAATGTGGTAATTTGCTTACTATATGTAATAATTGCTAATTATATTAGAATTTTCATGGCTACTGTTGGCTCAGCTCATTTATATGTGTGTATGTATAGGTATATCTTTTTTTTTGCTTTATATTTTTTTTCACTCCATTCCAGTTTATCTTAACATTGACCAGCTGTGATTTGTATTGTAATAAGTAGAGCCGGCCTTTACTGTGGGTCATTGGAAGAATGAGTTATGACAGAAAGCGGATTGATGGCTATTAAATTCCATCTTCCAGCCTCTCGCTGAAACCTTTCAACATGTGCAAATATTAGTTAGTGACCCAATGACCCGAGCAGCCTTAGCCTGCTAAAAATTCCATTAAGATTGTTAACCAGCATCATGAGTGCCAAAATATAATGGGCAGACAAGAAACAAAATATTTAGTAATTACTGAAACATTATTTGTGTAGGTATGTAAAGTAGTGGAAGACAGATGGTATTGCATTTTTATTTTCATTATAGGAGCTTGCTGTTTTTATAACAGATATTTGCCTTCTAAAATAATGTCTAGGCCGATGGACCTCATTAAGAAACAAACCGGTTGTCTGAAGTAATCATTAGATGCCTTATCCATCCGGTAGTACCACGTTTTGTCATTTCTTTATAAAATCTGGGTTCTAACAGGGAGATTTATAAACCCTTTTGAAGAGGATGAGTGGAAGTGCATTCTATAAAATGTTAGTGAGAATCTGGTTGCTAATTGCAAGACCTCCACTTTTTCCTATTTTAGAAGATTTTATAAATCTCCCTGTGTATAAGAAGTGCCACCTTTTTATTATAAAACCCATATGTAGGTGAAGGTATCTCACCGTAACGCCTGTTATGGGATAAAAATAGTTCAGTTTATCTGGAGACATGCATTGTGTAAAGGCCCCCATACATAGTGCAATATGCACCATGCGACACGAGGGCCGATCCGATGGCCGACATATTGAGGGGTCCCCACACACGGAGCGATCGAGAGGCTGCCCGCCCGATATGCTGGCACCCTCCTCCCCCAACCGCATATGGCTGCATGGTTTCATACATCGCTCCCACAGATCAACAGAACATGCAGAAAGATCTGGAGGAGCAATGTACGATCCCACGGGAGCGCACACTGGCCGATATCATACCCAAACACTGAACGATATAGCAGCGATATCGTTCCAATCCGTCGGATCGGCTGCAATATCGCACTGTGTATGGGGGCCTTAACTGAAAATGAACAAACTGGATGCCAGGTGCAACAGTTCACTTGCAGAGGTACCATGGTTTCGTGGAGCAAGAACAAATTAAATTATTCATGGTCATTGTGATGGCAAAACCAATGCTGCTGGCTGCCAATCATAAAATATATTGACAAGCAGTAGCACAGCCCTGTCCATCACCACATAACAGACACTGAGCATGACAGATAAGCTCAATTTACTTAATTTAATCATATTTGCTGAATTTCTTAATAAAAAAGATGGTGAATGCTCCAGCACTTAAGCTCCGAAAATATTATATTTGATTTCTCTTCCCATATACTAGTGGGCCATTCCGCAAGAGGAAGGTAAGCAGGAGATATCTGTGATATAGTGTATGGGGACAGCGGGTCATTCTGCGAGAGAAAGGTAAGCAGGAGATATCTGTGATATAGTGTATGGGGACAGCGGGTCATTCTGCCAGAGGAAGGTAAGCAGGAGATATCTGTGATACTAGTGTATGGGGACAGCGGGTCATTCTGCCAGAGGAAGGTAAGCAGGAGATATCTGTGATACTAGTGTATGGGGACAGCGGGCCATTCCACAAGGGGAAGGTGAGCAGGAGATATCTGTGATACTTTTGTATGGGGACAGCGGGTCATTCCGCCAGAGGAAGGTAAGCAGGAGATATCTATGATACTAGTGTATGAGGACAGTGGGCTATTCCACCAGAGAAAGGTAAGCAGGAGATATCTGTGATACTAGTGTATGGGGACAGTGGGCCATTCCACAAGAAGAAGGTAAGCAGGAGATATCTGTGATACTAGTGTATGGGGACAGCGGGCCATTCCGCAAGAAGAAGGTGAGCAGGAGATATCTCCTGCGCTACCTTCTTGATGAATGGCCCGATAACTTAATTTCTACAATTGCAGGTAAAAATTTTAATTTTCACCTGCTTTTGTAGAAATTAAGTGATGATAAATAGGCCCCTAAATGAAGAAATGAATGTCTTTTATGGATTTAAAAAAATACAGATGTGTCCTTGCTCATCTAGCCTTAATACACTACTCAGTGTGATATGTCTGGTGTGAGTGAGCCATCAGGTCCAGTGCAACTCTGCTAGTGTCGGGCGTCTTTTTTTTTTTTTTTGTTCCCGAAAATGTACCTAAGTCGCACAGATATACAAATTAATCAGCACAGTTTCCTGGTGCATCCTAGTCGCATTGCGACTTAGGGCCGTATTCAATTAGAAGCTAAAAGTCCATTTTGGCGATACTTTTTCGCCGATGACGTCATTTTCGCCGGTTTGAACTTATTCAATGCCAAATACTTTTCGCCTAGGCGGAAAGTCAATGCAATGGATCCGTCGAAAAAGTTTCGCCTATGAATAGCAGGCAGAAAAAAGTACAGAATTGGGGTTTTGGGGTGCAAACATGGGAGAACCACCCAGCACCCTTTGGACAGCCCCCCAAAGGTAAAAAAAAAAAAATAATAATTAAGAACGCCCCAAAAAAGTACTTTCATTTTGGAGGTGAAAAAAAACAAAAGTTGGGCTACAAAGTTAAAAACTAGCGAAATAGACTCCAGGGGGGTCCCCAAGTATGCCCCAGGTGTTTTTATGATTGCAGGTGGTGCGGCAGGTGGATTTTTCACGTTTTTTAAAACGTAACATTAGCAACCTCAAAATATGCTAGTACCCATGTTCATGCACCCCAAATTTGATGGGACTAGTTATTGTCTCCAAAAATCCCTCCAAAATGCAATTCACCATTTTTAAAAATGCAAAATAGCACCTATTGAGACCATTTAAAGTGGCCAAATACCTTCAGCAGGGCTAATCGGCGGTATCAAGAGTGATCCCCCATGTCAGTGCATCTTTTGGGGGGTGTCAGGCTGATTTCCCCAAAACTGACCAAACTTTTCGCTGATTTCAGTTTCGCCGGGTCCCTTTTTCGCTGTTTTGGAATTGAATACGGGGATAAGCGGGGACAAGCGCGATACTTTTTCGCACCCAAAACCAGCAATGATGGCGAAAAGTCCGGCAACTGACTTTTCGCTTCTAATTGAATACGTCCCTAAGATGCATTTTCAACAAAAAAGATGCGTAAAAGACGCACGCTGCTAGCAGAGTCTCACTCGACCTGCAGGAAAGATGAGTGAGGACACTTCTATATGTCAATATATTGTGTTGAATTTTCCCATAACTTAATGTACGGTATACTTACCTTAGTGAAATTTGCACATGAACTACAAATTTCAGAGATTTAATGAACGTATTGAAGCACAAATGCAAATTAAACAAAACCAGCCACTTGCAGGCTTTGAATATGCTATGCAGGGCTTTATATTTTGTTTTGCGTTAAGCGTGATCCACTTCTCTCCTGGGGACTCTAGTGGCATTTCTCATTTGTTTATTTACTTCCTCCGCATTTGTTGGCGATCGCTATCTTGTGTACATTGGTTCATTTCTGTGATGGCCTTGGAAGGAAATAACAGATTCTATGCTAATACAAAGACAAGGAAAATAGATAATAAACCAAGTTCACAAAACACCGTAAAATATTGACCTATAACATACATCACTTTCCCAAGGAGTATTTTTTTCTGATAATAAAAAAATTTGTTTATTTTGGTAGTGGGCTTGGTAATTCTTTTTATCCCAATTTAATTCCAGTAGGTTTTCATCCTCTCTCAAGCAGACCAATTTTCACATACTAGCGCTATGTCACTTTTATCAGGAATAACATTGTATTTCTAGATAAGCAATGTTTACATTGGTTTTCTTGGGAGATCTTATATATATATATATATATATATATATATATATATATATATATATATATCATACATACTGTTTTGGGTATGAAGATAATAAACACAAATATAAGAAAAAAATGTTTTCTATTGATTTATATATCACTTTTTAAATTTTTTGGGATATATTTTTTATGTTTTTACAGTGCTATTTTATGTGTACTTTTATATATTTACCTCATTACAAATTCAATATATTTCCTAGGACCAAAAAATGTTTATATTTAAATGTGTATTTTATTATATTTACAGGTTGAGTCTCCCGTATCCAAATATTCTGAAATACGGAATATTCCGAAATACGGAATATTTTTAGCTTGTCTGCGATAGTGACACCTTTTTGTTTTTGCTTAAAAGTACACAAACTTTATTTAAGCACAACATTATTAAAATATTGTATAAAATTACCTTCAGGCTTTGTGTATAAGGTGCATATGAAACATAAATGAATTTCATGCATATATACAAATTCTGTTTGAGCCACAAAATAATTGAAAGTATTGTATAAATTACCTGCAGGCTGTATGTATAATACGTATATGAAACATAAATGCATTCTGTGTGTAGATTTGGGTCTCTTTCCCAATATATCTCATTATGGTATGCAAACACTGTTTGTGTATGTATGTATCTGTGCGTGTGTGTATATATGTGTGTGTGTGTGTGTGTGTGTGTGTGTGTGTGTGTGTGTGTGTGTGTGTGTGTATATATATATATATATGTATATATATATATATATATATATATATATATATATGTATGTGTGTATATATATATATATATATATATATATATATATATATATATATATACACACTCTATCCATAGTATGCAATATTATAAGCTCAAGTGTCAACTTTAAAGCAGATGCCATGTTACTGGAGTTAAAAAGAAAGTCCTGCAAGTGGACATAATAGTAGGAGATGGTCCACCCTCTAACAAGAAGAGGGAATATCTAACATCTATCACAGTACCTGCATTGAGTTACAGCTGATAGAGCTACTCCCCTTCTACTGTCTGTCCTACAAGTCTAGTAGCCAGAATACTGTAGGGTATTTTTTTTTTTTTTATCCTCTAATCCAGGTACGTTTTAGAATGTCTAAACATTTATTTATACTCAGTTTCATGCCGTCAACTTGTGTTTGACAGCTTAAAAAAAAACGGTCTGAAGTCCAAATTATTTCTTATCCACATTTCTTGTTTAGACACCCATCCTAAGTACTGTTACAGAGGAAATATCACAGTGACCTAGTTTTCACTGAACTACAGGACCAACATTTTCCTAATAGGGATCATGTGTAGTCTGGTGTAAGAGAGAAATAATGCCTGTTATGATAAAAATTGCACTACCCGGTTTAAGATTTACAATAGAATGGTCTCTTTTGCATGTACAGTATCTTTCAGCACATACTGTAGACTAAAAAAAAAAAACAACTAAGCCCAGACTTGTATACATTGCATAGAATAAAGCAGTGCATTAGGGCTGGTGAAATATTGATTAGGATCTACAATTACTGTTACCAGTGATAAATAGGTTTTGTTGTGCAATCTATATGTTATATAACTGACATTATCAGCAAGAAGTGCTGTAATCTGATTTCTACTTTTCCATTCTGCCATGTCAGCCTTTTGCTTATTATTATATATATTTTGTATTGTTCTTATTGTTATAAACTTCTATTAGAGGTTGTGACTCAATACAAAACAGAAAAATGAAACTTTATACAGTGACATTTGAACAACAAAATAAGGATAAATTGGCTTATTAAGCATTAGAGATTTTTATGTTCTCACACATTTGAAATATTACAGTACTGTATGTGTTCAGCACCAGACAGCTGCAACCTCCTGCTGTTGTATGGTTGTTTGCTACTATCACATCCAGATTCTTAACCATTAGTGATGGATAAGGGTGGGCCTTTGCTTCCAGGAACGCCAGAATTCTTCATGGCTTGGATTTGGCAAGGTGCAGCGAACACTCCTTACATATCCTGGTCCATGTTGACATGGACCAGAATCATGCATTTTCTGCAGATGTATCAGCTGTACATACATGCTACAAGTCTCCTTTTCCAGTACATCCCAAAGGTACTCAGCTGAAATGAGATCTGGGGGTATATTTAGTAAAGATCAATTTTGGATTCTGTTCGATTTGTCATTCGATTTTTATATTGGAGATTTATTAAAGCAAAAAAATGTCAAGTCGAATAGAAAACGGAATTTCACTCAAAATCGAATATAGGCAAATATCTGCTTTCCCATAGTCGAATAAAGGATCCCTGCATTTACTAACATTTGATTTGCAAATCGGACTGCAAATCCCCAAATGAATAGATCAATGAGAGAGTCGATTTGAGCTTCTAAACACCATTCTATTGGCTGGAAATTTGATTGTGATGCTTTTAAAATTTCCCGAAAGCATGTGGGGCACTCTGGTTGTAGGAATAATGGCTGCACAAGACTTTGCTATGCACCTATCTGCCGAAGGCAAATCCCCACCTGACTGAGAGAACCCAGGAGCATCAGAGCAGCTTCAGTGTATACCCCGGCAACCTACGCAGGCCTAGGTTCTTTCACTGTTGGATAAACCTCAATGCTTTGTCTGCTGGAGAAGTCATACAGATGTTCCACCTCTCACGTTCCTACATCATGATGCTGTATGACCTCATCAAGACTAAACTTGAGCCAGACACTGCATGGTCACATGCTGTGTCAGGCCTGCACAAGCTGCAAACATTTTTGCTCCCAGCTCCTTTTAGTCAGTTTCGGGTAGAGTGCTAGGTATTCCCCACCCTAGCTTTAGCAGGCACCTGACCCAAGTCATACTGGCATTGACCCCTGCAACACCTACATCTGCTTCCCCAGGCAGGAGTCACAGTGGCACGAACTTCAGGTAGCTTTCTATAGTCTCTCAGGCTTGCATAATGTCCTGGGAGCTATAGGTTGCACACACATTGGGTTGAGAACAACCAGGAATACTGTACATGTCTGAATTTGCAGATGGTCTGTGATGCATAACTAAATATCATGAGTGTTCTGACTCGCTATCCTGGTTCGTGCCATGATGCCTACATTCATCCCTCTCTGTAAAATTTGAGGCGGACCAAATGCCAGAGGGACGGTAGTTGGGTAAGTTATCTGTATGTGTTATTTAAGCAGCTAATACTACATGTTACTATATTGTTTTAATTTTGTGTTTTTTCCCAACAGGTGATTTAGGCTAAGGCTGTCTCTCCCGGCTTCTGACTCCCATTGTCAGATCCGCAAACTCCTGCTGAGCATAAATATAACAAGGCCCATATAGCCACCCGATCCGTGATAGAACACACCTTTGGACTATTAAAAAACAAGGTTCAGGTGTATTGATAAATCAGAAGGCATACAGATGTGTCCCATACATCTCGTCTCCTTGCATGCTAAACAGCCTTTCTAGTTTCGCCATGCCATGGTGTGACTCTGTAGCGCCAAGCTTCCTTTTACCTTCAAATGTGACTTATTCGCACAGCAATGCGAATAGTTAGCACAAGCAGCGTCTGCTGATTTAAATAATATGCAGCATGCCTATATTCTGTTAGTGACTGCGGGTGTATCTGCATGCAAAATGCTGTGTTACAATATCAGTGGCTGTAACTCTGTAATGTAGCATTTTGTTTGCAGATGCAGTCGCACACATAGGCATGCAGCATATAATTTTAATTAGCAGAAGCTGTGTGTGCCAAATATTTGCATCGTTGTGAGAATAAGATGCATTTGAAGGTAAAAAGTCGCACGAAAAGACTCGGCGCTACAGAGTCATACGGAACTCCCGCGTTATCTGTAGCGCACAGAGGATAGATGTATCTGGACACATCTGTATTATTATATCATTCGGCAAAAGTGTCTGATATTGTGCTCACTTTCACTTTTCTAGAGTGTGTTTTCTCCTGTTAATTATTGTGCATGTGATACATTTGACCCAATGGGGAGGAATGAGGAAGTTGAGTTCAATTTTGCATTTGATTTTAATGGGGATTTGAGGTTCGATTTTGGAAGGGTTTTCGTAAACTGAACACAAAATCCCTTCTTAAAATCGACCAAAATCTAATTCGATTTGAAAATCAAATGCAAAATGGAATACTAGTAAATGAGGGATTTGTTAATGGATTTTACAGTTCGATTTAAATTTGATTTCAGTCGATTTTCTAGATTAAAATCGAATACCAAATCGAACTTAAATAACTTTACCCCCTGGTGACTGTGGAGGCCATTGCCGTACAGTGACCTTATTGTCATGTTAGTGAAACCGGCTTGAGATGATGTTTCCACAGACCTCCCTCCTAAACAAAGCACCCCCCCAACTGTTTTTTTGTTTTGTGCACTGTTCTCTATATGTGTGAAAATCCCAGGATACTCAGACCACCCCATCTTGCACCAAACATTTTGGTGATTGTCAAGCAGTTCACTTGTTGTCTAGACCAATGTATGAATGGCTTTATGCATTGAATTGCTGCCATGTGATATATTTGCATTAACAAGCAGGTGTTCCTGATGTGTATATGTATCTGTTAGGTGCATACTCCAAATTCCTGTGATATAGTAACTGAATGAGTCGCTGGCCTCAAGATTACATGAATGTCTTTAGGAATAGGTGGTTGAATGAAGGAAGGGATTTATGGATTTACCACGGATGGTCAATGCACAAAGTAGATATTGGAAATATCTAGGACTGCACTGATTAATTTATATAAATACATGTATAGGTGGTTGAGTAAATTATAATGTATTTTTTCTTACATAACAGTGTGCTAGCTATTTGTCTATGAAAGTCTTAATGGCAGATCTCATATGTCTCCAGGCTGGGTACACATTGGCGCGACAGGCATTCATTCTGACATCGAATACCCGTGAACAGTGAATGTGCGCCCACACTGGACGACTTTAATGAACGACGGAATGATTACCTTTTTATGTCATTTTTTACAATGCACTAGCCGCTAGTGATATCACGAGGTTTGATGTGCAGCACACCAAATCTGGCCACCGTCACTAGTGGCCACGGGAGTGCACAATGGCCAGTACACACTGAGCGATGTAGGCAATATGTCATTACAAAACTGCGTATAGCCCCAACATCTCTCAAGTGTGTACCCGGCTTTATTTTTTGCTCTCTGTCCCTCCTTAGTGCCAATCAAATAGTTGTACCCTAACTCCGCGTGATACGGTAAAAACAAAAGTTCTGAACTGTTTTAGAGCATTCCATGGAGTTATACTTCATTCTTGGGAAAGGGAGAAAACAATAATCCATCTTCTGTAGAAGGTTTAATAATATTAAGTCAATAGCTACGGGATACGTTGAAAATGTCGGCAGACGGGATGCAGGGTTAGGGTACTTACCGACGATACTTCACCACCGGGATTCCAGCGTCTGTATCTGCCTGGAATCCATCCGCCGGTAAATCATACCCAACCCATAGCTACAATGTCACTTCACCTTAAGTAACTAGCATCTAGCGTTAATTGGTTTAGTGCAAGACGGCATAAACATTAAAGCTTTAGTTACTATGGGCTACAGAACGTTAAGGCTCTTTGCAGCATGTTATTAAACAAACTGTTAAATGAACAAAGTAAAGTGTAAAATGCAAAATGGGCTCGGTGTCAAGGATGTGTGAATAAATAAAAAAATATAGTATGTGCCCATTCTGTTATGTAATACAATGCTGCTAGAGGGCATTTCACAGTTTTTTCCATTATGTTTCCACTAATACTCAGCTGGTCATTTTTTATATAGAGAGTGTTGATACTACATTTTCCTAGAAAGATAAACTGGTATAGTTACCAACTGTCCCAGAGCCAGTGCCATATATAACGATTTGTCTATGGATATTTTTTTATATCTGGACAAGTGTTCATTAAAATCTATATAGGTGTATATATATAGTGTTCTCTCTAGGTCTGGTGCGGGGCAGGGTGTGGGAAAGGAGTGGCCATAAGAAAATGGGTGTGGCTTTAAGACATGCTCCCTTTTCATCACTCTTGGGTGCTTGCCCAGCACTTACAGATATGCATGGCTGCCCACAAGCTCTCCCCTCTCTGTGAATAGATGGCATGCGCACAGCATTTATTCATCGGCGGTGATCACTGCACTGCAATTTATCCCACCCACGGGTGAGGATGGCACCCAGCATGTTGTTTTAGCTGGGTGCCACCAAAAGGACGGGGCGCATTCTGCCCTTTTGAAATTGGCCTTTTAACATTGGTCTAGCAGGAATGCTATATGTAGATTTAGAGCACATCTTTTGAGCGAACTCCGTGATGTAGAACTGTGTGGCCTTTATGGCATATCCACCACGCTGAGAGCATTACTAAATCATGTGTTAAAAGTCTGAGCTTTAAGCTGTTAGGCTTTATAAGAATGGGCTCCAGCAGTCACCTGGCATTGTTACTATTGTCTTAGTATATAGGGCCTGATCCATACCCGCTTGCGGCCCTACTGATCTCACACGTGATGTCAGTAATGAACTTCCTGCTCTAGTAAAGCAGGACGTTCACTGGGGCTTGCGGTGGATGAGACCCTACCACAAGGGTCTCGTCGCAAGCACGATAATCGCGACCATCGCCAGGCCGCCCGCGCAAGCTGTGGGTGGTCACCCACAGCTATGTGAGCGGCCTGGAGGCTGATTTTTTTTTTTTTTTAAATCCACCCTGATTCAGAGCAAGCGCTCATAAATAGCGAGCGCCTCTGAATCAGGACCATAGTCTTTTTAAAGCACTAGAATTAAAGCCTTGATAATTGTTTGGTCATAACCGTCACTGTTGATTTATGCCAAAACAATAACTTACCCCGAAAACATTCCAGTACAACCCATGATCCTCTAATTTGGATTAATAAACACACTTTGGGTTTTTGGATGATTGTTACAAAAGTTTAATTACATCTTAATTTCCTTGGCTAGATATGCAAGCTTCACACATGTTCACTGTGTGCCTGTAAAGTGTTCAATGAGCAGCTACATATTTTGATTATTTCATTTACAGTAATGCAGACACCAGAGAGACTGACAACCAACTGACAAGAATGTTAACATGAGTACCAAGTGGAAACCTAACAGGATGTCATTAGGGGATGAGATGGGGAAATAATTTAATGCATATTCATTCACATTGCCCAATGAAGCACAATTTGTACATATAACCGTTTGATCTTTTCTACATTATTTGTTCTCATGCCTGGGTGATAATGTCATATTAATAAAGCACCAAATGTCATCACTAGTGTCTGTCCCTCTGCAAATGTCCTCTCAACATAAAGGGAACATTAATGAAAAGTGGTGCAGAAAAATGTTGATGCAACTCCAACCACAAAAGCAAATTTGATTGATTGTCTTCTCTGGGATAAAAGCATCCGTGCCCGTAAATGTTCTTCCACTGGATTTTTGTACATACACAATATTTCAGCTAATTTCTAGTTTCATTAGCACTAACAATAGATCACACTAATTGAGAATTAAAGAAACAAGACACTGACCTGTCTTACAGGGTCACTTTAATAATTCCCATGAAAGCAGTATATGTAGTATTCATATCATACAAGAGATCCCCTTCTAAAGGTTAGGGTCAGCTTTTTATTAGCACATTTTCCTGCATTTCTCTCTTGAATTTTGCCCGTATTTAAAAGTGAGAACAAACTTGATTAAATGCTAGAAGCATATATCAGTGCACTATTTTGGAATCTGTATTTTCTCCAGAAAATGACATATGAAAATGCACTAGTAAGGCACCTACTGGATCCAAACAATCCCTGATGATAATAAATGGCTGCTTTTCTGTATGCTACAATCAGGATTTATTATAATAGCATGCACTGTGCCTATGTGTTCCAGTTCCATAAGTCACCCAGCTGTGACTATGGGACTGATTCAGAGATGTGCGTTAATCTGATGGTTAGCGCACATCACCGATTGTGCCTCCTCTGCGCAGGTGCATGACCCATACTGAGCATGTGCAGCACGGGTCTACAATCCTGCATGATTGACAGTCGAAGTGCCGGTGTAATCCTTAAATAGGCTCCCCAAGGCTTTATAAAGGGAAACTATCGCAGGAGGTAACCAGCTAGTGGCGACTATACCTTAGGCCATGATCTTTAGCAGGAATAATATAAAAAAAAAAACCAATAATCAGAATTAGTACTTCTCTCTGTTTAATAAATATAATCCAATGAATTTATAGCAAGTATCTGATTACATTTATCCTATGTAGTATCTTTAAATCCCATACAGTGTGTGATAGACAAAAAAATAAAGCTTTTTATGGTCTTGTGCCCACATTACATTAGCTGATGGTAGAGTGGGCAGTTTTCCATTCAGGTCTATGAACCGTACCAAGCAATGTGACAAATAACCTAACAGGGATACTGCTTCTGAAACACGGACAGAAGAGCTCAGTCCTGCTTTCACTGATCAACCAGTTAAGCTACGCAGCAGAGTCCCTCATCCTGTACATTCCTTCAGAGAATAGCTATTATAAAGCCACAGAGTCAGACCAAAAAAAAGTGAGACTATAATCCATCACACAGACTTCCAAGAGGCAAAAGTCTTTTAGTCTCAATAATTCTGTTGCTCGAACAACACAAGTAAAATTAATAAAATGACAGCCAAGATGTATCGGGTTTTTTTTTCCTTGAGACTAAAGGCACTTGATGGGTCTGTAAAAACAGAAATCTACCATTTAAGTCACACTCTGACCGGCTGTCATGTGCGTCTCTGAATGTTAGCAGTGTCCTTAAATTGTGAGCTGTCACAGATTATTGTTGCAAGAGAGAAAAATATTCTACCTCTCACCTGCAGCATTTGGATTGCGCCAGTTTACACTTAACATAAGTGCCTTTGGTGTTACATAGGCTGCCAATGTCAGATAACATTAAGTTATGTCCATGGGGATCGCAGGCGTAGTGGGGTTTTGCTGTTTGGCATAGTTTGTCATTTGCTGCAAAAAGAACTGTAAGTGCATTAATATGAACAGACACAACACCGAATTCATTACTGTCAACTTAACCTCATCATTTGCTGAAACTGATTGATGTAATATATGTGACTGGAGAGTTAACTGTACATGGATAATGGCTGTTCTCGTTATTTAAGTGAAAGCTAATTATGTTTTAGTAAAAATTTATCCTGACGGTGTAGTTGGCATATTTCATCTATCGAGTGTTTTATTCTTTTCACATATAACTTTGTCACATTTATATACATACACACACATGCTGATCCATAACATTAAAACCACCTGCCTAATATTGTGTAGGTCCCCTTCGTGCAATCAAAACAGCTCTGACCCGTCAAAGGATGGACTTCTCGAGACCTCTGAAGGTGTCCTGTGATATCTGCCACCAAGACGTTAGGAGCAGATCCTTTAAGTCCTGTGAGGTGTGAGGTGGGGCCTCCATGGTTCTGAGTTGTTTTTCCAACTCAACCCACAGAGGCTCGATCGGATCGAGATCTGGGCAATTTGGAGGCCAAGTCAACACCTTGAATTCTTTATCTTGTTCCTCAAATCATTCCTGCATTATTCTGCTGAAGGAGGTCACTGCCATTCAGGGATTGATGTTGCTATGAAGGAGTGTAGTTGGTCGAAACAATGTTTAGGTAGGTGGGACACGTCAAAGTAACATCCACATGAATGCCATGACCGAAGGATTCCTGTCAGAACATTGTTCAGAGCATCACACTGCCTCTGCCAGCTTCATAGTGCATTTTGGTGCCATCTCTTCTCCAGGTAAACAACGCACATGGCCAGTATATCCATTTTCAAATTTTCAGATTTCTTTTTTTTTTCCTGGTTAAATTCCCTGTAAATCCCCAGCAAAATGTTGTACTTAAAATGCTGTGGTTAGTAAATATCAGGAGAGCTAACAAAACGAACTACAGGAAACAAAAATTAAAAACTAATTTTATCCAATTGTAAAAGCTTTTAAAAAATCAAATTTCCCTTTGACCAGGTAAAAAAATCCAAATTAGAAACAGCCTACCTGAACATTGTCAGAACAGAGTCTGTTTTCCCTATAAATGGGGGGAAAAAAAACCTGAAAGTGGAAATCCGGCACCCGGCCGTCCACATGATGGAATAGAAAATGTGATTCACCAGACCAGGCCACCTTCTTCCATTGCTCCATGGTCCAGTTCTAATGCTCATAAGCCCATTGTAGGATCTTTTGGCGGTGGACAGGGGTCAGCCTGAGTACTCTGACCAGTTTTTGACTCTGCAGCAAATTGCAATGCACTGCTTGTTCTGACACCTTTCATAACCAGCATTATTAATTTGTTTAGCAATTTGTGATACAGTAGCTCTTCTGTGGGATCAGAACAGCCTACGCTCCCCATGTGTATCAATGAGCCTTGGGCACCCATTAACCTGATGCTGGTTACCATTTGTCCTTACTTGGACCACTTTTTTTGGTAAGCACTAACCACAGTATGTGTGTGTGTATATATAATATATATATATATATATATGTGTGTGTATATATATAATATGTATATATGGTATATCACAGTATTATCATGTGCATCATTTTATGCTTTTGGTGAATGCCACATATCTATACCTGCGAATATTGTTGGGACTATCACAATTGTTTGAGTTGGATGGGAGGCCACCACCAGCTGCAGGCCTTTCTCCATTCTTTACAGCAATAAAATGGTGTTCTGTTTCTTTGCTAAATTCGCTACCCTAGGGTGTAGTGGGCGTGGCCATGTCCTCTATGACTCACAACTCTAGCATATTGTCAGTACTGTAAACTAATATAAACTGTGAACACTGATTTTGACTGTGCAATTTTCGTTGTTATTCTTTTTAATATTGTATATTCTTAACCTGGAATTTCGTGAAAACGGAAACTTCGAAGTTGGAATGTTTTTGAATTCCTCTTATCTTCTAAATAAATATGGTCAGTTTTCTAGCTCTGGAAGAGTTACCCAACTCATGGCCTTATTATGTTGATTGTCAGAGCTCCAGCTCCAGACTACTTTAATGAAATAGGGCCACACAGTTCTGTCACTAATTAACTTTGTTTTGCAAATAACAATCAGTGCTGTTTATTGAGGCTAGAAGAACATCAGCCATGCCGGTTGGAGAGACAGGCTGCAGGTGACCTCATTATAATTAAGTTGGCCTAGTTGTAGTTTCATTTTATATATTCAATTGGGAAACAAACACGATGCACCTTTTGGGACTTTTTCAATTAAATATACCTCCCAATATTAGCAAACTTTGAATGGGTACACAGGGCATGGCTGTGTTATGGTCGGTGTGATTATGTTCGGAAGGGTGAGCTTTGCACTATAGTGCTAGGCTTCTCTCCGAACAGCACTAAAATGCCAAAGACACTGGAGGTCCCTGCTTCTGCAGTGTGCGGCAGGGGAAATATCTCCTAACTTTCCGCAAATTGGGACAAGCGTGACAACTGTAAGACAGTTTCCTCAGATCGGGACAGTCGTGAGGTATATAAATGTAAATGGAGAGTTGTATGGATCAGGAGCTCAACCGTGTCTTTTATGCCCTTAAATGTTTGTAGCTTTGAAAGGAAAATTCTGCCACCATTAATACCCCTTTTACATCGCCAAAATAACCCGGGTTATTCCCGGGTTGTTGCTGGGTCGACGTGATTTTTAAATGCACCAAAACGAATAACCCGAGTCGACCGACCCGCTATTTCAACCCGGGTTAAAAGAAGGGTTAAACACGGGTCGGACCCGGGTTATTTGGCTCTTAAATGGTACAGACCCGGGATATTCGACCAGGGTCTGAGAAAATAGTGCTGATTGGTTTTATCCAGTCAGCTGACCAGCCTGCAAACAGAGCACGTCTCTGTATTTACATTACTGTCCTGCACTGCACACTTTGGGGAAAAGGCAGCTATTAATAAGCTATATACAGACAGCACAGTGTACTATACTGCACTTTACTTTCACTGGAGGAATCATGGCAAACTGGAGTGATGAAGAAGTAATGGAGTTGCTGCGGATCAGTCATGAGGAAGAAATATGTAAACAGATAACTGGCACTGTCAAGGATGCGATAACTTATCGCAACATCAGCAAAATGTGGGCTGCATCTGTGACGTGCTCTGTCGGCCATGATTGCTGCACTGCAAGCATTCCCCAGCCCCTCCTTTTTCTTTACTGAAAACGTCATCATAATTGTGAGCCAATAAAATCCTTTCAAATTTACATCACACTGTTTTACCATGGGCAACCCGGGTTGAGTTGAAAGACACCAAATCTGCAATAACCCGGGTTATTAAGGTGATGTGAAAGGCCCTGACACGGGTCGGACCTGGGTTCAAAACCCGGGTCCGACCCGTGTTTGCGATGTGAAAGGGGTATTAAAGGCTAAATCTCCATTACCACCTAAAGGTGGTTAACGTCTACTCACCACAATAATATGGCTGCAAAAGTGAGGTGAAAACCTCAGGACTCACAGCGTCTGTAATTGTGCCCTTATAGGTCCTCCAGCCCACATACACTCACATATAATTACTTCCAAGAAGATGGCATACACTCTACCAATAAAATATTTTTTTTTTATTCTCAGGCAATTGCTAAACTATTATTTCCAACTGTTGGATCCCGAGATAATGTTTAGCTCCATTTTTTTGCAGTAGCAGTCTACTAGTCTGTCCTTGGGTCACCATTAATCCTTGTCTCTGTCCTTCCCATTATGTCACTTGGATAAATCACCCAGACAAATGGCAAAGATGCACCCATTTATTAAGTCTAAAGATGCACAGTACACGTTAATATTAAAATGTAACAGTATTACACACTGCTTTACTGTGTTTTTGTTCCACTTACTTGAATGCACAATCCCAGCTGCTGAGCCACGCTACTTCTCTCCCCATGTACTATGGTCTGAGCTCATTGTTTTGCTGCTTTTGGTGGGTAGACACACTAGCAAACTCTGTTGAAACTTCGGAATCCACTTGTGGCCAAACTTTTGCTGCTCTGTGACTGGTCTAGTTGGAACTGTAACCCCTTGGCCACACTGTCCAGAAGAGATATCTTTTTGTTCTGCATCTTTTTAAACCGCTGTAATTTTCTCAACAGGGACTGCTCATGGGTTTGCTTCAGTCCTCAGCTCACTTGCTGGAACTCTGTGGTGATGGTCTCCAGCCTATCTGCTAAAGCAGGATGCTTCTCTGGATTCCTGCAGGTGATTTTAATTACCTGTAGGCATATAACATAAACAAACAAGGCATTTTTACACAATAGTAGCAGTGCATGCATCCTCACCTGCCACCCTTTAAGAATTTTACATTGGATATAAAATACAAATATAGCACATTGTAAACACAGTACAGGTAATTTTTAACAAAGCTTAAAAAAAGGTGCCCTGCAGATTATACCCATATTTTCAATTTTCTGACATTACATCTTGTCACTACAGCCCAAGAATAGCTCCATTATTTTATATCTTAAAAGAGGGTTTAGATTCCAAATTGCACAGAAAAGGACCTTTTATGTAGTTTATTACAATGTACCCAAGACATATTTTTCCCTTTGGTAATAATAAGAATTTTTTTTGTAGGCTTTAGCACCACTTCCATACTGTTGATGTTTAAAACAAGCAAGTTTGTAAGTATGTCCTTAAATATAGTATAATATCCCAAATGTTCAGGTCCGCTGCGTGGTTGTCTGTAAAAGTCTTGAGCAGCATTCATGTATTATCTGATGATTTATCATGCTGATTTAATTCAAGTTATCATCTGATAATGCAAACACTATTGTTTTGCACCCAATGAAAAGTGACAAGCAGCAGAGACTTATGGGACATCTGCCACTCCATTATATAGGCACATTTATTGTGGCTTGACAACCATTCCACTGATCTTGAATCACTTGATCCTGGTGTGATGTTAAATTCGCTATTGTATAGAGGAGACTATTATTTTCTTATCTTGTGGAGAAGGTCTCCATCTAGATTTAAACACAAATGCAGAAACAATATTGATAATAGGGTCCCTTTAAGTCATCTCTGCTAACTTGACAGACTGCTTCACAGCTTAAATGGTTATTGTTTCACTTGAGATCACTCTCATGTTTTAAGTAGAATCAGTGGAGTTTTGCATGAATTATTCCTAAATCTTAACAGAAAATGTAATATTGGAAAATGTCCATGTAAGCCACTCTCCCGAGACCAGCAAACTAGGTTGGCAACAGTTATTTTCTAATCTACCAATCTCCTAGTATCGCTGAATAATCACCTATTAAGATGTGCAAATGCGTCTCTCATACCAGTCAGCCAACTGTATGGCTGTACAAATGAGGTTACAAATCTATGTAAATAAAATTTTTGATAGAAAAACATGCTCTGCTTCATATATACCGAGTATGCAGTTATAGACAACATTATAATTTTTCTGTATTCAGCAAGTTTAATATCTATATTTTTGTACATTAAATAAAAGTATACCCACAAACTTCATGACCCTTTGCCTGATGTAAATAGTCTGTGATGAAGGTATAAATAATATTCATGAATATTTTTAGAACATTCCAAGATTTTATAAAGTCAATTTTCAGAGAGTAGAGGTCTTACAGAGCCATTGTAGCAATCACACATTTATATGGCTATTTTTTATGAATTTCCCCAGACACCAATTCAGTTGTTTAAAGAGTTAACTGCTAGCGACTGTATGAAAAATGCAGCATGCGGTGTCCCTACCATGGGGGAATAGTGCCATAGTAATGAATGTATTGAGATTTTCATGCAATTTTAATGTGCCTAAAAGAGTTTCTTATTTATAAAGTGACCTAACGTGCACTGAAGGTCTTACTCCTAAGATGCATATAGTACTCTGTGACCAGTCAACCATCTACCTAGTCATTACCAAAGCAGACTAGTACTAAGGGCTAATTTCACAACTACAGATCAGATTCTACAAGCAGAGTGAGAGAGACGTGACTTACTTGTGCACCCAAAACAGCTCTATTTTTAGTGGTGGCACTACCGTGGTGACTGACTGTGCATGCTCTGTAGAAGCCAGGCCCCAACTCTCCTGCCTTGATTTTAAGGTAGAGGGTGGGGGAGGGGGGCAGATGCCAGAAGGCTATGGTGGTCTCTACACAAACTTTGCTATAGACTCAGCGAGCTACTAAATGTAGAACATTATTCTGTATATAATAATTTGATAAGATTTAGAGTAAGTTCTCAAAGTGCCAGTATTATGGCTCTCTTACCACTAGTGCTAAGTGCTTCTCTGTGTACTGAAGCGTATATATAGGAATGCTAGAGGGCCTATCAGTCAACTATTAACTCCCTAACAGGCCAATGACTACCTGTGAACCCAACCTGGTTTAATACCATTAAAATATTTACGTACATCATTAAATTAAAACACAAATTCATATTTTAGCAGATAAAAGCTTTTATTGCAGTAATGATTAACGTAAAACCTAAAATGATGACTACGAAAGAATGGACAGTTAGGCCACTTGTCTAATCAATGGTGCTAGGATGGTGACCATCTTCCAGTCTATCTACACATCCAAACTTGAGGTATCTAAACTCCCCTTTTCAATCACACAGAAAAGGCCCACCCGGCCAGGTGGTGCGGCTAACCCTATGGGGCAAATCCAGCCTAACCCTTGTATTGGGGAGAAAGAACCTCAATAACTACTGCTATAAAAGATACCCCTGACTCACCTACCGCTATGGCAATTGGATACAGAATTTATGTACCTCCCAGAAAAAAAATAACTGAACCTCACTTGGTGACACAGACCATCACACCCTCAGGGTTTAAACCCTGCAAGGCAAATAAAATGACCTGTGATATTTTTCTATTTTGCGGACAGTACAGATTTCCTCAGAAAAAGGGGTACCTAACTGCTGGTCCAAATAGATTGGCTGGATACATTAAGAGCCTGGTCTGGGAGGGTCAGGTGCGTGGCCTACAGATTTTGCATCATGTACGTCATTTTGATAAATTCGTAGCTTTTTATGTTATGTTTATAAACTTTTTATTTCCCGATATTGCATCGGCCAGTATGACGCTGTTTAATTTAATGCTTCTTGCTTTTATGTTATACTTAAAGTAATAATATAAAGGTCTGTTGGAACAATAGCAGTACATTTACTAAAGTGAGAGTTTTTAGAAGTGGAGATGTTGCCCATAGCAACCAATAAGATTCTACTGTACTTAACATTTAACTAGCACCTTCTAGAAGATAATAGCTAGAATCTGATTGGTTGCTATGGGCAACATCTCCACTTCTAAAAACTCTCACTTTAGTAAATTTACCCCTTAGAGTTGTTCTGGGTAGTTTGTTTCCTTAGTATTATGCTGCACAGAGTGATCTCATCATTGTAGCCATGACATTAAATTATATCTAATTTGTGGTCTCTACAGCACAGTGCTATTCAGGCATCCAGCAACTGGAATGTTAATGACTTACAGAGATCTCATGAAAATATACTTTCACATTTAAGTGCCTGTTGCAGTTCCTATGTACACTGTATAAATATAGTGGTATTGGAAATTCTCTTTGATGCTCACTTTATATATGTCATTATTTTGCTGTGTATGTGATATCTGTTATACTATTATTTTGCATAAACCGTGTACCTCTGTGGTTTTTTTGGGCGGTTGTGTTTTTTATATATATATATATATATATATATATATATATATATATATTAGCATATTTCCCTTTTACATCATATGAAATTAATAATAAAAAATTTTTTCACTCTTATAACCAAAATGATGCATGTGGCTCTATTTTGGGCCATAACTATTTTTACATATTTTTAAATGACCTAGAACAGCTATATGTGTGCACAGCTTGAACAATTTGGACCCATCGCCATATTTTGAATATTCTTCCTGAGTCGCTTAAATCTGTAACCTGTCAGAGATCATTCATACGGATCTATCCTTATACCTCTAGCCTCCTTGAGCGTTACACAGCCCTTCTAGTTGCGCCATGCCGTGGCGTGACTCGGCAGCCGCCTACACTGTAACGTAGCATTTTGCATGCAGATACAGCCACTGTAGCACACAGAATATAGGCATGCCGCATATCATATTAATCAGCAGAAGCTGCTTGTGGTCCTATTAACACCACTTTGCGAATAAGATGCATTTGAAGGGAAAAGGTCACACGAAAAGACGCTTAGCGCTACTGAGTCACACCACGGCATGGAGAAATTAGAAGGGCTGTTTAACTCGCAAGGAAGTAAGATGTATGTGGACGCATCTGTATGTTTTGGCATTGTCCAAAAAGAAACTTTAACAGTTTAAACAATGTAAGTTTTTTTTTATTCATCCTTTGCTGCGATTTTCTCTTAATGACATGAACACATCTCTCAGACTGTTTCTAGAGGAACCAGAACTGCAGAGACAGTTGATGAACTAGTGGAGCGCTGGATTAATCCACCGTAATCATGGCTGAAGCTCTGAGGTCAGGTAGACTGCAGGAGAAAGGTGTGGTTAGACAGGTTGTTATTATGCTAAAACGGCCTGCTAATGTCCTCCGAGCCCTGGGGCTTTGCTGCAGTTCTAATGTGTTTTCCTGTCCATGTCTCTGTAAAAACATTTCACATACTGTAGTTTGTGCTTGTGATTTTCTACACTCTCCAATTCCAAATGTCATTTATTATTCTTCTATTGTGTTAAACTGAACCAAGGTTTTTATTAACCCCCTATTAACTTAATAAATATTGATTTTAGTACTTTATTTTGAAATTCCACAAAAGTACCTTTTCGTTGTTGCTGTTGTTATATATTTAATATACAGCATTAACATGAGCATTACGGTAATCAAATGTGTATAATCTACAATAATAGCTGTTGGAAGTCCTATGGTATCTGATCAGAATTTTAACATGCACATAGGGCCAACAAGAAATGTTGACATGGTTAAAATGACGGCATGTTCATAATGTCAACATTGATCATGTTGACGCCAGAATGTCAACAGTACATTTCTGTGTTATTTTTATGGTTAAGTTTAGGCTAAAATATGCAAAAACAAACCTGTATGTCGACATTCTGGTGTCGACATATTGTTTGTCGACCTGTTCAAGTCGAAGTTCTGACTGTTGACATTCCGAACTTGTTTCCATTCTGGTATCGACCTTCTGGGGATGTAGCTTGGAAGTCGACGGTCTTAATGCCAACCGCCGGCTTCCAGACTTTCTAATCCCAGTGTGGTACTAATGACAGGCGTCGAAAACTCGATGCCTGTCATTAACCAGACGCCGTAAGACCGACGCCCGGCATAACAAACAAAGGTAAGCCGGGCGTGAGCAGTGGCGGGTGGGGGGAGGGTTAGGTTTAGGGCTCCTGGGGGGACTTAATGGTAGGCACCCCCGGGAGGGTTAGGCTTAGGCTAGGGGAAGGGGGGGTTAGAGTTAGGCACCCCCAGGGGGAGGTTAGGGTTTGGCACCCCCCTGGGGTACTTTGGTTGAGGCTGCGGGGAAGGGGAATTTAGGGTTGGCACTTGGGGGGGAGGTTAGGGTTAGGCACCCTTAAGGGAGGGTTAGGGGTTACAGTTAGGTTAGCAATACTTACCTTAGGGACAATCGGGATTTTCACCCTTCCCGGACTGCCGCTGTCGGGAATTGAACAGCCGGCCATGCGTTCGGTGGTAATACCTACTACACCCACCTTCTGAATGTCGACTTTTCATACCACACCCCATATTATATTGAATTACTGTATTGTTAATTTTGATAGAGTATTTGTTTTGATGCTGACATCTTATATACAGATTTAGTTCTTCAAAAAAATGTTATGGTAGTGCCAAGCGACTAATTTGCTATAATACATAATAATTTCCATGATATTATATGGATTGTGTTTTGAAAAAAGTGCTGCATCTGTCATCTTGATAAAAATAGTTTCCATTAATTGTTTAATTATAAAATTACAGAACAAGTAAAGATATATTGTATTATAATACAAGATATATTAATGGATTCTCACAATGTAAAAAAAAAATACTACTGTATCTTGAGGCCAATTGGGTTACACGGGACAAACCCCGGTTTACCTGAGAGACCTAACACTGTGATTTACTGGTGTGATGAGACAATGGGAAGAGTGGTGAGTTTACTTGCTGAAGTGCAGTGGGAGTGCTGACGAGGTTTTGTTTGCTTTTATGTGTGCTGTGATAATGGTTGTATGTTCTAGTACTGATTTGATGTGTTGATAATAGTACTTAGTATGGAGAGAGAAATCTAAGAGCACCTGGAAGGTTGTAGCTGCTCCTAATAAAACTTAGATAAATGAATACGTCAGGAAGTATTGGCCCTTTCAGTTGACTACTAAGTTCTCAAAACTTTATCGACTTTTTAGGTCTTAAATGAAGCCAGGCAAAGGCAATTCCTAAATTGAAAAAATACATAAATACAGTAATAAAGTTCTACCCAAATTCAACCCTCAAATACCCCAAACAGGTCATGGATTGAGGATTTCTTTGTGTGGAAGCAGGTGGTATTTGTACTGATCAAGCAAAATACATCAACCCACCTGTGCAGGATTAAGAAAATCCACAAAACATGACTTGTTGGGGGTACTTGAGGACTGGAGTTGAAAATCTTTGCTCTAATCTTTCTAATATCTCAGGATGTTTTCTATTTTCAACAGCCATGGGGTTCTCTTAACAGCTGAGGATTTCAAATAAAGATAGTCCAACGCCTAGTACCGTCACTTTATTGTGGTGTATCAACTACCACTTGGTTTGTAGAATGAAATGGCACACAATACCTTTTTTATGGTGGAAAAACACTTTCAGGTGTCATTACAGAACTGGATTCAGAACTGGTGACTGAGAATACCATGTCAAATGGATGACCTCAAAGTAAAGAAAGTGGAGACACTGTAATCCTTCTTCTTTATCATTAAGTATCGTATGGAATTTACCATACCTTACACCAGAAACGCACCATATGATGGAACCACCAGAACATTTCATTTTTAATAAGCATTTAGACCTGTAGAGTTAATTAGGGTGGCCCCACTTGTGCTCTCTTGAGTTTATTGAATATGAGATGAAGGCTGTTCATCTGAGCAGATCACAATCCGCCACTGCTCAGTAGTGCTTGTGGTCTTTATACCACTGAACCTGTAAACATGCATTACCAAGGTTTCAGCGCTTTAGGCATTGTAACCCAACTTCATATCATGTTCTATGAGATTTTCATAAGATCATATTTAATTAAACTGGCTATTCGTGCTACTGGTTGAAATGTAAAGACAATCGTTGAGCATTTGCTTGCTTATTTTGCCTTTCACTTTAAAACAATGGACAGACATCAAAGTTCTTTCCTCTGAGTTCCATGCTGACATCACCATAAACTCCACCCCCTGCCTAATGCCCTTCCTCAGTCACCTTTCTCTCATGATTCTGTCTATGTAGGAATGTTATTCACATGAACAAATCCTGTGTAGAAACCTTTGCTCTCCATATGTTTGCTTTTCCCCATTTGCCCGGGTGTTTAATTTTGTTTTGCCCATTACCTATATCTAAATGCCTTCAGGTTGGAATAGCCATTATCAGAAACCTCATGAAGAAATGGAAGCTAATAGGGACTGTTAAAGACCAGGAAGACCGCAATCCCTTTTAGCTCATTAACTGGACTGAAATGCAAAGCATAACCCACAGTACACCAACACCAAAGCCAGAAACCTTTTGGAACACAGGACCTGATTCAGCAAGGATCGCAACTGTAATTACGCATGTACTCGGGCGATTGTTGCGATATGCATCGCCATCGCAGAGTGATTGACCGTAAGTGCTGTTTGCGGGTGGTGACGGGGGGGTGGTTGGCAAAACGTAGGCGTGCCAGTGCGTTTGAGCGCCGACGCAGGGGCTTGCATAAATTAGCAATTGCAATGCCATTGGCAGCCTGAGGACTCATTGCCCTGTAGAAATAAGGCAGGGCGCGGCTCCCCGCTAAAACAGCCTAGCAAGAACTCTAGGACTGACCTTGTGCAAGCGTGTGTGAGGCTGCGATGGTACTCGATTGTACCAATAGTTTTGCAAAACATTACGGACGTGTGTAAGGTAAAGTGTGCGTGCTATTGCAGTGCCGCGATGGCATAGAGATCGCAATGGATTAGCATACTATCGCAGTTGAACTGCGTACGTAATCGCTATTGCAGTTGCGATCCGTGATGAATCCGGCCCACAGTGCTATAAATTAATGTAGCAACAATTTCACAGGAAACAGGACAGCAGTTGAACACCAATAATTGTGGTGGCGAATCTGCTAAGCTTTTGGGGTTGTGTAGCAGTTGGCACAATAAATATTTTTTAGGTGGATAGGAAAAAAGATGATCCATCTAAATATCAGGAAAATGTGCAGGACTCTGTGAAGAAATTGAAGTTGAAAAAGAGTTTTGGACATTACAGCAAGATAACAATCCAAATCATATCTCATGGTTAAGCATGAAATACCCACAGGAACAGAAGATATGGATTTTGGGATGTACTTTGGTCTCGAAATTTGTACATGGCACATTCACATGTGGCTTTTTTTTTTTTCGTTATTTTTTTTTTTAAATCTAGCACAAAACAAGTGTCATTTGACCAGAAGGTGCTCGAACCTTTGCTTACAACTGTGTGTGTTCATCACTTCCACAGATATACAAAGTAAAATTGAATTTAAATGAAAGAAAAGTTCAGTTACCATAGAAGCAACGATCAACGAATATTTGTTATCGTCAAGTATGAAACAGAATAACACATTTGTGCCAGTTATATTCATGAATGCCATTGAAATACAGGTAAGTAACAGAAAAAGCTGATTCCGCAGCCAATTTCAGTGCAGATGCAGTCTTATTTGCCAAACACTGTTCATGACACTTGGCAGGTTAAGAGATGCAAATTCTAAACATATTTTTCATAATTTGGTAGCAGCGTTGTGCTCTGTTTGAAGAAAGGGGAAAAAAGGACTCTGAAAAAATATGACAGAAGGTAACCTTTCTATTTTTGGGTGAGCTGGTACCACAAAGAGCTCTAGGATTTTCAGCCATGCCATCCCTCCTTGTAAGGTTTTCTGTTAACATATCATATTCTTTGTTTTCAGGAGACACTGTGCAACACAGAGAACTTGTGCAATTTCCAGTTGGCACAAGCTGAAATTGTTGTTTTACTGTCATTATAAGACACTTTTTTTTTTTTTTTTAAATAATGATGTTTTTAATGAATAATTTCACGCAAATATAAAAGTTTGATATTCAGTAGAACTAGATGACATATTTAAAATGAGCAAATGTCACTTAGCTGTGCTCCACTGATCCACCAGTCTGTAGGTCCCACAATGCCTTTAATTGTCTTTCTCTGCTCAGAGCAGTATTGAGAAATTGCTAGCTAAGTTGTCATGGCCCCTCCCCCAAAGCTACTCATTGTGGGTCCCTCTGGATCTGGGGGCTGAGGAGAGCACATGTATGAGACATTTTCTTCCTTAAGATATTAAGGAGATGTATGACACATTCTAAAGGACACAGCAATCAATTGGGGACAATTCTGTGTTTTGCAGATGATTATGTAAAAAAAATCTGCAGTGTATGGGGTTCACAGATCGCAGTTTCCAACCAAAAAGTTATTGGAATTTGGGTGAATCAGGTTGTCCCTCATGGTGGATTTCACAGACTAACCTGGCAGGGGCATTTCAAGAGAGGAGGGGGCCATGTGCAGTCTCTGTCCCGGGCCCCCTTCTCTCAGTCTGCCAGCCGGTAGCTTAGTGCAGCACTGATAGACTGTGGGCACTAGAGTGTGCCCAGAGTCTACAGGGAAACTGTCCGGTGGCCATTTTCCCTGTGTTTTCCACACTGAGCATGCGCGGCGGCCATTTTCCAGGCGTTTTTTATAGCGCTGACACCGGCGCCGACGTGGGACTCCGGAGTGGTAAGTATAATATGGGTGCAGAGTGTGTGTGGTGCAGAGACCCCCTTGGATCCAGGAGCCCGTGTGCACCACACACCCTGCACCCATTATAAATACGCCCCTGCAACCTGGGCTATGGATTGCTAGTGTATGATAACAATCAGCAGATTTGCCGACCATTACTAGTAAAATAAGAAAGATCTGTATTTCCTGAAAATGATCTGCAAATCACTGAAAACATCTGTAATGTATGGACGTGGATTGGGGAATCTTTAAATTGGGGGAAAAAAATCACAGAATCTGAATCGTTTTGTTGCGATTGCTGATGTATGGGACCCGTTACCTGTAATAACCAATCAGCTTCTGGCTATCATTTATCAACTACATTCTATAAAATGATAGCTAGAAGTCTGTTGGTTGCTATGGCCAACTTCTCCACCTCTTGATTTCTGGTGCATCTGAAATAAAATAAGATGTTAAAGCTTTATATACTATTTTTTACCCTATTTGCATCCAAAATAAAATATGGAATAAAATTGTTTGACCTTAGCGATTTGCAGGTCACATGGGAATTTTATTTATTTATTTTTCCAAAATTCTTGGAGCCCTATACCTGCTTCATGATCTCTTCAATTACCAATTACTAGCATTAATCAGTGTATGCTAAAGCAAACCTATTTTTGTAAGTTCTGCTTACTGAAAGTATCCATCTAGCAATGCATTGTTGTTTTCATTGGGTATAGAGATTTTTAAAGATGAAAGGAAAATCACTGTGCCTCCAAAAATGCTGGTCTGATACATACCGAATAAATTACTTCCTACTATGAAATATAAATATATTCGATTCCCTGGGTTTGTGTTGTAGGAAGTGTGATAACCAAGATGAAGTAGGGAGGAAGGAAGCAGAGAAGCCGCAACTATTGTTTAAATACTATTGGATACGTGTAATAGAGTGTGATTTCCGAGATTAAGGCCCTGATTCAGCATGGATCGCAATTGCAACCCTATAGGCAGATTGGCCGATGGTGCGTACTACGCATGCTTATGCACCACAGTGCGTGTTCGCAGCGACAGCATTGCGATCGCACTGCGATCACGCACTCGCATAGAAAGCCATCGTAGACATCAGTATTTGGGGGTGGTGATGGGGGAGTGGTTCGAGAAACACGGGCGTGCCTGTCCATTTGAACGCCGTTGCATGGGCGTGCATAAATTAGCCACTGCGACGGCATACGCAGCTTGTGTACTCACTGCGTGCGACGAGACTTGCAATTTCTGAGACGGTCAGAGCTGTTGTAATTGTGCGTGAGGGTCCGATGTTACCGATGTGTACGCAGGACTGCGAGATATTACGGATGTGAGAAAACAGTAGTGGGCGTCTCTATGCTGGCTGAGCGGTTGCAAACATTAGCATATTTTCACAGCAGAACTGCGATCGCAATAGCGATCTGTGCTGAATCAGGCCCTAAGTCCATAAACTTAGAGCTGAAATCATTTTAAAGGCAAAACCAGGTTGGTTTTGACTTTAAAATTATTGGTGCTATAAATCTATGGGCTTATTTGCCAAAATCACACTGGTTTGTCGGAAATCACAGCGTATAACATATACCCCCATGTTTGAGCAGTGTTAAAATATATGTATTGTTATCTTTGCCAAATGTTGATATCATTAAAACAGATGATCAGCATTTAATTCACAATTATCTGTAAGCATTCACATGAATCATGTATTAAAGGTATATCATGTTTTGGGTTTAGGTATGTTTTATAGTGAGCCTAGGCCTGAACTAGGACTAAAAATAGACCCTGGCATTTAAAGCACACAGGCCCACCTCACGTCAGCACATGGCTCCTGGCATAGACTCCTCTCATTATTATTCCTGACTTCTCCCACTTCTTAGTCTATGCTCTTACAAATAAAATACTATTAGAACAACATACAAGTATACATCATTCTCCTTATTAAGCCGGGTACACACTGGGCCGATGTTGTTACGATTTGGTCAAATCTTAACGACATATCGTGCAGCGTGTTTGCACGATATGCACGCTCCTGCGCTCGCATGCTACATCGTCAGGTTTGATGTGCTGCACATCAAACCTGACGATATCGCAAGCGGCCCCAACAATGTTAATTAACGATAGAACAAGTGATCGTTCCGTCATTCCTAACATCGCTCTGATGTGTACACGCGGAACGATATATTGGGCCGACATATCGTCCCAGTACACATCGTCCAGTGTGTACCCAGCATCCTGTAGGGAATTAAACATGTGCCATAGTCAGATATTTGGTTAGTTCTGTTAGGTAAAGCTGGCACTTCATTGGTGTAGGTCACACACAAAAAAAGAGATGCATTTTCCCAATTGACCAAGTCCTAGCTTAGCAGTTGTAGAGGTTAGTGTTCACTGTAGGATTTTTTTAGGGCAGGGGTGCTGAACGCAGATGACATCACATCTGTGCACACGAAAGCAGAGCCGTAACTACACAATTTGGCGCGCTGTGTACATAAAGAACATTGGTGCCCCATCCATAATTGAAACAGAGAGAGCATGTGCTGAAAAAAAAAGGTGTGTTCTCGCAGGGAAGGGGCGCGACCACCCAGTAGTACCCCCATTCAAATTATACCACACAGTAGTGCCTTTTAGTCACATTACACCTCACAGTAGTGCCCCTTTGTCAAATGACACCACACAGTAGTGTCCCTTATTCTTGATACATCACACTGTAGTACCCATTATTCACGTTACATCACACAGTAGAGCCCATTCACTTTATGCCACACAGTAGCACTCCTTGTACACATTATACCACACAGTAGTAGTGGCCATTATAACACATTATGCCATGCAGTAGTAGTGCCCCCTATATATTATACCACACAGTAATGTCCCTTATAGCATATTATGCCACACACAGTAATAGCCCTTATTACACATTATGCAACACAGTAATGCCCCTTATAACACATTATGACACACAGTAATACCCCTTACAACATTATGCCCTTCCACCCCCAGCAACTCCCCTTCCCTTGTGTCGGGTGGTGCTCTCTGCCCCGCTTCATACGGCCGTCGCTGGTCTCCTCATGACTATGTCTGCCAATGCCCGGGCCTGATGCCTCCCGTGCTGGGAGTGCTGTAAAATCCGATGACTAAACTGTGTCCTCGGCTCTTCGCTCCAGGGTTTTAAATTGTACATGACAGCGCAACGTGACGTCACAATGCAGTTGCATCTTACAGAAACACCGCCCGTTGAGCAGAGCATTGGGAGGCATATCTGCTCAGCTGGGCTTCTCAACCGGCCCATCTGGCATTTGCCATAACTGCCAGATGACCAGTCCGGCCTTGTGTGTTTCCATTGTTCCCTCTTTTATACTGATTAATTAATCTCTGTGATGACAAAACAACGCCTGGACAATTAACGGTACTGATAGTCCTGTGACCCAGGCCAATGGGACTTACCAGCACTCCCAGCATAAGTACCATTAATATATTTATAACTGAGAGCTAGGCATTATAAAAAAGCTTTTACACAAATGGAAGGCCTACCAAACAATTTCCATACTGTATATCTATATTTGTAAAAGTAAGGCTAATAGCCGTGCTTTAAGATTCATCATGTTCCTTCTGTTTTTAAACTGCATTTCTAGCAGCAGTAATACAGTTATGAGATGCATTTTAACCTTATGATGTCTAACAGTTTTATATTCTCCCTTTACCAGAGTCTCTTGCTACTTTCACACGTTTTCGGCCTTGATTAAGCAGTTTCAGTTATTGAAGTACCGAACGTATGATTTCTCCAACTGCGTTAAAATCATTGGCTGAAGTGTAGGAAAATAATGCTTCTATTCTTTGTTATGGAAGAACATAATTATGTGAAATAATATAACATTTTAACACCCAATTGTGACAACCAGCTCCGAAGTACATTTACAACTAAGTTGGTTATACTGCAGGTTTTCTTTGCAAGTATTTTTGTTTTCTTTTTTGCTTGATAAAATAAATTTATATGGATTTTTTTTTTCTTCAAAAAATTATAATTAGGATTTTTTTTATTGCATGGCTACATAATATATAAAAGTAGCGTTACAATTTAATATCCTTTGCATTGTTTCATTTCTATGTCACTGTAAGCAAGTAGATAATCTGCAGATTGTCCTCAAGTTTTTGTGCTTTGCAAGCATGCTTAAATCTTTGACTTTATTATAAAGAAAAGACCTGCCATTCCAACATAGAGGTATAATCGCAACATCAAATGCAGGCTAATAAAGCTGAAATCTTTTCACTGAGCCATGTTCCTTTCAGAAAACCTTGAATAAAGAGGCTCACCCCCCTTCATGTGCATACATTATCAAAAAACATTTTTCGATCAAATAATAAGAATGATATACGTTGGAACATTTTAGTTCGTGGCGATCGCTACATTTTACATTTGTACTTATAAATCAACCCATAAATATTTAGAGATTTTTTTAGTACATTTAGTACAAAATGTGTATTTGTTACATTATAATCATCATTGTGCCAGTGTTTCCATTGCTTGTAGATCCTTCACATGCCAATACTGTCCCTAATTGTTAGCAAGTATATTTATCTAAATCTGTGTTTGCTGTTGCGAAATGTCCATGGTTTGTAGTAGAAACATTGTTTATCAGTATTGTTCTTTAATTTAGCCTATTTCATCTATTAACAGTGATTTTTATATTTTGTTGTCATAATTATCAGCAATAGCATTTATTTGGGTTCTTATTCTTGAGTGCAGGTTCTTCTTGTCATGTTTTCCTCCTGTTGTCTGATTCAGCTGGTGAGGCAAAGCCTGACTTACAGGGGGTATTTACTAACATAAATGCAGTAATCTCTAGCAAGCAATGGTCTCCCATAGCAACTGATTAGACTTGTTCTTTCAAACTATAACTAATAATAAGATACAATCTAATTCATGGAGTTTAGCAGAACAAAAGGTATTTAAGATAAAGAGGCTGTGCCTGGCTTTCTCCCTGCCACACGTCAGATACTTATGTCTTGCATGATGTTTTTAGCCATTTACAGTCATCAAAACTGCTAATTCCTCTCTAATAGACAACTCTATGACTTGTGAATGGAGTATGTATAATTAAATTTTTTTTTGCTGAAACAGGTACACATAAGCATAATCTATGCCCCGTGTTGGACTGGCCCACAGGGGTACAGGGGTAACCCCTGGTGTGCCCCACTGCCAATGCATTGCTGTTATTAATCTGGTACAATATCATGCATGCACTAGCAGTATTTACTATATACTGTGTGTGTGTGTCTATGTGTATATATATATATATATATATATATATATTTATATATATAAAAAAATTTTAAACGGGCCCAGACCATGCACTCTCTAATGGTTAGCCAAGCCTCTATGGAGGCTGGCTACAACCCTTCTGGAGGCCACACTGTGTGCCCCTATCACTGCATTCCCCCGGTGGGCCCTTCATTCCCCAGTTCGGCACGGTCTATCCCCGACTGACAAAAAATGCACCAATCAGTGCAATTGGAGCTTTCACAAACAGCCAATCAGGACTGGTTCACTGGTGCCAGAAGCCATCATCATCACCCATAAATAATACGGTTTTCCCAGGTGTATATATAAAAATTTTCCTGCATATGTTAGCATTTATACAAATATGCCCTTACGGTTCTTGTGTTAGAACTCTGCCGTCCTGCCTCTAAAGATGCAAACAGGTGTAATATTACAGACCTGCATGGTATATATAGTATGTTTGCACCCTCTGGGCTGAGTACGTACAGAACAAATTTACACAAATTTTGCTAGTACTCTGTATCAGGCAAAAAGTGTTACATTATGAGTGGGAAGATAGATCCTGTCAGTTACCCTAAAGAGGAACCGTGTCTGTCTGATGACTGATAACAGAGAACACTATCTTCCACTTACCTGCACAAAGAATGTAAATTCTTTGTCGTAGATCCGAAATTCTATGGTAATTGAAAAAAAAAACTTATATTATGTGATATATAATATTTTACCTAACAAGTCACTAGAGATCATAAAATAGGCAGCTTCCCAGATTCTCATTTTTAGTTTCGAGTCAGAATGTCAGTGATCAGGACGTGTCAAGTTTAAGTCATGATTTAGTTTAAGTGTCATCAATACTTTCCACTGATATCTGACAGAGAACGGTGTAGAATTGTAAGCCTGGAGACTGGCCTGCAAACTTGTATCCAAAGACATCAGTTAACTAATAATCATAATCCCTTGCGCCCGGCAACTTCTGGATTTTCGCTTGACAATCCGTTTAACATCTACTGAAAGATGTATGACAGAGGAATGTATGTGGATAGGAAATGGGAAAATAAAAAAAAAACAGACAGATAGCAAACCATTAAAATAAGCTAAAAAACCCCACAAATCTTGAAGGTTAGAAGGCTTAGTCGAAATGGCTGAGTAGTAAGAAGAAATTCTCTGAAAGTGGATCTTACCCACATTCGTTTTATCAGTAGTCAATTTATAATAATGATGACTCCGAAACATTGCTTTAAAGATACTTAATAATGTATGAGAAGATATGGAATCCTGTAATGCTATCTATTAAGGGTAATGATAGATAACCTTCCAGTAGTAGGTTACATTAAGAGGGACAGTAAGATGGCTTTTTATAAGGTGGTTTTCGAGCCAATGAAAATGCATAAATGGCCAATCTTGCAGAAATACATTAAGGCAACGAATAATTACAGATTTATGTTGTGTGTCTAGGTAGTAGGTACTAGATATGAGGCAACTTTTCTCTTTCATGATTTATCTGTCTTTGGTATTCTGTCCACTTGTGTCATTTGGAAAGGGATCAGTGTTGGAGTGGCCATCGTTCATTAACATAAAACCGATAGTGAGGCCCACTGTAGCTTAATTGTAGGTGTGTTTTGGTAGATCTAAAGCAAATCACCTGCCTCACTCATTTGTCACATGTCCCATATTCAAAGTGTACCTGAAATCTGCACACATTGTCGTAACTAGGCATGTGTGACAGGTGCCACTGCACAAGGGCCTGCGGGCGGCACCATTGCTGCCCACAGTCTCTGCATCTGGCTAGCAGGGTGCCTGGAACGGTACCCTGCAGCCAGAATCATGCTGCGGTGCTGCCCGTAGCAATGGGCACCGCAGTCTATACAGCCTCAGGATGCTCCAGGCACTGGTGTACTTACTGGCACTGGTGGTCCCTTGGCAAGACGTCATGCACTTGAGAGGTGTGTCCGCCACAAGTATTTTCTGTAATTGTTCAGCTTATAACTTCTGTAATGCCTAATGATGATGTTTCCTAGTTGAAAACACTAATCTCTAATGGAACTAGATTTGATGATGGATGGAAAACCAGGATGGCTAATAACCTCCTTCCCACCAACCCAACTGGCAAAATTATGGTTAGATGATCCTTATAACGAGGGTAATGCTGAAGTGCTCACAATTCCTATCATTTCACAATTCTATAAGATTTGACTGCTGTGTGTGTAAACCATGATTAAGCTTCCTAAAACATTCCGCCACATGCGATGAACAAATCTGCAGGCTCATTCTCGGAAGCATTGGGTTGTCACAGTTTTGTTTCATAGGGGGCGTCACTTTTTCACTGCCGCCAAAAGGAGTGTGGCTGGCCTGATTGAGAATATGGAATGGATTGGTAACGAGGGCTGGTCGTTTACACGGCCAATCATGGGTTACTATTTTCTAATGAGATAATTGTATAGAGTAATATTGGTGTTGTACTCCACTTAAAAGAGACATTTTATACCTGTGTGTTTTTAACTACCTATTTTGCAAAACCAAAGCCTGTGTGATGTTTCCTTTAAATGTTCTCACGTACAAATTAACCATCTGAATTGCCAGTTGCCATTGGTAAGACATTTTACTAGAAGCATACACGAATCCCATCTTGCAAGGTGACATAGTAGCACATCCTTTTAGTATAAAATGTACTCCTGTCCTACTAAGATTACAGACAAATGTAATGACATTTGTATTTCAAAGATGGCTTTTTACATATGTATTTGTTTTAGGGAATATCAGAACCTATATAATGCTGGGTATTTTTAACTTTATACACAGGGGTGTAGAGAGCTGTGCCGTGCCCGGGGAAGGGGTGTGGCCGAGGCGCGACCACCCCCCTTAGCATACATTTTTTTTTGTTAAAAAGTCATTTTTTACAGCAGTGTGTGCTGGGCTGCTGTGAGGGATGGAGGCGGCGCTGAACCTGGGTTCCTCCAGCAAGCCTCGGTAATTACTACCCGCACCCCTCTCGGTGCCCCTATTTATACATGCACCATTGAGTGATTGCCCCAAGAAAGGATGTAAGGGTATTACCAAGACTGTTCTCACTTGGCTTGGATGGAGTTGGATGTATTTCTACTTGGCCATGGGTTTCTGTTACTACTTGAAAGTGTTTTCTAATTTAAACATCAATTTTATTAACCCCCCGCATTTTCCTAATAAAAGTATTCTGATGGGGGTCCATCCCAGTGCCCACCCATCATGCACTGCATTTGGCTTTGTCCCGACCCTTACATGTAGACTGCATCCTTGCTGAACACCTCTATCTCCCTCTTTCTGTAGTTCTGACACGTTGACAGTAATTGAAATTCTAAGAGCTGCTTTGTCAAATCTATCCTGCTATGGAACAGGACAGTTAGCTTTGAAGTTGCCAAGTACAGTGAATGGTGGTGGGACTCTCAGCAAAGTACTTTTATTGGGAAGGGAATAGATTTATTAACATGTGCTTTTTAAATGAGTTGTTCCACTATAAAACACTACTTCCACTTTTGGCCAAGTCCTTTCAATATAATAATATACTGTGACAACTAGAGATGAGTGGTTAGCTTTTGGCTCGGTCCTTCTCACCTAGTTCGGATCTCAGAACGAGGCAAAACATTAAATATCATGGACAAAACGTCATCTTTGTCCATGAAAGATGACGTTTTACCTCATTTTGAGATCCAAACTCTGGAAGATCCAAGGCAAAACTGAACCACTCATCTCTAATAGAAACCCACCCACCTGCCTGTCAACTAAAGCCTGGTGCTTCTGTCAGCTATCCAGTGTAGTGATGGAGAGTCTATCCATGTTTTACCCATAGAGCACTATGAAAGCACTTCTGTTGTGCTCTTTGATGGATGCACTCCCTTAGGTTTTTTTTTTGGAATTCTTTATTTGAACGGTCAGCCAAAATGGAAATGAATACAGAAGAAAATGGGCAGTACAGACCAAAATTTTAAAAACTGTAATAAACAGTGAAAATAACAAATCAATGGTTTGATAGAAAGGAGAGGGGTAAAAAGGGGTGGGGGTAAGGTGGATGGGAGGGAACATGACACATTATCATAAGGGTCAATACACAATAAGCATCTAGAAACTAGAAAACACAGCAAGATAAGAGGTAAAACAAAACAAAAATTAGAGAGATTAGTCACTGCCCATGGGTCTACACATGGGGTTACACTCCCTTCGGTTTAGATACCTTTAAATGAGGTTATTCCCATTGTGGAGAGCCTCTCTCCCAAGAAAATTAGCTCTCTGCAGTTAGTTGGTGGTCCCTCCTCTAGGACTCACATCATTACCTATTTATCACCATAATTTCTCGCTATATTTCAGAGTCCTTCAGTCAATTGAAGCCTTGAGGGAACTCAGACTGTACCATGGGATGTGTGTAAAATGTTAGGTGACTGGAAAGTTGTTCCCAAGGTGTGGAACTGACTTGTGCCTGCAGGAACTTGTGACACGGCAGAGCACATTTAAAAACATATGCTTTATCACACATTCCCAGTCAGTGAGCCATGGGTTAACCACACATTTACTTTTTTTTAAATTATAAAAAATCCTATTGTATTCTGTGAGAAATATACCCTTAACATTTTTAATAAGTAAAATAATGAAAGTGCCTTCATCCTTAAACATAGGCTAAATTAGAATAAGGCATTGCTGGATTAACATTCGGACACGTTCTTTGCGTTGTTTCTCTGTCTTGTATAAGATAATGGCTTTTTTCCCTGTGAATAGAACTCGGAAGCACAAAAACAGCTTTTCTGTACACTGAATAGGGCTCACAGAACTACATAACCAAGGTCATGAATTATCAGTTATGCCTGTAAACGATAGTTGTATAATAATTAGAAACCCTCCGTATGCATTCGCCTGTATCAGAACCGAACAAGAATGAAACTAATGGACACTTTATAGAGGAGCAGTTGCCATTTGTTCAGCTGGGGGAGGGAAGTGGTTTAGGTTAATTTTTATATAAAAAAAGTTTAGTCAGAATATTTCATGACCCCTACATGGTGTGAAAGTGAAGTTATAGCTCCAGACAACTTTTTGGGGGGTTTATTTATTGCATTTAGACCTGGCAACAGGTAAGTGCAGGTCTTTGCATTAGATATAATTGTATCTGCACAGAAGTTCTGGAGTATCTAACAGCCCCAAAAAGAAACACCTCTAAACAAAAGTAAATCTACCTAAAGGACGGCACTAATGTTAATGCTCATTGGAGTTTTATTTACCAACAAAGTACAACCATAACTCATAGCAACCAATTTGCTTTGATCAATTTAGTGTTTATGTACTAACAGCAAATGTCTGGTTAGTTTGTGTTACTGCACACTTGCCATAAAACAACACTTAGAGGGGCAGATTCAATTGCATATCGGCTTTATCGTACGCTTTTTGCTCCTGGGTTATATCATTGGAGCTATTCAGTTATTGTCAGCAGTAAGCCTGCAACTTGCCCCGAGGACGTACTTAACGCAGACTTTTCCTTGCAGCTCCAGAGGCTGTGAGGCTTAATACGGGAAGCAATTGAATACCTTTGGCACTTAACCGGGGTCAAAAGCTTTGAAAATATGGTAATGACTGCAATGGCAGAGCTATTATAGAGACGCCCAAAGCCAGCATAGAGACGCCCACTACCGCTTTCGCAAATACGTAATACCTTGCAATCCTGTGTATACATCAGGAACATCGAGTAACATCGGCCCCTCATGCACAATTACAACAGGTCTGACCTTACTCAGAAATTGCTAACCTCGTTGCACGCAGTGAGTACTCGGGCTGTATCCGTCGCAGTGGTTAATTTATGCACGCGTTCAAACAGACTGGCACATCTGCGCTTCACCGACCACTCCCACATCACCACCCCCCAAATGCTGACGTCCCATCTCTCTGCCTGCAATGGCTCTGCGTAGGTGAATGCAGAGCGATCACAATGCTAACACGCATGCCCAGTACACACCATCGACCGATCTGCGTACGCTGTTGCAGTCAGTAATGAATCGGGCCCTTAGAATGGACAGTAATTGAATAGATGTGGCACTTTACTCATGAGCTAAAGCATAAGGCTAATTCAATTTATCTCATAGTGTTAACCAGCATTGGATTACCAACAGAGCTTAATAAAGCAACTCCTTAGGGTTAAATCTATTCTTACATCCTAGCTGCCCTCTATATGAGTACCTACTGTACTGCATGCCATTATTTCAGCACATAGAGGACTATTGGGGAGATGTACAGTGACTTGGAGAGAGTTAAAGTGGAGAGAGATAAAGTACCAACCAATCAGCACCTAACTATCACTTTAGAGGCAGTGTTTGAAAAATGTCAGGAGCTGATTGGTTGCTACTTTATCTCCACTTTATCTCTCTTCAAGGTTTAGTACATCTACCCCTAAGGACCAATGAAATAACCTAAGTGACCTGACCATAACAGACAAGCCAGCATAAGTCATTACATGGAGGTAACATTGTTTTGTTAGATATTATCCCAAAACTTTTTTGGACTAAGATCAATATTTTTGCATGTAAATATATTTACACTTTACATATTACATTAGCCCATGTGATGTCAGTTTTAAAGTATTGAGAAAAATTCTAATTCTAAAAACATGACTTTTGGGAGGAATTTAAATTTCTGTCTTGGAAGTTGCCTTGTGAGTGCCCTCTGTCTGCTTATTCTTGCTGCTTGTGAAGCCCAATTCATTATGTCTGCATCCCAGTATTTCAAGATACAAAATCAGGTCACAACTGGAGATCCATCGAATCTAACCCACAATGACCAAACCATACCAAGCCCTTACCTATTTGTTCTGTTACCAGGCCAACAATTCATTTAGCTGTAATCCTTTTCAATTTGGGATATATTACAGAAAAAAAGGGATACCTTCATCTTATGACACTATAATTTGTCAATTCTATTAATTCTGTATGTTTAAAAGTACAGGCATATTTCAAAAACATACATAAATATATCTACTGTATAACTGAAGCAAATTATACAAGGCAAGTAGGTTTAAGATTTGCAAATGTAGTACACTGTACAAATGGGGCCATGACTGTTCCATTGTGCCTATGTTTCAGCCACTGAGATTAGATTATTTTCGCAAGATTTAAAAACTAAATCGCTTTTTGACTTCCCTTTCTCTATTTCTTTCCTGTAACTAAGAGTAATATGAGTGTCCCAAGCCGGGCATTCTTACCGCTCAGGCAAACTTCTCCCCTCTTGCTCTCCAATACTACTTCTACTTTCATTGACAAGCCAGCACTGTATCCATTTATAACACAGGCGCGTACTGGACAAAACTCAATGGCCATGGATGGTATAATCATTGACGGTTGATGACTTTAAACCATCGGAGGAAGACCTTAGATGGTTTAACCAGTAGGTTTGCCTTTTAAATGATTGCCCAATTTAAAACTTCAGGTAGACTTGCCAGGAAACTCACCGATGCCTGCGAGGGAGAGGCTGTTACATTTACTCCTTAGTGTATTTTTGTTTTTAACTAAGGGCTAACACAATGTTTTTTATTTGAGTGCAAGAGTTTTATTAAATTATTATTGACTTCAGAACATTTTGTGTTTATAGAAACATTTTTGAAATTGGATTCTGATTAAACTTTTTTAGTCTTTCCTGCAAGGCGACTATGAATGATCAGCTGTTTTAAGGCTCTGACCCTTTCAAACCAACTCATTTTGTGTTAAAGAATATGCCTACCAGCAGAAAATTATGTGGCAGCTGGAATCCCAATCCTATAATAAAGTCATGGTCAATAAAAATGTGATATACGCACTAAGCATAGATCTTCAAATTCCAGGATCAATGCAAGAATCCCATGGTAATATATATATATATATATATTATATATATATATGTGTGTGTGTGTGTGTGTTTTGTTCTTATTAAATTAGGTAATTCATTTTGACACACATATTACGTTATAACATACTGATGTGCACTTGTCCATTAGATGAAGTCAAAATAATGTTTTAAACAGGTCACAATGTGCCTTGTTCTAAATAATTACAGTATCTCTCCATAAAATAACATTTGTCCTCTGAAAGGCAGAATACATTTCATCACTTTAATAGGTTGTCTACTTGTCATGTTCTTGTCTAGGGCCAAACAAAAGCAATTGCTCCTTCCTTTGCTGTATAGTGTGTGTGTCCCAAGGGGAATGTCAAGAAATGAACTTGTCCATGGTATATACTTAACTGTCCTACTACGTTAGACTGCATTGTTATATAAATGGATAAAAATGTTGTAGCTCTAATGTTCTGCAACACATAGTAACCAATGAGAAGTCCTGATATGTGTTTTGCTACACTGTTCCCAAATCAACACAAACCACCCAAACTTGGCTTAGGGTTTTAACATAACGCAGTCACCCTTGGCAGATTTCACCGTAGGCTCATCCCCTATAAATGAGCGTTGGCAATGCCACATTGAGGTTACCTTAAATTCCGCTCACTCTGCAGTAGACCCTGTATGCAATGGATGCAGATTTCAGGTGTCAGTTGTTTTTCTCAAATGTAACTTTAGTTTATAACAGGTTCAACAGTTTATTTACAGGTCAGGCAGTGATGGCTTTTGTTCTTTGGCCCATTGCATCATCAAATGGTTTCCTGGACCACAGCTTATCTTGGGCACATTCTATATTGTTATTGTTTTTGACAGCTCAATCAGATTTTTTTTTATTCAACGATATTGCTTTCATTTATTTTTTTTACATTTAAATCATTTTAGTTTGCTTTAGACAAATTTCTAGAGTTACAGTTTTAATCAAACTGAATTTTGGGGGCTCTCGGTTTATTTTTTGGTCAAGGTCCATGTCACACAGATAGTGAATTTAAACAGCCAGGTTTGTGGGGCATGGTGCTACTTTATCTATGAACTCATTCTTTGGTGGTTTGGTGTCTCAATACTGGAATACTACTATAAAAAACACCCAAATAATACAAGCAGACCACTTCTCAGTGATGAAGCAAAGATCTGATTGCCAGTATATAAGCACACAGTCCTAATTGCAGCAACAGGGGTACAAATCCGATATGAAGAGGCTACTTCAAATCAATTTCATCTGTATTCACTAGGCAGCCCATAATCTAAAAATTCAGTTGTTTTTGGGCACCTGTAAACCGTGGTCACCCGACAGGCGATGAGGGGCGCCCTCTTATTTATCGTGCATGTTGTGCCCAAATGCACCGGGATTAGCTACGTAAAGCAGCTATACCTGTGCAAATGACTGGGTGCGATTGAGTTTGGGTGCCCAAAATCCCGACTCAGGAGGGTGCAAGCAGAAATAATGGGCACCGTTTGGTGAAAACAACTGAATTGCTCCTGGGCACTTTCGATGGGAGCTGCATCAGCTCTAAACAATTTAATTACCCACATTGCCTTCAGGTGTCCTCTGCTGCTCTGTTTCCCATCCACGGTAAACTCTAATTCCGTCTCCTTCATGTCCTATTAAAGCTATATGGTATCCCAATTCATCTGGTCTTGGGAGAATGTAGTCTGAATGCTATGGGTTATATCACATGTGTCATATGCAACAAGTTAAACTAATTTAGTTATCTTTGTGATATTTGTGTTATACGATCAAAATACATAGGAAATTGTTGACCTGCTCAGTTATTATAGTTGATAGAAGTCATTTCTTCAATGCCCAGGACAAAACAGACACATTTATCATTATGTCGAGCTAGAACCATAAACAGTTTTTTAATCACTGTAGTAAAGTAGGTAACCCCTTCCTTTCAAGATGGACTAATTCTCGTTTAAGACCCATTTTAAATACTAAAATTAAGGTTAATTGTAAAATAAATTGTTTAAAAAATTCTGGTGTGTGTGTTTTGCCTTCAAATAATAATTAAACCTTCCATACTTGTACAGTTTTAATACAATATAAGTTGTAGTACAATGGGCAGGGTTGTTTGAGATCATATGGGCTGACTGACTGGTAAATAGGCTAAATGGTTCTGTGCCAAAGCACGTCCATAAACTAGCAGGTATAACCAATACCATACACTTGCAGGATTGTTCGCTAAAACCTTTGTTTAGAACCACAAAGTATTACACTACTGGTGGCTACTACTTTTTCAAGCAGAACAATCATTTCTATCTGTGTATAACTGATTTGTTTTGCATTGTTCCAGTAAATCATGCACGCCTATACATAGCTATCCATAAAAGAGGCACGTTTTTAATTAACCTTTAGTTTCATTTTGAGTCCATTTATAAAACATGCAAGTCATTGTAAACAGATGGCGAAAATAACCTTTACCTTAGAGAACACTCTCCACCCCGCCCCAGCCTTAGTGGCTCAGGCCTTTTTTATTCTTTCATTAATTGATCCCTCTTGAGTGTTGTAACTCCTTATTTTATCAATAACAGAATCCCTAGGTTTTACAATTAGCGTTTTCATTCTTGAAATACATTGAAAATAATCTATCCATTTACTCATCCTTCTGTTTGGTTCAAATTAATCTACTGATGTGTGTCAAGTACTAATGTTTGTATACTTATCCCTGTAGCTGCGTTTAGTCCTAATCTGTGTGTAAAACACGTTCATGGTAATTTAATTGCAGAAATCACACATGTATTATTTATGGCAAGCAGTAGCTTTACTGTAAGTCACGTCTTTTGGACACACGACACTTCAGTTATTCAGGATTTGGGATGTTTTAGATGGTCAATTAGTTGTGCAGACTAAAGGTAGGAACATGCCGGCTTTATTGGACAGAAGACATTTTAGAAGAAAAATTGACACTTGTAGCATTTTACCCCCTGGATGTGGTGCACTTTTACACACATTTTACAATGTTTTCATTGGGTGCTGCTTGTAGGTTACTGTGCATATCGTTATCACTTGATCAGGGCGTTATCAGGATGTAACAAAGGCAACAGCAGGAACATGCAGATTGGGATGTACTAGTTAAATAACCTATTAAAACCTTTCTATTAATTTTAATTCATTAAATAACCCCTAACTTATACAGCATGTGCTCTAAAATTAGATAGTGGGAATTGCATCTCATATACCGAACAAGGGAAGTGATGCTATGTTTTCATACATGGCATGGTTTAAGAGACAAGCACTTCTGTCCTTATAAATAGTGCTCTATTGGAAGATGATATTTATATTTGCTGTATTGTAATGGGCCACAACACAGTTTGCTGTAGCAGCAGCAAATCGAGTTTTGAGTATGGTTTTACCTCTCCCTGGTTCCCAGAGACGGTGGAGCTATACTGCATCGGCTTCATTGTATGCATTGCATAATATACCTGTATGCTATAATGTCCCAGGACTATCATGTTGTATTTGCTGATTCAGACTTATTATGGAAATATACATGTATGCTGTTTTGTTGTACAGCTAGTAGTAGAATGATCTCAGGGTCTAGTTCCTGTTTATTTTTTGGTCTGAATCAGGAGACTGTAACCAGAACATTGCAGCTAATGTCACAATAACTGAGGTTACTGCAGTTAGTGTGTCCTTCAACCTAAACCATTTTGCAGATGTCAACATATTAGCTGTCAACATTTCACCAATGTCAATATCATAACTGTCATATGTCGACATTGTGACCATCACCATTCTGACCGCATCCTGTATACTTATGTTATTTGGATGTATATTATATCGGTCATTGAGTTTCTAAGGTACAGTCTGCTAGTTAATTCTATGCACTTAACTCTTAATATATTGTAAGTAGTGCCAATATATTGTATATAAGCACTGCCAACACTACTTTCTGTGATCACTTTTTAATATACAGTATTGTATCACAGTATTGTAATATATTGTATATAAGTAGTGCCAACACTACTTTCATGTGATCACTTTCTAGGCCTAAGCGCACTGCAGCGTCAATTGGCGGTCGCCCATCTGTGACTTTATGCAGATCTACACAAGGGGAGGAGATTGTAGGCCATCTGTGCGGCCGAATGTGCAAGAACTAAGACTCCCACTTTAAGCGCCTGTGCACACTGTAATACTGATTGGTGCGGCCATATACACTGTCATCTGTCGTACCATCAAACCTTGCACCAGGCATATGGCAGGTGCAGTTTCTCCATCTGACCATGGCCTCCTATACCTGCGTCAGTGAACACAGCCGCTTGCACTGACACGCCTGTGACACTCTCCTAGCGCACCCACTGAATAGACCATTTTTCTTGCACTACAAGCACTAACATATCTGATAGTGTCTGAATCGATTGCAACAGCACCTTTTGTGTAACGTATGCGTCGTTTCCAGAACTTGTCACGCATACGCAGTTGCAAATAATCGCCCAACTACGTGAACAGGCGCATTACGGGCGGATTGCGTGCTGCTCTGAATCGGGCCCTTGCTGGACACATCAGAAACATATCCCACTCCTTCCTTGCATCTACGGTTTGAGAGGGTCCAGGGTACAGTTCTCCACCAGCTTCTAAAGATGTTTTTGGTTCCATAGCTGTGTTTTCTGTTATTCTGTGATAGGAAGAATATTGAGGTGTATGTGTGTACATTATAAAGCACTTGGTTCCAAGGAATATACCATATGAAAGAATAGAGGATGAAGAAAAGTAAGCTATATTATTAAAGTGTTTCTTCAGGCTAGCAAGCCGCTCTTATTATTCTGATCATTTGCACAAAATGTTAATTCAGATTAATATATATCTGTGCGGAGGTTGACACTAAGAAATGTAATATTTCCAAAACCCCTTTGCATAATGTAACATGCTTCTGTTTGGAACGAACTCTGTTTAAGGACAGATATTTGCTCATTGTGACTACAAATTGGCACTATATATAGGGGGTGATTCAGCACAGGACGGAATTGCAAAGCTGCACACAAACAGCTTAGCAATTCCGTCCTTGCAATTATGCAACTGCAGCATGAGGTGCCTGACACCCGCTGCTGCATTTGCGATCCCAGACCTGTGACCAAGAAAACGGGGCCGATTCCCTAATTCCGGGAATGCCGGCCACCCCCGCACCGCCCCTTAAATGCCTCTGCCTGTCAATCAGGCAGAGGCATAGCAGGGGCTGCGTGCAATCATGCAGGACCTGTTCTGCACCTGCGCATAATCGGGAATCTGCGTCCAGCATTGCCCTATCATGCGATGCTGAATTAGCCCTTTAGTTAGAAATTCACACTTAGTTTTCCTCATTCGCATTCTAAGGAGAACCCCTACAAGGGTAACTGTATTGCCTCTTCCTGTCAGTACAAGTTTTTATTACTGAAGGTACTGTACTTGCAGTGGGCTGCACACAGGAAATGTATCATTGTTTATATGGTTTTATTCATTTTAAACAATACTGTTGCTTTGTGGCAACTCTTAAGCAGCATTTGCTAAATACAATTCACTGGAACACCAACTGCATCAATGTATTTTTCTTTCTTATGTATTTCAATATATACCAGTTGTTCAATTATTTCTTCTGTTGTGCTTTTTATGAATAAAACAGTTTCTCAGATGCTTTCTATGTGCTGCATGCTTTACGCGTCTGTATCCCTGTCCATGGTGCTGATTCCCACTACACAAGGATTCGTTTTGTAAATGCAAAGTGAGCAGCTAAAATATACAGCATTTGGAAAACTGTAAGCATTACATCTATAAGCAATGGTTTGGAGACAGCAGAGAACACAAAAGCCTATCTATCCTCTAAGCACAACGTTTCTTTGGATATCTCCAAATTACAACATTATTATCATTATTGGCAAAATCCTAACAGCCAGTAGGAAGCCAGCATGCTGGCCAAATGATTACTGACACTAATCTATAAAACCAATACATCCACACAACAAATAAATTTAAATATCTAATATTTTGCTGCCATTATTATTATATTTTGACAAGTCATAGGATGCATGATGGTGAACCTACAGTATCTGCGTAATTGGTGTATTCTTTATAGTCATACATTTGTAAAGGAATTAGAATGATTCAGCACCAGTCACTAAAATAATGGTAGAAAACTGCCCTATAAATGTTTATTAATCTGTTAAGTTCAGTGTTGTGTAGTATTCCTTATATTGACTTTTGTTCTAGAGTCTGTTTTTTTTTTTTTTATTATTTAATTTCTTAAAAAGAGTTTTGTATATCGTTGTCATTCATGGTACAAATGTTAAGTTCAGACTTTTATAGTAAATTTAAAATATCACTTTTAAGACCTTTAGGTCATTTACCCCTAGGGATATGAGGATACATCTATATGTTACAATTAAATGTTTCCAACTTGTGTCAGTTTGCATCTGTATATAAACATATGTTTTTGTTTTTTTTTCATTTTGCATTTACTGTAAGTAGTGTATAATATTTTTATTTTCTAATAAAACAGCAAAATAAAATGTCATTGAAATTATGTATCTTAATTACTCAAGAACAATGGATGTTGGGAATCCACTAACCAGGCTTAGAATACACTAGTGCAAGGTTAGAGATAGGTGTTAGGGCTGCTGCAGGCAAGAAAAGTGCATTGCCAGATTCTCTAAACAGTACCGTTATTTCCATCTGTTTCTTGCTACTTTTGTTTATGTTTGCTATTAATCTTTAATGGTAGCGAATGGCCAGCACTGTCATTTTCCTGGGAGCTTTTAATGCATTACAACAAGCCTAGCACTGTTTAGTGTGTATGCTTTTTAAAAGGGAGCAGGCTGTGAAGTCAACTCGTTATGTTTCTTTTGTTATTACTCTGTTTTATTAATTTTATTTATTTCATTATTAATGTTTGCATATGTAGCCTTTTACAGAGATTGCAGCTAGTGCTTTGCAAAATGTTTTCTTTTTTAACACTTTAAATATTCAAATTAGCCTAAAAAACTGTTTTATCCTAAACCAGGGATGGGGAACCTCAGGCCCGGGGGACCGTATAAGGCCCTCAGAATCATTTGGTGTGTCCCTCGGAGCTTTTTTCTGCTAGCCTCATCTGGCTAGCAGGGTGCCTAGAATGGTACCATGCAGACAGAATCTATGCAACAGTGCCACCAGGGGCATCCTTAGGACGCTTCAGATGGTCACATCACTGCCCTTACAGCTCCCCGTGGCTGGTACTCGGCCTGCAAATAATGTTATATATATCAAATTGGCCCTCGGCAGAAAAAGGTTCCCCACCCCTGTCCTAAAGCATCACCACTTGGATTTAAAGGGACTATAATATTAAGTGCAAAACACGCCTGGATTTGTATTTAATATTATTGACCATTTAAATCCACCGGCTGAAGACATAGCAGCTTCGATAAGCACTGCATAGTAACTGTACCCCTCGGTACCAACACCTAGTCACAAATATTAAGGGGCCTATTTATCATTAAATATTTGCAACATATTCTCTGAAAACACCAGTTTTGGGGGGATATCTGCAAATATTTTAGTATCCCCCAGATGTACTATGGAGGGATCGCAGCAGATATCTCCAATATCTCCAGCAGTTCTTCCATTTCCGACATAGGTTTCTATGGGGGTTGCAAAGCTGTCATATTTGCCAAGCTCTGGAACACAAAGTATTCTGGAGCGTGGCCCCTGCAGCTTACTTCATCTGAAGATGGTGTTGTACTGCTGTAGCCTATAAGCTACACTTCGCAAAATTTCTCAGGAAATGTTTCCTCCGGAACCATCCCCGGCAATGGCCGCCGCACATGTGTGGCCTGCAGGCAGTTCTTACACTGGAGGGTGGGGCTGCAGAAGAGGCAAATAAATAGAGCAGACCGCATCCAAAAATTATGCACCGCAGACATTCCCAACAGCAAGTGAAAGCGTCTTTATGGGACCAATGCATTCCATTCCCATATTCATTTACATACTGTTACCAACAATAAACAATCATTTTTGGCATCTAAGGGTAACTGGCCTTACGGACTCAAAATGTTTGAGATTAGTACCATTAGATAGCCCCAGCTTTAATTCTTATAGCGTAATTTGCTTTTTGTTCTATATTTCTATTTAATATTTCATTGATTCAAGTCCATTTGATACTGTAAATGTGCTTTAAAAGCTGGGAACATACAATATACAGCAAGTCATTATAACACATCATTATACCTAGCCACTCCCAGCATTGCACTTTAGACAAGATGCAGATTTAATAGATGTTAATATTTAAAGCAGTCCATTTCTGGGAACCTGATTCGCTATAGTGCATTATTAAGAAGTCTTAAGCATTGTGCCTGAGGAAGAAAAAAAAATGACAATAATAACCAATCCATCATTCGTTCCTTTCCCTATTGCTACTCTTTGACAGTTTAATGTTCTCCACTTTATTTTCTAGTGGTGAAAAAAAAAAAATGTTTCATATTTTCCAATGTTCAGCTATTACTTGGGTCATAAACTCTTTATGTTGGTGGGGCCTAGGAAAATAATGCAAGGTTTGCAGGCACCTGCGGCACTAATAGGCTTACCGGAGATGCAAGTTGTATTTGTTATTAAATTTAAACATTAAAAAGGACTTGTGTTTCGTGTGTGTGTGTGTGTCGTAGGTCTTGACAAACTGACATTAATACAGCAGCATAAGATCATTGTTTCATTATTTTACTGTCTTCAGGATCATGTGATGTGTGATCCTGTTGTGTCCTCCAATCGGAAATGTTGGCAGGTACAGAATACATAGGTGTACGCATACGTATTAGGCAGCTCTAACCTCTACCTATAGAGTCTCCTCCCCGTATCTCAGCGGCTCCCAGGAAAGAGGTAGCCTTGTTTTGAATCCCAGATGTTTAAGTGCTCTATTCGGATATGACACTTTCACATCAGCCATCTTGGATTTAAAATGATCATGCCTCTTACCTGCGAGCTGGCTGAAATGCAGGGAGGAGACGCTGGCTGTAGGTAGAAGTTGGGACTACCTTAGAGGTTTGCGCACGCCTATGTCCAGGAGTGTAACAAAGATGATTCCGGTGGAGCATGAGCTCCGGGCGCCAGAATGGACAGGGGGCGCCATCCAGGGTACCTGAATTCATTAGGCGCTGCACAGTATGATGGCCGCCTGTTTTATCTCAGTTTGTTTGCTCTATATCCTAAATAAGTTACGGATCTGAGATCCGTTTCTACATTTCATGCTCCCTCAAATTTCCCAGATCACCTCCCCTCTGTAAACATCTTCTGTACCCACCACTTTACTGTCAGATTGATTACATTCACTTATTTGATTCCCTCTCCTGTGTTCGGCTCTTTGTCTCTCCCCTCTCCTTTCTTATTGGCTTCTGTCACCACCCCTCTCTGATCGGCTCTTTGCCCCTCCCCTCTCCTTTCTTTTTGGCTTCTGTCACCACCCCTCTCTGATCGGCTCTTTGCCCCTCCCCTCTCCTTTCTTATTGGCTTCTGTCACCACCCCTCTCTGATCGGCTCTTTGCCCCTCCCCTCTCCTTTCTTTTTGGCTTCTGTCACCACCCCCTCTGATTGGCTCTTTGCCCCTCCCCTCTCCTTTCTTATTGGCTTCTGTCACCTTCCCTCTCTGATGGCACTGTCCTCTCCCCTCTCCTCTTTGATCTCCTCCTTCCTTTTCTCCTCATTCATTATTTGTGCTTCAATGGACTTAAGAAGTGACACATCTGAGGTCCTAAACTATATGAAAACTTCAATTATAAGGTATGAGATATAAAAAAGTCACTGCTTTGCTATTTAAAGTAATGAGGTGTTCCCAGGTATAACCACACAGTGTTATTTGAAAGGTATTTTAAAAAATATAAAGGGGTCTATTTACTAAGCCTTGTATGGAGATAAAGTGAACATAGATAAGGTACCAGCCAATCAGCTTCTAACTAACATGTCACAGGCTGTGTTTGAAAAATGACAGTTAGGAGCTGGTTAGTTGGCACCTTATCTCCGTCGACTTTATCTCCATTAAGACTTAGTAAATGGACCCCTAGGAGCCCTGAAATAATAATGGTGGTAGACAGAACATGATATGATTAGTAGTTCTCACATTAATATATAGGTACAATGTATATTTGCTAAGTAGGAGCATAATTGAGAAGGAAGCTTCCCATAGGTGTTCCCACTCCAGTTATAGCTGCTAGGGGCAGTAATAAGCTGTGCACCCTGTGTATCTCACTCTAGCACATGTACTCTGTCAGTTTAAGTTAAATGATCAGAATATATAATACAATCTCCTCTATTGACTAATAACAATGATTCAAAGGAGAGAAAAGTTAAATCCTAGGTGCTATACATGAATAAAGCAGTGCCAAAGGCATCACCGAAGCATGCCATTCCCCAATCAGACCTCCATGCCCCAGCGTGATGCTGCCACTGTTTGCTGTTTTCTCTTCCCTTCAATATTAGCCCTGCCAGTCGCATACTGGCAGTTAAGTACAGGGAGTGGGGTGGGCGCCATGACATGCACTTTCTCCGGGCACCATGGTTCCACGCTACTCCTCTGCCTATGTCTTCCGTACCTGCCAACATTTCCAACTAGAAATGAATGAGAAAATAGACCACTCCCCTAATTAGCTCACATTTTGGGCAGCACCACTGTAATTTCCTACAGCCCATACTAAAGCATATCTCCAATGGTATAAGATCTGCACATACGCAGATACCTCACTGTGCAGAACTCATTCTGCAACATCGCTTGACAGGCTGCGGCCATTTAAGGGTGGGGCGGAAATTTACAGTGTTTGAAAAAACTGGGGAGGTGTCAGCCCCTTATTGTAGGCATGCCGAGGCCAGTATTTGCGCCTTCTGACTCAAATTTGCCGGCCTCTCCATCGTGATTACACCAGACATCAGGGCCGGATTAAGGTCTGTGGGGGCCCCTGGGCAACAAACATGTGGGGGCCCCTATTAAATGTGACAAACTGGGGGTATGCGCAATGGGGACCTTATGCAGAGCCCCCAGTAGTGTCAGTGCCCACAGTGGTAGTGCCCCGTATGCAGTGCACCCAGTAGTAGTGCCCCTTATGCAATACTCCCATTAGTAGTGCCCCCTGTAGTAATGCCCTCTGTATAAATGCCCCCAGTAGGGCCCTGTAGTTGTGCCCCAAATAGTAATGCCCCCCAGTAGTAATTGGGCATGTGCCCAATAGTAATGCCCTAGTAGTAATGCCCCCTGTATAAATCCCCCAGTAGAAATACCCATGCAGTTGTGCCCCAAATAGTAGTGCCCTCTGTATAAATGCCCCCAGTAGGGCCCTGTAGTTGTGCCCCAAATAGTAATTCCCCCCCAGTAGTAATTGGGCATGTGCCCAATAGTAATGCCCTAGTAGTAATGACCCCTGTATAAATCCCCCAGTAGAAATACCCATGCAGTTGTGCCCCAAATAGTAATGCCCCCAGTAGTCATTCCCCCCTTTAGTAGAGCCCTCTGTAGAAATGCCCCTCTATTAGTGCCCCCAATACTAATGCTCCCTCTCTAGTAGAGCCCCCAATAGAAATGCCCCCTGATTAATGCCCCCAGCAGAAATGCTTCCCCCCTCCCCGAGTAATGCCCCAGTAGTAATGCTCCCCCCTGAATAATGCCTCCAGTAGTAATGCCTCCCCCCTCCCCGAGTAATGCCTCAGTAGTAACGCTTCCCCTGAATAATGCCCCCAGTAGTAATGCCTCCCCCCTCCCCAAGTAATGCCCCAGTAGTAATGCTCCCACCTGAATAATGCCCCCCACCAGTAATGCCCCCAGTAGTAATGCCTCCCCCCTCCCCGAGTAATGCCCCAGGTGTAATTTTTAATGCTCCCCCCCGAGTAATGTCCCCTTTAGTAATGCCCCCCGCCAGTAATGCCCCCAGTAGGCCGCTTGCACTAAAAAAATAAAAATAAATAAAGCTCATACTTACCTTAACCTTAGCCCCGTGTCCGCTGCAGTCCGCTCGGCTGCTCCTCCACACTATGGCAGAGACGTCATGACGTCTCTGCCATAGTGCTCTGCTCTGGAGCTCATGTGAGCTCAAGGCTCCGGCTGCCGCTGCGAGGAGGGAGCCGGGCACCCGCTGTTTACAGCGGGCGCCTAGTAATAGGAGCCTCCCTGCGGCGCCGGGGTTAGGTTGGCCGGAGGAGGTGGAACTGGTTCCGCCTCCTCCGGTCCACTTTAACCCCGATGGGTGTGGGGGCCCAGGGACGATCGCCCCTGTCGCCCTCCCGTTAATCCGGCCCTGCCAGACATCCAAAGTAACCTAAGGGTTACTCAGATGTCCGATGGTCACGCAGTTGATCCGATGTTGTCTACTCAAACACAGCAGCAGATCACAGAAGCCTGCAGTGGGCGTCTATATACGCAAGGCGCATCCTGCAGCTTTTCCATATTGTAGCGCAGCTCACTGCGTCCATCTCTATATCAGGATCTATATCGCTAGTTCCTTGTGATCTATCAAGCAGATACAGGGTAATGTCTGCCCGGATCATTGCTGATACAAAATGCTGAATACTGTAAATCATTGTCTGTTTAACATTTACTCTTTGAGTGCCATGCTCTCTTAATTACTATTAACGAACAATAATAATTATCACATAATTACTTCTCTGGCACACATACTGTAATTTATTGTGTGGAATAGGAGTGCCCACCATTTCTGTGTGTGTGTGTGTGTGTGTATATACACTGTATATGTATGTGTGTGTGTGTATATATATATATATATATATATATATTATACATTTGTGCATTGATATATACATCTGTATGTGTGTATGTATCTATGTATGTATGTATGTATATATATATATATATATATATATATAATTTGGCCTTAATTAAGTACAGTAAATCCTTCCTCCACTCAGATCACAATAAAGCAGTTTCTACATTCATGTTGCATTGCCTTATTTGTAATCCATTGCTGTGTGCAGTGCTCTTAGAAATTAAATTCATTTTTAGGTGCACAACATGTTCTAGTTATTCATTTATTATTCCACTATATTTGTTTTTGTGGTTTGTTCTTTTGTATTGATATGCTTATTTATGCTTTGAGCTAGTGCAGGTTATTTGTGCTCGGAAAAGCACATTGTATAAAAACTGGGCATAACTGCCTTTTCTGAGCTAGATAACAGTGCTCCAGCAAACCGTTAGACCTTGAGGATAATGTAAGATAGATAGTATATGACAAGCCTGCACCGAGTAATATATATTCTGTCTTTGGTGTTGTTTGCCTGTGTCTTATGCATTCTATGTAGGTGGCAAAGAAAAATGTTCTAAAGGCAGCTCTACAAATACATGTAGGCAGAATCATTGAATGTCGAATGATTAAGCTACAGGAGGTAAAAGCAATGTTTTTGTTTTGTTTTTTTTGTGCATCATATACTATTGTCGTCATGTGGATTATATCCACAGATTGTCAACCCAGCTCATTTCATCAGCATTTGGATGAGACTTGCTTAGCATCGCCAGCTAGTTTAATAGGAGGTCCCTGTTTTGCTAAGGAGGTCAAATATTAAAATGGTTTGGGTGCATGCAAGTCCATAGGCACTAACCAACCAGACGACGATTTTCTGGTTTGCCTGGCACTTAAGAGCACTGCACAGAGCTTAATTTGACTCCTATCTTAATGCTGAGTTGCTTTGCTCTTTCGTGTAAGCTCTGAATTGGAAATTGTGTTAGTGACCAGATGGCACAGTAACAGCAAGCAATGAAGATAACCGAGAGGCTTCACAACAGATGTGATGCTTCCAACCATTGGCCAGTAGAGGCTGAAAGGTTAAAAAAAAAAAAAATCAGAGGAAGGGAAGGGGGGTCAATGGTTCGACTCGCATGTGCTCCCCTCTTGCTCAGTGATCCTGCAAATACCATTGTGGTTTTATACTCCTATTAATGCACTGCTGGTATACATGTTTCATCATGTATAAGGCTCTGTGCCTGCTCGATACAGGAAGAAAATTACTTCATATGCACTCTGAATGATAAACTAAGATACTACAAATCATCTTTTAATTACTGCACATTCATGCTTGATTATCGCACCTTAAACCTTGTCTAGAATATTAATGTCGTGTCACAAAATAATGTTCTTCACCGAAAATATACGTTCTTTAAACTCCTTTATGTTATCACATTAACACATTTTTTATGATGATGCATTTTTTTTTCTCTCCCAGACATGTTAAAATGACATCCCCCTTAAAGTGCCTACCGCTCGGCACTGGGAAATATCTGTAATATTCCGACGTGACCTTGTGGTTTTGACATTCAGCCAGATCTAAATGAATCGTAGCTGTGATATATACTCTACAAGATTCCCTATGACACTTTCTTTAGTAGAGGTAAGAATCGCATAATCGGCATTCTCCAGACAGATTAGGTAGGAATGGTTAGGCATTTAGAAAGAGATTTGCCATTTCCTTGCTATTTTATGGTAACCTACATCTCTAAAACCATTTTGAGTGTAAATACTGGGAGCGTTTTGCAGCGTTATGTGACAAACCCCTTCCACCGATGCTTGATTTTTTTTTTTCGTGCGGCTTAATAATTAAGAATGATCTTATCAGAGATATAATTTTACAGTGTGGAGTCAGAGGGTTACACACAGAGCTGAGAGAATGCTGTGCCTGGGTGCTTCGGATAAGCACTTTTAAAGGGTTATTTAAAGATCACAACTAAGAGGCTTATACACTCCACATTTTACTTTGTTGACCATTCCGCATGCATGGAAATAAAGTGTGTGTGTCTCTCTCTCTCTCTCTCTCTCTCTCTCTCTCTCTATCTATCTATCTCTATATATATATATATATATATATATATATCTCAGAGTTGCCTACCTTTGTAAATCTCTTCCCGGGAGTAGCCCGGGTAAAAGAAGCAGGAGGGGACGATGGGGGTGGGGCCTGATGATTCGTGTCATTAAGCCCCGCCCCTTGCTGTAAAATTGCCACGATTGGCTAGAATTTGCATAGGGGGCAGGGCCAAATGACGTGATCCATGTAGAATCACGTTTTAAGCCCTGCCCCCTACACGGAGACCCGCGATCGCCACTGGTATTCTCTTCATTCTGCCCACTTCACTAGGAAGTGGGCAGAATGCGGGAGAAATGCCTGCCCTTCCGGGGGTGTGGGGGGTTACCCGAAAAATCGGGAGCCTCCCGCCAAAACCGGGAGGGTAGGCATGTATGATATATATACATATAAAATTCATTACTGATCGCAATTGCGATTACTCACACAATCGGCCGTGGTGGTTACGGGGGGGTGGTACGGGAAAAGCAGTCGTGCCAGTGCGTTTGAGCGCCGTTGCAGGGGCATGCATAAATTATCCACTGCAATGACATACGCAGCCTGAGGACTCATAGCGTGTGATGAAGTTAGCAAATGTGCGTGATACTGCGATGGTACTCGATGTTACTGATGGTTCGCAGTCTTGCTAAACATTACAAATGTGTCGTAAGTAAAGTGGGCGTCCTTGTGTAGTGCTACAAGGGAATAGCGATCGCGATGGATTAACCTACTATCGCAGTTGAGCTGCATGCGTAATCGCTATCGCTATTGCAATCGCAGTTGCGATCGGTAGTGAATCTGGCGCATAGATCCCTGATCTGTGGCTACCTTTCAAAACACCCTTTGTGTTTTAACTTGTCAGTGGTAGCTGATGAAAATCAGATTAAATATACAACTGATCTCATTATTACCCTGCAGGTCACATTGCAGGAAAGATCCACATGCACAGTGTGGAATCGTTGAACGCATAAATATACTAATCCGGCACCTTAAGTTTTATGCTGCTGTCAATTTTCTGATGCAGATTTATTATTCAAAAAAAAAAAAAAAAAAATGCTTCCTCTAGCTGTTTGCACACCTGATTGGAGATTCGTTTGCATCGTTTGCTGTCAGCTCATCACACAAGGCTTTGAAGAGGAAAAGAGGCTTTACTGTTCAGAGGGTGTATTGTTATAAATGAGTGAAGTTGTACAGTGTGGTTTAAGTGAATTATTTGTTCAGTCATATTGCTTAAAGGGCGTTATTTATACGGTGTTGTTATGGTATTTTGACCTTATGTTTCTTCTTTTCACATTAGTTTATATAATGATAATATCATGAATAATAATAATATAGCAGTAGTTCATACTTGTTGACTTTAATTAACTCCTCTCCAGGAGAAGCCAGGAGAGGAGATGCAGCTGGCAGCTTCCGGGGGAGCAGGGCACTTCATGTCATTAGGCCCCGCCCCTAATGTGTGGCCTTCCAGTGGATTGGCTAACTGACGTGATTTGCTTCATTTTAGCCACACCCCTCCACGCGGACCAGCAAATTCCCTGTATAATCTCCTGATCCTGCCCACTTCACTAGGAAGTGGACGGGGTGCGGGAGATCCACCTACTCTTCCTGGGGTACGACTACCTGAAAAATCTGGAGCCTCTCGCAACTTCCAGGAGAGTAGGCAAGTATGCAGTAGTTGTAGCATTTATAGTAGTTGTAGCAGTTGAAGAAGTTTTTAGCTGTAAATGTAGTAGTAGCAGTTTCAGCATAATATTACGTTACCTACATTTTAGTAGCCGGTGAAATTCTTCTTTTAACCATGATGATCAAAATCATAAATTCCAGAAATCTACAATAATTGCTGAAAGTGGGTCAGCAGTGAATATAGGGCCCGATTCACATATGTACGCACTGACGATATCTACGCCATTGAGCGACAATTTTTCCGACTGCACATACGCCTTAGCCGTAAAGCACACGCACGGCGATTGAATTTGCGATCAAATGTGACTACGTTTGTAGTGAGGATTTTTTTCGCAAGTGATTGACAGACAGAGGCCGTTTTGAGGGAAGTAACGAAATGGCGACAAAAACGTGGGCATGTCATGACTGTTTTCGGGCAGTGTATCTGCCTACATCTGCCATCATAGGGTTACTCAGATGGTTACTTATTGAAGGACCTGCGACCACCACTGTGTGTTTGTACGCACTTCCTTGGTTCTGCAAAGCCGCTGTTAGGCGCCTTAATACATTTCCAGGCAGCTGCACGATTTAGCATATTCTCGCACAGCAGCATGCGTCCGGAAATGCAGCTTGCATTGCATGAGCGTACATATCTGAATCAGGCACATAGGGCCTGATTCATTACCGTTCGCAACTGCGATTACGCACGCAATCGGCCGATTGTTGCATTCTGCGCATGCGTATACAACGCAGTGCGCAAGCCAGCCACTGCGATCGGGACTGCAGACTCATCGCAGAGTGATTGACAGGAAGTGCCCTTTGTGGGAGGTGACAGGAGTGGTGGGCGTGCTTGTGCAAGTGTGCGTGAGGCTGCGATGGTACTCTATTGTACCGATGGTTCCACAGTCTTGCGAAACATTACGGATGTGTGTAAGGTAAAGTGGGCGTCCTTGAGTAGTGCTGCAGCAGCATAGCGATCCCAGTGAATTAGCATACTATCGCAGATGAACTGCATGCGTAACAATAAAACAATTCTATGGCAATAATAATAATAATATTAAATCTGTTACAAACAAACATCTCCCATAAACTAATTAAGAAATAATAATTAGGAAAATAAAGAAGCTGACTTAAGCATCTTTTTGTTTTTGATTACTATAGCATACATCCCTACATATGGGAGATAAAATTTGAGACCCCACGCATTAGTGGAAAGGAGGCGTGACCACATAGTACCCCCTGTTTCCGTTCCTCTTGGATCTTGCACAGTACTCCCGGAGATGCTGGTTTGCCACATCTATTCACCCGCAGTGTGAGAGTGCTTTGCAGTCCGTAGGTGGGACGGCCTGACAGTCCCTGAAAAGCGGGATAGCTGGATGGTATGCTATAAAAGCATCCACGCAGTTGCCATTTAATGCAAACCACACCAAAGATACTTATGTGGGAGGTGTGGGATTTACGGGTGGTCAATCTCTGGGACAAAATATGCACTGATTATGATATATATATATATATATATAGATAGATATATATATATATATATATGTGTATGTATGTGTGTATATATATATATATATACATATATACATATATATACTGTTGTTATTTTTTACCAACACTGTCAATCTCCTGTAATAATCCGGGCACATATTCTGCTGGTTTATCCTGGCATAAATCTGTCACATATGCTACCCTGACAGTTCTTGACGCATTTCACAATATTTCCGACTCCGCACACTGCTCATAATATGTTTTAGTTTTGGCCGCGTTTTGCACCTGTGTTTTATGTTTTTTTTTACCAAAATGTATCCAACCGGCCATGAGGCCAACAGTACATTGCAGCTACCCTTTTACATGCTTTCCGACATTTTGGCAGCCCCCTCCGGAATGGGGCAGCCAGGACGACCTAGCTGGGGGCGGGGCACGGCATAGGGGGACGCGGCCAGGGATATTACCCGGCACTTGGAGCGCAGCGGGGGCGTGGCCACGTGTCATTTTGGCCCTGCTACACAATACCGAGATTACCTGCATTGTGAAGCAGAGGGCAACGTCATGATGACGCGATTTAGTGCGAAGCGCGTCATCTCCCCCCCCTCAGCGAATCGCAAGGTGGTACAGAGGGTCAGCGGCCAGCTGAGAGGCTTACCTACTTCTCCGGGGGGCCGGGAGCCCCGCTCGATTTTTGGGAGGCCCCCGGCCGAATAAGCAAGTATGCCCTTTTACCAATCACAAATATCATTTACTTTGAACAAAGCACCACTGAAGAGCTATACAGGAGGTACCTGCCCTAGTAAAATGCTTGGTTGCAAGCTGTTAATAGAGTTGTTGCAGACGTTGCCATAATATATTCAAGGCTGCGTCCCCAATTTAGGGCAATGAGAGGTAGTTATTTGTATTTCCTTACTGCCCTGCAATACATCCATCCAAAGCAAGTGTCTAATTTACTAATAACTTGACTACGATTTCTCCATTTAGTAACAGCTGTATTAGTCATAGAAACACAGAACTCCAGTAAGTAGGAGATTAGGTTGCCAGAATAAATTATAATATTTAAATTGGTTTATATGTGCAATATATTGTAATTTATTCTAATGGCCCAAGCTCTCGGAGATCTGTACTTCTTCTCTCTATCATATGTACAGATATTAACATTTGCATGTATACAAGTTAATCAGACACTTTCTACGTTGTCAACCTTGTTCTCATTCCCTTTCTGTCTCCAGAAAAGAAACCTATATTATCTTCCTCGCAGTATAATGAGATACAAGGGCAACTTCTCTTTGTGGTTTCCAAGCTCACAGCTTCTTAAATACTGCAAGAATATATTTGATTTGGACTAGACTGATGTGAAACATACAGATTAAAGTATTTCTCCCTAAAGGTACCATTTGCACACTCATTTACAATCTCCGAATGACTCAGCTTCCTGTCTGGCGCAAAACTGTATAAAAAGAATATGGATTCTATCATTGTAATTGTCCATGCCTAAAAGCAAAGGTGAATTTAAAAACTATTTTGCCAGAAGCAAAATCCCATATCACTGGTGACATGTGTATGGTGTCGGCAGATCGGGGTACAGTAATTGGTGAGACAAGCCCTAGATATCTAGCCTTCATCATGGGTGTAATAAGTGAAGTCACTTATAAACCATTTATTGAGAAAACATTGTATATTATTCATACTTTCCTACTTGTAGGTAGCATCTTGCGGTCAGGATGCTGACACCGGAATCTCGACCGCCAGCATTCCGGCGGTAAGTGTTAGGGGAAGGTTAGGGTTAGGCTCTAGGGGGAGGGCAGGTCAGGGTTAGGCTGCGGGGGGTTGGGTTAGGGTTAGGCTGCAGGGGGGAGGGTTAGGGTGCAGGAGAGAAGGGTTAGGCTGCAGGGGGGATGATTAGTTTTAGGCTGTGGGATATGTGGACTAGGGAGAGGGTTAGGACAGTTACCTAATTGGGTCGGGATACTGACTGTCGGGATGCCACTTTTCGTAGTCTGACCACCGGAATCCCGCACGCAGACCTCCGGGAGAAGCCTGAAGGAGAGATTCAGGTGACCTCTGATGGGGAGGGGCCGGGCACCTCTCGTCATTAGAATTGCATCATGTTTGCCCCGCCCCCTCCCATTTACCAGCAAGTCACGACATTATGCTCATTTTATTTGGGAGACACTTTATACAATGGTAATCTTTTCTTCTAACATACGTTAAACTATTGTCGAATTGTAATTTACAAGTGTTCCAGTCTAAACACGATATTTAAAATACATCAGGGTACGTTCAGACTTCAAAGGCAGCGATTTTATGGACAAAACTTTTATTCCTTTGTACTGTATGCTGCCTGTGTATTGACTTTACAAGTACAGTATAAGCCACATAAATGTCACAGGTTTTTATTTAAACGTTAGACTAAGATAATATGGTAGTTTAAACAAATATAAGTGTGTAGGTAAATAAGATTGTCTAGATTGATTTTTTTTTTTTATTTTGCATCAAACAAATGCCGGAATGTTGCAGCGGTGCGTGGCGGCACATCACCACTGATTGATGTACAAAAGTTCTATTACGGCTTCAGCGTATGAGAGGAGCGCTGGTGAACTAGCTAAACTCCATGTATTCCATCAAACTCTTTCAAAACTGTTTCTCATAATTTTCACCTTATTCTGCATTCGGCCATTAAATGCATTCTGTTTTCCCCAGTGGAATATGGTCTTATGTCTTCCCAGTCCTATCCCAGTCACATCACACAGCAGAATTAATTGACCAACGTCATACCAGCTCTATTTGCAGACTGTTAATTCAACAAAAGACCCGTTTTCCAATACAGTGTGAAATGATGGAACAACAGCAAAACACGATGATTGTACGGCTGGTACAAAACACCTTTGGTATGAAATTTCACTGTAACTTTACTCATCTTTACTGCTCATGAGTTGGGATATGGCCAAATGTGTTAGTATATCCTTTTAGAACTAGTATAGCTCCAATACAGCATAGTCATAAAGTACATTATTCATTGTATAATCTTGATAGTCACTTGATAAGCAAATTTGCACATGTAGTTATGAAATATCATTCATGGTAAAACTGATATATAAATGTCTGAAACTTTGTTCTCTATTTGCAAAACCTAACTCTACCTTATCTAATGGGCGGGTGGACATTTACATGCGCTGGCCCAGTTGAGCTGTCAATCATCACCGGCCCATGCAACAAGTGTACGGGCAGTCTGCTGAACGCCCGTACCCACAGCACGATGCACCAATATACTGTATATACTCGAGTATAAGCCGAGTTTTTCAGCACAAAAAATGTGCTGAAAAAGTACCCCCTCGGCTTATACTCGAGTCAAGTGTAGCGCTGACCGGACGGAGTTCGGTCAGCGCTACACACTGCCAAACACACAGCCGCCGGAGCCGGCAGCTGCGTGTTTGGTGTAATCAGCAGCCGCTGAGAGTCTGTCAGACTCTCAGCGGCTGCTGCTGCTCCCACTGCGGGAGCCATCTTCCGGCTCCCGCAGTGGGTGATGGGAGACACGTCGTCATGACGACGTCTCTCCCATGCAAAGCGGCCAGAGGAGCGGACAGCGGCGGGACCAGGAGCGGGAGTTTAAGGTGTTTATTTATTTTTTATTCTTTTCACGTCTCTCTCTACTAGGGGGGGGGGACTACAGGGGGCACTACCAGGGGGTGATGACTACAGGGGGCATTATCAGGGGGCGATTACTACAGGGGGCACTACCAAGGGGCATTATCAGGGGGCGATTACTACAGGGGGCACTAAAAGGGGGGATTACCACTGGGGGAACTACAAGGGGGGGATTACTACAGGGGGCACTACCAGGGGGGGATTACTACAGGGGGGGATTACTACAGGGGGCACTAAAAGGGGGGATTACTACAGGGGGCACTAAAAGGGGGGATTACCACTGGGGGAACTACCAGGGGAGGATTACTACAGGGGGCACTACCAGTGGGGGATTACTACAGGGGGCACTAAAAGGGGGGATTACTACTGGGGGTACTACCAGGGGGGGATTACTACTGGAGACACTGAAAGGGGGGATTACTACTGGGGGCACAACCAGGGGGAATTACTACTGGGGGCACTACCAGCTGCTGCCATTTCCCACACTAGGCTTATACTCGAGTCAGTAAGTTTTCCCAGTTTTTTTGGGTAAAAGTAGGTACCTCGGCTTATATTCGGGTCGACTTATACTCGAGTATATACGGTATCTGCAGATATATTGGGCACAGCCGATGCGATATGTCTGTGAATGACGTCGTTCACAGACATCCCGCTGGTACACACTGGCTGACACACACACGATATATAGGCTGTTCAACTGTATGCCTGATACTGTATGTCGGCCAGTTTGTCCCCAGCATAAATCTCATTCTAGGGGGGTATTTATCAAAGCTTTGAAGAGAGAGACAATTTTGAGAGATAAAGTACCAACCAATCAGCTCCTGTCATTTTTCAAACACTGCTTGTAAAATGTATATTAGAAGCTGATTGGATAGTGCTTTGTCTCTCACAATTTTATCTCTCTCCAAGCTTTGAAACTACCCCCCTAGTACCTGTAGAGACCCACAACGCTACAGATTGGGCACAGCCGATGCGATATGTCTGTGAATGACGTCGTTCACAGATATCCCGCTGGTACACACTGGCTGACACACACACGATATATAGGCTGTTCAACTGAATGCCTGATACTGTATGTCGGCCAGTTTGTCCCCAGCATAAATCTCATTCTAGGGGGGTATTTATCAAAGCTTTGAAGAGAGAGACAATTTTGAGAGATAAAGTACCAACCAATCAGCTCCTGTCATTTTTCAAACACTGCTTGTAAAATGTATATTAGAAGCTGATTGGATAGTGCTTTGTCTCTCACAATTTTATCTCTCTCCAAGCTTTGAAACTACCCCCCTAGTACCTGTAGAGACCCACAACGCTACAGATAAGTAACAACATTATGGACAGACTCGTGAGTTTCTGACTAATCCTAACATGAATGAAATCCTTAGCCGCGCCATTCACAAATCAGAGATTGCAAATTAGAATCATCCCTTCATTGAAGAGTTCATTGTAATTTTGTCGGACGTAATTTATGTGCAACCACAAATTTGCCAATTTCCTCTCTCGACCTCGCTCACTTTACACGCCGCTTCAGTCACACAGCGAATTTGTAGTTTTGTTTTACATAATGAGGGGAAGGGATTTTTCTTTGGCAGAATACCATGTTTGATTTTATTAAATTTGATTTGAATACTTTAGTTCTTGTGTACAATTTTGTCCTCTTGACCTCCCATATCATGTCTAGATAAATGGCCAGGCTATTATTCCATGGACTCCATCGGCCTCCTTCTTCCCCCCATTAAATTCAAACCCTCGTTGGATTTTGGCAGCTTTCCAGCCCCCTAATGCTCTTGGAAGCTGCCACCAGCACAATGTTTTAAAACCAGCTCCCCGGGACGCCCATCCTGTTTATTGACTGACTTATATAATTTTGATGAACCAATTTCAGAGATGCTTAGCTGCTCTGTGTAAATATTGTAAGGTTGCTTAAAGATTTAAAAATATTCAAAATATCCTCTTTTGTAAAGTGCGCTGATTGCGACCCTCTGCAGCTCTGCATTATGTATGAGGAAATCCTCTTCCTGAATAAAACGACACTTATTTAGATCATTTCTCAAAGCAGTCACTTGATTTCTTCCCAATTTAATGGATGATTATTGTACAGATTGTCAGTTATAGAATAGACTATTGCGCTTTCATAAACATACTTTTTTTTTTCTATCCGTACTTTCGATTCATTTGATTATAATGTGTTTTATTTGTGTGCTTTGAACTCTAATGAATAACAACTGGGAATAATTATACAGTGAAATCTGGAAGAAGCCAGTGTACCATTTAAGTTTGGTACGGGATGCCAGCGGTTAGAATCCCAACACTGGCCTCCCGACAGGGTTAGGATACTGACACCTGTCAGGTAAGTATCCTAATTCTCCCTCCCCACACCCTATACCTAACCTCCCCAACTAGTGCCCCTCTCACCCTCAAGTACAGGCCTGGCCAACCTGTGGCTCTCCAGCTGTTGTGAAACTACACATCCCAACATGCCCTGCCACAGTTTTAGCATTCCCTAATAGCAAAACTTTTGCAGGGCATGCTGGGACTTGTAGTTTCACAACAGCAAGAAAGCCACAGGTTGGCCAGGCCTGCTCTAGTGCCGAACCCTGGCCCCTAACCCTTCCCCTAACCCAGGGATGGGGAACCTCCTGCCCGGGGGCCGTATAAGGCCCTTGGAAACATTTGGTTTGGTCCTCTGAGCTTTTTTCTGCTAGCCTCATGTGGCTAGTAGGGTGTCTAGAATGGCACCCTGCAGCCAGAATCTATGCAGCAATGCCACCTGGAGTGTCCTTAGGATGCTTCAGATGGTCACACCACTGCCCTCACAGCTCCCCGGAGCATCCTCAGGGTTCTCCGGGCATTGCTGTAATCACCGGTGATTGTGGCGCTGCCCCTGTGTGACGTCACCAGGCCGGCAAATAATGTTATATATATCAAAATGGCCCTCGGCAGAAAAAAGGTTCCCCACCCCTGGCCTAACCCCACTACTTACTGTCGGTATGCCAGCGTCGACCTTCTGACTGGTGTCGGGATTCCGGCGCCGGCATTCTGAGTGCCGTTCTGCCGCATGCCAGTATTTCTACTGCATCCCTAACATCCAAGTAAACAGTGAGATACAAATAACTAGCAGATATAAACTCAGATTTTTTTTCTGGAATTGTTTGCAGGGATTTGTTCATGTGTCAATTTGGGCTAGAAAAGCTGGATAATCAATGTTTTATACCTTGTACACACAGATTACTTAAACAGACAAGAGCTTAGGTATTGTAAATTCATTTGTCTGGGAGATAACAAAAAAAAAAAACAACTTGAGAAATTGAAGCAAGAAATATGTCAGGAATATTTCTAATCAATGATAGAATGGCTGATATTTTACAATGTAGGTGTTCTGTTGCTAACAAAATTTACGGTTTTGAGGAGCTGTGGTTGGGGATGTGTGGCTGTGTGTACCTATGGCAAGCTGCGATAACAGATTTTGCAGCTTGTTATTGGATCTTCAAGTTCACCTTCTCCTCTACAGCATTTTCAAAGTGTTTAAAAGTAACTATTTGCTTATCTTATCATTTTCAAAACAGTGGAGCCCAGGATACGACATGCAGTTATCAGGAGTACCTTTAAACTGGGTACACAATTTATGATGGTGCGATCCAGCGATGCAGCGAGCGATGTACTGATACAGCAGATGGGATGATGCGATGAACGATGCCCAGGAACAACTGATCGGGCGTACACACTATATGATGTGCAAGATATATCGTTTCGATCCGCATCAGGACAATATATGGTACAATACATCATTTAGGTGCCTATGTACTAAGCCTTGGAGGCAGATTAAGTGGATGGAGATAAATTACCAACCAATCAGCTCCTAACTGTCTCGTTACAGGTTGTGTTTGAAAAAGGACAGGAGCTGATTGGTTGGTACTTTATCTCCATCCAGTTTATCTCTCTCCAAGGCTTAGTACATAGACACCATAGTGTGTACCCCGCTTTAGAGGAACAAACGATCGATCCTGGTCAATGCCAGAGACCTGAGATTGATGCTTTAATGTCTGCATTAAAAGTATGAAATAGTCAGTCTATCAACTAAAAATATTTGAAAAAAATATTGTTTCCATACAGTATTGCCTGATTAAACATTATATTAGTTTTCCACAACTGAGGGGTTTAAACAGTTCTCCTTTCCTCCAGACAAACACACCAATGGAGCGTCATTCCGTGAGAATATTGGAAAACCAATAAGTAGAGATTTGTGAAAGAAGTCTGGAAGGCAAGAATATGCATTATGTAAATTTCAGTTTTTGATAGCGCATTGGAGGAGATAATAGAGAGAAGAAAGAATACCTAGGCCAGTCCAGCATTATTGAGAGCAATATTACAACCAGAACCTGAATTGCGTATTGATGGGAACTGGGTTCCAATACTTATAGTTCGTTGATGGAGCATTGATTTAGAGATGCTAACTAGTTTTCTTAGGGCTAGTGGATAGTGCAAATATTGATTGTTAGGGGTTGTGGGAACAGAATTGATTTGTAGCGTACGGCGGTGACAACAGAACACAATTTCCTTCATTACTAGTCAGTAGTATAGGCACACTTTTGAATGCACAGTAACATATTGGTGTGCCAGGATTATAGTTCACATTGACTGGAATGGCAGGCAGCAGAACGGGCTACTTAGTCAAGAGCAGTTGTGACTATTCAGTTGTCATACAGTATGATGATGCCACACTAGGGCAAAACAAAGAGATACTTGGGGCACATAAGTGTCAAAGAATAATTATATGTCAATGGAACAAGTGGAATATAAAGGCTAAAAGATAAGCAGTGATTTGATTGGTAGAAACAGTGAGATTATCAACGGAACAGTTAAATAACATGGTTTTTACGTTAACCTTAATAAGCAGCATAATTCTTCCACTGAACAAGGCTGGTGGCAAAGGTCAATTTGTGATATTTAGAAGCTGTGAAGCATAGTGTTGGAGCTCCGCAAAGGGCTGATGTAGAGATAAGTGCCAGGAGGATAATTGTTGGTTAGGACAATGGTTACAACACAAGAGAACAAACAGAAGTACCTGTAGAAGATGAGAAAGTAAGAGAATTGGATGTATTTTCTTTAAAAAAAAAAGTACCATGAGTGGACAGAGGAGCCGGCAGTGTAGATCACTGACTGAAGGTATAGAAAGAGCGCTACCTGTAGTGTATATGCAGAAAATATCAGCGGCAGGGAGATCCATGTATGTACCCTGCTCTGGCAGCTGAATTCACCGGAAAAAAGAGAAGACGATCTCCGCACAGAAATTCAATATTCTCATATATTTCGTTTACCAATATTATCACAGATAATGTCCAAAAAAGTATTTTGTATTTTTGGATTTCTACATTCTGAGATTTATGGTTATGGTAATGAACGTGGTAGGTGCGATTACTGGTGTGAATATCTATACACCATATATGAATAGCATTATTAGCTCCTAAATATCTAAGTATGTCCATGTATGATTTCTGATATAGGAACAACCATACACATGTGATACACTCTATAGCTGCACTGTGTTACATGGAATATTGCAATCATTTACCCAATACACCCAATATAGGGTTTGATATATGAGCATTATCATTATTTTCAACAATATTTTCGCCCTTTCTCCATAGTGTGGTATTCACACAGCTATATGGCATTAAATTATATTGAGTGATGTGATTGAAAATTCAGGGTTTTGAAAAGCAGAAAATCCCTGGTAAATATATCCTGTCTCTATACCATTGAAATAATTTAAAATCTTGATTGAATCATTTGGAATGATAGCCATCTTATCAAGGTTTCTTGGTTGGATATATGTTGTTTGTTATTTACGTATACTTTGGGATTATTTTAAATACTATAAATAAAAGTTATATATTATATATGTATAACATAAGAGTGCCCCACTAAGAGAGCCTACTTTCTCTTCTTTTTCCTGGATATAGCTGAATTCACCGGCAAGGGTCCTCAAGGTGTGCTGGTAACACCTGGGTATGAATCGGTGGCTGTGTTCAGGGCTGTCATCAGAACTTGTGGGGCAGATAGCTGTGTGTGTTAGAGAAGAGGATGTGACTGAAGGTGTTTGGGGGAGTGGCCAGATGTAGGGGGAGTCAGTCGGGGGGTAGATAGGGGCGGCCAGGAGATGCCGCGTATAAAAGAAGAGGGAGCTACAAGTGAGAATGATTATACACAAAACATTGACAGACCCAAACAGCGCCACCTGCCCTGTGGTGCCGTGGCACCACCCTAGTTATGGCCCTGGGATAGACTACTGTACAGTATGGATAGTCCACCCTCACTGTCTATACCGAAGCCTTGAAGTTTGTATAGGCTGAAGAAATGGCTCCGATTCATAGAGGGAACTATATAATAATTGACGGTGGTCGGTCCTGTCTGCGTTATGCACAGCGGCAGCCGGGGCGCCTGCGGCATACGCCCTCTCTAGCTGCTCCCACTGCAGCGACTGGACAGACCACCAGGAGAGAAGAACCACTACACCTACAACAAGAGCTAAGTACAGAGGGAGTGGGCTGAGATGAACCTGCATACCCCGGATTAATTTACTAGTATGAATGAATGGAGCCTTATCAGGTGTGGTGCAGGAAACTTAAATAATATGAATTAAAAGAAAAATGAAAACCGCAGCAAATATGATAATGATAGAGAATGGAATAGTGTAGACATAAGAGAGAAAGCACTGTCAGTGGTGGGAAGGGCAGTGTTCTATAAGTAAGGTAAGAAAACACAGCAGAGATAATGTATGGAACTACAGTGTTAATAATGCTACTTGGTGGTGATCATTAAGTGTTGTGGATTGTGTTCCGCTTCTCTGTAGTATCACTGGAAATGGGAAAGCTATGCCTGGATACACACAGGTGGTTGTGTAATGAGGCAGTCTGAATGGTTATGTCAAGCAGCAGGATCTGGTGCAGTAACTTGTAGTAACTCAAGTTGAAATGTTGACAATTTCATGCTTTACCTTCAGAATTAGACATGATGATAAATCTGACACTCCATGCAGTGATAGTATTTGGGTTGACGCCAGTGGCATAAATTCATCCCAGATGCCCAGAGGCAAGTTTATAATTTGGTGCCCCTCGTCACAGCCGCTGACACTATAATGTAGCATTTCGCATGCAGTTACACCCGCAGTTGCACACAGAAAATAGGCATGCCACAGATCATTTTAATCAGCAGAAGCTGCTTGTGCATCCTATTCGCATCACTGTGCGAATGAGACACATTTAAAGGGAAAAATTCACATGAAAAGAAGCTCGGTGCTACCGAGTCACCCTGCACGCACGCATTTATATATGTGGACACATCTGTATGCATTAGTTACAAACAGGGACAGACTGGGGCTGTATAGGCTGTATATCAGCCCTGGCAGTCCGCCCTGCACTCACTTGTGAAGGAGGCGTGGTTAATTCAAGGGGGCGTGCCATGAGTCACAGGGGCTGGTGTTGCGGCACGCCCAGTCTCTTCCCGGCCCATCACAGCCGCAGCCAGCCCATACACGCCTCCACCCCTTCGTCTCCGTGAGATCATAATGATTCCGGAGCCGTGGGGTGGAGTGCGGGGGACTCTTCCTTCCCCCCGCCTCAAGCTGGTCCTAAGGCCATCGGCCCTTCTGGCATATGCCAGAAGTGCCCAATGGCCAGTCTGGCCCTGGTCACAAATTAGATAGTGACCTGTATGGTGCAATGAGGCTCAGAGTCCTCCTGATGGAGACGAAAGCCACCTGATGTGGGGTGGGAAGCCCTCCTGATACCCCTATTGGAGGGGAAAACCACCTGATGTGGTGGCTTTGAGGACTGAGTTTAAATCAAGATACTGTAAGGCTACCACTGTGGTGGGACTACAAAACACAAAATGCCCAGTCTACTGCCAACTGCATCACATTCCAGGAAGTTGTTCCACCCAAGATCTGCCCACCAGACTCAGTCGCTGGTGCCCCAGCCCTTAGCCTCCCATACCCTCTTACCCACAGCTCCGTTCGATGTATCCTTGTTGACATCCAGCTTCTTGAAGATCTGCAGCCGCGCTTATCCTCGTGCCAGCCACTCAGGACTAGAGCTGCCGCCAGGGAGGAGTGGTAGTGGAGAGTTGTGGGTGTGGGGGGGCGCCTGGACTGCTGCCCTGGTCCAAGTAGCTAGAGCTGCCACCAGGAAGGAGTAAGACAGAGCGTTGTGGGTGAGGGGGACGACGGACTTGTGACACTGACATAAGCTGCTGAGGAGCAGTGACACCAATGAGTAGGCACAGGGCTAAAGATAGACATAGGCGGCAGCTGATGGTCTGACACGGAGTGCTCTACTAGTGTATGGTGGCTTCTCAGGTGCCGGGAAGAGGCGTCATGTATTGGGCAGCTGTGACGGTACACTCCCAAGTACATAGTTATAGCCCTAAGTGCGGTGAATATATTGTGAGCAATGGAGGAGGTGCCCCTTCAGAGCTGGAGCCCAGCGGCCGGCGCCTCCATTGTCTCCCATAGTTCTGCCCCTGGTTGATGCAAAGTTGAACATACGCATGTAAAGTCACATTAAGCATGCTGGGAAAATTAGCGCACGCAAATTCAAGAATGCAAAGTCAAACTGATTCTGATCGCATCTACACTCATTACCATAGGTGCAGAACGATGGTGTAAATGGGCGTTCACATATACGAAAACTTCAGTAATGGTGTATTCAAGTGAATGTGTCCCATGCAGAACCCCTTACTAGGCCTGTTAGGAGGCGTATCTTTTACACCTAGGACATGGAAGTTGTACACATAAGGAAAACTAAAAGTAAATTAGGCACATATGCTGCCGATACAGATGCGCACACATCTCAAGATGCGTACCACTCAGTATATGTGCGACATACTGTACGCTATTTTACTTTAAGTAATGTACCTACATTTTCCTTTCAAATCTGAATTGGCGCCATTAGCTCTAACAGCATATAACACTATAAAGTAGATGTGTTATTCATTTTATTTGTTACCGTAGGTAGATCAGTGGTGAAATCCACTACAGTATTTTCAGGAGTTCATGGCCAACAGAATATGCGGAGACTGAAGCCAATTCTCAGAACATACGTGACAAAGCCTTTTCACTTTATTTTCTACTCTATACAAAATACAGACAGCATTGAGTTCATGCAAAGTATTTTGGTCTACAAACAGTGCTTTATGGTCTACCATCATATCTAAGTGATAATGAGCCAAATCTTTCTTCTGCTTTGGGGGGTTGCTTAATCCCCAAAATATAGACCATTAAACCTCACATCTGCTCATTCTGAACATTGGAGAGCACCATTCACCTGTTGGAATTTATTTTGGGGCTAAATATTTCTTTAACTGAAAAATTAAAGTTCTCTAGGAACGTACACCAAAACATGAAGACATTGACTATTAACAATGTAGACACTTAAGGGTGTATGTAGACAGTGAGGGTTTATAGAAGTGAATTTGTTGCCCATAGCAACCAATCAGATTTTGGAAGGTGCAATATACTGTAAATGATAAGTAGAATTTGATTGGTTGCTATGGCCAACACCTCCACTTCTAAAAACTTGCACTTTTAAATACTGTATACCCCTTAAGCTTTGTGGAAAATGTGCTCAAATGCCAACAATATGGTGATGTCTAATTACCAACTCCAATTAATTGTAATAATTTGACATTGTTTGACCTTTAAACATTTTTACAAGATGCATTAGTATACAGTACCCATGCACGGTAATTGTTAAATGTGGCCATCCCGTTCCTTTTTAGATTATGATTTATTGGAATTTTTTATTTTAAAATATACTCCTAAGACTTGAAAAGTATTACAACCCCCTCCCCTAACCTAAAATAGTTAATGGCTATGCCTTCTACTTAATCATAAGAGTTGTAAAATGTTTCATGCATTACTGCTTTCTCCCAATGAGGTTTATGCCTCTCTATACAGCAGTTAACAGGAGTATAATTTATCATTGTAAAGAACCAATGCACGGTGTAGAAAACCAATGGACATTGAAGAAATCAAGATAAATTTAGGGAACGGTTGACTTGGCAAATGGGAGTCCTGTGCTTGGAGGTTTAAATGTCCATTCTCTATCGCAAGACATGTTTTATCAGAGAGCTACAGTATCAGGAACCTTTGTACATGCACATTTTTTGTATAATGATCCTCTTTTGTTGCTTTGCTTTGCTATCACTTACAGATGTTCATAATGTAATGTATTTTAAAAAATTAAGTCCGTTATGGGTGGGGCCTGTTAAAAACAAAATTTGGGAGTAGCGAGGAAGGCGATGTAGGTACATCTCAGAGGACCCACTACGCCGAGATGGTGGGGTACTACTAATTACCCGGGCTTGTTGGACGGGCCTGGCGGGGGCCTGGGTTTGACGCCAATCCCCCTACTCCCTCTTATCTGTCAGCAGCCCAGCACATGCTAATGTGTGCTGGACTTTAGTGGGAGACTGTTGCTGCCGCTGAACAGCAGCAGTCTCCTCTGCCTGTAGGGGGGAAGGGGAGAGCACACTGATCATGCCCCCCCCCTGAAATTGCGCAGGGCTGAGGGGCTCACAGCACTCTGCAAATGGGATTTTTTAAAAAAAAATTAATTTAAGTGGGAGTGGACACGACTACCGGTATTAGGCCATGCCCCCTCGTCAGTAATGGGGTCCGGGACCGCTCTTAACGGCCTTTGCCATTTTGACCATGTGCCGGGTACACTCTCTTCCTCCTTTCTAAGCATGCACTGGGTCCGGGGCATATGCAATAAAAACCCGTTTTGCTGGCATCGGCTCTTAAAGAGCAGATCAGAAGCAAATGGGCAAACACTACAGGGACCTTTCACGTGCAGGACTCAAGTACCATCTGTTTAGCACATGAGCTCTGTAAGTGCTACTAGTCTATGAAAAATACATGTAAGGGTCCCTTCCTTTCTAGGTGACGCTAATAATAATCATCTACTGTTATGCTCCGACTACCTTTCTGAATTAACTTCTGTTCATTAAACAGTAGTTAGTTCATTTTTAAATGACCAGAACTGCCCGGTGTAAGTCCTGGAGTGTTATCCTTCTCACCTTGTATCATTTGCATGAAGCATGTCAATACAATAGTTGCTGCCTTGTCATATTTTGCATAGACTGTTGAAGGCTAGCAATGATCTATACTACAAGGAAAAGATAATGTGCATGTCTCCTGCAAGGTGTTTTGAGATTACAGTGTTGTGGTGTCTTGGTTGCCCTATATGGTGGTCAAAAAGGATTATATAAAGTGTAATGTAAGAAGATAAGGTTCCTCACTCTTATATTTCAAGCTGTATGTCCCCAAGAACATGTGAGTTATACAATCTGTCATCTCATCACTGTAGACTATACATTATGAAATATCTAGCTGGTAAACATTCACTCTCTGTAGGTTTGTGCTCCTCAGCCCACATGCAGACACAGCAGCATCTTAGCTGGTGATCTAGACAGGGTTCAGCAGATGAAACTAACAGGCTCCAGTGGATGGTCCGTACTATATCGACCTAGCAACACACAGGAATGGAGGCATCACATTCAACTCCAAGGGTGTCAAACACAAAAAATAATAATGCACTTAATATAAATTATGTTTAAATGACTAATTTAAAATTATATACAGTGTTAAGGTTTCCACACTTTGTATATTTAAATATAGCCTATATGTCTTTTGGGCTCTAGCTATTAAAGAGAGAAAATCCCTATCGTCTGTGAAAATGGGTTCTACCTACAGTATCTGTCAAGGAGTTAACGTTGGTGATAGCATTACTATAACCAGAGGTAACCCCCTCCAGCGATAACATTCAGCGTCTTTCTTCAGCCATAGCAATACGTTGGGAAGCTTATTTAACAAGGGTTGTGGCAGGACGCTTACCATTGCAATCCTTCTGTCATCACCATATCTGGATGACAACAGCATGAGTGAATGAGTGAGCAGGCTTTCTGAGTAATGCATGCACTTATCCATCTGACCCCCCCCCCCCCCCCCTTCAATGTGGTAAGTCTACTCTCACCACTTATGGCCAGTGCCATTCAGTTGACATGGTAATGTATTGTTTGTAAATTATGACAATAGAAGGATTTCCATTGCTGTGAGAAGCAAATACAGAAATCCATCCTTATCACCATAATATAAATTATATAGAGATTTAAATAAATAGCCCAGTTTTTTATGTAATACTAATCTTTTTTTTTTTAACACAATATGACATTACGATTATGTTCAGACTGTAATAAGCTTTTCTATACTTATATGTATCTTTTATAGTAAACATCATTGTAAGTAGCCTGTTTTTCAGCAAATTTGGGGATTTTTGCTCCAAAGATGATATTTAGCAAGCCAGATAAGGAGCTCGGTTCATTTTAACACATTGTTGCTGTTATTACCATTGAATAAACTAATTTAAAGCTATACCTACAGTAGCTTTGTGTGATACATTGAGTTTGCTGATTATAAATAAAGGGGTTGGGTATGAAATACCGGCAGTCAGGATGCCAGCTGTCAAATACAGACAGTGGCATCCCGATGCTCTGTATCCCAACGGGGTTAATAACCTCTCCCTTTAACCCTAGCCCTTCTTTTCTGCACCCTATCCCTCCCTACCTCGCACCCTAATTCACCCTGTTAGTGCCTGAACCTAACCCTCCCCCCATAGTGCCTGAACCTAACCCTCCCCCCATAGTGCCTGAACCTAACCCTCCCCCCATAGTGCCTGAACATAACCCTCCCCCATGGTGCCTGAACTTAACCCTCCCCCCTTGGTGCCTGAACCTAACCCTCCCCCCATAGTGCCTGAACCTAACCCTCCCCCCATAGTGCCTGAACCTAACCCTCCCCCCATAGTGCCTGAACATAACCCTCCCCCATGGTGCCTGAACATAACCCTCCCCCCTTGGTGCCTGAACCTAATTCCCCACCCCTTCCCAGTGGTGTCTAACCTCCCGTCCGTAGCCTAACCCTAACCACCTACCCTAGCCTAACCCCCTACCGTGGCACCTAAACCCCCCCCCGCGGCTAACACCTAACCTGCCCCGCTATACTTACGATCGGGATGCCGGTTGTTGGGATTTCGGCGCCAGTCTTCTGGCCAGAAGTGGGGGTTCCGGCGTCGGGATTTTGAGAGCCAGCATCCTGGCTGTAGTTATCCCACCTACATCCCAAGTAAACTACACTGCAAATAATTATTTTAATTTGGGGTGACTTTTTCTGGAAGTCTATATAATTGTAACATGAGTGTTATCATTTTTGTTTTGCACAAAAATATTTTTTTTAACAATATTGTTTATTCGGTACAGTAGATGCAATGTACAGTATGTGTCCCACCAGTGTGGGATCCCTGTACAATGCACTTCTATTTCCTCTTCATTATTTGTATGATGTCTGTAGTGTCCCTATCCCTTGTATACTCCTTATTATTACATTTATTTCTTGGTAACCCACTTGGATCTTTGTCTTTTTGCCTCCTTCCTCCGTCCTGACCTCCTTTTCCTTCGTTCTCCACCCTAACCCTTCTCCATGTGGACTGCTACTTCCCTCGTCCCTCTATTAATATATTAAAATGGATAAATAACTCCCTTGGTGACTTAGTTCCCTCCAGACCCAGATTTGCTATTTGTCACCAAACTGTTTTTCACCTGTTCAAGTCTGACAATGTTCATATTTTTACAGTTGTTCCTAACTATGTATATACTAGATCTGTTTAATAAGAATAAAAAAAATGCACAGAAATAAATAAACATGCATTGGCAGGCAACTGAAAACACATAAAAACGAGATTCCTGTCCCAAGGAGCTTACAGTCTAATTAGGTTAATTATATAATGAAATTTAATTAACTCTCCTGAGAAGTGAGGCTGCTCCTGTAAATGTTAATAAATGCAATTATGCAAAGAAGTGAAGTCTATGTAAGTCTTATTCAGAATGATATATAAGATTCACTGAGCATTTACAGAAAGCCTGCCTTTATAAATAAGACCTATTTTCTCTCTAAACGTATGTAAGCAAAAAGTGACGAGAGCCCCTTTCCTGTCACATACTGTGTGCAGGGCAGGAGATGATTGTAGATGGTGGGAGAATGCAGAGGACAGCCAGGTGATGGTAACACATAGACAAACGGGAGAGCAGAATGATTAATGAATGGGAAAAGGGTTAACCGAAAAAGAGAAGCACAGAAGTAGAGGGGTTAACTCAGGGGTGAAGAGAACAGCAGGCTGAAGAGTGAACTCATTTATCACACTGGGTAAGGAGAGCAGAAAACAGAATGTAAGACTGGGAAGAGGAAAATGGGCAGGGGAGCAGAAGGGGGGGTCAGGGGAACAGAGAGCAGAGATAATAGTTGAACAAATTATCATAGGGGGATAGGAGAGTTGAAGCAGAAGGTATAGTATGATGAGGAAGAGGAGAGTAGACGTGACAACAGCTGAGGAGATCATCAACCTAAAGAGAAATGTTGACCGTCTCCATCACCTTCATCAGACTCCACCATCCTGCTTCTCTCCAGATGCTGTGGGACTACAATTTCCAGCATGCATTGTAGTTCCACAACAGGTAAAGAGCAACAGATAATGTACCTTTGTCCCTGCCTGAGAAATGAAAGGTGGCTGGTCTGTGGCTTCTGGTATTCTGGTTAAATTATGCAAAAGTGCATTGTAGACTAATTGTACCCTCAAAATCAGGGGTGGGGAACTTTCTTTGGTGGGGGCCATTTTGCTATATATAACATTAATCGCCGGCCTGGTGCAGGCCACACCCTCTCTGTGGGATATCACACAGGGGTGGGGCCACAATCGCCGTTGATTACAGCAATGCCCGGTGCATCCTGAGGATGCTCCGGGGAGGTGTAAGGGCAGCGGTGTGACTGTCTGAAGCATCCTAAGGACGCTCCAGGCGGCACTGCTGCATAGATTCTAGCTGCAGGGTATCATTCTAGGAACTCTGCTAACCAGATGAGGCTAGCAGAAAAAAAGCACTGAGGGCCAGACCAAATGATTCCGGGGGCCTTAAACGGCCCCGGGCCTGAGGTTTCCCATCCCTGCTCTAAATAATCACTTGTTGAATGACCTGAGCCTGGTGGTTAAGCATAGGGAGGAGATATGGATAAAGATGGATTGAGTTATGACTGTGTGTGGTGTAGCTATGGGGAGATTGGGGTCAACAGCCAGTTTCTGCCACAACAAGAGAACCTCTCTCCCTGTCCTTCACAATTCAATTCTTACTACAACTTCACCCCTTCATACATATCACATCTTATTTAAAGATCCTCTTGGATCCACCTCTGTCTTGCACCTCTCCTCATCTCTGGTAACCACCTCTCACTCACTAATACAACATTTCTCCTGTGCCGCTAGCCGGTCTTAACAGGCTCTCACTCATCCTTCACATCTTTAAACACTCTCTGAAAACCCACCTCTTTATTAGAGCTTACCCTACTCTACACTTGTCTCAGCTTCACCCTCTTCCAACTAGAATGTCAGCTCTCTCTTGAGCAGGGCCCTTCCTCCCTTCTTGTCTGACGTGGTGGGCGTGCCCATGTCAGGGACTGTATCAGTAGATGCAGTTCCACTGGCACCGGCGGCCATCTACCAACAGAGAGTCTGAGCAACCATAGGGTTGTTGGAATGTCCGATTGGGTGCCTGCTGTCCGATCGATGATGTGCCTTTGTGCGCACACCGTTGAAATCTCCATGTGGCCTATGGGCGTCACAGTAGGACGCCCATTGGCCGAAGCATTACCATACAGACTCAGTAGCAGCTGCGACAAAAGTCACATCTGCTGCTGCTGCATCTTCTTCTGAATCAGGCCCTCTGCTACTTTGCATTAGTATTAAAATAGTTCTCTTGTTGCAGGAGCAGAGGTGGCACTCCCCTTATATAGTGCTACATTGTTTAAAGATCCACTGTATTGAATAAGTTCAAGGCAATTCCTATTTCTGCAGTGTGCATTTCAAATGAATAAGACAGTAGCAGTGTACACAAGCCCCGCGTAACATTGTTTTGTATTATATTCATTTTCACCGAAGTCGAAACAGACAGATCATGAACTGCAATGCTTTATGTACTTTTATATCACGTATGAATGCACCAGAACAGACATGTAGAGTTCTGCTCCATCAGAATTGATATTCAAACAAAGATTTTGCTTTTAAATGAGTGAGCTAATGGATTTTGAACAGAAGGAGAAGTGCAGAGCACATTATAATTACAAGAATGTGTCATAGATTGATCATTCAAGCTAATTGTGGATAGTCGGGCAGAACGAAGTATTTATTGTCCCTGCTTGGTCAATTCCTTGTGAAACTTTTTATTTTTTTCTCCAGCCCAATAATGGATTTTGTATATAATGTATCTGCATTTTGAATGTTAACTTAGAACCGTGGATGTTGAGGTAACACAAATAGCATTGTGGCTGTCTCAGCTGATATCCTTTACAATCAGCTATCGGGTTTTGTTCCCTGACTCTGTCAGATTTAGCTGCAGTTGGCCCTCTCTAAAGCAGGAAAAAAAACACTACAAACCCACAAGATGAAAATCAAACAAGACAACGGTTCTTTTTTTTAGTTAAGTTTGCTCCGTCTCTGTTTTTTTGTTTTCCTGTCTCCACTTGGTGGCTAAATGTCAAAGTCATTTCCAAAAGCTAGCCACAGCGCTTTGTATTGACAAAAAAAAGTGCAGCGTTTGCAAGATGTGCCTAAAAAGAAAGTAAACTAATGAAGGCAATTAAGATAACTTGCGAGATAGAGATGTACATTTTTAGTTGACTGGAATGCAAAGTTTACGGAATGCTCACTGGTGAATAATCTGAGCAAGGTGGCGACTTATTGCAGCTGGAATTTAGTAGCAATTTCATGGGCAAAATTAGATAGTGGCTGAAGCTTTGTCCTGCTGATGTATTACGTTTATACTATCCATTTATTCTGCTCTTGTCTGTAGAGCTACTGCATTATGTGGTATGGTCATGCACTCACTAAGGTGCCAGCCAATCAGCTCGCTACTGTCATCTCACAGGCTGTGTTTGAAAAATGACAGTTGGGAGCTGATTGGCTGGCACCTTATCACTTTTCCCTCTGTCTCTTAACACTGCTTAGTAAATAGACCCCTGAATAAATTCTGCGGTGCAATAAAAATGCAGTTTCAGCATGTAAACAATACAAATTAGTGTAAAACTATAACTATCTCTATTCTGTCTGTACACCGGCAAATTTTGTCGACTTGAAGTGATATTGTGTGACCTAGTTTTGGCCAGCTATACACTTCACTGTAATTTAGGAGGCTTAAAAAACTTGAAATGATGATCAGATGTCTCATTTCAGACCTGTAAAGTCGTTTCTACATGATTTTCTTAATCTAGATTAGTACTTCTTTGTGGTTCTTCACTACCCATCACTCAAAGCCTCTAAATAAATCTGAATTCCATGATTCCTGTGTGGCTGGATCATGCAGCCCACCAAGAAACTCTGCATTCTGGCTGTACGAAAATGCAATATATAGCACCTATCCTTGTGTATCAATGTCTATTTCCCTATAGATTGTAAGCTTGCGAGCAGGGCCTTCCTACCTATATATCTGTCTGTTATTACCCAGTTTTGTTCTATTTATGTTTCCAATTGTAAAGCGCAACTGAATATGCTGCGCTATATAAGAAACTGTTAATAAATAAATAATTTATATTACTAGAGGTATAACTAATGGCTTGAGTACGGAATGCTGGCATCCGGGATCTCGGCGGTCAGAATCCCAACGCCGGCATCTCGACAGGCTTAGGATACCAATACTTGTCAGTCAGTATCCTAACCCTCCCCTTCTCCCTAACCCTCCCTCCCCGGTGCCTAAACCTAACCTCCCCCCTAGTGCCTAAACCTAACCTCCCCCTCTCCGCACCCTTAGTGCCTAACCCTTCCCCAGTGCCTAACCCTCCCCCTAACCCAAGTACTTACCGTCGGGATGCCAGCACTAGGATTCTGACAGGTGTCGGGATTGCGCCACCAGCCTTCTAAGCACCGGCATCCCGCCTGTCGGTATATTGACCGGATCCTATAAGTAATATGCTTAGTAAATATAAAGCAGGGACGTTACACATGTATACAGGATGGGTGGGTGTGGCAGGTGCAAAGTACCCATGTTGGAATTCTCTAGGACCCAGGATTGCAGTACAGGTGTAACCACGCCCCCCACAATGCCATGACCACGCTCCTCTGTGTGCTCCATTTCTCTGCGGTGGCATGAACCATAAACAATTACTCCGTGACTTGGTTTAGCCACGGAATACCCTCTGCCCCATACCCTCCAGTACCCGGACCCAACCAATGTCTTGCTGCATATATACTGTACAGTATCTACACTTGACGGAATTTATAATTTCCTCTCCGGTAGATCCAAGAGGGATTATCCAAGTGGCAATTTGGGGGGTGTTACGACATGATTGATTCATGTCACCATGCACAATGCCACTGATGGAGACACGACCATGATGATGTGATTCACTGCTAATCGTGTATTCAAGTATCTCCTGTCCTATCCATTTCACTAGATAAGTGGGTCTAATGTCAGGAGTCTACAAGACATTCCCGGGCAGCTCTATTATACATATTTCCAATCTCCAAAATGAGAATTTATTTATGTTGAACAGTTATTCTTGCACATATGTACATTAGTAAATGCAGCCATCGTATCCTCTCATTTTCATATTTACTTCAGGCCTTGACGTAGCGGGGACCGGTAGTCCCCCAAAGTAGTTGCTGAGTGATTTTACAATGCCAGTTCCTACATAGAGTATACAAACACAACTCTGCTGTGCAATAAAAAGTTTGTTGTAGCTTTTTTCACTGTACAACTCTGAGACAGACATCTGTAGCTATTTGTATGCTAAAGGTGCCCATATACGGTGCGATGCACAGTGTAGGGCGACTGCCGATCCGTTGGCAGACGGATCATGATTCCCCAGTGCGGTCCCCGCTGACCGCACGATATGCTGGCTCCCCCCTCCTCCATCTGAATGGGATCGTACATCGCATCCCAGATCTGATGAACCTGCGGGAAGATCTGGGGATGCGATGTACGATCCCGCGGGAGCGCGTAGCGCGATATCAGGTACGATATCGTGCCCATACACTGCACGATATAGCACCTATATCGCGCCGATCCGTCGGATCGGCACGTATAACATAGGCAAATGCAGTGGGGGTTTCCATCTGCCTGGAAGCCCCCCTCCCCAGCCCACACCATCACCACAATAGAAATAGTAATATAATAGAATTTTACTAGTGCAGTATCACAAATGAAATAATTACCACCACCTGTGGGTCTTTTAATACGTATCAACAAGTAATAACCTATGCACCAACTGCAAGTCACAGCATTGGGGTAATTTGTGGCTTTATGACATTACTGTTCATAATTCCGTATGAGTCGTCTTTGTCTGTTTGATGGTTTTTGTTTGCCAGGATGACATTCAGTGGCCATCAGTAGTGCTGCCTTCATAGATGGGATGACAAGCTATCATCATAAATAAGTGCCTCTGATTAAATCTGCAGTGCTTTAGATTAATGAATATGACATTTTTAAATGGATCAATGTATCAGTTTTATAAATGAATTTTGGAACACAAGGTTTCCAGTCTGAACAAGGCTCTTCATCCATCTGACCTGTCCAAGCATAGTTTCTCAGCTGATTTATTTGGAAAGTACACCATATTTAATAATCATTTCCATTTACTCTTGCATTGCATCTGATGGTTCCAGTTGATGATAAGGATATTAGTTAATCCCGTACAGCCAAAATGTCACCTTCGGCACAAATCATGATTGTGTCATCTACGCAATGCTGGGACAGTGGCCCTCTGGCACTGCGCCATTTTACATCAATTTTGAGCGAAAAAACGTTTTCGCTTGTTTTGGGCGAAAACTTTTCGCCGATGACATCATTTCGCCAGGCGGAAAAGTATCGCCGTGTTAAATTTTAAACACTTTCCCCTTAGGCGGAAAGATATTGCAATGTAATAGGCAAAAAAGATTCGCCTATGAATAGCAGGCGGAAACAAGTGCAGAATTGGGGTTTTGGGGTGCAACGTTGCGAGAACCCCTGTGCAGCCTTCAGACAGTCCCCCAAAGGTAAACTGTGTCAAAACAATTTTATAAGACACTTAAGGACACCCCAAAATGATCACTTTGAATTTGGGGGCGAAAAAAAAAAGTTGGGGGACAAAGTTAAAAGCTAGCGAACTTCACTCTATGGGGGGGTCCCCAAGTATGCCCCAGGTGTTTTTTTAATTGCAGGGGCTTGCGGCAGGTGGATTTTTCACAATTTTTTCAACTTCACTTTAGCAACTTTAAAATATGCTGACCCCCATTTTCAAATTACCCCAAATTTGCTGGGATAACTTATTTTGTGCAAAAAAACCTCCTGAATACTATTCTTCACCACTTATACAAAAACGCTATTTAGCAGCTATTGAGCCCCTTTAAAAATGCCAAATACCTTCAGCAAGCCAAATCAGGGGGTACCATAGGGAACCCCCATGTCAGAGCATCTTTTGAGGGGTGTCAGGCTGATTTCCACAAATCTGACATGACTTTCCGCTTGTTTAAGTTTCGCCAGGTCCCGTTTTCGCTTACTTTCAAATTGAATACGGCGATACGCGGGCACGCGCGCGATACTTTTCCGCCTGCAAAACACGCGATGTAGGCGAAAAGTCCGGGAGGCAAAAAAAATGTATCTTAGGTTAGTCTGGCGATTTGCCTGTAGAACTCTTTCATTGTTTTCATTAAGCATATTCTGTAGTGCTGTACAACTGGGATCAAATATAGTAATAAATTTAAGATCGGTATGAACTAACAGACAGATAAGAGGGCATGTTATCAATATGAAGTGAGGAATATACTTTGGATTCTTAGGACTATTTTACTTTGTTTGGCACCGGTAAGATATTTTTGTTTTTGTGCTGTTTCCCTTTTATCATTTGAGCATACTTTATTTCTTTTTGGTGTCTAGTATTTTTTGTTATTTTATCTACAGAGGATGATTAACAATTACCAACATCTTATTCATGTTGCTGGTTACAGTTGTTAACAAGTTTAATACAACGAGGCTTTAGGTTTCCCATGGGGCACAGGCATCTGTCCTTATCCCCCTCCACCACCACCAAAATGCAAGCTTGGCTCATACAGTATATTATATATTATAATATATATATTATATATATAATTCAATATACATTAACACTGAATTTAAATGAGACAATGAATGCAAAATATGTTAAAGTATTAAAGATAAGGTACGTTCCTGCTGGTCAATCCTGTTGTTTGAGACCAAATTGCCCACAAATCACACAGTATATTGGCCCACATGATCCGCAGATCACGACTAACATGATATCGATTTTTCAGGAGTTGATTGGGACTGTTTTAAAAATGGGGTCACACACTGATCCACTCTCCAACCTTGTGTGCCCCATAGTACCTGGCTGTTCAGCCTGATTGTCAATGGCTGTGTCTCTGCAAAGGGGCAACACACTTGTGCCGCTCAGGCCCGCCAAGAGCCGTGGCGGGCCTCGGTAATAGGGGGTGTGGCCTAGTAGCGGGAGGCGTGGCCACGCCCCCTTGCCGAGAAAAAAAAAAAAGATTTGCAGCGCTGCGCGCTGGGGAGGGGGGGCGCTCTGAGCCCCCTCAGCCCAACGCAAAGCCAGGGGGGGGCGCGATCAGTGTGATTGCTGCCCCGCACAGGCATATGAGACTGCTGTGGCTGCTGCTCAGCAGGCACAGCAGTCTCCAACTGCATCTCAGCACACGCTGTGTGCTGGGCTGCTGTGAGGGAGGGGGCGGCGCCGGGCCCCTCAGTAAGCCCGGGCCCGGGTAATCTGTACCCGCTCCCCCCCCTCTCGGCACCCCTGGTGCCGCTCAGTTGGTCGAGGGCCTGACTACTATTAATTTTCTGGCTGTTGTAATGACAGCATGGAATATTTTCTACTAGAGCTTAGCGATCAGTGTTTTTCGCTTGCTTAATCACAAGGACGCTTTGCTGCAGTGACGGGCAGCCTGATACACATTGTGTGCCACACTGGGCTGCCCTCTATCCTTCTAAAGAGACGCACATTACCCATAATCTTAGTTAAAAGTTAAAACAACACATTTGATCAAAGAAAGAGGCACCTGGCAGTAATAACACATCAGCAGGCATTTTAAATAGGGGGGACAATAAAGTAAGAATAAGCTGAGTGGGCAGGTGAATGCTCGGAGGGCTGCATGCGACCCTAAGGCCACCTTTGGCCATCACTGCATTAACGTCTTTATGTGAGAACTTGTAATTATTTATTGGCAGATTTCCAACTTCCTTACAGGACCAACTCCTCTGTTTTAAAGAGCCCACAAATGTTAAATACGGTTAGAATCCAAAAATACTTTGTTACTTGTACATTTTACACACTATTTAAGCTCCACTGCAATGACAGAACACAATGTCCTACAAATAATCTTATTAAGGCCGATACACGCTAGACGATGTCTAGTGTGTACCGACCTCGTAAGCGACGGCACCCGGCGGGGGTGCCGGCATCGGCAAGTGCATACACACTTGACGATGCCGGCAGCAACAGCGGGGTCCATGCTGCATTCTGCAACATGGCCCTAGATAACGATGTCGGACTTGCATGGGATCTCGCATTGTCGGTGTCATTGAGGGTACACACTAGACGATGTGCCCGATATGTCGTCCGATCCGGCCAGATCGGACGACATATCTTCTAGTGTGTACCTGACATTAGTCGGCTGAAATTGCACTATTGCCCCGTGCACAATTTGTTCTGTCAGGATCCGAATTATGACTATGAATTAGATTCAGTAACCCTAGGATTAGCCTTTAGTTAGTAGTTGACTTACGGATATATTTACTAAAGTGCGAGTTTATAGAAGTGAAGATGTTACTGTATGAGCCAAGAAACCAATCATATTCTACTTATCATTTATTTAACACCTTCTTGAAGATAATAGCTAGAATCTGGTTGCTATGGGCAAAAACTCCACTTCTATAAACCCACACTTTAGTAAATATACCCCTTAGTTTTAATTACACTAGTGTTTAGAAATTAAATATATTATTGCTAAATAGAATACAGACCAGAACACTTGTACAAAATAATACTCAAAATCAATTAAAATGTATAATTCGTGTGTAGTTTGAGAGTAACCTATAGAAGTAATGATAGGTGGTGGATACTAGGCCTCGGCCTACTTTATATACTTTCATTATGATTTGCTTTGCACCTTCCAGATGCATGTTCCAGTAAAGCACATTTCTCGGCACATTTTGATTAATAAAGCACAAACATTCAATCGTTCAAAATTGACACACTGTAAATCTTTCACCAAAGTCCCTTCACATGAATAATATAAAATACTAGTTTTTATCCCAGGTATTGCATGTGGGTTTTGTTTTTTTCTTTCTGTCTTTCCTAGTATCCCACACCCCTCCCCCTCTCTCCTGCCTGGAGTTTCTCATATTACGGAACCCTAAAGTGAGAGTTTTTAGTAGTGCAGATATTGCCCATAGCAACCAATCAGATACTACCAAGGGTGTATCTATAATGGGTGCAGGGTGTGCGGGGAACACGGGTCCAGGGGGGGCCCCGCACCGCACACCCTGCACCCATAATATTACTTACCTCTCCGGAGTCCCACGTCGGCGCGCGGCGGCCATTTTACCGTCGTTTGCGCATGCGCATTACAGGGAAAATGCACTATACACTCTAGGCACACTCTAGTGCCCAGAGTCTATAACTCCGGCGCTGGCCGCGCTCAGCGCAGTGCACTGCTGGCCGCTGGGGGCAGAGAGGAGGGGGCCTGTGTAGGAGACTGCACACGGGCCCCCTCCTCTCTAGAAACGCCCCTGGATACTACTTAACATTTAACTAACACCTTCTAGAAAATAATAGATAGAAACTGATTGGTTGCTATGGGCAACATCTCCACTTCTAAAAACTGTCACTTAAATTTACCCCTAAGGCCCGTATTCAATTTGAGGCGAAAAGCCGGAATCGGCGAAAAAGTTTCACCGATGACGTCATTTCGCCAGGCGGAAAAGTATCGCCGTATTCAATTTGAAAGACTTTCCGCCTAGGCGGAAAGTCAATGCAATGTAATGGGCGGAAGAGTTTCGCCTATGAATAGCAGGCAGAAAAAAGTGCAGAATTGGAGTTTTGGGGTGCAACGTTGCGGGAACCGACGGTGCAGCCTTCAGACAGTCCCCCAAAGGTAAACTGCGTCAAAAAATAAAAAACACTTAAGGACACCCCAAAAAAATCACTTTGAATTTGGGGGCAAAAAAAAAATGTTGGGGGACAAAGATAAAAACTAGTGAACTTGACTCTGGGGGGGTCCCCAAGTATGCCCCAAGTGTTTTTACATTGCAGGGGTTGCGGCAGGTGGATTTTTCACGATTTTTTCAACTTAACTTTAAAATATGCTGGCCCCCATTTTCAAGTACCCCAAATTTGCTGGGATAAGTTATTTTCTGCAAAAAATACTCCTGAATACTATTCTGCACCATTTATACAAAAATGCTATTTAGCAGCTGTTGAGCCCCTTTAAAAACACCAAATACCTTCAGCAAGCCAAATCAGGGGTTACTATAGCTAGCCCCCATGTCAGAGCATCTTTTGGGGGGTGTCAGGCTGATTTCCCCAAATCTGACAGTACTTTCCGCCTGTTCAAGTTTCGCCGGGTCCCGTTTTCGCCTACTTTCAAATTGAATACGGGGATACGCGGGCACGCGCGTGATACTTTTCCGCCTACAAAACACGCGATGTAGGCGAAAAGTCTGGGAGGTGGAAAAGTATTGCAGGTTTGCTCAAATTAGATACGGCTCTAAGTCTCTCCCGTCTCCCTTCTCCCTGGCTTTTCCTTATCTCTTATTCAACATCCTCTTTCCTGTGTACTGTGTCTGTCTAGCATCCGTCTAATCCAGTGGTTCTCAAACTCGGTCCTTAGGATCCCACACAGCTCACGTTTTCCAGGTCACCCAGCAGGTGCACATGTGTACTCATTACTCACTGACACATTTTAAAAGATCCACAGGTGGAGCTAATTATCTCACTTGTGATTCTGTGAGGAGTCCTGGAAAACATGCGCTGTTAGGGGTCCTGAGGACCGAGTTTGAGAACCTGTGCTTTAATCCAAGGGTCCCACGGAGGTATGTTCAACCGGAGCAGTATAAAAGAGAGGGCCACCATTTTGTATATATTTTTGTCTAGCCTGGAGTCTGGACAACAATATCTGCATTTATGCGTCGTATACGTTTGGTCTGAAGTGCGTGTGCCGACCTGCTTAAGTAATCTTTATCCGCACTTAGTTTTATTATATAGATAAATGAAGCCACACCATTCAGTATTTTCATTAAAAAAAACATAAAAGTTTAAATTAACGAAGTTCTTGAGTATCCTAAAATGATGGTAGGGTGGACTTGGCAGGTTTTATATCTAATACCCCTTTTACACCTAAATTCAGGGTCTGACCCGGAGTTGGAACAAAGTTCCTATCCGGATCAGACCCGGAATTTTGCCGGCGCTGACTCGGGATATTCCCGAGTCAGCGCCGCTCACATCGCAGTTGGGTCTGCATAGACCCGGCTTTTGCGGAGTGAAAGTGGACGCTTGGAGATGACGTCATCTCCAAGCACCACTGAAGCCGGGCCAATCGGCCGGCTAGCAGCGCACTCCAGGTCTTCGTGACCCGGAGTGCGCTGTTCCCATAGCAGGGTTTCACGGGCTACGCCCGTGTTAAACCCTGCTAGTTACCTGGGTTGGATTGCCGGGTCACTCGACCTGGCGATCCAACCCTCTCCCCTTTTACACCAGAGAGCTGCCCGGGTTAACCCTTCAAAAACCCGGGTTTTAGCTCCGGTGTAAAAGGGGTATAACAGTCTTACCCATAAACCCCTAAAACATTAATGCAGAGCGTTTTTAAGGAGCCGGTTCCAAAATCTGGAATCAAAGTGTGCTGCTGGCTTGCCTGCTGCTTGTTATGTGCATGCTGGACCATTAGGCACCTTCACAATAAAGTATTGCACCGTTGCATCTTTTGCAGTTTAGAAATGACCATTAGTACTCTGTCAACTTACTAAGCAGTTACTTCCTTTTGCTGTTATGAATGTATAAATTAATGTTGCCCGTTCCAGTTACCAGGCACTATAATCTCAAGAGCTTCCTCATTTTAGGTTGCACCATCTGTTACAAGTCCCGTGGAATAGTCGCTGAGTATGGAGTATATATATCCCTTTGGTCAGAGATGAACTGAAGTGAAGCATGTTTATATATAAAGTGTGGTGTGCAACTGGTGCGCGATAGGGACCCTTCATCAGTCGTACTGTTTACTGAATTTATTAAAATGGGTAAGCTCCACCTGTCAGTGCAGTCAGAATATCCTAAAACAGAAGCCTCCTGCTATGACCTAAAAACTGTTCTGATACAGACTCTGCTGTTTGAACTAAACTTTAACAAAGCGTTCATGCTACACACAATGGTAACTGGCGTGGAGCTAAGCTGTCACAAACTGTAGGAGAGAAAAGCAGAAACCTATTATCTAGAGAACAAAGACATGCAGTAGAGGAAAACTTATTTCCTGACATCAAATGGGTCACGGAACACTTTATATCTGGCTTTCTGGATTGAATATTTATGTTGGTGTTAAACCAGTTTCCATCCATAATGAATGTAGCCAGGAAGACTGTGGTGCTAGATAAACCTTATCGGGAAAAAGATCCTCTCTTGTGTGTGTTAGGAGATCCGAGGTGACCGGCGATCTGGACAGATAACTGGTCAGGGGTGAACTGGTTATGAATAAAATGAAATGGGAGAACAATCACTTTGTTTTAAATCATTGATCATTTTATGATGCCAAGCCAGTGGTTTAATATTGTTACTCTACCCTGAACTCTAAAGTGATTTGTGTTGATATAAAGTCATTTTCTGTTATATTGTTCTTTATATACTGTAAGTATTCAATTGTGATTGACTGCATTGCTTTGTAAATCTTTGTTTCCAGCCTTTATGTCACAGAGATGCACGCAAGTACGCTCTGCAGACAGATATCAATATTTGGGGCATGCTACGGAGCGGGCATATGCAAATTTGAGCAACTACGGGCGATTCAGTGTCCTGTGCATCTCAGCCACAACTCCACTTGCCGCCTAGTGGGTTTAAATGGACGGCAACGGGTTGCTCACATGCAAGCAAAGTGTTCTGAGGGTGTATCGTGGCGGCTATTGCAGGCTGTTCAGAGATCTGGCTGATGTCAGATGGATCTTCTGCCCTAAGGGTAGGACTGGTGCAATTGTGCAATGGTAGTGATGAAGGATACTTTCATGGATCTATGGGGGCAGTGTGGTCATCTCTAAATAACAGAGGAAATCCAATTTTTTCCCCAAGCACACATTGAGGCCGCTGCTGTATGCCCAACAGGTGCATCTATGCCTCCATCATGGTGGTGGTGTGACCATGCTGCCTTCGTACCAATGGCGGGCATTTCTCACATGTACCCTGTGACTAGATACTGTCAGGCCCGGATCTATGTTGTTTGCCCCTTATCTCCTCAGATCTCCATAGCCCTAACCAGCACAGTAATCTGTCAATATTTAAAAATTAATCAAATAGAATGGAAACCAATTGAAGCGCCCTGACCCAGCTTCAGATCAAACCACAAAAACAAAAATAAACAATATCGTAAGAAAAACAAATGGAAGGTGGAGAGACCTTTTAAGTGGATATTTATTCCTTGCAGACATGTGCCCCAATAACACCCATTCCCTTCAGATGACAATCTACCATCTTAATCTTTCAAACGTTTCTTGAATTCTGCCAAACTTTTACTTTCATTGTACCACAGTAATTCTGTCCGTTCTGTTTTGCCTCATCATAAAAACAATCTGTATCTGTGATAAGGTGGGCGGTTTATGTCCTCGACAGCAAGGTACAGCCATCCAATATTCTGCTATATTTGCTAAGCCATAAACATCTTCATAATCCTGTGAATCGAGGGTTTATGAAAGGGTGCGGGACCAAAATGTCATGATTCATGTCATATTGACCCCGCCCCCTCCCTACAGACCTGTGATTCCCAAAATTATTTTGCCATCTTACCCAATTCACTAGGAAGTGGGCAGGATGCGAGAGATACACCAACACTTCCGTGAGACTGGGGTACTACCCAAAAAAAATTGTGAGTTTCCCGAACCTTCCAGGAGAGTAGATTAGTATGAAATGTTACCTTCACTTTATGAGAAATCCAGTCCATATATGGATACTGGCAAAAATAAAAGAGGTATAACAAAATGAAAGAAAGGAAATTCTTTAATGATTATCTTACATTAAATTTCTCATTTCTTTCAAAACAAAGTACATTTCAATTTCGCTAGGTAAAACCATGCAGCTAAATCAACAGCACTTGCCAAAAAGTATATTCGAAGGGTGTGATATTTGCCAAAATCCTATTAATTATCACTTTGCAGAGCCTTTCACAGAGAATAGAGCCATCGTTGATACATTTGCTCAGTATTCAGACAGTACTGAAAAAAAATAAAATTGCCCAGATAATTGCTTTAGAAATAATTCATCTCACTGGTTAAAGATCCCAATTAAACAAGAGTGGTGCTGACCTCTCTTTCTTCACAAGAGTGTTTTGTTGTTTAAGCTACAAAACACATGGAATCTGGGCTGTGCTAATTTGCCTTCCACACTGCCTCCTTCCTGTGTATATTTTTACAGTTCAAATGCAAGTCATGTGTATTGGTTATTCTTAAATTGATGCCTAAATTGTCATTTGAAAGTAATTGATCGTTTATATTCGAGGCACTTGCCTCATACTAATGAAAATTAATTGGAAATGTTATTTTTGATTAATTAAGAAATGGAAAGGAGGAGACATGCTGAAACTCAATCAAAGTTCAGAGAAGACGCTATTTACCTGAATCGGTTACTTGGAGCTGCTAGTTTCATTTACTTTAAATTGAAATTTATTTATTTATGGAAAAAAAAAAAAATCTTTAAGTGTGCTTGTTTTTGTATCATATTGACTTCTGCATTGAATCATTGTACCTTAATTACAAAATAACTAACTGTTGTAAAAAAAAGTTTACTTTTAAATAAAAAAAAGTGTTCCACTGCCTTCTTAATTACTTCATATGTTAGAAATAAATTTACTAATTGCTTAACACAATTACTTTTATAATACAAACCTCTATAATTGCATTTATAGTAACAAATTAGAAACAGTTGCGTCGTATACCTATCGTAGAGAGTAATGTAGCTAAGGGTGGTATTACATGGCCGTTGAAAATGGAAAAGTGTCCTAATTACAATATAGTGAATTATACATTGCTTAAAAGTTAAGGAAAAACCGTAAAGTTTAGCACAGTGTTGGTAACTGCAAAACAGAAAAACAAAAACAAACAAACCACAAGCTCAGATGCACTCAGCTAATACCTTTAATATGGGTATTAGTATAAAGCTAGAAAAGTACTGTATAACCTAAACAACTAATATATATATATAGCCCATACAAACTATAGAACAACAGGAAAATGTTTACTGTGGAATCTCCAGCGTTGGGGACACCAATGTAGTCGATAGCTGTATCTAGCATTTGAAAGAAGAATTTGTTGCCATTTTTACGCTTGGACTCAAGTTGGCAACAGGCCATGTCTTTTGGATGTCTGTCTGTGAATGCATGTAAGATAATTACTGACCCAGCAAAATAGATTAGTTCAACTGTGGATGATTACAGTAGTATTTCCCATACTCATTCCTCAGGGTGCAAAAACAATGCATGGTTTCCATTTTTCCTAGTTGGTGCACAGTTGTATTCATTACTGGCTGACACATTTTAAAGATTCACAGATGAAACTAATTATTTCACTTGTGATTCTGTGAGGAAACCTGGAAAACATGCATTCTTAAGGCCCCCATACACTATCCAACGGATTGCTGGATCCTGTGATGGGATTGGAAATGCCAACCTACCAGCGGCCATCGTTGTTCTGCGATCCATCGGAGGATCGGTGAAATGATACATGTCAAATTTCACCGATTTGCAAATCACTATCATATTTTGATTGTGATCTGCAAATCAGTGAAATCCAACATGTTGGATTTTATCAATCCAGAGATGCCGGGTTGCATGATCGCAGGAACGTTGCAATCCGTCGCTGTATGGGCCCCTTTAGTGCTCCTTGTGGAATGAGTTTGGGAAACACTGGATTACAGAAATCCTGAAAACATGACATGGGGATACTTGAATATTGTATGTTGAGAGCCACTGGTCAAGAGCATAGGGTACCGTATATTCATGTCTCTAAGATTTTGCTTGATGTTGATTTGAACATGACTTTTGTGAGTTTAATACAGCTATGCTCTTGAGTCTTTTGCTGTATACCATTCCATATTAGGGCACCAGGTCACAGGGCATTTGCTAAAGTCCTATGAGCTAGCTCTTTTATAATACTGTGGAACATTATCTCTACATATAAGGCCGGATTCATTTAGCCGTGGTAATTTACAGCATGGGGAAATGGGTGTTAGCCTCGGGCTTTTATGCCTGAGTCTATTCAATTACAACCCTTTCCCTGCACTGTAAAATTGCAGCTAACTTACATTATCCCATAAGTTCCGGGATAAGTACCCGGAGCTCTGGGTTAACGTGTTTGTGGCACTGTGATAAGGGCACTTACCTTGGATTTCTGTTTAAGCCTCCCTCAGGCTCGAACAAAAATCTGCGTTAAATGCAGTCTGTGGGCTGCAATTGAATAGCCCCAAACGACCAATTATCCCACAGTTAAATATCTGTGGCTGATTAAATCTGGCCCTAAGTGGTACCCAGGAGCTTTACTAGTAAATGTTAAGACACGGAATTCCTGCAAAAAACTTACGTCAGCAATAAGGGGAGAGCAGACCTCACTGGAGAGATTGTTAATACTAATAATAATAATAACAGATCACCAATGTGTGCCACACCTGGTACCTGGGGGTCATGCCGTATCCTTGGCTTTTTTCAGAGACAGGCAGGATGGGTATACAGTATAATGAGAGAGCTCCTGCTCCAGACGTCATATTCAACAGTTGGTCACATTTAATATTGTATACTGTATATTGTTCCAATTTAAATGTGAATACAATACACTACGCATGTTTTGTTTAAAATAAGTAAGTAAACTGCTTTGTAATTTTAATGTATTGTATTAACATAGAATAAGATGGTTCAAGATAAGATGAGTTCTTTTTTGAAATAACAATAGCTGTATTAGTTATTGAAATATCTATTATTGGCTTTGCCCTGGGGTGAGGGGCTATTTTCTGTTTGGTTGTTAACTGCTATAAATTTTTTAAATAACGGGTTGCGAACAGTATTATATGACTGCTAATCATTTCACTCCATTAAATATTTGTACTGCTACACTGTAACTTTCCAATAAACTGCTTGTCCTTGGTTCCTATTACTCAAGTTATCCTTGCTTTACCGGAAATTTTGTTTTTTTTCTTGCCTTTTGTTGACAGAATGTTTTTAGATTATTCCGAATACAGTACATATTTAAAACACACATAATATAGTATTGAGTATATTTATATACTGTTTATATGAACCCTGACATAGATAAGTCAGAAGTGTCCAACTTCTAGACAGTGGGAGAGTTATGTACCTCTATTTTCTAGCTAGAAGAGGTGCTAAGTGGGCATCTGTGATTTTGTTTTGCAATATGTTATGTAGCAATTTCTTGCCAGGGGGGAATTCTAAACCCTCCTACTCCACTTACAAAACCTCTCTGCCTCCTGTAACAACCTGTTGTTGAGTGATCACCAGATTCCTCTACAAAAAGATAATGTTAATAATATGCCTGAGAGTATAACCAGCCATTCATTACTCACTGTATGAACATATGCATGGATTATTGTTGGCACTCATTGTACTTTCTGTCTGAGTGAACAGATGGTAAGTGATGCCTGTTTGTATGTGGCTCGTCTTGTTTAGTGTTGTTGTGTTTCACTTCTAAGATCTTGGCTGGATGAATTAGATTACTTCCAATAAGACTGCTCTCATAGTATCCTGGCTCATTCAACCAAAGCATAGAGCATTAGGATTATTTAAGATATATACGGAGTGTCCTTTGAATTGCTAGCAGGTGCTTGCTGATTACTGTTCCTTGTCTAATGTCCGCCAGCACTGTGCCTGTATTATAAGGATATGTTCAAAGCTCTTTAACTCTATACTACTATACTAGAGATGTGCGGTTCAGTGTTCCTGAAATACGAACGCACCCGAGTCCATTCGAGTCCCAGTTCGGAATCACTTTGAGGTTCAGAGTCGAACTGTGTCCCAGCTCGGGTCTGCAGTCAGTTCAGAACACGGATTTAAAAAACCGAACTCTGGTTTTGGATTACATGTAAACAGGTCCAAATTACATGATTTTAGCTGTTTTATCGATTTTTTTTTATTATTATTTATTTATTTTTTAATCAATTTTCTTTTCCGATTTTTGAGGTATCCAAAACGGAACCAAAGCAGTGTGGTTTTGCCAAAACCAAAACACTATGATGAATTAGAACCAAAACACAGTGATCCATGCACATCTTTCCTCTATACTTGCCTCCTGTTCCAGAATGTCCGGGAGACTCATGAGTTTTGTGGAAGTCTCCCAGACTCCCAGGAGAGTAGACAAGCCCCCAGATCCTGCCCACTTCCCAGGTGTTTTGGGCGATCTGGGAGGCTTGATGATGTGATTAGCAAATTCTGGCATTGAACAGTGGAAGAAGGAGCCATGATGTAGTGATTTGTGGTGCTACTGTACACCCAGTACAACTACCACCTGGATTTTTTCTTCCTTCGGGAAAGTATGCTCTTGGTGGTGATTGTTGCACCATGAAGTGGGTAAATGCCAAATCCATATATGGATTGGAAGTTAACTAGTTAGACCTGATGTGTAGGGGTAAAAAGGGGCGTGTCCTGGCAGAAAATAAGTTTGGCTTAGTCTGTATGTTATGGGTGGTTTCAGACCCTGGCAATTGGAATTGCAATGACGCCTCTTCCAAGTAGTTAGTAATACTGGATTTAGTATCCACGTGAGTTCATCGACCAATCACAGTAAAGTGCCTAAATAGTCGGATTGGTCCAGTTGGCCAGCCATATCTTTGGCTAGATTGGATGCCGATCCGGCCAATCTTTGTTTTTTACGTATATAAGAATACCTGGGTAATGTAATGTGCATGTGTATAGATCGTTGGTGGATTAGTTGTCCTTTATAAATTATATAATACACAAGTGATACTATACATATATATGGATAGATATATCAAGACGTTCAACCAAAATCTGTGTATGTAAACGGTGAGTTCTGATTTTACCCCATACTACTGTACGATCAGTGTCTGTTTCCGACCCAGTAGTTTCCAGCCTCAGGCATTGAACATTGCGATAATATTCTACTCCTGCATTTTACAGTTTTCCTAATGTCCATTAAGCTGGGCGGTGTTCAATAATGAATGCTATTTTTCAAGGCTGCAAAGCAACATCATAATATTATCACACTGTGCAGTGTATGAGGTTGGCAGATATGCATCCTGTCAGACTGAGAGTACAAGGCGGAAGGTATATTCTGGAAGTTCATAAATACACATATATATTCCAATCATCCATGCCAGGAGCTCCAATTCTTAACTTCCTTGTTATATTTCTAGCGTAAAGAAGTGATATTTCAGGAGACCTCTACAACCAAACAGGGAATGATATGTTAACTTGCTCTCTTGAATGTGAGGATCTGCTTTATAAACCAGGAATACATAAATAAAACATGTTGAAAGAGCACAGCGGATTCATGCATCACTGCCTGGATTGCAGACAATAAGAATAAAATTCACTCAAACTGTGACTCTGAGCTGTGTCATTTTGAAAACACAATAGCTACTTTAGTTTAAAGTGGACCTGTCAACTCTGAAGAAAACCACATTGGCGTCTTTAAAACTCTCAAAAAAAAAATGGATTTTGTCTAGTTCATTGTGTGTAAGAGACAGAAATTTTTTAAATGATCTTTTTAAGTCATCGTCCCAAAGCCAGAAGGGCTCCTCTTTGTAACTTTGCATTCTGTTGAAAAAAAAATGTGAAACAAATCAGACATTTCATTTTATTGCCTAACTTTCACTAGATAGATGCGAGCAAACTACTGATTGGTTGCCACAGCCCCAGTAATCACGCACATCATGGGACAGGGGCTTCACGTGCACATCAAGAGCTTAGATTTAACAATATGCCCCCTTGTTAGGATGCTGTATTAAAGCTATTGCTGATTGTTCCTATTCGCAGCAGTACCTCGCTTTACAGAGCCTGGTGATTTTTACTATCGCGTGATTAAACGATGAACACGAGAAGTTTCAAGAAATGGAGGGTTGCAATGGAGATCTGATAGAACTAGAGACGTGCGCTGACCCCCTAGTTTTGATTTTGGATCTGGATTCATCTTTGTGTTTTGGTTTTGTATCTGGGTTTTTTTTTTTTTTTAAATCCTAAAAAGTTTTTTTTAAAAACACCTAAAATCATGTAATTTTGCAATCCAAAACCCAAAATTTTGAGTTAAAAGCCCGAATTTTGTAGAGCAGGAAGATCAGAAACACAACTCAGATCTGTCCGGATATTCTCAGGAGATCAGAAGTTACCGCAACTCAGATCTGTCTGGATATCCTCAGGAGATCAGAAGTTACCGCAAGTCTGATCTGTCCAAATTCACAAATTTCAGGTGAATTCGGGATTTCTGGAGAACAGAACCGCACATCTCTAGACAGAACTGAGCCTTTTGCTGAACTGCATTGTTACCGCTGTCCATCTCCAAGTCCGACAGTGAAAGTGGAAATAAATGATATTATTAATTGAAAAAGCCCTCAGCACAGTCATTTTGACATTTGCCTATGCGGAATACCCCATCCCCAACCACCTGCAGAAGGATATGTACTTGGTTGCTCATCATTGCTTTCCTTGTCCCACACTGCCACCTTGGGCACCATGAAGACTCTTCTAAAGACATTGGGGAATAGTTAATATTATTATATTTCATTCAGTGATACTGAGCATTAGACACTATCACTATTCATAGCAGCCTAGTGTGAGGAAGTGATTGGGGTAACACTAAGCATATTTACTGTTTAGTGAGAGAGTTCAACAGGTTTTCACTGGTAATCTACTGTATCATAGATTAGACTTTATCAACCATAGCCGAGCAACTTATACATATATCAAATTCAAAATATATAAGGATCAGTAATTACAGAAGCATTTAGCTGACCTGAGTTAATGTGATCATTACAACTACTGTACTGTACTATGGTTTTCCATTGAAATGAAACTTAATAATTGCTCTTGACAATGTGGACCATTTAATATGAGGTATCTCTTGGCATTTTAAATACTCCAACGGAAGCCCCTAGGAACTGATGATGTCATTGAGGCGTGAGGTCCAAAATGCCTTATGTCTCCGTGATGTTACTACTGTAGTTCTTAGTGAATTGATATGCTGAGCAGCCAGGAGACAGCAGTTAATCCCCATTTCTGCTCACACCTCCGGAAGATGGGAGCAGAAATACTTTTTCACTACTTGCGAGGCTGGCGGGTTAATCACGGATCTGTAACTGATTAGCTTCGGGCTCTTTACTAGTGGGAACTAGTAAGACTACGCTGCTCGCCACTGATTGAACCTGCCCCACAGTGTGAATCATATATGCCGACTCTGCTGAACATCTGGGAGACTGCAGAAATTTATGAAGTCCTTTCGGAGTCCTGGAAGAGTAGGACACCTCCTACATCCTGCCCACTTCACTAGTGAAATGGGCAAAATTGGAAGCACAAATGAAATCTCAATGGTCAGTGATGAATGCATGACACAATTTGTATTGCCTTGCATTTGCCACATGGCTCTTTCCCCCAAGTGCAAAAGAGGGGAGGCAAAAGAGGCCAGTATGCTGTTAGCGAGCATAGCGTATTGATATACTCTCTACACCATTATGCGCTTTGTTTCCACATTTATCTTAAGACCTACTTACAGTACCAAGATTCTGGCAGCCCCCTCCGGGAGATATTACCGACATTATAAAGCAGGGGATGGGGCTACAATGACTTGATTCAGCCCAAATCGCGTCAACGCTTCGTGGGGGGTTGCCGGGAAGGCGCCGGCTGTTCAGGGGGACTTAACTACTCTTACGGGGTGCTGGGAGCGGCACCCAATTTTCTGGAGGCTCCCGGCAGTCCCGGGAGAGTAGGCAAGTATGACTAAAGCAGTGGTCGGGGAACGAGTAAATTACCCCACATGGGGTAAAAATGAAATTCCTGGGGGCGATGGACGGACAGCCGGCCATGCATATGAATCATTCTATAATATAGAATGATTCATATGCATGCCGGCTGTGATGCAGGAAGGCTCTAAGCTGGACGCTCGCTGAGATGTTATTACCAGCGGGCGCCCGGCTCCTTCCCTGCAGCGCCGCATTAGCCGGAGGCTGGAGTTCTCTTCTGAACTCCAGCTTCCGCCTCTCTCCATGCGCACTATGGGAGAGACTCCCATAGTTCCGAGGAGCAGCCGAGTGGACAGGACGGCGGTGGATGCAGGAGCGGGGATTTAGGTAAGTGTTTGTTTTTTTGTACAAGCGGCACTACAGGGGTGTTATATGGAGGCACTACTACAGGGGCATTATATGGGGCACTACTACGTGGATGTTATATGGGGTACTACTACAGGGGCATTATATGGGGGCACTGCTACAGGGGCATAACTATGGGGGCACAACTACAAGGGCATAACTATGGGGGCACAACTACAGGGGCATAACTATGGGGACACTACTACAAGGGCATGACTGGGGGCACTACTACAGGGGCATAACTATGGGGGCACTACTACATGGACATTATATGGGGGCACTACTATATGATTTCCTTCCTTTAAAATCAAGGGGGTAACATCGGCATATCTAAATATATTTTGGGGTAAAAGGTAAAAAAGTTCCCTGACCCCTGGTCTAAAGTATTGTATATAAATGTTGTAAATAGGCAATTAAAGGTACATTCACAAAAGCACATAGTAAAGGTATGCACGTATCGATGAAGGTATGCACACTGCACGCTTGCGTCTCGCTGGAATTTAGTTAGCGCTGCTAGTTGGGCTTCTGCAGAGACCCGAATAATCTAATAATTCAATGTGGCCCATCAATAATTATTGCTTTAACATTCATTATCTCATGCTTTAGTGTATATATGAAATCCAATAAATGTTTGATGGATGTTCTTTTGCAAGACAAGGTTAACATGGTTCAAACTGCAGTTTAAATTTTGCACAGAAGCCCAGTAAATCACACATGCCAATTACCAATATTACCCAGCGTGTTTGTCAGCTCTCTTCTCACATGTTCTATGCCTTTGCACGGCTATCAGTTCTGTACATATCACTGCAGCCAATAAACAGTGACATTCATACTATATGATTATGTCCAAGGCAAATCATTTAAAAAATGTCCATTTCTACTTCTTAGTGTAGCTTGATCATCTGAAGGAACAGGGGCCTTTTCTAGGGACTTCAATACAGCTCATTTTAGGTTGCTCTATAGCACCATGAGCAAACTTCAAAGAGTCACCCAGAGTAACATTACCCATGTCAGTGCTGACAGGCCTACCGTCTGCTCCTTGATCTGTGCTGAAGGGGAGGATCATGGGAGAGTAAATAGGGAAGATTCAGCTGCAAAAATAGAAATATACTGCAGCGAATGTTGTTTATGTTTAAAGTTAATATCTAAAGACTTTGGGGTCTATTTACTAAGCAGTGGGCCTGATTCAGAGCCAGATGCTATTTGCAGATGGTCGTTCTGAAAAAGGGGCCGTATATTTAAATTAAGCGCTCGCTCTTTGCGGTCTGTTGACGCCTCTATGTCTGAACGAGCAAACGAAACATGCGCTCGCTATTTTGAAAAAACGCCCCCTGGCCGTTCGCATCATACGTCATCTCCGCTATTTATTAGATTAATCGAGTACATCGAAAGGCGTCTGAACTGCTCGCTACTCTTGTGGTAGTATTTTCCTACTGCAATCATGTGAGCAGTTCAGGCTAAAAGACAACCAAAAGACGTGGTCGATGACGCTGTTTTGTTAATTATGCACACCCTTAAAACGCCTGTTTTGACCGTTTGGCACGCCTGCGTTCGGATCTCCACTCCCCGTTTTCAAGCACCTTCCCCTGTTACCACCCACAAACGCCTCATCCTGTCACTCAAATTAGCAGGCATTCGCTATTTTGCGAGCACACGATTTCCGACCGTACTGACTGGTTGGCACATGCGCATTACAACCCATACGCATGCGCAGATGTGCGAACATCGCTCGGAACGAACGAGCGGCCGCTCTGAATCAGCCCAGTGTTAGGAGACAAAGTGAAAAGTGATAAGGTGCCAGCCAATCAGCTCTCAACTGCCATCTCACAGGCTGTGTTTGAAAAATTACAGTTGGGAGCTGATTGGCTGGCACCTTATTACTAACGCTGCTTAGTAAATAGACCCCTTTAAGAGAAATGTAATAAAATGGATGGGTAAATATAAAAGTCCTGGGCTTGTCTGGGAAACTGATACTGTTGGGGAGTTGTTATCCAGCAAGAGGTTGCACGTGGTGCCCAGCTTTTGAAAAGTGTCCTGGTATTCACAAATGGGTGGAGCTACACCTCTATATGCTATGCCATGTCCCCTAGTAACGGAAGCCAGCAGATCTGTTGGCTGCCCTCACTAGGACTGTTGACTGTATTCTCATGGAATACTTGTTAAGGACACAAAATGGCTTTCTTCATATTCACAGTTTTTGTATGGAGAATACTGTACTTTAAATTGGTGAACTAAAGCCACTTTATAGGTATGTGCTAATGTGCTTCAAACGTCACTTTGTAAGAGATATTTCTCAGGTGCAATTCCTACAAACATTTACTAAAAAAAAGGCGCATTTTGCCTTTATTAAGCTTTTTTACCGTATGCATTACCCATACTTACCGACACTCAGCTCCCTCCTAGCCTCCGGTGGGGGCAGCCAGGCTTCTACAGTGAGAGTGGGGTGGCGTGGCATTATGGGGGCATGGTGGGGAGATGATGGAGCGGGGCATGATCTCGCCATTGCAGCCCCTCCCCCTCCGAGACCAGCATTGGGAAGCAGGGGCGGGCCCACGATGACACGATTCAGCATGATGACACCCCGCCCTGCTGCAGGGGTGTGGGCATGGGAATGCAGAAGGACCCGGGGGGATGCAATGGAATGGCGGCCGTCCGGGAGATTTGCCTACTTTTCCGGGCAGCCGGGAGTGGACTTGAAGTTTGTGAGCCTCATGGCCGTTCCAAGAGAGTAGGCATGTATGGCTTAGGTAAACATGCAACCTATAGCAATTAGAAAAGGCACAAGAAAAATTTACTGTAAATTCTAACATAAATCAAATGTTTTATTGGTTGCTGTTCATTTCAACTTAATTTTCCAATGCCCTATGTTTTCTAATTGATGATTGCAAATGATGTTTTGGAATATTATGTGTCCACGGTTGCAAAAATGGATCGATTTTAACAGGGTACAGGGATTTGTATTCCAAAATGGTGGTTTCTGCAGGGGTGCCACTTTTAGCATCTACTGCTCATATCTTGTGCTTGGAGCATAAATCCACCTACTTTTGCTCCCACATTCATAAACAAGATTTAATTTTTTGAGATGAGATTATGAATAGTGAAAAGAAAAAACAATTAATCTGGCAAAAACAGGTGTTTTCACTAGAGATAGGGCTTCTTCCTATTCACAAATCCCTCAGTCAGTGAAAGCTTTTGCCTGGGCTCCCTGCTTAAGGCTACCTCAAGCCAGTGACCGTTGCTGTCTTACTATTACTATCACCAAGGCCATTTTGAAGGTGGTTTCTGCCTTAGGGCACCTGTGCCCAGCTTGTGGAATGCCTGAATAGGCACCTGACTCCCTGGAAAGCCACTGAGTGCCCAGCTTCTTCCTTGCGGTGCACATGATGTCATGGACACTGGGATTGGGCAGGAGAATGCCCAAGGTGCTGAAGAACCTTGGTATGGCATTAGATATCTCCAATTCATGATGACGACAGCCTGGAGGTTATTAATGGAAAGAGCTATGACTGTGCTATGTATATTCACAGGTATATTCTCTGTAATTTTGCACTTTCATAAATTACTTTTAGTATCTTGCTGATGTGTTAGACCATTTTTGGTTTTATGATGGCATGTCCCAGTTTTGCAATAATATATTACACACTGAGCCAATCATAGTTAATGATTAACCAATGCTCTAACTGTCCGCGTACCATTTCGCCAACTGGCATGTCTCATCAGTATACAAATTCAAAAATGCACTGCAATTTAAAAATGTTTCAATTTGACAAAGTCAAACATGTTCAAGCTTACACCGATAAATATTCATCATTTTAAATTGCAAATATCGTTCAGAAACGTGAATCTTTGCATAAAAAAAAATATTTTTCACTGTTTAAAAATATCATTAAAATAGTGTTGAAACATAAAACATTTTGAAACACTAATGCTGCATACACACGTAAAGATTTTCTGTCCAACCATCCAACTAGTTGATTGATTGGAATGAAAATCTGGTAACGTATGGGAGTAACTGATGATCAGCAATTTGCTCCTAAATGCCAGAAAACAGATGAAAATGGTCGTCACACAAGTTTGTTAAATGTTTGATCTAAACAATTTGTTCAAACAACAGTTTTTGTCCATTTTCTGGCGTTTGGGAGGAAATTGCTGATTATCATTTGCTTTCATACCTTACCAGATTTTCATTCCAACCAATCGACTAGTTGGATGGTTGGGCAGAAAATCTTTACGTGTGTATGCACCTTAACATTAATCTGATTACCAAAACTCAAACATGATCCTCAAATTTAGAAACACTGATTCAAATCAGGTTCAATTGATGATTTTACTGCAAATATGTTTGTGGACATCGATCCAGTCAAATTTAGAACTGTTTAAAATTTTCAAGCATCTCCAGCAACAGATAGTCTACATTTACCTTTGTTTAAATTGCGCCAAGTAGCCCCGTTTGGCACACCGTGGACTTTGCGACCAATCATCTTTTTCCTTAAGTTGCATCACTAATACAACAAAAGTACAATGCGTAGGAACACAGACCATTCGGGCTAGCAGTACAAAAGGGAAAAGACAGGCCCGATATGAGCGGCTTAATCTGCAATTTAATACATACTTCATAGCAATTCCAATGCGACAAAAGTACTAATCTAATGTCCCTGGTACGCTGTAAGCGTCTTTATGTGGAGCTACCAGTGGCATCACTAAAGGAGTGCAGGCCGCACCGGTGCCACCAAAATGTTTTGGATGGATGGTGTCACCGTGCAGCGGTAATGGATGACTAGCGTGCCAGGTGTCACCAAACATAGTGATGCCACTGGTGGCTACAATGCATCTTCTAATACACACAATTTAGGGAAAATTACACATTGCTACCCGTGGCGAAGTGTTTAAGTCATGACTATTGTCTTGAGCAATATGGCACAAAAAACGCTAGGCAAATGAGGACTTGTCTGTATCTGGACATAAAAGAGACAAACATGGAATTAATCCTAATATGTTACAAGTCGAATGTACAAGGACATTAAATTTAGGCCAGAATACACCTAAAACTAGCATTGGTCAATGCCTTGGCATTACAGCCTTTAAATAACCAGAACAGATCAATGGTTAATGCAATAACATCCAACGGAATCTGCGCATGAAATAGACTGATTTTTATTAGCGTATTATAAAAGAAAATAGAGAAATGTAAAATAAAATATCAATAGTTAAAATAAAAGTACAGATACTGTAAACCTCTAACTCAGTTCACCCTTTATGACTCTAGGATTGATTACATTGCGTCCACCCCGCAATGCGTCGGAATTTCATATCTACTGTAATTTCAGATATTGACATACGCTAAGAAAGTGATAACGTTGATGGGTTTCCTTGCAATGAATCCCCGCACAAGGGAAGTATCATGAGCCTGGAGCAGCTGACTTTAGATTACTTCTGTGCTCATTTCTCTAGCAATTGGATGGAGGGTGGGAGAAGCTGCCTGTATATAGATGGATAGAATAGACACACACACACCGTAGCATCGTGGCGTACTGATGAGCTCATTATTCCTTTTCTTTTTATTTATTGAACTCATAAGCAGAAGCTGAATTGGAATGTGAAATTATCTCCAAGTCATTAGTTAGATCAATGCTTTCTAGATTGGGATTGATATAAATACATGATTCATTCAGGTCAGAATTACTTAATCCATAGCAGTTAAAAAATCAGTTTTCTCCTCTAAATTGGAAATAGAATTTCACCTTAGACAGCGAATCTAAAGTGATACAAACACAAAGTAAATATTTTAAAGATCTTCATTTCAGTCTAGACTTTTCTACATCGATTACTCAGATACAATGATGTGTGTCTGTGTGCACCTCTATGTATGTCTCTGTGTGCCCTACTGCTACAGCTATCTCTACGTACTCCATGGGGGAGTTTTAAGCAATGTGGGGGCCTGTGCACAAGTTATATTTATGGTTCCCACCCCCCGGAGATAAGGCGATGACAGCTGCAGAAGATGATGGCAAAGACTCCAGTAGTGCCAGAGTGTTTGCTGTCTTATGTTCATGCACCATATTTCCAAAGATTGCTTCAAAAATGTGGCACTGGTCACTACCGCTCAGACGCCGGTAGTGGATGGCGTCCATGTTTACAGCGCTCCTTTCCCTGATTTTAGAAACACCACTGATATACCGGGTTGGGTATGAAATCCCGACTGTCAGGATGCCGCTAGTCAGTATACCAACAGCGGCATCCCGATGGCCAGAATCCCGACACCCATAGAGAACACCGGGGAGTATTTTTCTAACCCCTGCCCAGTGCCTAACCATAACCTCCCCCCTAGTGCCTAAACCCAACCTGCCCCTCGCCGCACCCTAATCCTAACACTCCCTCCCCGGTGCCTATCCCTAACCCTCCCCCTAATGCCCACCCCTAACTCTGCTACCTAACCTTAACCTCCCCCTAATACCCCAATACTTACCTTCAGAATGCCGGTGGTTGGGATACTGGTGTCCGGAACCCGACCTGTCAGGATTTCTGCGCCGGTATTCAGATCATCGGCATCCCGCACGCCGGGATGCCGACTACATCCCGTTATACCACCTGTATTCATGCAGTACTAACTAAACAATCATTGAGTTCTCAACAATGTCTGTGTTTTGTTTCCTTTGTTAGGCACATTATGCCACATTTCATACTGTAGTCTTTTTTTTGTGTCAGGGCTAAGGATGGGTTTGAAGCTATCGATAGTCTATGGCCGATGGTAAGTGTTTTTCCATTGATGATCCAGCACTGATGCAGCACCATAGATAGTGGTGCCCCAGTGTTAGGGCCTCTATTGCCCTGGGACAGGTGTATCTTCAGCATTTATCAGGGTTTCATTAAAAGCATCAATGATTGGTACATGTATGAACTTTGAATTACAAAGAACCAAATAAGAGGTGTATGTGATGCACCTCTATATAAAACAAAGTTCATTAAACCAATTCGTTTTTATTTAATAGAAATTACAGCTAGTTCGTAAGACGTAAATAGGTTCTGTACAGAAAACACGTTCTCTGAATATTTACTTTCATTGACATAATTTCAGGCTATATTTCATATAATCAAAAGGTACAATACAACCCACGGCCAGGTTTTAATGAAAAATAATATTTGCTTCATTTCTCACAATAAATAATTTTTTGAAGAAAACATCTCTAAAGCAATGGGCTTTCTCTTCATGAGTTTAGGAAGAATATATCTAATAGTATAATTTTATTTTATAATGTATACATAAGTATTTAATGATGTTTGAAAATGATGGTTCTATAAAGACGTTTTCTGTACATAAATGAATATTTTTATGCAAACTTTTCCTCGACCCAGAGAAATGACGTTGAAGGATATTTTGCACAAACATTAAACCAGAATGAATGACTAGTGCAGGCTGAAGTACATGAATCCAACACAATGGTGAGAACATAAATATATTAGCACACACAGATTTGCAGTCACCAAACACTAGTTACATAAATCAAGCGGACAAAGTTAGAATACAAATATAACATGGTAGGATGGATTGCAGACGTTCACGGTAGTCAATATCCATATTTAACCCAGAGACATGAAAAGCTTTTAACTCTGTGGCCCAGTGCACTATTTACTGTGTGTATAATTTATCTTAGCATATGTACGCCTTAGCTATCTGCATTTAAATGCAACCTCCTGTGGATGAGCAGATGGATCAGCTAAGTGTACTATACTAAGGACACTATACTGCCTAGAATGTCATCTGTATGGACACTGACCATGGTAATCGTTATGATAACCTTCAATATGCCCTATACTAGACAGATATACAATATACTAATACTATTCAAGATATGACATTGAGAATGGTGTCCAGTATATAGCTTGCCTGAGTTAGCTACAGCTATCTGCAGATGGAGCAGACCTGTCAGAGAGGTAAACTGACCAGTGGGCTAGAGCTGATGAGTGCAATATCCACCTCAACTTTTTGCACTGCGCATGTGCGGCTGGATGGGATGGCTGCTGCGATCGCTTTCCTTTATCATCGCCAGGGCAAGCTTAAATCGGAGACTGTGTCCCTACAAATGCAGCATGAAAGATATTCCTTATTGCCACAGTAAACAGCATTAAGGAACGTTACTGTCTATAGGTAACATCCCATAACTTGAAAAATTACATTTGTTTTGCAGCTGTATTTAAGCTAATGATCTCTGTTATCTGCCATTACAAACAGATGTCCTTGTCTGCACCAACATTGGCCTCCTCTGGAACTGGGAGAAGAAGGCATGGCCGTGCCATGAACGAAAATGGCCACACCACCAGGTTGTCAAGTTCTCCTTATTTGTGCATAGCACTTTTAGAAGTGCTAGTTCAGCCACAAACCTTCACTCCAGGGACGTTTCTAGAGAGGAGGGGGCCCATGTGCAGTCTCCGACATGGGCCCCCTCCTCTCCGGCCGGCAGCGCACTAAGCTGTGCGCGGCCAGCGCCAGAGTTATAGACTCTGGGCATAATGTATGCTCAGGTCACCGGGAAAATGTCCGTTTTCCCTGTACTGCGTATGCGCAACGATGGGAAAATGGCCGCTGCGGCCGTTTTCCAGTCGTTTTACAGCGCTGGACCCCTGTGCCAACGTGGGACTTCAGAGAGGTAAGTAATATTATGGGTGCAGGGTGTGCGGTGCGGGGCCCCCCTGGACCCAGGGGCCCGTGTTCCCTGCACACCCTGCACCCATTGCTTCTCTCCTGATGACACCCTTAAGGTGCTGCCCATAGCATAGGTATATGTGTGTTGCACCAAAACAAACATGGTTGCCGGGGTCATATGGCTCAACTTCTAAGGAGCCGAGTCAAAAAGGCCAACTCTCTGAAAAGCAAAACTATCACCTCAAATTGGGATGGCCATGACTAAATAAGGAAAGCTAGGAAATACTTGTCTAGATTTATAGTATATTCTAGGATAGAGTTTGATATACATAGAAAAACTTTATAATTATTTAGTAGTATGTCTATCTGCAGGACTATAATTAATTCTGTGCTGGCCCCGCCCCCGAACATGTGACATCATTATATCACATGGAGGGGGTGGGGCTGCTGGGCTCAAGATGAGTGCTCTGGGCAGCTCTACATGCTGCAGGGTACATGCCCGCAGCATTCTAAGGACGCTTCGGGGAAATTTCCAGTGGAATGCTGCAGGGAGCCATTCCAGGCAAGTCAATGCAGGGTGCTGTTCCTTGCAAGCCAAATGCAAGTGCTGTGGGGCAGTGACTGTGCCGCCATCAGGCCCTGCGTCAAACAGTAGGTGGCAGCACCACAAAACTCTACATACAACCCTGGCTCTTTGAGAACAGTGATAAATTTTTCAGGATTGAATTTCCATTACAGTTATAGTAGATACACTGCATATGTTTATATCACATCTTCACTATATCATGAATTAAGTATACAGCACACAGTCTTGGGCACAAGGAATAATAATTCATCATTCAACTTTTACATTGAGAATATAATATTACCTATACTCATTAAATGGCTTTTGTTCTGGTTTTACTGCCTATCGCATTTCAAAACATATCGTCCCTTACTTTTTTTATGATGTTTTTTATTTATTCTTTGTATTTTTGATGTATTACGCAGAGATATCCTGACAGGTGTAACCGTTATGCCTTTATGCAAGGCAGGTTCAGTTTATCATTTCAAATTGTCATATGTAAAAAGATGTGACAACTTGGTTTGCTAAATGATTTGCATATGCAAAAAATAAAAGAAATGTTAAACACATATTTCAGAGAAAACGCAGATATTTGATTGCACGGAGGTTTTTGTTTTGTAAAATTGAAGAGCAGATTCCTGTTTTGCTTCATGTACATGGTGTGTGGACTGCTTTCGTTTAGTAATGCTGTCACATTGTTTGAAATGACGGGCGTTGAATGACAAGACGAGAAGGAAGCCTGTTCACGGAAGTTTGACCTTCAAGTAAAGGCTGTGACGGCTGACCTTCCAAACATACAATGAAAGAAACACAAAGGCCGTGCCATCAAACTTTAATATGTCTCTGAGTCCCCATTGTATGGTTATATACATGCAACTGTACTCTCTTTTCTCTTTAACATAATAACTGCTAAACTTGGGTGCTAATATATATAGTTTTGTCATAATTTGACCTATTTTGTCCTGTGGCTTTTTGACGCCTTGCTGTTTTAGAAAGTCCATTCAAAAATAGGTTACATTAATCAAACAGCTAACAACATGAACTAAAGAAAGGATGTATAAAAACGTGTGTGCTAAGCATAGTAGTATTGATAGGCATATTGTACACATAGAGGTGGAGAGGAATGACTTGCAAAGATGGGGAAAAAATCAATTACAGGCTTGTCCTTATACACCTATCCTTTTGGTTGACCGTTATCATGTTGATGAACTGTCAACAAATGATCTCTGATGGTCTATCGGTGGGTGTCTTAGCTTGTGCTGGTGGCTGCAGCGGCTCCAGTGTCTTCTTCCTGGTCCCAGCGGTCACATGAAGATCAGTTTCGGCGGCGATGTCTCAGCAGCGGTGTTCCAGTGAGTATTTTCCCCACTACCCCTAATCCCCTAAACCTCCCCTTAGTGCCTAACCAATATCCACCCGCCCCCTTCTGCTGCCTATCCCTAACTGCTTCCCGCAGATTAACCCTCTCGGCAGCGCCTAACCCTATCCATTGGCATCCTCAGACTGTTGACATTTCACATGGCGACCGTTCAGATGTCAACATTCTGAGGATGGTGCCTGTCGACAGTTTGGACCATTTCAAACTTTCTAAAGTCAACATAATGAATGCTGACATGGATACTGTCAACCTGACCGGATACCACTTTGCAACATATGGAGTGAGACACAAGGCGCAACTTAGATGCTCCGAAACGGTCTTTCTTACCTGTTTCTTAATTTACAGTAGCATCTTATTCAATTCGTAGCTGCAACCAAAGTAGCTCATAGTGTAATGGGCATTTAGGATTAATACTTTTTTCACTTTGGAGTTGGAATAAGGTCACAGATAAAGGACAACACTGTGTGGCAGGATGCATGCAATGGCCCACTCAAATCAGTCCTCAGTCTTTTCCCTTTTATACCCAAATTAGGGTCCGAGCCACACACCTACTGTATGTAATGCCTGGGGCTTTATCCAGAGTACTTGTGCATTGTACTTTTGTCGCATTAGAGATGCAGATAAAACGCACATTCGGTATAAAATTGCATGGTGGGACGCAAGGCACTGCTTAGTGCCATTATCTGTAGCGTCAAACTGCAAATTGGCGGGGTTGGAGAATAGGTGTTTGTGTAAACATCTGTAGTACAAAAATGGGGATGTGCTGGTTACTCTCAATACCTTTTCTGCTGGTTTTTGTAAGAACGTGGCTGGTCCACATAATTGAGCAAGTGAAGAAAGGGTTAGATTTGACTGGGGCAGTATTGTAATGTGAAGAAGGGATTGAAGACAAGTGGCAGACTGATGTGGATTTAAGGTCCTACAAAAGCATAGAGAAGTTATTTAAAGTGCCTTTTTCGATATAATCCTGAACATCACGGTTTGTATGAAACCACGTTCATTCAATGTGATCATTCTGACAAGAACAATGTTGTTTTTATGTATCCACAACATGCTGTGATTGCCAACCTCTGACCTACACAGATAAATTGGAACAAGTCTCTCTAATGGAATAACCTGACCAAATATCTATGTCTCAGTGCACCGGGCTTCAGTTAGCATCTACAGCTAAGAAACTGCTTGAATGACTTTCAATCTAACTAGTGCTCTGACAGTTCCATGTCTTTGTTCTCCTCTGAAGATCTTCTCAATGTTCTTAACTACATATTTTTCAGAAATCATCAGGTTTTCACACAATCCCATTTTTTGTGATCCGTCCTACCAGCACGCAGAGAAATATCTAAAATACTTTTCAATGCAACCATCTAATTATAAGCTATAAAATATGTGGAGACAGACTTTCACCTCTCCCTGACAATGTGGTCACAAATAGTCTACGATAATTGTTATGTCTACAAGTTTTACAAAAATTGGCTAATTTTGTTTATTGTCCCTTAAGTGTAGTCTTGCAACTGAATTTGTTATTTACTCATAAAGCTAGTTTTTCTATCAAATATATCACTGGTTTGGTTCTTACAGAACAAATAACATCTTCTCATAATAACAATGTAGAGTTGTATCTTAGACTTTTTTAGATGCCATTGACCTTGGTTCAAACGAAACCTGTCTGCTATGGAATTTTAAGATGAGAATTTTGCCAATGGACAATGCTATTTCCAGGATTGTAAAGTTGCTGCTGCGTTGGAATTTCTTTGCTGAAGAAGTTCCCAAGGTGATAACATTAATGTAGGCTCATTATAATTACGAGTATAGCCTATGTCGACATTTCATAATGGGGTAATAATTAGGCGTCGGGGACAAGAAATGATACAATAGGCTGAAACTCTGCATGTGCACAAAATTGCCCATCTCATCAATGAATTATTAGAATTTAATCAGGAGTAATTTCAACATCCCCTTGGAGTATAATATAGTGCTAAATTCCATCATCCGTTGACAGAGCAATGGGCCTTTGTAATAATTTTTTTAATGGTTTGCAGCGTTACTGCATCGTCTATAAACGATGGGTTAGGATTTAACTTTTTTATTTTTTATTAATTACATTTGCAGCTTTACTGAATATCTTCCATCATCTTGTATACTATTTTATTGTGCTATTTTATTTTTATTTGTTCAAATTTATTTTTTATTTTTTACCCATAGATTCATATCTGCAAAATGCATATGGACAAGAGTAGATTTTTCTGCTGAAGGGAACTTTTTGTTTTGGTTTTAAAGCTTTTGACACTTGTACATATTTCCTGCATCTAATATAATAGTGTTCCCTCTAGCTCCGGCGGCAGGCAGGGCGCCGAAGCTAGAGAGGGCAATCTTGTGCGTGCGTGTCCGAAAAGGGGGCGTGGTTATGAAAAGGGGCGTGTCTATAAGACGAGTCCCCTTTTCGTCATACTCGGGGGCGTGCAAGGCGCTTCTGGACATGCCAGGCAGCCCCCAAGCGTTGCAGAAAGGGAGAATAGATGCCGGGCGCATGCGCCCGGCGTCTATTCTCCGGCGGTGACCGGGTCACCGCATGTTTGTCCACCCGCGGGACACTGCATCCTGCGGGTGAGAACGGCTCCCACAGGCCGTTAGGGCAGGGCGCTTTTTGCCCTCCTCCTGGAGGGCAGGGTGCTTTTTGCCCTCAGAAGGAGGGCAGGGTGCCGCGCCCCGCTAAAACAGCCTAGTGGGAACGCTATATAATTTGTACCACTATGTTTTATATGTGTAATTATTGTCTGTATACTGAAAAAACAAAGAGGATAGATAGATAAATACATACATACATTCATACATACATATAAATATCTATGTGGAAAAAAAAATCATAAATATATAAAAAAAAAAAAATTGTCATACCTGTATCGGTTCAGTTGACTATACTTTTGATATGCCCAGCCACGCTCCAGTAATTATTGACTACTCAGTCCATTAATGGGACCCCATCTAGCTGCTGTACAGAGTAGACAGAACAGGATGTGATTTCATTTCATTCCATTTTGAAACATATTTTTGTAAAACTACAAAAAAAAATTATATCACACAATTGGGACATCCTCTGTACAAAATAAAGATGGAGTAGCGGATATCCTGTGTATATACTGTGTACATTTTGGAAGGCAGAAGGTTATATATGAGATGCAGTCATAAGATAGGCTATTACAATGTCAATAATTATAATGTCAGAATGTTGTCATGTACACAATGTCGACATCTGAAATGTTGACATGTGAAATCCCGACATTTTCAGAATGTCGGCATAAGGATTAGGCTGCAGGATGGCAGGGTTAGCGCTTAGGCCACGGGGGAGGGGAGGGTTAGGCACTTTGGAGAGGTTAGGGTTAGCACTTTTGGGAGGTTAGGGTTAGGCTGCAGGGAGGTTAGGGTTAGGCTGCAGGGGAGTTTAGGGTTAGGCTGCAGGGGGAGGTTAGGGTTTTTGCACTTTGGGGAGGTTAGTGTTAGCCATGGGAGAGGTTAGGGTTGGGCTGCAGGGGAGATTAGGGTTAGGCTGCTGGGGGAGGTTAGGGTTAGCCACAGGAGAGGTTAGGGTTAGGCTGCAGGCGAGGTCAGGGTTAGGCTGCAGGGGAGGTTAGGGTTAGGCTGCAGGGGGAGGTTAGGGTTAGGCTGCAGGGTGTAGATTAGGATTAGGCCACGGGGAAGGTCAGGGTTAGGCTCTAGCAGAAGGGGTAGAGGTTAGGGAAAGGAGGCAAATACACACCAGATCGCCACTTGTCACATGTCTCTGGCACAACTGTTCCTCACATGACAGCTTGGACCTGGAAGCTGCAGCTGCCGGGACAAGGTAAGTGACCACCTGACCTCCAGGGACTGCTTGTCGACATTGTATCATGTCGACATTTCACCAGCATTCACATATTTACCTAACGCCCTTAGAGCAGTATGATGTGTGTAAAAATACAGTTGTAAAAAAAAAATAGAAACAGCTTTGTTTTTATGAAAGTTAGGAACATCTACCAAATACTGTATCTTTCATCTAAATAAAGAGTATAGTGGCAGATGGGTAAAGGAGCAAACATTATTATGCCTCATAACTATATGAAGGATGGAATGATATGGAGCTGTGAAAAGGTATTTGTAGCAGTACAGTATACTATATGAAAGATGGAATGTTTGGAGCTGTGATGAGGTATTTGTAGCAGTACAGTATACTATATGAAGGATGGAATGATATGGAGCTGTGATGAGGTATGTGTAGCAGTACAGTATACTATATAAAGGATGGAATGTTTGGAGCTGTGATGAGGTATGTGTAGCAGTACAGTATACTATATGAAGGATGGAATGATTTGGAGCTGTGATGAGGTATTCATAGCAGTACAGTATACTATATGAAGGATGGAATGATATGGAGCTGTGATAAGGTATTTGTAGCAGTACAGTACACTATATGAAGGATGGAATGATATGGAGCTGTGATGAGGTATGTGTAGCAGTACAGTACATTATATGAAGAATGGAATGATATGGAGCTGTGATTAGGTATTTGTAGCAGTACAGTACACTATATGAAGGATGGAATGATATGGAGCTGTGATGAGGTATTTGTAGCAGTACAGTACACTATATGAAGGATGGAATGATATGGAGCTGTGATGAGATATGTGTAGCAGTACACTATATGAAGGATGGAATGATATGGAGCTGTGATGAGGTATTTGTAGCAGTACAGTACACTATATGAAGGATGGAATGATATGGAGCTGTGATGAGGTATGTGTAGCAGTACAGTACACTATATGAAGAATGGAATGATATGGAACTGTGATTAGGTATTTGTAGCAGTACAGTACACTATATGAAGGATGGATTGATATGGAGCTGTGATGAGGTATTTGTAGCAGTACAGTACACTATATGAAGGATGGAATGATATGGAGCTGTGATGAGATATGTGTTGCAGTACACTATATGAAGGATGGAATGATATGGAGCTGTGATGAGGTATTTGTAGCAGTACAGTACACTATATGAAGGATGGAATTATGGCCCTCATTCAGAGCCGTACGCTCTGAGCAGAGCGCACGCTCTGAATGAGGGCCGGCCTCCATTTTCATGGAGCGTCCTCCTGGACGCTCGTGTAGCTGTGGGTCACCACCCACAGGCTATACGAGCGTGCATTGTGATGGTCGAGACCATCGCGACCATCGAATTTGCGAGCCAGAGCCTGCGGTTGAGGTTTTCAACCGCAAGCTCCGGAGTGATTTTGGCTCTATCAGAGCCAAAATCACTCCCACTGACATCACTAGTGATGTCAGTGGGCTGGCTTCTGACGGGAGGCGTTCCCGTGGGAACGCCCCCGTCAGGGAGGCACGCCCCCGGCACGCCCACCAAAGGGGGTGTGCTGTCAATCAACATTGACAGCACGCCCCCTTTGATCGGACACAACGAGCGAAGGACTTTCCTTCGCTCGTCGCGTCTGGCGCATACGCACGACGGAGCTCCCTCCATCGTGCGCATGCTCAGTCCATAACATCGACCCACTTGCGAGCGGACAGCCGCTCGCGAGTGGGTCTGAATCAGGCCCTATATGGGCTGTGATGAGGTATTTGTAGCAGTACAGTACACTATATGAAGGATGGAATGATATGGAGCTGTGATGAGGTATTTGTAGCAGTACAGTACACTATATGAAGGATGGAATGATATGGAGCTGTGATGAGGTATTTGTAGCAGTACAGTATACTATATGAAGGATGGAATGATAGGGAGCTGTGATGAGGTATTTGTAGCAGTACAGTACACTATATGAAGGATGGAATTATATGGAGCTGTGATGAGGTATTTGTAGCAGTACAGTATACTATATGAAGGATGGAATGATATGGAGCTGTCATGAGGTATGTGTAGCAGTATGGTATACTATATGAAGATTCGAATGATATGGAGCTGTGATGAGGTATTTGTAGCAGTACAGTATACTATATGAAGGATGGAATGATATGGAGCTGTGATGAGGTATTTGTAGCAGTACAGTATACTATTTTTACATCTTAATCATTGTATTATGATAAGAAGAAAGAATATTAAAGAAATATATATGCATAATCTCCCATAGTTATCTTACTTGATTTATATTACTTTATGAATCGGCATTTGAATGCATAGCCTCATATACCTTGGTAAAACAATTATCTACGTGATGCTGTAGCACGGGATAATGTGATCAGTAATGTGATTTGTGGATCGTTTAACTCTTCTGCAATAATAACATTTTCAGGTTCTATGATCAGGCAGAGGTGTTCTGATTTTGCAGAAATCCAGAAAACTATCTTGGGGGTTGTATGTAACAGTACTTGTCCAGTGGGGGTGATGTGACACCTATGTGTTTTCAGGCACAGTGCGTGGAAAAATCTGTCCAATTACCCACTTTCGTTCCCCATCTTTTTGCAGGATAATCACATCTGTACCTGTTTCCTTTTCTTAACCATAGGGGAAATCTGCTGTAAATACTATGGACACCTCCTTGAAGCAGAAACGGATTGATATAGAGCACCGGAGAGCAACTGTTCCCTTGCCACCCTTGTCTCTAGATATAGATTGGCAGAGAGAAAAAAATAATTTCTCTTTGGATAATGTGCCCAGTCACAGGCTACAGGATCTGTGTGGATGAGTGACTGTGTATTGGGTCTCTCTGGCTCAGCGATTAGGTGGTAATAGCTATAATACGGTGCATTTGATAACATTTTGCATAAAGAGTCTCAGTTGTTGTATATTGTTGGGACTGCAGCCATTTTAAGGGGCCTATTTATCAAGACAAAGTCAAATTGAAACGGCTGTTTCCGCATGTTTAAGGCACGTTTCTAGTATAACTGTAATATACCAAAGACTGCACACAGAAAATGTCAGCGATATCCCCTGCATCTTGCTAAGTAATGCAGAACAAAGCAGTACTCGTTATTCATTGGCCACCTATGCGCAGTAAAGTGATAATAATCGATATCACTATGCAGCAAACTCTTTGCTGGGTCAGACCCGTATTGGGCTTACTGTCCCGGCAGGATTCTTTTGATAAACAGGCACTAAAAGTTATTTCTTATCATTGCCATATATGATATATATATATATATATATATATATAATGGCTTGCAGTGCCTCATTGCAACCAATAATAAATAGAATGATACTAAAATAATGATGATTACACTTGTCTACAAAAATAAACTTTTTTTCTTTCACAAGAACTAAATAAACTGATTCTAAATGTATTTTTCGTGCTGAATTGAAATATGTATTTAGATTTTTTTCCATCAGCTAGGGTTTTTTTGTGACATACGTTTTAAAGTTTTATTAAATTGGTACTTACTGTACATAAGTCTAAATGATGACTGCACACCTCAGTCTGGCTGACCTAAAAAGTTGTAGATGATGATTTTATTTTCCCATTGGGATGTCTCTCTTCATGGTCCAGCTATAGTCAGTAACTCCATTTGCCTTGGTACCTCCTTTCCATCATGGGATGGAAACGCCCGCCATGCTCATTACTGCCAGCCCCAAGATTTCCTGGGAAGGACTAGGCGGGAGTCCAAGAAGTGAAGTTTTAAAGACATGTTGCATCCCATAGCTTTGTAGGATTCACTAGATCTCTAAATATATCATGATAGTTTTCTGCTTTATGATTTCCAATAAAGCCAGAACAGATCTAAGTGAATGAAAACCAGGCTGCTTTTTCCAGTGGATTAACAGCTCCTGAAAATTTTTCTTTCTAAATATGTTTATTGAAATAGTATTACAATAAATTCAACATACAAAACATTTATAAAATGCAAAAGAATTCCAATCTTTATTTTGAGAGAGATGCTGTAGAAATCATATGGGTCACATATAAATCTGAACTGCAAATAACAGAGTAACCAAATAGGCAAATACAGAAAATATTGGCCTGACCAGAACATAAATACATAACGATAGTGATAACCATTCCATCTCAACAACTCAGAGCTGAAACTAAAAGCTAAAAAGGAGGGGACCCTTTAGCCAAAGTTTCTAAGTTATACCATGATGTTAGTTTAACCGCTTGTCTGGTGAACTCTCTAACATGGGACGGTAAAGTGACAAAATAGGGTAGCCAGATATTGAAGAACTTCTCAACCCTGGTTTCCACATCTAACGAGCATTCAATCCAATCCATTTGGTACAAATGTGCTAAACATGGAAACATTAAGAAAATGAGAACCGATTCCCTAGTGATCCATTGAGACAATATTGTCTTTTTAGAAGCTGCAGCGCTAAAAGAGGTGTTGCAGCGTAGGGTTGATGATGAATTGAGATCCCACAGTGCCCAGGCCATAGTAATAGTAAATAAGAATTCCCAACTCTCTAGCAATGTAACTACAGTACCCTGGGGCATGACCACATGCAGTGTAATAAATATGCATTAGGCTGTAAACATTTAAAGCAGTTTGAGTCTGATGAGGCCCCAATCAAACATCTTAGTTTCAGGGTAAAATAAGATCTGTGTAATAATTTTAAATTCATCTTTGCGTAGGACGAGGAGACCAACTGGAGGTGTAATCTTACATAAAGAGGTTTAATCTCTTTCATCATCTATTTGCCTTGAGAACCGCGATTGGGAACCTCTGTTTTAAGGAATTAAAACATGAATTTTCTGTTTAACGTTAGAATGCAGCACTGCTGGTCGAGCCAAAACCACTTTCTGAATGTGCTGCAAATCTGCTCATTCTGAATGTCAAAATAATACTTTCACCTAGCACCTGCCTGCAGGTCTTTGTGCATAAAGTGGTTTTTATTGGGAAACAAACTATGATTCGAATTTTCTTCCTTTTCCCTTCTATAAAAAAACACTTGCTCTCATTGAGATTTTGAACTGGCAGCATTACCATTCAAGCTTTTGTTTGCACAAGATTAGATTACTGCAATTCTTTGTTTACAATTTTTCTCAGGCTAGTTTAAAGCAGACTTCAGCTCCCACTTTAACCCTAATTCAGTTAAGCTTTTAGTGGATACATGTTTGTTTTCTGTGGGAATTCACTTTTCAATGATAGTACTTTTACAGTCTTCAAGGTAAACGTTTGGACTTCAATGTTCACTTTTGATTGAATTATATACCTGTTTCCGCTACTGCTCTCTCATTTACTTGAATGACCATTTCTGCCTTGTTCTTCCCGATGTATTTGTATCAGTGATAAAATGGTTATTACACTGATTGTAGCTCCCAGGCAAGCAATGTGCCAGTATAATGAGCCTTTGTATAAAATATACAACTGTAATCTTTTTTTTTTTGCTATTTGTTTTGATGCTTCTTGCTGAAAGGTTGTCTTTTTTATTGTTGATGTTTGTATTTCTTATTGGCTTTATTTCCTTTTTGGCTTTGGCCAATTTTCTTTTTATTTTGTAGTTTTTGATTTTTTTTTGTATCTGTAACCTTTTTTATGTCCTAGTTTTGTTTCTACCTCCTAAGAGGGCTGCTATGCAACCACATGTTAGTGGTATAGAACAGGGGTGCGCAAACTACAGTCTGCGGACCAAATGCACCCCAGGCACCTGCTCCAATCTGGCCCACCACCCTTACCGCAGTTTGGATTATTTGATCTGCTGCTATTCCCCTGCACCTCCACCCTGGCAAGTGATAAGAGCTCCGCTCACCTGAGCTTGAGAGACAAACAGAGCTAAGGAGATGCCCCGAATTGATGCAGCAGCCTACCCAGGTTATCCTGCCCCTAAGATGTATCCCAACCCTGTCCCAGGCCTCCCATCCAGCTGCAGAATCATACACAGGAGGACAAGAACTAGAAGCTTCATCTGAGGATAATATGGAACAGGGACTCTTGCCTGCAATCAGAATAACAACCCAACTAATTCAGAATAACATATTGTCATTAGAAAATGCCTTTGATCAATAAAGTTTGCAAACATTTACATTAAAAATCAGGGTTATGTCCTGAAAAAAACACATTGTAGAATTTTCACAACCTCACAGTAATATAATATAAAAAGTTGTGGTGGTCTTTTGGGGTACTTGCAGCTTCTTTATTCTGAAAATATAAAATAAGCGAAGATCCTCCAACCAGGAGAAGACCCTAAATAGTTTTACCATTTCCATGGGGTGATGTTTATAAGGGATTTCAATGAGAAAAATGGGTTTGGTATGAAATGGGGGAAATCACAAAGAATGGATCTGTTATACACTATGTACAGTTTTCTAAAAACAATAAATTTCTTATTCTCTACATTTTTCTAAGAATTATGGTAACAATTGTAATTGGTAATGCCAGCATAGAAAAACATACATGCATATATTTGAAATGACAATCAACTAGTACTTTGGCACCTATATGGCCTTTGTAGTTTGGAATCTAACTGTGGTTATGTAATGTAGTTTATTCTGTATTTTTACAGATTAGTTTTTGTGTCCCTAGTTACAGTGCTATTTGCAACTAAATGTTAATGTATTATTATTACCTGGGTTACGATATGTGTACAAATGGGAGACATTTCTTAGAGACTCTGATCCATAGTAACATGATGGCTTCCTGCAGTTTCTGCACCTTTGTCAGCTGCACGTCCATGTTGCAATTCTCCATTTCCGCCACATCCCAAAGGTTGGATTGAGAGCTGGTAACAGTGGAGGCCATTGGAGTACACTGAACTCATTGTCATGCTCATGGAACCATCTTCAGATGATATGTTCTTTTAATGTGGTGTTACCGTCCTGGAAAAAGCCATTAAAAGATGGGTAGACTGTGATCATAAAGGGATACACGCGATCAACAACAATACTCATAGGCTATTCCAGTTACATGATGCTCAGTTGGTATTTATATGTGGCAAGAAAATGTTCCTTGCACTAATACACCATCACAAGCCTGACCTATTGACACAGTGCAGGATGGATCCATGGATTCATGTTATTTATGTAAAAGTCTGGCCCTACCAACGCACCTACATTTTTGTAGCAGAAATCTGTTCAGGTTTGATGACCTTGTGCCCATTGTAGTGTCAGTTTCTTAGTTGAAACCGAGGGTCTCATTCAGACATGCTCGCAAGCGCCTATGCGCTCGCAAGTGAGTCGATGTTGAGGCCCTGCACATGTGCAGCGCCGCCATGCGCAAGCGCAAGCACCGGAGTGAGAGAGAAATTCTCTCGCTCCGGGGCTCACTACAAAAGGGGCGGCTGTCGACGGTGATCGACAGCTCACACCATTTTGTAGGCAGGGTGGGGGGGTGGCTGACCAAACGGAGGTGTTCCCGAAGGAACACCTGCCATTTGGGGGCGGCCCCACTGACATCATTCGTGATGTCAGTGGTGAGCTTCCGGCTCTATTAGAGCCGAAAGCTCACTGGGGCTTACGGCAGACGAGACCCTACCACAAGGGTCTCGTCGCAAGCCCCGATGGTCGCGATGGTCTTGACCATCGCGACCATCAACCTGGCTACTCGCTAAAGCTGTGTGTGGTCACCCACAGCTTAGCGAGCGGCCAGGAGGCCGGCTCATTAAAGAGAAGCGGCCGCCCTCATTCAGAGCTCTGAATGAGGTCCATAGTGTAGTCTTCTGATGCTGCAGCTCATCTACTGCGTATGATGAGTTCTGCATTCAGAGATGCTGTTCTACATACCACCATTGGAACACATGGTTCTATGAGTTACTGTTGCCTTTACTGTCAACTTGAACCAACCTGGCCATTCTCCTCATATAGCATTTTTCCTTGCAGAACCATCATCGCTCATTGAACATTTTTTGTTTTGTGTACCATTCTCTGTACACTGTATAAACTGGGCTCCATTCCGAGTTGTGCATAATGGGCCTGATTTGGAGATGTAGGCAGATTTAGATGCTGCTGCATCTTCTGCCGCAGTTGGGGCGTGTCTTTATGCTAATGCCACAACCGATGATCTTCCATACAGAGACGCCCATGAACAGCGGAGCTAATAAGTAATCAGTCGCGACATCAAAGCTTTCACCAGCCCTCTAGCAGTTGCAATTTTTATGTCTGAACATGGCGCCTTGTGCCAGCGCTGCTGCATCTATATACACAGTCGCTGTCAGTGACTCGCCCGTGTCTGGCTAACCAACACCTCCCAGGAATTCCCATTGAAATTCACAGGTCTTGCATACAAATTCTTTCTGCGTCTTCATGCAGCAACCATTGGGATGTATGCGTAGAACTTCCAGTATTGGCCAACTGCATGTATTCGGCATTGTGTGCAGTTTGTTTGCACCTCTGAATCAGGCCCAATGTGAGGGCAATTTTGTCTGCTTCCAGCATTTGGAAATCCCATTGTGAACATTCTCCTACATTCTGAGTCATTCACGTCATTGCTTCCAACATTCTGATAGCCAGAGCATCTGCCATGAATATAAAACTGCATATGCACCAGCTCTATCCTGGTTGCAGGAGATCCAAATTAAATCAGTTGAATCTCTACATGTTATCGATTCCTACCTATCTATACACTCTAAAATTGTCGCTGTTTAGTGTTATGAGAAATAATTGCTTTCAGACTTTGATTGTGGTTCCAAAGCACAAAAAGTTATTATTCAACATAAAAACAGATGGTTACATGCTGTGATCTAAATACAATTAGCGCAAATAAATTATACAGACCCAAGATACAGTCATTACATACGCACTTGCTCTGGACCCAGATCCCGGCATCAAAGATGAAACCTCCATCAACAGCAAAGCCAGAAGACTGAGATCCAGTTTCAGAGAGCCCACATATATACCCTTACAGAGATAGGTAATACAAAAGAACAGGTTGGCATGATTCCATTGGTTCTTCTTCCTGGTTCTTCTGTTACAGTATAGTTCGTATGGTCACAATCCAGCCTCCAACAGCTCTTTGTGTCCATTTTCCAGCTGCATAATAAATCTAAGCTGGCTACATTACAGAGTACATTTTAATGTTTAACTCTCTATGAGCCATAGTTTGCAGACACATGTTGTGATCTCCTCACCGATGATACCGGAAATCTGCAAAGACACAGTGGTTTAGATTGACACCAAACACAGTCTGCTTATCATGGACTAAACCTTAGATATCAAATAACATTTATTTCACAACATTACTAATACTGAATAAACCTTGAATATTACATTTTAATGCTAGGGAACCTTTTTATGTAAGTGTGCAGTGTGTAAGTATTGGGGTATTGAGAAAAGATGCTAGTTAGTGTTGTGCGACTACGTGTTTGTGGAGTACACCATGGTACATGTTTTGCAGGGTTGATTTTTATATGTTTTAGTGACTGTCTGTATTTAAATAATGAGGACTTTTAACATCTTTCTATTGCGTGGGAATCGCCTGACACTAAATAATAGCATCGCTGTATGTACTTACAATGGGCGAGATTCGCTAAAATGGCGCTGGGCGTTCAGTCGCAAAATGGCGTCTCATTGCTATTCGCAAAATGGCGTTGTGCAGATTTAATTTTAAACTGATTCTGTCTCAGCCAATTATTCGGCTTCGACAATGTGCTCACCTATAAATAACCTGTGACTCTGTCTATATGTCCCATGACACAGCCACAGGACCTTCTTCTACATGCAAATGCCCCTTTTCCACACAGGGATGCACATCAGCCATGTGTGAGAAATGACCAAGATGTGGCCAGTTAGGGTTCAATCGAAAGGGGAAATGTATGAAGCGGTGTAATGAACTGAGAAGTGGACAAGTTGAGATGTCCATAGCAAACAATGTTTGTTATAGATGCATGCCACAACGCATGCAGAGTTTGTTAAATATTCATTCGCATACAGAATTGTTGCAACTTTGAACCAGGCCTAGTAAGCATTTAGATCAAAGCAGTTTCTGAAATACCTGAAGCCACCATGTGTGGCACCCCATCATTCCATGGTCAAACTCGCTTACATTACATTTCTTCCCTTTTTGGTGCCTTGTCCGAACAATATCTGGACCTCTTGACCATGTCTGAATACATTTATACATGGAGCTGCTTTAACAAGCAGGTTATTTTTGTGAGGTCTTCAATAAAAATCTTGTCAGGCTTACCTAATATTGTAGCCACTGAGTGTGTGTGTAAAATATGAACATAGAATTTGACGGCAGATAACAACCGCTTGGCCCACCTAGTCTGCCCTTTTTTTACCTTTTGGTAACCTCAACCCTATGTGATCCTATAGAAACATAGAATTTGATGGAAGATAAGAATATATTTATTTAACTGGATGCAAAATTAGCAACCAGCTAGCAGTCAACCTCTTGATCAGTCTAGGGCTAGTTAGTTAAAGGAAATGCCTCGTTGGTTGATGCAGATTTCAGTAATGCGCTATGTAGGTAAATAACCACAGTATTTTCTTCTGCCCAGGAGATAAAACAGTGTTGAGAACTCAATCAACTCACCAATTATTGCAATTTAATTGCACAATTAACACTGAAGGTATCTTCAGGGTAAAAATGTAAATACAAAATAAAGTGTATTTGTTTGGCCATTTAAAACCATGAACAAAGCTTGATCTGTAGATTTTGCTTAGAAAACATTGATGTAATATGCAGCACTTAATTATTAGAATAATCCGTTGAAATGGTCTGGATCAATCACAGATAGATTGGATTGGACATTAGGTTCCCCAATCAATAACAACACAAAAAAGAGTGATAATTGATGCCTGTGGTGACTGCAAGAAACACAGCACAAGCATTGAGAGCGATTGATCGCCGCAATAACCTCATACTATGGAACCTCCTGCCTAGAGTCGTTAATTACCCCAATGGAAATTAGCATAATTAAATTGTCTATTTTAAGAGTACTAGAGCCCAAAAGATTTGATATACTGTGTATACATACATATATGTGTGTATATATGAATGTATGTATATATTAGGGGTGTGCACCGGCCACTTTTCGTGTTTTGTGTTTTGGTTTTGGATCTGGATCTTTCTTCGTGTTTTGGATCTGGATAGGTTTTGCCAAAACCACCCTTCCGTGTTTTGGGTTCTGGGTTTTGTGTTTTGGATCTGTATTTTTTTTTTAAAAAGCATAAAAACAGCTAAAATCACAGAATTTGTAGGTTTTTCTGCTCCTATGCTATTATTAACCTCAATAACCTTAATTTCCACTCATTTCCAGTCTATTCTGAACACCTCACACCTCACAATAGTGTTTTTATGTCCAAAACGTTGCACCGAGGTAGCTGGATGACTATGCTAAGCGACACGAGTGGGCGGCACAAACACGTGACCCATCTAGGCGTGAAACTGCAGTGGCAGACAGGATGGCAGTTTGAAAAAGTAGGCCCCAAACTGTACATAATGCAAAGAAAAAAAAGAGGTGCAAGATGGAATTGTCCTTGGGCCCTCCCACCCACCCTTATGTTGTATAAACAGGACATGCACACTTTAACAAACCAATCATTTCAGCGCCAGGGTCTGCCACACAACTGTGGCTGAAATGATTGGTTCGTTTGGGCCCCCACAAAACAAGCTGGCAATTAATGTGTCCCTGCACAAACTGGCTCTATGGAGGCAAGATGTCATCCTCATCCTCCTCATCCACCGATTCCTCACCCTCTTCAGTGTGTACATCCTCATCCTCACAAAGTATTAACTCGTCCCCACTTGAATCCACCACCACAGGTCCCTCTGTACCTTCTGGAGGCTGGTCTCCCTGGAAGAGCTGATAATTCATTTTGATGAACATCATCTTCTCCACATTCTGTGGAAGCAACCTCCTACGCCTTTCGCTGACAAGGTTCCCGGCTGCACTAAACACTCTTTCGGAGTACACACTGGAGGGGGGGCAACTCAGGTAAAATAGAGCCAGTTTGTACAGGGGCCTCCAAATTGCCTCTTTTTCCTGCCAGTACAGGTATGGACTGTCTGCCATGCCTACTTGGATGCTGTCACCGATGTAATCCTCCACCATTCTGTCAATGGTGACAGTATCATATGCAGTGACAGTAGACATGTCAGAAATTGTTGCCAGGTCCTTCAGTCCGGACCAGATGTCCAAACTTGGTCCTGCCTGCCCTGCATCACCGCCAGCGGGTTGCTTAGGATACCTAAGTTTTTTCCTGGCAGCCCCAGTTGCAGGAGAAAATGAAGAAGGAGCCGTTGACGTGTCACGTTCCGCTTCAGCTGACAGTGTGTTCACCAGCAGGTCTTTGCACCTCTGCAGGCTTGTGTCGGCCGGAAAGAGAGACACCACATAGGCTTTAAACCTAGGATCGAGCACGGTGGCCAAAACGTAGTGGTCTGATTTCAACAGATTGACCACCCTGGAATCCTGGCAAAGCGAATGAAGGGCTTCATCCACAAGTCCCACATGCCGAGCGGAATCGCTCCGTCTTAGCTCCTCCTTCACTTTCTCCAGCTGCTTCTGCAAAAGCCTGATGAGGGGAATGACCTGACTCAAGCTGGCAGTGTTTGAACTGACTTCACGTGTGGCAAGTTCGAAGGGCTGGAGAACCTTGCACAACACGGAAATCATTCTCCACTGCGCTTGAGTCAGGTGCATACCCCCTCCTTTGCCTATGTCATAGGTGGATGTATAGGCTTGTATGGCCTTTTGCTGCTCCTCCATCCTCTGAAGCATATAGAGGGTTGAGTTCCACCGCGTCACAACCTCTTGCTTCAGGTGATGGCGGGGCAGGTTCAAGAGTGTTTGCTGGCGCTCCAGTCTTCGGCACGCAGTCGCTGAATGGCGAAAGTGGCCAGAAATTTTTCGGGCCACCCAAAGCGTCTCCTGCACGCCCCTGTCGCTTTTCAGAAAATTCTGCACCACCAAGTTTATTGTGTGAGCAAAACATGGGACGTGCTGGAATTTGCCCAGATGTAATGCCCGCACAATATTGGTGGCGTTGTCAGATATCACAAATCCCCAGGAGAGTCTAAGTGGGGTAAGCCACTGGGCGATGATTTCCCTCAGTTTCTCTAAGAGGTTGTCGGCGGTGTGCCTCTTACTGAAACCGGTGATACACAGCGTAGCCTGCCTTGTAACGAGCTGGCATTTCTGAGATGCTGCTACTGGTGACGCTGCTGCTGTTGCTGCGTAAGGTGATACATCTACCCAGTGGGCTGTCACAGTCATATAGTCCTTAGTCTGCCCTGTTCCACTTGTCCACATGTCCGTGGTTAAGTGGACATTGTGTACAACGGCATTTTTCAGGACACTGAGGACACTTTTTCTGACGTTTCTGTACAGTCTCGGTATCGCCTGCCTAGTGAAGTGGAATCTAGACGGGATTTGGAACCGGGGACACACTACCTCCATCAATTGTCTAAATCCCACTGCACTAATGGCGGATACCGGACGCACGTCTAACACCAACATAGCAGTCAAGGCCTCAGTTATACGTTTTGCTTCAGGATGACTGCTGTCGTACTTCATCCTCCTCGCTAAGGACTGTTGGAGGGTCAATTGTTTAGTAAAAGTAGTGGTGTTCCTACTTCCTCTCTGGGATGATGAACGACTCCCAGCAGCAGCAACAGCAGCAGCGGCAGCAGTAGGCGTAGCAATGCAGGATCCTCCAGAGGAATCCCGGATAGGAGAGTCAGTCATGCCAGTGACATGGCCTGCAGGACTACTTCCGATCCTGACTAAGGAGGAAATTGACGAGGAGGGAGTTGACGGTGTGGTTTGCAGGCGCTTGGATACAACAGGACAACGGGATTTAGGTGTCCCTGGACTGCTTACGGTCTTAGCCAAAGTTTCTGAACTTGACAGTAACTTTTTATGAATGCGCTGCAGGTGCCGTATAAGGGAGGATGTTCCTAGGTGGTTGACATCCCTACCCCTACTTATTTCACCTTTACATATGGTACATATGGCAAGACAGTTGTTGTCCGGATTTGGATAGAAATATTGCCAGACCAAAGAGGTGGAATGTTTGGTCTTCTGCCCAGGCATGACCGTGATGGGCTTTTTCATCCCACGGACAACAACTGTCTCCCCCGGAGCCTGATTTAAACAAACCACATCACCATCAGAATCCTCCTCGCCAACTTCCTCCCCAGCGCCAGCTACACCAGTATCCTCATCCTGTTGTACTTCAACAGTGACATCTTCAATTTGCATATCAGCAAGTGGACTGTGGGTGCTCCTTTCAGCACTTGCAGGGGGCGTGCAAATGGTGGAAAGAGCCACCTCTTCCCGTCCAGTGCTGGGAAGGTCAGGCATCGCAACCACCACCACACTTGGACTCTCCTTGGGGATTTGTGATATCTTCTTAGAAAGCACAGTTCTTCGCTGTGCTTTTGCCAGCTTAACTCTTTTGATTTTTTTAGTTGGAGGAGGGCTTCCATCGTCATGTGAAGCTGAACCACTAGTCATGAACATACTAGGGATCGACCTTAGCCGTTCCTTGCCACTCCGTGTCGTAAATGGCATATTGGCAAGTTTACGTTTCTCTTCAGCTGATTTAAATGTCTTTTTCAAGGTCATTTTCCTGAACTTTGCCATTTGGGATTGTATGTGCCCTCTACTATGACATTGGGCATCGGCCTTGGCAGACGACGTTGATGGCATGTTATCGTCTATGTCATGACTAGTGGCAGCAGCTTCAGCACTAGGAGGAAGTGGTTCTTGATCTTTCTCTATTTTATTTTTATCGGAGAAAGTTTGGTCCTCCATTTATGTTATATCGATTTGATATATACGTGCGGCTAAACACAGAAAATAATTTTTTTTTTGATTTGGACTGGAGTGTACTTTGTGGGTTACAGCACCCTTTAACGGTCAAGCCAGCCGGCCCTTTACTTATGACACAGGCGCACGCTTGGCACTACTTTGTTGATGCACGTGCGGCTACTGCGCACACAATTCACAAACACAGAAAATAATTTTTTTTTTGGTTTGGACTGGAGTGTACTTTGGGGGTTACAGCACCCTTTAACGGTCAAGCCAGCCGGCCCTTTACTTATGACACAGGTGCACGCTTAGCACTACTTTGTTGATGCACGTGCGGCTACTGCGCACACAATTCACAAACACAGAAAATATTTTTTTTTTGGTTTGGACTGGAGTGTACTTTCGGGGGTTACAGCACCCTTTAACGGTCAAGCCAGCCGGCCTTTACTTATGACACAGGCGCACGCTTGGCACTACTTTGTTGATGCACGTGCGGCTACTGCGCACACAATTCACAAACACAGAAAATAATTTTTTTTTTGGTTTGGACTGGAGTGTACTTTCGGGGGTTACAGCACCCTTAACGGTCAAGCCAGCCGGCCCTTTACTTATGACACAGGCGCACGCTTGGCACTACTTTGTTGATGCACGTGCGGCTACTGCGCACACAATTCACAAACACAGAAAATAATTTTTTTTTTGGTTTGGACTGGAGTGTACTTTCGGGGGTTACAGCACCCTTAACGGTCAAGCCAGCCGGCCCTTTACTTATGACACAGGCGCACGCTTGGCACTACTTTGTTGATGCACGTGCGGCTACTGCGCACACAATTCACAAACACAGAAAATATTTTTTTTTTTGGTTTGGACTGGAGTGTACTTTCGGGGGTTACAGCACCCTTAACGGTCAAGCCAGCCGGCCCTTTACTTATGACACAGGCGCACGCTTGGCACTACTTTGTTGATGCACGTGCGGCTACTGCGCACACAATTCACAAACACAGAAAATATTTTTTTTTTGGTTTGGACTGGAGTGTACTTTCGGGGGTTACAGCACCCTTTAACGGTCAAGCCAGCCGGCCCTTTACTTATGACACAGGCGCACGCTTGGCACTACTTTGTTGATGCACGTGCGGCTACTGCACACACAATTCACAAACACAGAAAATAATTTTTTTTTGGTTTGGACTGGAGTGTACTTTCGGGGGTTACAGCACCCTTTAACGGTCAAGCCAGCCGGCCCTTTACTTATGACACAGGCGCACGCTTGGCACTACTTTGTTGATGCACGTGCGGCTACTGCGCACACAATTCACAAACACAGAAAATAATTTTTTTTTTGGTTTGGACTGGAGTGTACTTTCGGGGGTTACAGCACCCTTAACGGTCAAGCCAGCCGGCCCTTTACTTATGACACAGGCGCACGCTTGGCACTACTTTGTTGATGCACGTGCGGCTACTGCGCACACAATTCACAAACACAGAAAATAATTTTTTTTTTGGTTTGGACTGGAGTGTACTTTCGGGGGTTACAGCACCCTTAACGGTCAAGCCAGCCGGCCCTTTACTTATGACACAGGCGCACGCTTGGCACTACTTTGTTGATGCACGTGCGGCTACTGCGCACACAATTCACAAACACAGAAAATAATTTTTTTTTGGGTTTGGACTGGAGTGTACTTTCGGGGGTTACAGCACCCTTAACGGTCAAGCCAGCCGGCCCTTTACTTATGACACAGGCGCACGCTTGGCACTACTTTGTTGATGCACGTGCGCTACTGCGCACACAATTCACAAACACAGAAAATAATTTTTTTTTTGGTTTGGACTGGAGTGTACTTTCGGGGGTTACAGCACCCTTAACGGTCAAGCCAGCCGGCCCTTTACTTATGACACAGGCGCACGCTTGGCACTACTTTGTTGATGCACGTGCGGCTACTGCGCACACATTTCACAAACACAGAAAATAATTTTTTTTTTGGTTTGGACTGGAGTGTACTTTCGGGGGTTACAGCACCCTTTAACGGTCAAGCCAGCCGGCCCTTTACTTATGACACAGGCGCACGCTTGGCACTACTTTGTTGATGCACGTGCGGCTACTGCGCACACAATTCACAAACACAGAAAATATATTATTTTTTTAGCACTTGGGGGGAGCACCCCTGATGGACAGAGCACCCCCTGGACAACACTACAGCACCCCTTTAGGTCTGGGACACTGCACAGGACTTTGGAGTGGACACAGCCCCTATGGAGAACTGACTGCACAACACAGTCCAGCCAGCCCCTATGGACTTTGAAGTAGTGGACACAGCCCCTATTAACAACAGCAGCACAGCACAACACAGCCAGCCCCTATGGACTTTGAAGTAGTGGACAACAGCAGCACTACACTACACTACACTACACTACACAGCCCTAACTCCCACCCTCCCTCTTCACTGTCCACAGCCGAGTGAGAAAATGGCGCCGACGCGGGTACCTTATATAGGATCCAAAACCCGCGAGACTCGGAAGGCGGGATGATGACGTTTTGCCTCGATTTCAGATCCGAGTCAGGCGGGAAAAGTCGAGCCTGACTCGGATCGGACTCGGATCGGGGGGGGCTCGGGGGGGTTCGGATTTCAGAAATCCGAACCCGCTCACCCCTAGTATATATATATAGATATATATATATATATATGTGTGCAGTAGACTTACAAGAGAAAAGGGAATCAGTTTATGCAGGGGTGCACTTGATCCCTTCTTAATCTAAGTTCAGATCAGGTTTCAGTTTTGGATCTGGACTTTTTTTTTTTAAATTGATAAAAAAAAAAGCTAAAATCATGTAAGTTGGGCCTATTTTTGTTCCAACCGTATTATTAACCTCAATAACATTCATTTCCAGTAATTTCCTGTCAATTTTGACCACCTTACAGCTCACAATATTGTTTTCACCCATACTGGCTAAAGGCTAAGCGACAGAGCAGTAGCACATACACTTGGTAGTTTAAAAAAGAATATAACACGTCTAAGAAACAGAGTGGCACAGCAGTGGCAGACAGGATGGTAGTTTAATTATAAACTATACAATGTTTAAAGTGTTAATTTAAAAACAAAAATGACGTGGGGTCCTCTCTCCCAAGCATAACCAGTCCAAGAAATATGGGTAAAATTGTGTAGGGGTCCGCCGTATTTAATGAACCAGCACCGGGCTCTTGGATTTGGCCCTGGTTCTAAAATATGGGGAACAATTTGCGTAGGGGTCCCCTGTATTTTAGAACCAGCCTTGAGCTCCACTAGCCAAACACTCCCCCCCATTAGTCAGCCCAGTCTGGGGATTCCTTGGGAAGTGGGAGCCCCCCATAAAAAGGTCCCCCTCCTGACTGTACCCCAGGCCAGGGCTATCCCACATACCCACTGCCCAGTTGGTAGGTGTAAAGAATAGATTTGACCTAATATTGTCTTTTACATTAGGACTACAGGTCAAGGAAGCTTGGAGAACCACAAGTAACAGCATGTGGTGCATTACAGGCTCACTAGTGTCTATAGTTCCCCTGTAAAAGAAATATTAAATTAATGACAGTACACACACACCAATTGTTTTATTCTTTTATTACACATGCACTCACTCACTTGCACTCACACTAAATACTTACCTTGTTCCTGGCACCGGTCGGTCCAGTAAGCTTCCTAGGCATAGATCAGCCCTCTTCTCCAGTAGTCATCCTTGGGTAAGAACATAACAAACCGCAATCCGTACCAGCCGGACACAGCTGTATGTATATACTGTTGGATTTGGCCTTAGTCCTAAAAATATGGGGAAAAATTTGCGTACTGTACATACAGCGTTGTTTGCAAAGGTGACTGGACTCACATGTGTTCCTGCACTTGGAGCCCCACCAGCCAATCAGCGGCTGCCACCATGAGAACAGGCCGTTGATTGGCTAAGAGACGGAGTTCTCACAACCAATCAACAGCCATCCCGCTAATTGGCTTAGAGACAAAGAGCACACAGGCAATACCATCAGCATTCTTTGGTGGTGACTGGGAGGTGGTCTGAAGTGAACGCAAAAAAAGGCCATCTCAGGGACATGTTATGGGAGATTCACGGGTGTGTCAATGAATACGGCTGTGTTCCCATATGCAGCTCTGCAGCCACAGAGGCCATCTTCAGTGGAATTTCAGAAGTAGACAATGCAACTGTCAGGGGCTGGTGCAAGTGGCAATGGTGAACACATTGGTGCACAAGTGGTGGAGTGTTTGGAACCACTGGTGGAGCTGTACCATCCACAGCCATTGAAAGTGGGAGACTCTGGAACTAGCATTTGCAGATTATCGCCACAGTCGAAGTCACGGCGGCATTAGCATCTACCTCTGAATCAGGCCTTTAGTATGTGAAATCTCACGGGCAGGGTTCTCCCCTTGACATTACCGATGCCATTTGTGCATCATGTGTTTTGTATCCAAGTCCCCTTCAGAGGCTGTGATTCTGTATGCTTGCCCTACTTTGGCTACAGGCTCATTGAGTGCCTAACTGGCTCCTCTCCCTGTGATTTACCACCGCTAGCCCTACAATATACAGTGAGTTGTCCACCACTTGCCCCATGCTCTTGTCCTGCCTAGTCTGTTGTTATATAACTGTGTTCCTAGACATATCATTCCGCACTGTATTGTACTTATGATATGTCAAGTTACACAGTTACTATGTATACACATTGTACAGCACTGGAGACACTTTGTGGCTCCTGAACAAAAAGAAAATCTAATAATACACTCTACCCTTTTAATCTTTTTCATGTTTTTTTTTTTTTTTTAATAATTGGCAATACCTATTAGGAATTTTACTAAAATAAATGTTTAAGGCAAGATAAGTGCAGGAGTAGAACTAAGAGTTCTTGGTATTTTTGACATCTAAATTAAAATATCTAAAGTAGTTTTGGTTATAAGTTAGACAAATTTGTAATTTTAGACAAATTTAGCCTGAAAATGTGTAATGTGCCCCGTTTCTTCACTGATCAGCTGAAAGCACCAAAATCTAATCAAAACAAAACAAAAAATGTAGTTGACTGCTGTCTGATCTACTAGGACGTGCGGCCTTCTATTTGTTTGTCATTTTGGCTGCTCTCTCATATACTACTTGGGACTTACAGTTCAGTAATCAATAGCTAGATGTCAATAATTTGCCAATATAATTTCCCGCAATAAGTCCATCATGTCAATTTCAACAAAACGTCAAATAAGAATGAAGTGTATTAAAATAAAAAAAACAAATACCTGACTGTGGTCATTTGCTGGTGATCACATTCCTGATTACCAACTTCATTGCTGAAAAAATAGTAAACAATAGCAAACCTAAGAACTGAAGCGTTGAAGAATAGTGCAACAGCAGGCTCCATTTAACTCTGAAACGGCATGTTTAATTGGTGGAATGCATGGCGAGTTCTATTAATGTATATGAAACGTCTTGCAATGGCCACACTACCTCATGGTGTCAAATGGTACAATAGATGGAGCTACATCTGTGTAATCTAATCATCACTGGTTCACGGGTTCATTCCTAAAGTTCTGTGATGTAAAACTAAAGTGGCACGAAGTGCGAATCACAACCCAGATAGCCATGAGCCTATGTAGAGAGTAACAGTTTAAATCAAGTTACTTCCATGTTGTTTTTCTTTATGCTGTTTGGCACTTTTATGCTTTATTCTTTGCTGTTCTTCTTTATCCGTTTATTATGCCATTTATTTTATTATTTATTTGACTTCTAGCATAGTGGGAATGCAAATTAGGTCTTCATATCATTCTTGAACACGTATGTAGGTCCTATAGGTCTTCGTTTCACCCATGGTAAATCTTGAACTGAACCTAGTTAGATAATAAAAGGGTGTCAGCTACAGACTATGAAAACCACATGTTACATCAACTCTTGCCAATAAGTTTCCAAAAAGAGTTGACAACTTCTGTTTAAGTTCTAAGATCAGTGATGTGAAAATTATAGTGTTACTTTTTTTTGCAAAAAATAGGATGTAATTGTTCTATATTTGTCAACATTTTCTATTGTTCACCTTTGTATCAAAATATATGGTACAGTACCTCCGAGGGCTCTACAGTTTGGAAAACATGCACTACGCCCATGGTCAAATTATTTAAGGTCCATGTTGCTGTAAAAAGTTGTCCATCTGCAATTTACCTGCAATGTAATCCTATCCAACCTGTGCTGTTATTAGGTGACTATATAGTGATTATTGTTTTGTAGGCATTTGCTGTGTTTTACAGCATGTTTACCCTAATTATCATTTTTGAAGGAAACTTTGGGAAGAAAGCTAACAAACTGTATAAAACATGTTGTATTACCAAGAAAATAGACACTAATTAAATATAAATAAATTGAAGTTTGTGTTCCTTCTGTTTGGTACTTTTGAAACAGATTCAGCTTTTGTCTATCTAATATATCTCACTAATTGTGAAGTCGGCTTGAAAAAAAAAAAAATCACCTGCTGTACATCATTATTAATATTCCAATATTGTTTACTGTGACAGATTCCAACCATCCTTTTAAAGTAACATACTTCAGGGCTTTACCCAGAGGATTATAACCAAGACTTATTAAAACAAGAATGATAATTTTCCTATTTATAATGCATTGACTTTGCATTCTATTTAAATATTTTAAAAACTGTTTATCATAAATCTAAAAGAATTATATTTTCAAAGTGCATTTTGCATGAATATGTTCGAAAATGAATTAATCGGGGTCATGACTGCAATAGTTTTTGAACCACTGTTTTACAGATCATGTTGCCATAATCGAATGAACTGTCCTGTTGAGTGCGTTGAAGGCAAGGCACAACAATATAATTAAGGCAAACAGTCTCTGATTGCCTTTTTTGTCCTTTGCTTTAGTTCCAGACACCCTGCTTGTCAATCTTGCCTTGTTGAATGAGCAAGTTTCCTGTTTCATTACTCTGAATGCCTAGAAGTCATTACCATTAACACATTTCAGTGTGTGCAGTAATGAACAAATGAAACCTAAAAAAAAAAAAAAAGAGAATATTGAATGCTGCATTCCTCGGATAACAGAAGTCTTAATAATGTTTTAATGTTATTTGTATGAATTGCCGTTTTTTGCTTGTCCTAGCTATTTTAAAACATTAGTTCTACAGAAAGAAATCTAGCTACAACATGAACTTTTGGCGATAGTTCAGTGGTTCTTTAAAATGATTTGCAGTGGCAAGACAAAGAAAAGAAAAAATAAAACAAAATGTCCTTTAGGTTTGCGCCCATTACCAGAGATGGAAGTTATTATGCCGGTTGCAGAGATTGTATTTGAATGTGTGTTTATAAAGAGATTATTTGTCACTTTTGTAAACTATAGAACATATGGAAATGTTATTATAATTTATAACGGGCAGCACAGACGGTGTAATGGTTAGCGTTACTGCCTCACAGCACTGAGGTTGTGGGTTCAATTCCCACCACGGCCCTAACTCTGCGGAGTTTGTATATTCTCCCTGTGCTTGCGTGGGTTTCCTCTGGGTACTCCGGTTTCCTCCCACACTCCAAAAATATACTGGTAGGTTAATTGGCTCCCAGCAAAAATTAACCCTAGTGTGTATGTGTGTGTGCGTGTGTTAGGGAATATAGATTGTAAGTTCCACTGATGTGAATATTCTCTGTAAAGCGCTGTGGAATATGTGTGAGCTATATAAATAACTGGTAAATAAATAAATAATGTATATAGAACACAAGTACTGTACAGCGTTACATCAGTCCCACTTTTCAGGGATATTTACAAAGAACATTGCTAATAATAATAGTCCTGATTTACCGCAATCACAAAGATAGCAGCCTGCTGGAATAGGGGCCATGGACTGTATGAAATATGCATTCTAATCGTCATGTCCCCAGTTATCCGAACCGATGTGTCCAGAGGTGTAGTATCTGTATTCAGAAGTAGAATTTGTTTCCCATTTGTTTTATAGGGAACCTATTCATTATCAGGCCATATTGCCCACACTCACCCCGTTAATTAAGAATTCAGCTCGTCACAAGTTTCTTCGGTGGACACATAAGTACCAGAACAAGTCAACATTTCTCCAGTTGTGGCACAGCTGTTCCCAAAGGCAGCTGTCTTGTGATCTGTATTAAGTAGAAGCAAACCGCAGTTAAGGGAATGCGCACAGAGAGGGCAGGAGGAGACTGAGGGAACTCGGTGGCTCCTTTTTCGCACTCCAGAACTCTTTCAGAATTCACTCTGGGAATTAATGCCATTTGAAGATACTCAGAGCACCTGTAGTATTCACTCTCAGCAGCTGAATTCAAAAAGGTTAGGTGGACATGGATAGAGCAGCCTGCAGCTGATGGGAGCAATAGAACATGGGCAAAGACCGTCAAGCTGGTACTGGGAAGTGGGGTTAAACACACTTTTATATGAAACAGATTTAATATGTGCAGATTGCTTTTTAAATAATGTGTTTATGTTCCGCCAGCAGAAGGACATTTTCATATGAGTATTGCTCACTGCCCTTTTGTATAGAAACAACTTGTGTCATAGAGCGAGATGATCAATATTACAAGTAGAGAGGCTTTTATATTTATAATCTGATCGTCAGGGGCGTTACAAATCCTGATGTTGATGGGCCATTGTCTGGTGTAGAAATGTGCATCTTGGGGAAGGTCAGGTGAAATAAAGTACAGTATAGTATAGTACATACAGTAGTATAGTACAGTGTACTGTATAAATTATTTATTAAGAGACCAGTATAATTAAGTAATCACTACTTTATTGAGAGGCATCTTAGAACTTAAGATAAATTACATTTAGGATTTAGGCCTGAATTAGACTTTTAAATAATATTATTGTAGGTATAGCTTTAATTAGTGATTAAGTTATTTTGCTATAAGTTCTATTATTAGATTTGCCTGGGTTTGGGATATAAACTCTTTTAGTATCTCTCCTATACATGCTTCATTGTTAAGGACTATATAATTTAATGTTGGGGCCAAAGCAAATGCCATTTTGCCCCATTATTAAAACGAACCTACTGGTGTCTGCAAAGACATTGTAAATGACTCTGTTTAATATACTGGCAATCGCCGAGTACACCTCTTGAATCTCCCTGGTTCTTACGGGTAAATCTGGATAACCTGTATTAAACATAAAATGTCTTTTCATGTACAAATCTCTGCAGAGCCGAACACTCATGCTTAGTGCTATGCATGAAGAAAGTGCAGAGAAACGAACAGGGCTAAATGTGAATATTACCCCTGCACCGTCCTGGTATTTAAGTGTTTTGTGCTATTTCCCTCATAACACATAGCTAAAAACAGTCTACGATAGATGTCTCCCAGTAGGTTACAATGGTCTTTTTGGAGTAAGAAGCGTAGTGATTCAACTTTTGTGCAAACTATGTTTAGAAATGAAAATGTACAGAATAAAAATAGTTGTTCTCTATAGAATGTCATGTAGACTTTTAAGGAGATTATGTTTTTTAGCCTAACGCTGAAGGTTATGAAGACAGAGGAAGTCATTACCAATACCACAATCGATAAAACAGCCTCCCAGCAAATATGGTAGAGCCAAAGTACACTTATTGATTTGGAAGGCGCTTGAAATAGACTCCAGGGTATTTTAAATGCTGAACCATGGTTTGAAGCTAGACGGATCAGAGGCCTCTCTGCAAACAGTAAAAAAAGGCCAACTTTGGATCACTTTCTGTTGCTTTGAATAAAAAGAAAAACTAAATTTACCAAAAACACTATTTTATATAACTAAGATGGGTGAGTAACAATATTTATGAAGACTGGTGAGCTGAAATGTTATTCTGTAACCCACGGTAGCCAATAAGATTTTATTATTATTTATTTTTAACTAGGGTAGTTTTGAAAATGAAAACCAATGATTGATTGGATACTATAGGCTACAATGGCTTTTGCTTTGCACAGGTTTACAGTACATAGCTATCCCTAAATAGGTTGCTCCAAAAAAAAAAGATATACCATACAACATAAACATAGAATATCTATTAATCTCTTTTAAACTACATTTCTTAAAAATCTGGAGCATAACTACTGTTTGCCAAGTAGTAACTTGATTACCAGTGACAAAACCAGAATAATACAAAATCTTGGAGCAGTAAAATTCAGGAAATTGCCCAATTAGTAATCCACTATTTCCTGAAAGCTGCCAGCAGCCCGGTGCTATCGTCCTGTATAGTTAGTAACTCTCGGTTTCAGCATTTTTAGTCTGTACTAATGTTTGCATAATTCCAATATAAATCAGCCCATTCCTTGTTATACTGTAGGAGCAACTCGTATTATCCACAACATGGTTGACCTCTTGTGATAATGGGCTTTGCTTGTAGCCCCGCTGCTCTGAGAGTCTCTATCAAAACTTCTGTGTTGTCTATAAGCTTGCCTACAATCAGCCCTAGAGATTGCTACATAAAGTGTAAATGAATTTGGAATGTGGTCTCTCAATAATTGAAGAAAATGTGTCAAATGAAGCCAGGAAAATGTTAAAGGAAATGTTATAGGAAGTGAGGCGTACTGTTAGCTATACTGTTTGCTACCGTAGTTAGTTACAGTGACTTTTTTTTTTTTACAAGCTGACATGCTGTCAACTTTATTTGCAAACTAAAGTTTATTTAGAACAAAACTTTATTGTACAGCAGTGTTTCTCAATCGATCTCCTCCTGGGTGCCCCCTGGTATCCCATCTATGATATGTGTACCCCCATCATTTGCAAAGCATTACATTTATAATTGTTATAAGTGCTATTACTGTGGATAAAAAAAATTAGGCACCACTTTATATAATAATAATAATAAACATGCTATGAACTCGATTTAAAAAAAAATAAAATAGTAGATTCTCACATATTACAATTTTTGAAAAATGTATAATGGACAATAAAATGACAGTTTATATAGGCTTTCTTTAGCAGGGAGAAAGTTTTCATTTTGCTAACGTGGTAATACTGTTATGCATGGGGCTATGAGAGCTTTGGGCATGGGGTCCCGGTGGTTGGGATACCAGCGGACAGAATACCGACAGCAGCATCCTGACAGTCAGAATCCCAATGGCGGAAGATAAGTATACTAACCCAAACCCTCCCCCTATCCCTAACCCACCTTTACCACAGCCTAACCCTTCCCTCCCCCGTAGCCTAACCCTAACACGACCCCTTTTCCCCCCGCAGCCTAACATTCTCCATATTGTGTAATCCTAGAGCTATACCTAACCCTCCACCCCAACCCTAATACTTACCATCGGGATTCTGGTGCCGGGCTTCTGACTGCTGTCGGGATTCCGGTGTCAGTATTCTGAGTGCCGGCATCCCGTCCACCCTGATGGTACAGTAACTACATTCTCGATAGAGATCCCTAGGACATTGCTTTCCCTATGTGTCTAACTATGACCTGGATGTCTTGCCCCGCCATTTCATAAACTTTTTCAAGTGACCAGAAACTTCACAGGTTGAGAATTACTATTGTAAATGTGATGCAATCGGGAAACCGGCTGACGTGATCCCGACAGCCGGCTTCCCGACTGCTTTATCCCGGCGTGGGTTAAATGACAGGCGTCTATATCTAGACGCCTGTCATTTTCCCGACGCCGGGAGACAGGCGCCCGGCTTACTGATCAATGCCGGGCTCCGCGAGCAGACAGCCGTGGGGGGGGAGGGTTAGGTTTAGCACACCCAGGGGGGACTTAGGGTTAGGCACCCCCCCGGTAGTGTTAGGGTTAAGCTAGGGGGAGGGAGGGTTAGGGTTAGGCACCCCTGGGGAGGAGAAAAGGGTTAGGCACCCCCCCCAGGGGACTTAGGTCTAGGCAGCGGGGATGAGGGGGTTAGGGTTAGGCACTTGGGGGGGAGGTTGGGGTTAGGCACTGCTAAGGAGGGTTAGAGTTAGGGGGTTAGGTTAGTTACTACTTACCTGAGGACGATCGGGATTTCCAGCGCTGTCGGGCTGCCGCTGCCGGGATCTGTTCATCTGTCGGGCTGCCGCTGCCGGGAATCGAACCATGCGGCCGGCGGTATTTCATACTGATTCCGTTGTAAAGGGATGTTTTTGGTTAACAAATTCTATCAAGACATTTGAAAAAAAAAATATGAAATTGAACACACATATATATATATATATTCAATTACTTTTTGTACACTTAAAACATCTATTTAAAGTAATTTGGGAATTAGTAATAAAAGAGTTGTAACATTAAATAGATTCCCCAAACCTTGCGTATCATCATTTGAGTGAAAATCCAAAGAGATCTACACATCCCTAATTAAAATGTACCACGGGCTAACAGCTTGAACAGCACCACAATACACAACAGCATACAACAGTGTGCATCATGACTTCATAAAATGTTACCATTGAGTACATGTAAATCACAGTCTGAAATGCCAACAACTGTTAAAGGTATACATAATAATAGATCATCAAGTACTTTCTGATTTCCCAACATTCGCCTTTAATGTTGTGTTATTACCAAAATGTAAGCGCACTGAAATGGGGATCGCAGAGCATTGTGCGAAAAATCAGAAACTTTATCTCTGTATAAAAGCACAATAATGAATAAACAAGCAAGTAAAGGAAAAGATACTGTGAAGCAACTGGCCGCTCAGGAGATCATCTGCTGACGGTTAAGCAGAATTATTTTTCCAAGATAGAGTCTCTTTAAGTAGATAACAGTAAGTATCTTAAAGGATGTACTTTTAATCCCTGAATTAAAGTGGAGCTTTAATGCATGGACTGACAAACTTTATTCCGAAATTTTCATTTTTCCTGTTTTCAGTTCTAAAACACCAAATACTGAACTATACTGCTGCATGTAGCCTAGTGAAGGACTGTCCTAGTACTATACCTCTGCATGTAGCCTAGTGAAGGACTGTCCTAGTACTATACTGCTGCATGTAGCCTAGTGGAGGACTGTCCTAGTACTATACCTCTGCATGTAGCCTAGAGAAGGACTGTCCTAGTACTATACTGCTGAATGTAGCCTAGTGAAGGACTGTCCTAGTACTATACTGCTGCATGTAGCCTAGTGAAGGACTGTCCTAGTACTATACCTCTGCATGTAGCCTAGTGAAGGACTGTCCTAGTACTATACTGCTGCATGTAGCCTAGTGAAGGACTGTCCTAGTACTATACTGCTGCATGTAGCCTAGTGAAGGACTGTCCTAGTATTATACTGCTGCATGTAGCCTAGTGAAGGACTGTCCTAGTACTATAGCTCTGCATGTAGCCTAGTGAAGGACTGTCTTATTACTATACTGCTGCATGTAGCCTAGTGAAGGACTGTCCTAGTACTATACTGCTGCATGTAGCCTAGTGAAGGACTGTCCTATTACTATACTGCTGCATGTAGCCTAGTGAAGGACTGTCCTAGTACTATACTGCTGCATGTAGCCTAGTGAAGGACTGTCCTAGCACTATACCTCTGCATGTAGCCTAGTGAACGACTGTCCTAGTCACTAACAGTAGGCAGCATCCAATAAATGCTGCTGAGAGAGTTACTGCACACAACACTAGAGTAGCTTTCTGTATTTAATAGCAATAGCTACTGTATGTCTTCTGTATGTTTTACATGGCAGTATACTGTAAACTACAGTATACAAAGCATAATGTATCACAACACAGTTATATATAATATATGGGCTGTAGTCATGTGGCCACAATCCCGACAATGGAATACCAGATAGGGATTTATGATAGGCGTCAAAATACCGAAGCCTATCATAATCCTGACACCAGAACGCCAAGGACGACATCCCGAATGAAGGTAAGTCCGGGGCGCCGTTATTGTTAGCCGCGGGGACTAGGATTAGGTAGTCTAGCGGGGTTAGGTTTGGGGGGGATTAGGGTTAGGCACTCCTAGGGGGGGAGGGTTAGGGCTAGGCACCCCCTCCCACCCGGTGGGTTAGGTTTAGGGAGTGGTAAGGGGGGTTAGGCACCCCCGGGGGTAAGTTAGGGTTAGGCACTAGGTGGGGAGGTTAGGGTTAGGCACCACTAAGGCGAGGGATAGAGGGGGACAGGGGAGGTTAGGATACTTCCCTGCTTCTATCGGGATCTTGATCCTGTCGGGCATCCGCTGTCGAGATTTGAGCCGGCTAAACAGCCGCCGGCATTTCAATCCCATTCCTTAATATATATATATTTAGTACCTATCCCATCCTAGATTAAAATAAACAAGTGCCCAGGGCGCGGGTGGCTCCAAAGGATAAGGGGGCATCGATTGCCCTCACCTGTAACACTATATGCCCACTACCGCTGGCTGCATCTGTATAGCAGCGTAGCCACAGCAGCACATCAGTCAGTGAGAGGAGACTGCTCCAGCAGCAGTCTCCGCTCTCTTACTGGCCAATGTGCGGCTGTGCTGTTATTCAAGTGTGGCCAGCAGTAGTAGCGCCCCTGCTCTCTACTCATTACATCGTGTGTTATGTGTCTGTAGTTACCATGGAAATTCAGAATCATAAAACATTTATAGCAACCTGAAGAAAACATTCTTCTTATAGTACACCACAATGATTTACTGTATGTTGAAAAAAAATTGGATTTTTTATGGGATTGCTGCTTAATTAACTTACAGAATTGGGGGGGGGCATGTTATTCCTCATAGTATGTAAACTTTCTTAATAAGAAATATTGAATAGTTGCCTGCCTTTTAATATCTCTTCCCGGGAGAAGCCCGGGTAAGAGAAGCAGGAGGGTGGCGATGGGGGCGGGGCCTGACGATTCGTGTAATTAAGCCCCACCCCCTCACTGTAACATTGCCACGATTGGCTAGAATTTACATAGGGGGCGGGGCCAAATGTCATTTAGAATCACGTCTTATGCCCTGCCCCCTACATGGAGACCCGCAATCGCCGCAGGAATTCTCATCATTCTGCCCACTTCACTAGGAAGTGGGCAGAATGCGGGAGAAATGCCTACCTTTCCGGGGGTGCGGGGGGTTACCCGAAAAATCGGGAGCCTCCCACGAAAACCGGGAGGGTAGGCATGTATGACATAATGGCATCCTAACTCAACAGTTGTAAACATTGACATCCAAACTCACTTTTTATTCAATATACAGAGTATTTAATGAGCAATTTGCAGTATTTTACAATTGAATGAGAGAGGTTTCACCCAATAGGAATATAGTACAAAATTCACAGAAAAATAGCCACAAAATAATGAATTACTTTGGCAGCGTATCATCCAAAATCTAGTTGAAAAATCCAAATATGTAAATACAAACCTTTCAACGAACAGTGCTGTGCGATCGTAGCGGATGGATGTCTTGATAACATGTGTTTGTGACATGTAATTAATGGATACATTTTTTACAGATGTTGCCTGGTTTAGTGTCACTTTGTCATGAAAAAGGTCATTATACACCTTTTAATTTCTCCAGATGCTGACGAGAATGAATGGGCGGACCTCTCAAATGTCCCTGTCAAACGCTTGGGCTTGCCATAATCACAGACCCAGGACAAATGTAATTAATTTATACATTGATTAATAGTTGATTAAGAGACATAGCATCTGTGAGTAGTAAATCATCAACACCTCTGCATAAATTGTAGTATTACAGAGTGTTTCAGCTCTCTCATTGCATTGGTTGTATATTAGATGATCATTTGCAAAATTGGAATTTTTAATGGCAGACCAAGATTCTGGCAATAAAATAAAAAGACCAATCGCTCTATGTTACAGTAGCTAAAGGCACTGTCCTACTTGCGGAAGACTTCTTATAAAGAGTGCAGGTGGCTAGTATTGGCTGTAGCAAAATGAACATTAAGGTAATAATTTCACTTTTCTCATACGGGGGAGATGTACTAAGCCTTGGAGAGAGATAAAGTACCAACCAATCAGCTCCAAACTGACAGTGTACTGAGCACACCGCTGCCAGCGCCGCACTGATAGTCTCTGGGCACTAGAGGTCACCGGGAAAATGCCTGCAGCGGCCATTGTCTTCGTACTGCGCATGCGCAAAACGGTGGCCATTTTCCAGACGATTTACGGCGCTGACGTGGGACTTCGGAGAGGTGAGTATAATATGGGTGCAAGGTGTGTGGTGCGGGCCCCTTCTGGACCCAGGGGCCCATGTGCACCGCACACCCTGCACCCATTATAAATACGCCCCTGACTGATGGCGTTTACATTGACAAATTATTTCATAATAATTCATGGAGAGGGCAGCCGGCAGCCAGGTCAGCGAGATAGAGGGCATTGTGTGGCAGAAGGGCGCTGTGCAGGGGTACGTAATTACCAGCATTGTAAAGCAGGGGGCTAGGCCATGATGACATGATTCATCGAGAATCATGTAATCGACCACCGGACCACCCTCTTTACAGGAAGTGGATGGTGCCAGACAGCCACTGGGGCCTCCGGGAGACTTGATTGCTCTTCCAGGCGTCTGGGAGAGCCACCCAAGATGCAGGAGCCTCCCAGATATTCAGGGAAAGTGGGCAAGTACGTAATAATTATTCAGGGAAAGTGGGCAAGTACGTAATAATTATTCAGGGAAAGTGGGCAAGTACGTAATAATTGTTTTCATTTGACGGATAGTAGAAAATCGAGGCATAGCTCCATCTGCTAGTATCAAGGTAAACTGGGCATCCACTATACAATTATCTGTCAGATATCTGTCCAATCTGGCTGGTTGGAATGAAAACCTGGTAATGTATGGGAGCAAATGACAGTCGACCATATGGTTTTAAACACTGAAAAAAGGACAAAAAAAAATGTCAAATTGGTTAAATTCATGTGTTTTAACCAGTTTGTCTGAACAACCATTTTTGGCTATTTTCCAGTGTTTGTGAGCAAATGGACAATTGTCATTTGCTCTCATACGCTACCAGGTTTTCATTCCAACCAGCCAGATGGACAGATAGCTGACAAAAAATTGTATAGTGTATGCCCAGCTTTACTTAACAACTGAAAATAGAGAAACAGAGTTATCATCAATACAGGTTTATCTATAAAGCATAGTACAGGTCACATCAAGAGAAATCAACATGGCAGCTTGCAAAAACATGGCACTGTGAAATGTTGTAAGCATTCTTAAATAAATTGATATATACTGTATATATTCATACTTGTATGGAGTTATGACTTTTTGCTTTGAATTCTGTTCTAATTTGTTGAAAGTATTTACTATCACTGAAGCTTACTAAACTTGTGAATGTCATTCATATGCATATGTCTAAATCAAAATGACATGCGGTTGTAGATTTCCCCTATTTACATAAAGCTGCCCTGAGGAAAAATTCACCCTTAAAGCTCCCTGCCCTTAAGGTAAAGCATGTGAGGTGACAGTCACCCATGTTTTCTGGTTGACCTTCCTTCTTTTTATCGCCTTTTGCATTTACGCTCAACAGAAAGGTTGCCAAAAAGTGTCACCCAGTTTCAAAAATAATTCGAAAAAGTAATAATTGTACAAGAATAAACAGCATGCGGTATAATGCTCTACCAGTGATTAGTCTACCCAAAGTAATGCAGCTGATTAACTATCCATTGAAAATGAAATATTATATTTTTTATCCACTTGCTTTTCAAATTGCATCTAGTTAAACAAAATTACATGGTTCATTTCAAAAGCTATTTTCTATTTTGCTAGATAATTTGGGTTGCCTTTGTTTAATTTGTGCAGTCTTTATATGTTCAGAAAGGTAAAATGAATTACGCTAATAGAACATTTAGTAAAGACATAACTGATCACTGAGCTGTTTATTTTCTACTTAATTCACATGGAGAATCTATGGGATAGTCTGTGAAGGTGCCGTCATAGATTAAATGCTCTAATATACTATATAACATTTATTAACATATTACATTGCAGAGGTCATTTACAAAACATGCAGTACATATAGTGGGATCCGGATAACATGCCGGATGTCAGGATACCGACACTGGAATCCTGATGCCCGTCCGTATGCCAACAAAATCCGCATCCTGACCGCTGGCATCCTGAAGGTATATATGCGGGTTAGCGTTAGGGTTAGCCTGGGGATGGGGGTTAGGTTTAGAGACCTCACCGCAGAGCTGTAGCTAGACTTTTTGGTGCCCTGTGCCAGAAGGAGCATTGACGCCCCCCTCATTTTTCAAAGGGATATTATTCACCCAAAAAAGGGCCATGGCTTCATAGGGAAGGGCCAGGGAAGATATAGGAGAGGCCAGGAGATGCTGGGGATGAAATAAGAGGAAGCTACAAGCAAGAATGATAATAAACAGAAATTTGACAGGCCCAAACAGCGCCCCCTGCCCTGTGGTGACCTGTGCGATGGTACCGGCCGCACTACCCTAGCTACGGCCCTGCCTCACCGGGATGGGTTACAGTTAGGCACCGACTGGAGAGGGTTAGTGTTAGGCTACAGGGAGGGGAGGTTAGGGTTAGGCACCACAGTGGGAGGGTTAAGGTTAGAGGGGGAGGGTTAGTCTACTTACCGGCCCCTGTCAGTATTTTGCACATCGGGATGCCGCTGCTGGTCTTCTAACCGCCGGCATCCCATCCACCGGTCATTCATACCGATTCCCATATAGTTACATAGTAATGTAACATATTCATTTAAGTCCTAGACCAAAACACTGTTGGCCTGATTTAGCATTAGATGCAAGTACACCTGAAGTGTGTCTGTACACCTGGATGTATTGGGATGCAAGGGGCGGAAATGTGTGTTTTGCCTGCTTTTACTGAGCAGTTCACACCCCTGTATTTGTCTGCACATTTTAAATAAGATTTCACGCAGAGCAATAGGGGGTTATGAAATAGGTTGCGAGTTACGGAATCAGCAGGTTTACTGCAAGTTTGCTGCTACATTTAAAACGGCAATCCGTTATAAGGCTGGTTATGCCTTTTAACTGATTGCCACTTTAAATTTAAATGTGAACTGTCCAAAATCCCACCAGTTCCATAATCTCGGAATTTATTACGTAACCCCCAATGGTGTTAAATCAAGGCGCAACATTGCACCTTTTTCCTGGACTTGTGCCTAATTCTAAATTGGACCCTTATCCAGTTTGCAGTTAACCAATAGATGATGAATGATACATATTGAATGATATATTTTCGTTGACAAAATAAAATGCTTATTTGCCGGAGACTTGTGATGATTAAATATACAAAAACATTAACTTGCCTACTTCTGTCTATGGACATTTGTAGCTTATTTAAGCATGCAATACGGTCACATCTAGACATGGGTCTATATAGTGACCAATATACTGGAAGACTATATTATTAGGTGTGTGGCCGCCCGGCTTAACACTTTCACAGGCCAGGCCAAGCAGTTAAAGCCGATTATCTTCCATAATTTGCCTTTCTAATTTGGTAACAAATCTGCCCTATTGCTCTCCAGTTAGCAGAGCAGGTTATCCCCACAAGTCAGGACAACTTGTATCTGTCAGTGCTGGAACTGGGAATAGTTTCAACTCAAACTAAAAGCATGCACTAAATGGACATGGCTGTGGCCTTGTGCATTAGCTCCTGTGTTAGAAAATAATACAGTGATGTTTAACCTCCCTGTCTGTCAGCTGTCAGTACACAGACAGAAGTCTTACGTGCTGGTGCGGTGAGTGGTCAGTACACTGTATTCTCTTTTGCATTTTTGTTTTTGATTTTTTTAAAGTTAAAAAAGAGCATAAGAATATTTTTTTTAAAAAATTACAGAATCAAGGTTAAGGTAAATTAATTCCAAACCCGATGTGACATTTTTGATATATACAACAAATGTTAATAAATATAATACTTAAAAAAAAAAAAAAATGACCATTACCAAGTCTTTTTCCTACACTTTCCCTTTCTTTAGAGAAAGTTTAGAGATACAGACAAATAATGGTAACCCTGAGATCTTATCCCGCCAGAAAACGGTGTGTTTCTTAGATGTTTTTATATGTAACAAATTGAAAATTGTAAAGTGTAGCGGAATATGCTGGCGCTATACAAGTAACTGTTAATAAATAAAATGTTTCACAATTTTGTAGACTCCTCCCCCATCTTCGATTTATTATTCTACTACAGTGTCTTTCCTGCAGTTTGTTCAGTCCCGGGAACTAGAACAGAAATATCAAATATACTGTAAGTATTTTATTCAAGGCTTGTTGCAATAAAAAAAAGCAAGCCCTAAAAATATATATATTAGTATTATTTTTTTTTTTTTAAAACATTTACCTCTGCTGGGACTACACATAGATGCAAAGCCCTTAACAAGGGGAATCATAAAGAGAAAAATGCTGAGATTTTGAGGTCACTTCTTAATGTAGGTATGTAGTCAGGAAGCTGGCGGTCGAAATGCCGACCGTCGTCTTCTCGACAGTGAAATCCCAGCATGGGACTAATGATCGGCGTCTAAATACCGACGCCTATCCTTAGCCCCACACCGAAATCCAGATGCCCGGCATACCGATAGTAAGTAAGCCGGGCGTCGGGAGTGGATAGCCTCGCGGGGGGGGGGGGAGAGGGTTAGTTTTAGTGGCTCCGGGGGTACTTAGGGTTAGGCATCCCCCCGGGAGGGTTAGGCTAGGGGAAGGGGGGGTTAGGGTCAGGCACCCCCGGGGGGGTTAGGGTTAGGCAGCCCCCCCCAGGAGGGTTAGGTTTAGGGTGCGGGGAGGTTGGTTAGGTTTAGGCACCCCTGGGGGGGAGGTTAGGGTTAGGCACTAGGGGGGGAGGTTAGGGATAGGCACCCCTAAGGGAGGGATGGGGGAGAGGGTTAGGGATAGCCTACTTACCTCCCCTGTCGGGATCTTCATCTGCCGGCCTTCTGGCGTCGGTATTTATTCCGCCGGGCTGACGTCCATTTAGTAAAATATTGTTTATATAGCGCCACCAATGTACATCTGTATATTTATTACAAGTCACTGCCCCATTGGAGCTTACAATCTATATTACCTAACATACAAGCGCACACACACATGCACACTAGTGTTCATTTTTGTCAGAATATACTGTAATTAACTTACAGTCCCAGTATCTTTTTTGTGTGTGGGAGGAAATCGGAGCACCTAGAGGAAACTCCCGCCAATACTGAGAGAACATACAAATTCCACACATGTATTGCCATTGTGGGGGTTTTAACGCATGACTCAGTAATGCTAAACACCATTCCACTGTGCTACCTATAATGGATGAGGTACTGACACCGGTTTGGGGCATAATATTCATATAGTTGCACTAGAACCTGACACTGCTGGCACCAGCATAATCTGTCAATGACATGCAGCATAAATGCTTAGTAAAGGTGGTCATAGTGAGCGAGTATTTGATTTTTACATGTATATAATTTTTTATACTTTTTTGTATTTGATATAGGAGTGGTTATGTATTTTATAGGTTCTAAAATGTTAGAATAGACTATATCAATTGTTTCCAAATTAAGCACAAAACGCAGGCTTGGCTATCTTTTACTTGTATCATTTACTCATGTTCACATACAGTATGTGGTGTGTGTTTTATTGCCACGCATAGCACAAAATAGGGATGAATGGCTATTTTAACAAGGGCTTGCTCCCATTTAGGCAAAGGCAGGGTTTAAGGCAAATCAGTTTTGCAGACGGATCTTGCGTGTTTAAGCACTGCACCTGCTCCATAGCGGAGCGTACGCATCTACAGACGGTGCTGAGTAATACTCCACTCAGACAAAACTCCACTTGTGGATGTAACTGGGAGGTAACAGACACATAGGCTGAGTTTAATGAGGGTGTCTAGAGGTCGTATAAATGGGGTGCAGTTCAAATACCAGCTGATTCCCAGCAGCCCGACGGTAAGTAGGGGGAGGGTTAGGGTTAGCCACTAGGGGGAGAGTTAGGCACTAGGGAGGGTGGTTGAGATTAAGCACTAGAGGGGGGAGGTTTAGGCACTAGGGGGTAGGCTAGGTTTAGGGCGTGGGGAGTAAGGGGTAGTAGGGTTAGGATACTTAACAGACATGTGTCGGTGTCCTAACCCTGTCGGAATGCCGGCATCAGGATTCTAACTACCGGGATCACAAGCTGTATAAACGCTATGCCGAGTTTTAAGATAAATCTCATGCAACAAGGATAGGGCTGATGGAAGTGTGCACCGAAGTGGTGACTGGTGACAGCTATTAAAGTAAGTGTGCAGATAGGGGCGGTGTGGTATACATTCTGTACATACACCTCAGCATATGGGTTAATATTTGCATTAATTCCATGCACACAATAGCTTTGCTTTGGCCTTGTTGTGCTCTGTGTCTAAAGCTTCACAAGCATTTTTTGCAAAGTAGATCATTTGGACCCCCTGTAACACTTGCCGATCTACTGTGATCTGCATCGGGAAATGCCTCAAAATACATCCTACTGTACAAATGTATCAATCCAGGTCCACAATCCAGGTGCAATGTAGTCACAGACTTCTTAGAATGTAAAAATAATAAAAGAAAATATAAATTGGTAGGTTGTAGGCAACATTACAGCATCACTAAATATAATCCTGTTACGTGCAAAGCATAAAAAATCATGCATTGTAACCTAATGGCGAGCAGGGGCAGAACTATGGGAGACAATGGAAGCGCCTGCCGCCGGGCGCCAGCACTGAAGGGGCATCTCCTCCATTGCCCACAATATATTCACCCCACTTAAGGCTATTTCATGTAAATGGTTTTGTGCATATGTGATAGATAGGTAGATAGATAGATTTTCTTATTTTTTTTAGGGGGGGGGCCACCAAATTATAACTTGCCTCCGGGCGACTGGGATGAATTTACGCCACTGATGGTGAGGTCTTGTAATTTAGGGGGAGATTTATCAAATCTTGGAGAGAGATAAAGTAGAGAAGTTGCTCATGTCAACCATTCAGCTTCTGTCATTTTTCTAGCACAGCCTGTACAATGGCAGGAACTGATTGGTTGATACTTTATATCTCTCCAAGATTTGATAAATCTCCCCCACAGTATGACGGTATTGGACTGCTAACATTAATTTATTACTCACACGAGAAATAGGAGTTTCTGGAAATTGAGACGCATAGGAACTGCCAAATTAGTAATAGTGCTTTTTGTATCCAGCTTTCTAAAACTCTATAAGGCTTTTATTTTATAAGATATATTCCTCCCGTGGGAATTTATCCAATCTGTGACTTCACCGCACAAGAACCTAATCCATGTACAGTATATCTATTTCCTTAGAGCTCTTGAATTACTGATGTGATTAAGAGATGTGGACACAAGACATTGGAACATTCAGACTTGATTTTGGCCTAAATCCATATGGGTATATATATTAGCTACAGCACATAATGCATAATTGAAATGGATAAAGTCAAATTGGCAAGAATGACGATTCTCTGAGGAATCTTTAATACATGCCAGTCTATTGACAGCAATTCACCAATAGTGAGATACTTAGCGTATTTTGGGGCCTATTCATTAAACATTACAATTCTCTGGAGATAATTAGCTTTAGAACTCTCCATAAGTATCTATTCCGAAAAGCTGTCATTTTTGCGATGACAGCTTTTCGGGAAATAGATACTTTTCCCTGCCTACACTAACTTATCGCATCTGGAAACAGTGCTGCGCATGCGCTGTTACATCTGTAAAACCAGCGCATGCGCAGCACCGCCTACAGATGCGTTAAGTTTCGTACATCCCCCGATCCCCCCCCCGCCCCCCTCCGCTCACCTTCCCCCCCCCGACTTACCTGTCCGCGCAGCAGCCTCCGGCTCCGTCCTGCTGGTCTGTCATGTGGTTTCCCAGCAGACCACATGTCAGATTAGAAAAAAAAATAATTTTTTTTTTCTTTTTCTAAACTTTCTTGAGCTCTGCTGGGGAGCACACATGACAGACCAGCCTCCGGAGCCTGAGGACGGAGCAGAGCGCCGGAGGGACTTGTCGGGGGACCTGCATACGCGGATACAGGTAAGAGGATTCTGCTATTCGCCACCTCACAGTGGCGAATAGTAACTGCATCAAATTCCGAAAATTCATAATTTTCGGAATTTGATAAATACCACAATTTCCACATCCCCATACTAATGTATGGGGAGTGTGGAAATTAACGCAGGGGAACTTAGCAAGGAGATATCTGTGATATCTCCTGTGTTAAGTCTGTTCATGAATACCAAAATAAAGTTATTTAAGGAAAATGTCCTTAAAAACGTTATTTTAGTGTTGATGAATAGGCCCCTTTGTGGATAGGGACTCGCAGTGGTTAATGGACTCCAGAAGGAGGTGGGAATGGGCCATTGTTATACTAAGCAGCATCTCATCGGCCTCACAGCTAAATGCATATATTCATTAAAATTATCAATATCCTATTCGGCATTGGCTATTAGCGGAATTGTAATCATTTGGAAGATCACATTTGATCAGTTTTCCTTTATAATTTCATAACGTAATGCGCTCTCCCAGTTATTGTTTTTTTTTTTTTTTTACGCAAAATATACTATTGAATAAAAGTCCGCCCAAGGATATTTTTTTTTTTAAAACTAATCTCATACACAGCTCAGTTGTCAACGAATCACAATGTGATCTTTTATTTAAACTTAATTACAGCTTTGTCGCAGGTGAAAAGGTGCCTTGCACTATTCACAAATCTACTGTATCTGCAAACGTTACAAATGTTCTGATTGGAGTATCCATAAAGCGAAATAACAAAGCTGCTTTAGATAAAAGCATTCCTAATAACGCGTTGTACATTTTTTTTTTCCTTTTAAAGCACATTATGTTTTACAGAATAATTGCAAGTTACAGTTGCATTCAAGGCAAGGCACAGAGCAAAGTAAATGTTACTATGAAATTGGCCGCATATATATTTATAATACGCTGGATCATTGTGAAAAATGACAATTTTACAAGGGTCAATCTTTGAAACGTCTTGGTTGCCTTAGAAATTAGGGACAGATGGTGACTAGGGACATTTTTTTTTTCTATCCTGTGTTTTGAAAGCGAGTGGATCATGATATTGTCTATTTTATGTGCTGTGAAACGGGAAGCCATCGGGAAGCCGACTGCCTATATACCGGCAGCCGGCTTCCCGACTGTCTTATTCCGGCAAGGGTGAAATGCTGGGCGTCTAGATGTAGATGCCCGCATTTCCTCGATGCCGGGCTCCGCGAGCGGACAGCCGCGGAGGGGGAGGGTAAGGTTTAGGGCTCCCGGGGGGGACTTAGGGTTAGGCACCCCCCCGGGAGGGTTAGGGTTAGGCTAGGGGGAGGGTTAGGGTTAGGCACCCCCGGGGGGGACTTATGGTTAGGCACCCCCCTGGGGGACTTAGGTTTAGGCAGCGGGGAAGGGGGTGGTTAGGGTTAGGCACTTAGAGGGGGGATTAGGGTTAGGCACTTGGGGGGGAAGTTAGCGTTAGGCACCCCTAAGGAGGGTTAGGGGGGTTAGGTTAGGTTAGTGGATACTTACCTATCCACGATCGGGATTTCCAGCGCTGTCGGGCTTCTGCTGCGTCGCACTCTGCTCCTGTCGGGCTGGCGCTGACGGGAATCGAACCATGCGGCCGGCGGTATTTGATACCCATTCCCTGTGAAACAGGGACCCCACTTTAAATCATGTTTATTTACCCGGTATTTGTATTGTCCTTGGATATGAGAACGGATAAAGTACAATATGTACATTGTATGCTATAGTATTCATATGTAAGGGCAACACAAGAACACATCTGCTTTTATGACAATTTTGTTATTTCTAAGACACAGTTGAGACATCTATGAATATTCAGCCACTGCCAAACACAATTCAGAATTAATTAGACTGACAACCATGACCAATCAATTGTTATGTGTAAAGATACAAGTATGAACGATTTACATTTGTCCAGTGTAGATTTCCCGCTTGTAACAGCTGCATGTGAAAGCTGCAATGTACTGAGGGTCAGAGGGTGGGGAATATAGATTATATCCCTATAAATGGGGATCTTTATAGGTCAGTTCAGTCGCATGTGTCACAGGGTCACAGCTAAGAAGCGTCTGCACAATTGGGATTTGGGATGTCTTAGTTGGAAACTACAGTACCAGACTACATTGTCAAACTGTGAATTGTGCATGGTGGGAAACTACAAAGTGACACTTTGGAGAACTTTAGCATTTTAGGTTGTGGTAAGGTCACCAACGTATCCCTATTTGTACAGTAAGTTAAATGTTTTTACCTAGTAATCTGTATTTTCTATGATTTCAGAAATCAAGTTAATGTATACAGGAGTCTTCCCTAAAGTTTTTATATAATGCCAACATATTATACTGTGTATTATCAATACAATATTTGGAAGTAGTTATTCCCACCACATATATACACATTGGTAGCCCTACCCCCAGCTGATACCTCTGCAGCCACAGTACAGGCCATCTGGAGAGGAGGACCATTGCACTGGAATAACTGGGCGGGATGGGTCAGGGCCAGGGCAGACTGAGGTGATCCAAGCATATGCAGGATCCATTTACTAGTAGTTCAAAAATTGTATTAATATGATCTCTACATGTGCCTCCACATACCACTCTGACCTTCCCACGTGCCTCCACATACCACCCCACATGCCACTCTGACCTCTCCAGGTGCCTCCACATACCACCCCACATGCCACTCTGAACTCTCCAGGTGCCTCCACATACCACCCCACATGCCACTCTGACCTCTCCAGGTGCCTCCACATACCACTCTGACCTTCCCACGTGCCTCCACATACCACCCCACATGCCACTCTGACCTCTCCAGGTGCCCCCACATACCACTCTGACCTCCCCACATGCCTCCACATGCCACTCTGACCTCTCCAGGTGCCTCCACATGCCACTCTGACCTCCCCACGTGCCTACACATACCACTCCAGATGCCACTCTAACCTCTCCAGATGCCTCCACATACCACTCTGACCTCCCCACGTGCCTACACATGCCACTCTGACCTCTCCAGGTGCCTACACATGCCACTCTGACCTCCCCAGGTGCCTCCACATGCCACTCTGACCTCTCCAGATGCCTCCACATACCACTCTGACCTCCCCACGTGCCTACACATGCCACTCTGACCTCTCCAGGTGCCTCCACATGCCACTCTGACCTCCCCATATGCCTCCACATGCCACTCTGACCTCCCCATGTGTCTCCACATACCATCCACATGCCACTCTGACCTCCCCATGTGCCTCCACATACCACCCACATGCCACTCTGACCTCCCCATGTGCCTCCACATACCACCCACATGCCACTCTGACCTCCCCACGTGCCTCCACATACCACCCACATGCCACTCTGACCTCCCCACGTGCCTCCACATACCACCCACATGCCACTCTGACCTCCCCACATGCCTCCACATGCCACTCTGACCTCCCCATGTGCCTCCACATGCCACTCTGACCTACCCACATACCACCACACATGATATGATTCTGGTCATGAGATTTCGGTTTTAAACCCAAATAGGTTTCTTAAAACTTTCAATTTCCCGAGGATATCCATTAAGACTTATTATCAAATAGTGATTTGTAGCCAGAACTGTTTATGTGAGTGAAGGCCCCCATACATCAGCAATCTGAAAACCACAACTGAACAATTTGAAGATTTATTGCCCGATCTCAGGATTTCCCAATCTAGCAATCTGCACCCATACATTACAGATCTGTTTCAGTGATTTGCAGATCGATTGCAGCAAACACAGATCTGACAATCTTGAAAGGCCCATCATTTTACTGGTAACGGTCTGCAAATCTGCTGATCATGTCCATACTAGGGATGTGCACCGGCCACTTTTCGTGTTTTGTGTTTTGGTTTGGATTGGTTTTGCCAAAACCACCCTTTGGTGTTTTGGGTTCTGGGTTTTGTGTTTTGGATCTGTATTTTTTTTTAAAAAAGCATAAAAACAGCTAAAATCACAGAATGTGTTGGTTTTTCTGCTCCTATGCTATTATTAACCTCAAAAACCTTAATTTCCACTCATTTCCAGTCTATTCTGAACACCTCACACCTAGCAATAGTGTTTTTATGTCCAAAAGGTTGCACCGAGCTAGATGGATCACTATGCAAAGCGACACGAGTGGGCGGCACAAACACGTGGCCCATCTAGGAGTGACACTGCAGTGGCAGACAGGATGGCAGTTTGAAAAACTAGGCCCCAAACAGTACATAATGCAAAGAAAAAAAAGAGGTGCAAGATGGAATTGTCCCAGGGCCCTCCCACCCACCCTTATGTTGTATAAACAGGACATGCACACTTTAACAAACCAATCATTTCAGCGCCAGGGTCTACCACACGACTGGCTGAAATGATTGGTTCGTTTGGGCCCACACAAAACAAGCTGGCAAATAATCTGTCCCTGCGCAAACTGGCTCTATGGAGGCAAGATGTTGTCCTCATCCTCCTCATTCACCGATTCCTCACCCTCTTCAGTGTTGTGTACATCCTCATCCTCACAAAGTATTAATTCGTCCCCGCTGGAATCCACCACCACAGGTCCCTCTGTACGTTCTGGAGGCTGGTCTCCCTGGAAGAGTTGATAATTCATTTTTATGAACATCATCTTCTCCACATTTTGTGGAAGCAACCTCCTACACCTTTCGCTGACAAGGTTCCCGGCTGCACTAAACACTCTTTCGGAGTACACACTTGAGGGGGGGCAACTCAGGTAAAATAGAGCCAGTTTGTAAAGGGGCCTCCAAATTGCCTCTTTTTCCTGCCAGTACAGGTACGGACTGTCTGACATGCCTACTTGGATGCTGTCACCGATGTAATCCTTTAACAGACAGACGCACGCTTGTCGCTGCTGCTTTGAGGATGCAGGTGCGGCTACAGCCCACACAATTCACAAAGACAGAAAAAAAAAGAAGAATTTTTTTATTGTTTGTGGAGTGCACTTTGAGGGTTACACCACCCTTTAACAGACAGACGCACGCTTGTCGCTGCTCCTTTGTTGATGCACGTGCAGCCACAGTGCACACAATTCACAAACACAGAAAATATTTTTTTATTTGGTTTGGAGTGCACTTTGTGGGATACAGCACCCTTTAACAGTCAAGCCAGCCTGCCCTTTACTTATGACACAGGCGCATGCTTGGCGCTACTTTGTTGATGCACGTGCGGCTACTGCGCACACAATTCACAAACACAAAAATATATATTTTTAAATTTTTTTTGGAGTGCAATTTGGGGGTTACAGCACCCTTTAATGGACAAGCCAGCCGGCCCTTTACTTATGGTACACAGGCGTACGCTTGGCGCTGCTTCTTTGTTGATGCACGTGCAGCCACAGTGCACACAATTCACAAACACAGAAAATATATATATTTTTTTTGCTTTGGAGTGCGCTTTGGGGGTTACAGCATCCTTTAACGGTCAAGCCAGCTGGCCCTTTACTTATGACACAGGCGCACGCTTGGCGCTACTTTGTTGATGCACGTGCGGCTACTGCGCATACAATTCACAAACACAGAAAAAATATTTATTTTTTTTGCACTTGGGGGGAGCACCCCTGATGGACAGAGCACCCCCTGGAGAACACTACAGCACCCCTTTAGGACTGGGACACTGCACTGGACAACAGCAGCACAGCACAACACAGCCAGCCCCAATGGACTTTGGAGGAGTGGACACAGCCCCTATGGACAATAGCAGCACAGCACAACACAGCCAGCCCCTATGGACTTTGGAGGAGTGGACACAGCCCATATGGACAACAGCAGCACAGCACAGCCAGCCCCTATGGACTTTGGAGGAGTGGACACAGCCCCTATGGACAACAGCAGCACAGCACAACACTACACTACACAGCCCAGCCAGCCCTATCTCCCACCCTCCCTCTTCACTGTCCACAGCCGAGTGAGAAAATGGCGCCAACGCGGGTACCTTATATAGAATCCAAAACCCGCGAGACCCGGAAGGCGGGATGATGACGTTTTGCCTCGATTCCAGATACGAGTCAGGCGGGAAAAGTCGAGCCTGACTCGGATCGGCCTCAGATCGGGGGGGCTCAGGGGGGTTCGGATTTCAGAAATCCGAACCCGCTCACCCCTAGTCCATACACCACCAATCTACAGCCCCAATCCATCTGTGAAATCCAACATGTTGGACAATCTGATTCAACAATTCCAATCAGTTTTTGGTTGCAATCTGCGGTCTGTGAAGCCCATACATTGCAGATTTTTATACACAATCGATTGCAAGTTGCAGGATTGCCACAATCGATTGATGATGTATGGGGGCCTTAATGTAGGACAGTAATTAGTGATTATCAGTATAAAGGCCCCCATACATCAGAGATCGTGCAATTTGAAATCGATTGTTTATAAAAATCTTTCCCTTTTTCAATCGATTGTGGCAATTCTGCAATCTGCAATCGATTGAAAAAGGGAAAGATTTTTATACACAATCGATTGCAAATTACACGATTGCTGCAATCAATCTCTGATGTATGGGGGCCTTAAGACACATTTCATTTTAAACTTGACCCCTCCATCATCGTGTACATTCTAGCTCACTGGTTCTTATGCAAATATATACAGTACACACCACTGTACGGTGCATGATTAGGAATGAGCTTGGATTTGTCACCTACTTAATTTTTTATTACTTCATATACTTTGGCAGGCATGTTATGAATGAGAGCAGCTTTCTCCCATAATACTTTTACACACACAATTTAATAAATCATCTCTTAATGTGGACTCTTTAGATATTTTGTTTGCATATCAGCATAATCCTAGGGATTACAGATTTGAATGTATTACTTTAGCTCATCAGGCTCACACACAATGTTTATTACTGGTAGAGTAACACAAAATACACGTTTATGTTAATCTGTACCAGATATGATTTTATTTTATGTACACTAGCCCATTAATAGAAACAATAAAACTGTATTACATTGCTCTAAACAAAAAACATTTAAATCATATATTTATTTTTTTATCCGCCATTAAGTAAAATACATTGTTCAGTGTTAACCTGACTTTACACTGCAACTCTATTAAAAAGCAAATGATTCCGGCTTGCATCCCATAGTGATGGTTTTAGCAGTTGATGGCGCTGATTCCGATGGCAGATGTTTCCATACTACCCACTTTGCACATGTGCGGACGCAGCTCCTGTCACCTGTGCATGTGCTGTCCTCAACCATCGATGGCAAAATGGTTTCCGCCTGGTGGTATGAAACCATTGACCACTGGTTTCATCACCAATGGCCATCCCTAACTCGTACTCCACTGTTGAGTGCTGAAGCCCCTCACACCAGGGCCGTAACTGGGGTGCTGCGACATTTGCCACGGCACAGAGCACCACAGGGCAGGGGGCGCGGTTTAGGCCTGTCAATTTTCGGTTTATAATCATTCGCACTTGCAGCTCCCTCTTCTTTTATCCACGGCAACTCCTGGCCGCCCCTATCTACTCCCTGGCTGACTCACCTTTGATCTGGCCACCACCCCAAGCACCTTCAGTCACATCCTCTTTTATTTACTACACACATTTCAAAATACTGTCCTGGGGCTCGAACCTATCACCTTTCACATGGCAGTCAGACATCTTACACATGGATCTATCTGCCCAACAATTTCTGATGGCAGCCCTGAACACAGCCACTGGTTCCCGAGCCAGGTGTTACCAACACACCTAAAGTACCCTCGCAGGTACATTCAGCTGCTGGTACATACACCGATCTCTCTGCTGCTGATATTTGCTGCATATAAACTTCAAAGTAGCACTCTTTCTATACCTTCGGTCAGGGATCTACACTGCCGGCTCCAGGCTTGTGCATGGCTTTTCTGCTTCACTAGCGCTCGCTTACAACTAGAGCTGGTGAGTTATGCTGCATAATTATTGTGTATCATCACTGCAGCCATTGGATTCACAGTGTATTTGGCAGTGACACCTGAATAACAGTGGTACAAATGGGATTGGTATCCTTTCATTTTTGTATGAGACAAATCATATTTGTAATGGCCCTCCCCAATTGGGTCACACACCCTTTTCAGGCACGTATGTTATGTCCCCCTTTGAAATATAGGGGGGGGGGGGGGGGGGGGGGGGGGCGCCGATGCTCTTTCTGGCCCAGGGCACCAAAAAGTCTAGCTGCGGCCCTGCCTCACACATATTTAGGACAGTGTCTCATACAGGTCAAAGAGCCCCTGCATACATATAAATCTACTTAGACATGTAAAATTAAAGTACACACCATATACTGTACACCCCCCCCCCCTTCTCCCCAAACCAGAAACAACCACTTTTGGGTGAAACCCCAACTTCTTTCATGTAAACCACAACCAATATGAGGTACAAAAATTGTGACTGCCCTACAGAAATCAGGACAGTTGATAGTTAGTATGAGTTAGGTACAGTTATTTTATGTATAGTGTTCAGCTCAGTTATGTAACAGCTTTTGCTATGTCTTAATTTTAAATAGAGACCTGACCAGCACTTTTGAAGTGTGTAGTGTATACAATCACATGACAAAAAGATATATTTTATGCTTGAGACCCAGAGCTACAACTTTGGTGCCGGGATTTGCCAAAACTCTTGTTATAGATTATTTATTAACCACTATTTAATCTGGTGATTTAGAAGGTTTACAGGCTTGTTTGCACAAACTTGATGCAAAGCTGAATTTAATAATATTATTATTTATGATATAATTACTGTTTTTTGCACAGTTACTTTCACCTACAAAAAAACTCATCTAACAACGAAAGTGTGAAATGCTGATGTTAAAAACTGCAAAACCCGAAAAAAATCCTAATCCTGCTGTTGCGCTATAAATAAGACATGGTAACATTACCTTAATTGCTGATTCTATGCTAGTTTTTATGAATTCTCATAAATTGCTGAATGTTTAATCGTGCAAAAGGCAGCTGTAAGCAAAGCAGAGAATATTTGACCAAAAGTTCACATTATTTAATATTTAGTACCAGGCATAATTTAAATATTCATATGGCAGAATTAAAGGGATGTTCTTGTCTGTTATTTTGGTTTTGCAGACATACAGTAGCATCTGATTTTATGTTACAATGTTTGCATGATAAGTGAGCAATGCCTGACATTTTTTTAAGTCTCCTGAACCTAAAATTTAAATTGACTTACAGTATATAAAAGAGCTGCTAATAGCTATTGCAAAAATATACATTTTAGGCATTTTATTAAAACTAAAGGTATTCTGAGATAAAATATAAGATTGTGAGGGAAGATGATTTTCCTTTGTACTGTACAGTATGGCAGACTTCCTGTGTATTCTGGTATACTGGCGAACATTGTCAATGGGAATGTATCAATGTGTAATAACAGAACATTTACTCAAACCCGTCTATATTCCAACTGTGAAACTTTGACCTCAGTTTTAGTGAGGGCAGCAATTATTATTACCAATTTCACAGCAAATTTATAACCTGGGTCATTGCCGGGTAACCTGGGTCCTGGCATTGTGTGAAAGGATCAACTTGGGTTTTGTGTCCCAGGAATAAAACCCTGGCTGCTACCAGGGTCGGACCTGGCACGGGTAACAGTGTGATGTAAACAGTGCAACCCTGGTTATCCGACCTGGGTCACGCTAAAAAGAGCAGATTAGAGCTTCTGGTGCGCTGAGAGATGATGTCATCTTCAAGCGCCCCGCAGATCATACATCATGGCTACCTGGCAGGAAGCAGAAGTGAGGGAGCTGTTAGCAATAAGGGGAGAGGAGGAGATCCTCACACAAATGACAGGTACTGTCCGTGTCACCACCCACTTTATATGACCTCATCTTTGTGAGTCTGAAATACATCCATTTCTAATGACACACACATTTTGTAGGGCTGACACGGGTTCAGTGTGAATGGGGACGAGCCGGGAATAATCTGGGTCCAACGTGCAGAGTGAAAGGGGTCTGAGCAGCTGTAACACAGGTCGGACCAGGGATTTTGGTGTGAAGGGGATTTATTTGGTATGAAACCAGTGTTTATTGTGCTGACTCTCCAATCCCTCTATGAGTCATCCTGGTTTTATCTTATAGTCAGGATGGCTTCCCCTTACTCGCTACCTGGTGGATCAGTGTTTCCGTGTGTCTCCTATTTAATACCTCAAATGCTCCTGCGTTAGTACCTCACCATATGACCAGTGGTATTTTGTTTAGATTGCTGCTTCTGTTCATTGTTTAATATGTTTTTGTCTTGATGCACTGTATGTATTGTTTTATGTCCTATTTTTGTGACTCGTTACCTAATAAAGATAAGTTTATAAAAGGCAGAATTTCACTACTTGAGGACATGGAAAAAACATATTAGGACAAGATGAGGTCAATAACCTGGGTAGATTGACCAGGCCATGAGGTGTAGAAATGTTTACACATATGGGCACTGAGCAGAGTTGCATTAAAGTTCGCTTTGCAGATAGATCTTGCGATCTGTTTCTACTGCACATGCTCAGTAGCCGAGCAGAAGCAACTCCACTTCCAGCTGAACCGGGTGGCAACTGGGTGTCCACATGTAGATCAAGTTGTGTGAAGGCGTATATAGGGCATGTACTGTAGGCAGAATTGCAGGCTCTGTTGACTTGTACATATGCAGTGATCCATCTGATTTCAGGCAGATCTCTTAATGATTATGGCTATTTTGAACAAGAACATGGATAGGCTCTCTCAATTGTGGTCTACTTGGGGGCACCGCTGACTCGTCCCCATATTTGTGGTCGATTTGTAGCCATTTTATTGTATAACATGCAACATGTATGTTAGTATTAGAGTTATGCTCTGGGTTTTCTAGGCAATCTCTGTGTTTACTTGCACACCTACAGTAGGTGAAAGTACAGCCTTTGTCTTCTATTGATGTTCAGCAAGGGTTGGGTATGAGATCCTGGCGGTCAGGATGCCGCTGGTCAAAATACAGACAGCGGCATCCCGACAGTCAGAATCCAGACACCCATAAGGAAAGCAGGTAAGATTAACCCTTACCCCTAACCCTCCCTCCCCGGTGCCTAACCCTAACCTCCCCCGCTAGTGCCTAAACCTAACATCCCCCCGCAACCTAAACCTAACTTTACCTCCCAGGTGCCTAAACCTAACATCCCTCCCTAGTGCCTAAACCCAACCTCCCCTCCCCACACCCTAAACCTAACCCTCCCCCCTAGTGCCTAACCCTATGCGCATTTGTGCGCAGCACATATACACCGCTGCTCTGCTATGTAGGACAACAGTGTATGGGACACAGGGCCTAATTCAGACCCACTCGCGAGCGGCTGTCCGCTCGCAAGTGGGTCGATGATGTGCACTGCGCATGCGCACGATGGAGGGAGCTCCGTCGTGCGCATGCGCGAGACGCGACGAGCAAAGGACTTTCCTTCGCTCGTTGTGTCTGATCAAAGGGGGCGTGCTGTCGATGTTGATTGACAGCACGCCCCCTTTGGTGGGCGTGCCGGGGGCGTGTCTGCCAGACGGAGGCGTTCCCAAGGGAACGCCTACCGTCAGAAGCCGGCCCCACTGACATCACTAGTGATGTCAGTGGGAGTGATTTTGGCTCTGATAGAGCCAAAATCACTCCTGGCCTTGCGGTTGAGAAACTCAACCGCAGGCTTCTGCTCGCACTGGCGATGGTCAAGACCATCGCGACCATCATCCTGCACGCTCGTATAGGCTGTGGGTGGTGACCCACAGCTATACGAGCGTCCAGGAGGACGCTCCATATTTATGGAGGTGGGCCCTGATTCAGAGCGAGCGCTCTGGTCAGAGCGTCCGGCTCTGAATCAGGGCCATACTGTACTGTGCTTCCAAGGACCAGGATAACAATGAGGCAGATGGGACTACAGGTCCAGGCCCATCACCATAACAGCATGACCACTAGGTTAGCTATAAATCATAAGTATTAAAATCTTTATTCTATTTTATTCACAAAATCATGCAATTTTTCTATTTTTACATATTTTGAGAGATTTTGGGACTGATAGTGTAGGCTGTGAGCATGCTCATATGGCACTAAACACACCCAAAAAGCATTGCTCACACCCATATGGCACTGATCACACCCATACAGCATTGCTCACACTTACACAGCACAAGTCACACCCACATTACACTGGCCACACCTACACAACACTTGTCACAACCACAGAATACTGGTCACACCCACACAGTACTGGTCACACCCACACAACACTGGTCACATCCACATGGCACTGGCCACACCCACACAGCACTGGTCACACCTCCTTTGCTTCTCACAATGGGCCCTTGATCATTTTCACCCCCAGGCCCATGTAGTCCTTAATCCAGCCATGGTGTATCCCATATTTCCAACACACATGACAAAGCTGTTTTTATCAAGGGAGCAGGACAGAACCATCAAAGTGGTAATACCTTACCATAATAGAGACAGTTGGGAGTAACGCCTTTTTTTTTTTTTCAACATGAAATGATCTGTAGACTTAAGCTGGGCATACATTATGCAGTTATTGGCTGATAATTGCATAGTGTATTGGCACATGAAAAATCTTTCATCATGCCCAACTGATCCAATCATTGGTCAGCTGCATCTGGCAGTGTTAGCACTGGTGAGGAACGATTAAATGTCTCCTCCACAGGGAGTAACCCAAAAATCATGAGCCATACACTGTGAAATAACTCACAATGTATGGCCACAATATCTGATGGTATCAGGCTGTCAAGATAAAATGTCTGTCGTTCTGACAGATATTTTATCTGACAATGCTGTATCTAATGTTACAAAAAAAATTTGGTGACGCTTCACCATTAAAATGAGGTTTGAAGCAAATGATGGATCATTCACATGAACTTTACCTCAAAATTATTATTCTGTCTACTTTATTTTTAAATTTAGGGGTCTATGCGCCGAATTCAATTCAGTGCGATGTTGAATAGCCGCGGGAGGGAGCTCCTGGAGCTATTCAATTCAACGCGCTGTTTGCCTTGTCGGGAATTGGTTAAGTCTGAGAATGACTTACCTTGGGTGTTAAGGCGCGGTAAACGTCATTCTCTGACTAAAGTGTCAGGCGCGTGGCCGTTTAGCGCCGCGCTAAACTGACACGCCCCCAGCACTTTTGTCGGATTTCTCCTCGCATCCCCAGTGGGGTGCGAGAAGATATCCTTTAGCCGCCCAAACAGCGCGGTGTATTGAATAGCTGCGGGAGCTCCCTCCCACAGCTATTCAATATCGCACGGAATTGAATTCGGCCCTATGTGCTAAGCCTTGGAGAGAAATAAAGTGGACAAACATAATCTACCAACCAATCAGCTCCTAACTGTAATTTTTTATACATAGCCATAAAGTGATAGTTAGGAGCTGATTGGTTGCCACTCCATCTCTATCCACTTTACCTCTCTGAGGCATAGAACATAGGAGTCGATTCAGACTCGGACGCTAAGCTGCGCTCTCTCTCTGCAAAAAAAGGCCGTTTATGCAAATTTCACGATCGCACTGTCTGGTGTAAAGACGCCCTCTATGTCTTAGAGAGCGACGGCAGAGCGAATGCACGCCAGTCTAAAGACAACAACTTTTCTTTGTTAAAACGCGTCATCTCCAGGAAGTGTATGATTAATCAGAACCATCGAGAGCCATCAGAGCAGCACACAGCGCTTGAGGTAGACCCTACCCCGCCGCAAGCACTGCGATCACTGCAGGCTGAAATACAACCAAGTGACGTGTACAATGACGCTTCCATGCTAATTATCCACGACCATAAAACTCAGTTTAGACGCCCAGACACGCCTGCGTTCGCAGCACCTCTCCCCCGTTCACAAGCACCTTCCGTTGTCACCACCCACAAACGGCGCTATCTGTCACTCAAAGTAGCGTCCAGTCTGTGTACTACGAGCGCACGATTCCCGGACACAGTGACTGGTTCGCGCATGCATATTTTGCCACATGCATGTGCAGACGGGTGGCAATCGCCCATAGCGTGCGTCAGGCGACTTAGTGTCCGGGTCTGAATCGGGGCCGTTGACCCCATAATGCCTTCAAATAATTTATTAATAAATTATTATTACCCATGTTAGTTACCTAAGGAAGTCTGGTCACATGATGACAGCATGCAAAGAATTCTGAACAGTAATTTTGGGACTTATGTAGTATAATGATGCAGTGTGCATATTTGTGATGTCACCTGTAATAACTAACCAAATGTTTGATTTCATTTACTAAACTGCACCAGAAAGAAATATGTCACAATTTAGTTGCTATGTGCTACTGTACAGTTCATTGTACACATTACACCAGATTATGACGTCAACCCCATTCTTTATGTGACTTACATCATTAAGGCTTTTATCTGCTCCAAATATGATCATAAACAACAACAGATAAAGTGAACGTTAAACCAAAATTCTGTTTCTTTTCATTCATTAACTGTTATATGATATATTAGCAAACTGTCACCCAACCTTTTGTTGTTAGATTTTATACATTTATTTTACTACTAACTGGAGCTAGTTGTGATACGAAATGTAATTAGTTTTAGCTCTGGAATGAAATAATGGTGGCATATTTACTGGATTATTTTCCTGGGTTGAAAACTTTGTTTTATTTTGTGTTTTATTAAAAAAAAAGAATGATAAAGTGTCTGCTTAATCTTATTTAATCAGTTGAACTGGACTTTCAATTAATTTTATTATCAAGTGGTCTACGTTCATATGGTTTGTGATTAAAACAGAGTACAGTGTTAAGGTGTGATAAATGTGTACAGGCATTTCAAAAACTTGGTCCATAGAACAAATGTTTACTTTTGCTCAGTTGAAAGTCTCTTTTTGGACACAAATACATTTTTTTAACATCGCACCAGAAACGGCCCAATTGCTTTTTGGACACAAATAGGTGTTTTAACAGCACTCAGATACTGTCCCACTTGCTTTATGGACAGATAGCCTTACCCACTTGCTGTCTTGACACAGATGGAAGCGCTATCAAGATACTGCACACTTGCTTTTTGGACACACATTCATTTTTTAACAGCATCCGGACACTACAAATGGCAGTGTTGCCCAGATACTGCCCCACTTGCTGGCTATACAAAGGAGCCAGTAAGAAACAACACGTGGCCGCTGAAATGGCAATTTTACGCTATCACTCTGCTTCTGGATTTGGACCTGGACACCCTAATGTGCATGCACAGTGGGGCCCAAAAAATTTGTGATGGATTAAGCACCTGTAGCGCTTGGTAAATCTGGCAGTTTATCAGCCCCCATAGGAACCCTTGGGGGCTGCTTTTGCAGTCGGATGCGGGGGATGCATAGATTTTTCAGCTGTTTTTGAGGGATTTCCCGCAATTTAAATTGAATATACTGTATATGCTCCAAAGTCTCTCCATGTCTAATACAATCGCATTGGAAAAAATTATTGCTCACGGCTTAGTTGCTCTCAGGCAATCCGGGACCTGGTGAGTCTGGTACACTCTACTGTGAGGTACAGTCTGCCCGTGTCTAGTGCAGGGGCGTATCCATAATAGGTGCGGGGTGTGCGGTGCACACGGGCCCATGGGTCCAGGGGGGCCCAAACTGCACACCATGCACCCATATTTTCTACTGCTTAGCTCTCCAAGGTCCCAGTTCGGGTGTCTTGACCCTGCATAAAATTGCTGTGCCATTTTCCCGGCAAACTGCGCATGTGCAGTAGACTCTGGGCACAGACTAGTGCCCAGAGTCTACTGCTGCTGCGGTCAGCAGTCAGTCTGCTGCCGGGATGCCACCGGGAGAGAGGAGGAGCCCCCAGAGGGGGAATGCACACAGGCCCCCTACTCTTTTAATACCCCCCTGGTCTAGTGGCTTACCTTATATGGGCTCTGATAAGGATGTAACAGCTGTACCACAGACACGATATAAAGCAGGAGCATGGCGAGTAGAAGAGTCCAGTACAGATGAAAATGAAATTATAACAGGATACCAATAATAAATAATCGTTTCTCTGTCTATCTCTGGCAGTTTCCTCAAAAGGAAAGAATCACAGTGATAAAATAAAGCTTACATACTATGCTACCTGCAAAAACAGCCAATCAAAAAACAATTTACATTTACATCCCATTCATTGTAACATGGTTTATCCAGGGTCAATGTACCATTTTGCTGGATTTGCTCCTAACACCTCTATTTCCATCTACAATATGTTATATAAGCAAAGAGTGAAAAAAAATGCACTTTTTAATGCAGATTTTCATTTTCTACTCTTCCGTTTTGGTTTGGCCTACATGTATGCCGAGACGCTTAATAATTACCTAATAAAAACAGTCTTATTTATATTCAGCGAAAGACCACAGACTAATTCTGCCTAATCATCCACCAGCTGCTATAGTTTCTTGTAAGGGCTCTAGAGGAGTAATTTAGACAGCCCAGACCTGCATTGCTGACTTCAGGGGAAACTATTGTTGTAGACTAAGGGAGGGGTTACAGGATCCAAAACCTGACTCTAATATAAAATTATAAATCATCACTGTCATCATTAAATATCATACAGTTGTGTTGTATGCAGTATTCATTTCTTCAAATCTATTAACTAAAGCACATTTAGTCATGATGGTATTCAATTACAGACACCTGCCCAACCTTACATAAATGCTATTAAACAAATATCAGCCGAGACAAAATATTGCTACTGATAAGTTACATTTCCATTCTGTATACAGTTTAGCGGAGCCTCAGTGAAATCTTTAAGCTGGGCATACACGGCCAGATAAAATGTCTGTCAGACCGACAGACATTTTATCTGGCAGCCTGCCAGCTGCAGATGTCCTCAGCATACACTGAGAGATTACTCACAGGGTATCAGCCCGACATCTGCGCTCCGCCCCCGGGGGAGGAGACATTTCCCTGTTCCTTCCATGAGAGGGAACACAGGAAATGTCGGTCTGTCAGCCGCGGCTGGGCATACACTGCCTGATGCGGCCGACAGGTTACCCCCTAAGTATCGCATCGGACGGGCATGCTGGACAATCTGGCATGCCCGACCGAGCAATATTTAACATTCGGTCGTCCGCACACACACTACAATTATCGGGGCGATCCGTGGATATCGGGCGGATCGCCCCTATAATTGTAGCGTGTATGGCCAGCTTTACATGTGTATTTATATATAATATATATTTGCATAGAAAATAGGACAACTTTTTTTTTTAATTCTATATTTCCTTTGTAAATTTGAATTAATGCAGTTTGCAAGCTTTACTAATTAGATATTTATATAATAACTGATGGCGATTTTTTTTCCGTCTCCGTCATGGATAGTTGGAGCCATGGCGCACACCTCAGGCACGCATGGCCCTCCTTTCCCTCAAACGGTTCTCACTGCCTCTAACAAAGAGGGAACAGCCATTCTGCAGGAATGGACAGGTGGATCGGTAAATATAGCAGGTACGGGACGGTATAGGTGTGGGCTTATGCAGGTCCGTAACTAGGGTAGTGCGGCCTGTGCCATGGCACAGAGCACCGCAGGACAGGGGGCGCTGTCCGGGCCTGTAAATTTTCCTGTTTATTATCATTCTTACTTGTAGCTTCTTCTTTTTTTTATCCCCAGCATCTCCTGGCCTCCCCATTCTCTTCCCTGGCCCTTCCCCATGAAGCCATGGCCCTTTTTCAGGTGCACTATCTTATGTCCCTATTTAAAAATGGAGAGGGGGGTGCCAAGCCTCTCTCTGGCACAGGGCACCAAAGAGTCTAGTTATGGCTTTGGGCTTAAGTGACCAGGCATAAATATTTATTGCAAAGTTATTGCCACATATTTTGATGCTTTGATTGTGATGGCTAAAACTCATTTACTTCTTTTCTACACATAAAATGTATGGATTTGTATGTTTCGTAATATAGTGTTGACTGTATTTCTGTTTGTTTATATTATATTGTTTCCTTTTTATGCCTTTCATTTTGCGCACTTGCCTGCAAGAATTCTCTGCTTCTAATTACGGAAACCCATGCCCGCTAGCAGAAGTTGGATACACTCCTTTTGTCTTTTAGTGTTTCATACGTAGACTCAGGAGATATATACTTAACGGCGTAGCGGTTTATTTGGGAGAATGTGAACCATCTGGGAATTCTTCAGACTGCGCATCTAAATAACTGTTACCAGATGGAAGTAAAACCCAACCGATACACTAGGACTTTTCTCTGGTTGATAAGATGCCGATAATGAGCGTCTAGCTCCATAGCACTTCTGTAGCAATACCTCATAAATATAAAGAATATAATAAAAAAATAAATAAATCTGTATAAGTAGTTTTCACTATGCTTGAAAACAAAAGACATTTATAAACTCCATCCATCTGTCCACACTTCCTTTTGTTTGCTAAGAGATGTACAACACTTTCCCACTTATGTTGTTGTTTGGGTACTGCTGAAAATTAGGAAAATAATCAATGGAAGTGTTTTTTTTTTTTTTTGTGGCTGGAAAAATTAAGTTGAAATCGGGACACATAGGGTCTGATTCACAGTGGCAGCCGTGTGTGCATCTTTTTATTATTATTATTATTATCCTTTATTTATATGGCGCCACAAAGGTTCCGCAGCGCCTTACACAGTACATAAATGAGCACACAAGAAAAACAGTTAATAGTAATACAAAACAATGCAGGACAAGGACAAGGTTATAAACTCAGCTGCAAAACACAAGCAGCAGGACATGAGCAACCAGGTGGTAGGTGCCATTGTAGGGAGTTAGGAGTAAATTATACTATAAGTAGGGGGAGGAGAAGCACGTGAGGATGAGGGCCCTGCTCGTGAGAGCTTACATTCTAAAGGGGAAGGGCAGACAGACAGGGGCGACACAGAGGGGTAGATAGTGAAGAAGGAGCATGGAGCAGTGGGTTAGGGTTTTTGTACATTTGTTTTTGTGACTTTATGCTTGTGTGTTTACTAACATAATTTAATTTATTTGTCATATTATCAGGACTGTCTCTGCGCAAATAACAATGACCCACTTAAAATAAAATATGCCAAGAATAAACTTAAAATACTATACAAAAAAACATTCTCACAAATAAGTTTAGCCAAAAAATAATAATGGGAAAAATAATTATTCTGCATAATAATAATAATAATAATAATAATAATAACAATAATAATAATAATAGACTCTAAAGAAGTAGAAACCATATTCTACATTCCTATGGTTGATATTTACTTAAAAAAAAATCATATAATATAATTTTCTAATATAAATATTTGTCTTTTATTTCCCGTTATTATTTTTGGCTCATACTTAATTTTGAGAAGATGTTTTTAGCATGGTATTAAAAAGACATTACAGTCTACTTTGGTTCTCTGACTATTGAGACTATTAATATGCAAAAGGTTATCCAATTATTATTTGCCCCGCTGTTTTCTGGCAGATTGTTAATGCTGGCATGTGAAACAACTCTCGTAAAGTGAAAGGTCGGCATCTTTGTGGCTAGCTGTTGTGAGGTGACGCACCTGTCATCTTTTTACATTTGTTGTGGCCGGAGCCTTAGCCTTAGTCTTTTTTTGGCCAGCACACAGAATATATAGTCTGAGTTTGCTGCATTTAACAGTTTTTTTTTGTTTTTGTTAACTGAAAATATATTGCAATGTCCTAATTCAAAGAAGTATTTGGATAGTTTACTTATAAGTGTTTTTGTGTATAGTACATAGATTATTATGTTGTATTATATGCTGTCATGAGCGGTGAATATATCAGTGCTCCACTGCAAGAATCCAGTGCATATTTACTATGGGCGCTTCCTAAAGGCCAGATAGGAGTCTTAAGTGTGATCAAGTGACAATTCTTGCCTGCCAACTGCCGTAAATTCTTCCTGGACCTTTGGACTCTGTTTGTAACTATTTTTGATGATGTGAGTATATGCTATAGCACAGTGTGCAGCATTCTATGGCCATGTTTTCTGTAACCACACTTGGATCAACACTAATACCCATTATTATGATGATCTTAGTGTTAGATCTCTGGTTAGACTTCAATTAGGGTTAGATAGGATCAGGCATACCCAACCTCCAGAATGGAAATTCACATGGTCAACATTCCACCAAGATCACAATGCCGACATTCTGGCGATGATGACATTGTGAATGTCAACATTTGACACGTCGACCTCCCATTTTGGTCGATATGTCAAGATTCATAACATGTCGATATTCTGGTGTCAACATGCTGAATGTCTACAAATTCTAATAGTATCTCCATGCCTAATGAGTACCAGTGACCGTGCTCAGCTGTTATAGAAATGGGGCTGCAAAAGCAGACTTGCCTTGTTTCAGTGGTTTATTCTGAGACCTGGGAGTCTTTTTATTAGCCAGTGATTTTGCCTGGTTATTTCAAACCACCTCACATCGCCAAAACTTTGACCTCTAAGTTGCTGGATTTACTATTGAGTGGTTTGGGTGGTCACTCTAAAATGCCCAACCATTTACAATGAATTGTGTATTGTTGTAAAAAAATGTTTTTTGTTTTTTTTATATGATGTGGCAGCGCTGCTTTTTTAGCTATTTTAGCCCAGTGCTGGATTAAGCCTTCGGGAGGCCCAGGGCACTTAAGACAGGGAACCCACCCCCACTCCTCTGGCGATCCCCCTCTTGTCAACATCGCCTCCATCTGGTGGTAGCACAGTGGATATTGGAGACGCATATCATATGTCCTCCCTGCCCGTCAGATGTCCCATATGCACTTTATATGCCCATCAAATGTCTCCCCCCACATGCCTCAATATAATCTTCAGATGTCCTCACAACTTATATGCCTTCTGTCTTCTCCAAACTACAACTCAGCTGAGCTCTTTTCTACTTACAGTACCTTGTTGTTGCTGGATCCCATTCAGAGGCAGAGCAGACACAGAAGGCAGGAGAGCAGACTCTCCGTCTTCCCTGATTGGATGTGCTGCCTCTTTTGCAGCCTGCTGGGGTTCCCCAGCTAGTCAGTGTGTATGAGCCAGTACGTCAGTCACGGCCAAGACTTCAGTGTCTGATTGTGATGCCACCAGCTTATCCAGAGGGGGGGAAGGGGGTGACCTTACCACCCACCTTGACATAGCCCGGTATCTGATGAACAGGAAGCAGGCAGTGGATCCATCGCTGGCCAGGGTGTGGGGTATATGCACGTTGAGTGTGCTCTGACCGGGCATGGAGCGGTGGGGGTGAAGGCCTGAGATCCGGCTCTGATTGTGCCTGCCACAACCACAAAAATGTTTAAAATTTGGGCGTCGGTTTTCAAAACCCCTGCTTGATAACTTGGGGTGTTTCTCTTCTTCACATGCAAAAAAATTAAGAACAGCAATGTGTATAGTAGCATCTTCTAGACTGTTTAATAAATGTATCCACGTTGTCTGCGTCACATACACCATATTTTCTTTCCCAACTGAGCTTTCAAACAATTCATTTTATATTATGGTACATTATATTTAGTTGTGAAGTGCTGCTATTTGATGTTGTGTCAGTGAACAGGTATGGAAAACTGCTGGCACATTAGCTTAGTGGTTAGCATTGCTGACTCACAGAATGACACAAAATTACTAATTGACACTAAAATACAGACTTATGTGTGTAGGGAATTTTGACGGTAAGCTCTAACGGAGTCAGCTACTTATGTGACTGATTAAATTTTCTCCATAAAGCGCTGCGCAATGTGTAGGTGCTATAGTATATAAATAATTGTTAAAAAATCTAAATAAATAATCCTGAGTAGTATCTAATTGGATGGGAACACAGCGGGCTTTTCTACCATCTACCAATCACTGCTGCTTCTTGTCCCCAGTAAAGTAAAAAACGAGTGCAATAAATGTTTCATTGGTTCATTGGAGGAAGATGGGACAGGGGTGTGTGATTTAGAGGACCAATCACAAGCTGCAATCAGTAGTCTGGGACTTGTGATTGGCTCTCCACCCCCTTGCCCATCTGCTGTTATATAAAGATAATGAGCTTTGTTGATTTGCTGGTCCTATATTACAGAGCCGACAAAGGCTTAGGAAATGCAGCTTTATTACCCAGCTCTTTCTAAATTATATGCAACTTTCACATACAGTAATCGTGTGAAAATCCTCACACACAAAAAAGCTAAGCTAAATGTTAGTTATAGGGCACAGCATTGTGTAAAAGTTTTATCAGTGTTTAAACCTACTTGTTTTCGTATGGATAAAGGATGCTAGACATATTCATCGTTAATCCTTTGTTTACTATGCAGCATTAAATTTACATCGCCGTGGCACCGTTCCCAGAATTTAGGTCTTCTCCATTTCAGCGGAATGAGATGGAAGTGGGCGTTTTAATACACAATCAGAAAGTGGCAGAGCTGCCTCCAAGCTGGTGAATAAAAAGGGTTAAGAGAGCATGAGCCCCTTACACATTGCCTAATATGTCTTTCCATAATTCCTATGCTAGACTAACATCAGTATAGAGCCATCTGTAACAGCTCCACAGGAGTCGGAGATGTCAGGCATTAAAGCACAGTCAGAATTAGAGTCCCAGTAGAGGCGATCGAGTCTCTTGGGGATATCCATTGTAAGAGTTATAGATTTAGGAGAAAGCAGTGAGTGGTAAATTCCCTGAGCTGCTGTAAACAAGCATACAAAGCAGATCCTATGAATTGAGGCTGCAAGGCAAAAGTTGTATCAAATGCTAGGTGTTTACACATTATACTCAGTACATTGGGTGAAATATGTCACTTTGATAAAAACAACAGAGACGCTGTTATTGCCATAATAGGCACTCTCAGCCATCATCAGCCTGTCCTGGTCCGACCTATGCTTATGGCACAATAATCTGTAGCATTAGCGTACAATGATTATTGATTAAATTAGCATTTAATAAAAACATACGTTCAGGCATAACATGGAAAGAAAATCTTCATGACACAATATCAGGTCATTTTCAATGGAAATCCATTTAAGAGAGATTACTTGTATCAATGGAGCCTAATGAAGCTGATTATTTACAAGAGGTGAGTATATTGGTTTGTTCTCGTCTCCATTCATCATCATAATTAGCTTTTTTTTTTTATATATAAAATACAGACCATAATGGGCTTTTATTTAGAAGCGATGGTGATAGGACGCTGTATTGCACATCGTCGCTTTGCTACAGGTCACACCAAGCGGCAGGTTTTCTAATCAACAAGTTTAAACCCTCAAAGTGCATTGTGCGACATTGGTAAGATACAAACACAGCCATGATGTCATAGTGGACAGTATGTCTGTCCTCTCTTTCCCTGCCCGCATCCTGTTACGGGGGGGGGGAGGGGGGCTGTTCTGGGCCCCTCTAACAGGCCCAGGAAATGAGTACCTGCCCCGCTTTTCGGCGCCAAGACCAGAAGGGGCTCATTGTGTAATATATACCCAAACCAATGTTTGGATATTGAATAAATATTATGTGTAATTATAGATTTAGAACTGTGCTTTTCTGTATGTGTAGCCACTTGGGGGTAAGACAATGAAAGTCCTCTCCTGGGGCACTTTTTTATCCACTGTTTGTGGTCTTCAGATCTGGAACATAGCCCAGCACCAAACCGACTAAAAGAACTCTCAGTGTAATAATTATAAGCTTTATAAAAGAACGTACAGTATCAGAATTGGATAAACAGCATATCGGTCAAATGCAAGTCACCCAACTTCCAGGGAAGGGAATATTCAATTCTGCAACTCCTCTAGGAATAGATGGGACACTGAGCTCCCAATAAGCAGAATTCCTTCCTAAGGTGGTGGCGACTTTGAAAGATAAACAGAAACCTCCAACGGGTTTTGTTTGGACCAAACATCCTCAGGGATTATATATATGCACATACACACATAGGCCCTCGTTCAGACCCGGTCGCAAGTGCTGAGTGCTCGCAACCGGGTCGATGTTAAGGCCATGCGCACACGCAGCAGCCGCACTCCGCGTGCGCAAGCCCCGGAGCGAGAGAGAAATTCTCTTGCTCCGGAGCTCACTACAAAAGGGGCGGCTGTCGATGTTGATCGACAGCTCTCCCCGTTTTGTAGGCGGGGCGGGGGGATGGCTACACCAACAGAGGCGTTCCTTAAGGAACGCCTGCCGTTTTGTGGACGGCCGCACTGTCATCAGCAATGATGTCAGAGGGGAGCTTCCTGCTCGATCAGAGCAGGAAGCTCCTTGGGGCTTGCGGTTGCCGAGACCCAAACTTAGGGTCTCGTCGCAAGCCCCGATGGTCACGATGGTCTTGACCATCGCGACTATCAACCTGGTCGGTCGAAAATGCTGTGGGTGTTAACCCACAGCTTAGCTAGCGACCAGGAGGCCGCACTTAAATCGTGAATAGGCCGCCCTCATTCAGAGAGAGCGCTCGCTTCTTGCGACCGCCTCTGAATGAGGGCCATAATGTGTATGTATGTTAGCATAACTGGACAGGAGGGGGAGGGTCAGAGTGGCTGAGGTGGTGGCATAGCCGAGGTGACCCGTTAGATGTAGGGGGGGAGTGGAGTGGTTGGGAGCTTTATATGTGAGGATGAGGAGTTTGAATTGTACTCTGAGGGGAATATGGAGCCAGTGCAGTAGTTGGTAGAGGGGTGAGGCTAACAGTGAGCGCTGGGAGAGGTAAATGAGATGTGTTAAGTTAGATTGAGTGGTGACAGACTGGTAGAGGAAGACCAGAAAGAAGAAATTTGCTGTAGACCAGGCAGCACAGCTTAAAATAAGGCAAAAAATAAACTGCCACAGAGTGTTTAGGGGAACGATATCCCCAATTGGTTCCAGGTACCCCCCACTGCATGGAGCCTGGGGGACAAAGACCCCCAGAAGGTGAATCTTTATGTAGACTAGATACAAATTTCAACTCTCTGTGAATCTTATAACATGTTAATTATAGAAAGAAAGGGCTACTGTACCAGTTATATTATCATTTTCATATCCTTGGGAAAAAAAAGCCCCACATGTATTCTTTATATGTTTCATGAATTACTATATGCTTTCATCAACTCGTGGAATTGGGGGTGCTGCCTATTGACACCCTGTATACATATTCAAAAATAGGAAAAGAGAGTAGACAGGGGATGTTTTACATGGTGCACTATTCCAAATTAAAATATAACGTTTATTGGTATTCCCTAAAAGGTTATTCCACAGCGAAATATTAAAACCAAAATACAAACAAACATATATTAGTGAGTCCCACTGTGTATTTGTTCTACATCTTACTATTTAATTCACCTACAGTGTGTGCCAGGGTGTATTTATATGGTAGGATATTCTTATCCAAATGTCTCTTATTAAGTAGTGAGAGTAATTAAAATAATATATTTTTGCAGCTGATTATAGACTGTATAGTACAATGTAAGGAAAAGAACTTGGACCTCATTAATAATAATTTTTTTCCATATGTATTTTGGACTAATTTAGAGGGTATAGTGGATTTGTCCTACAGTTGATTTTTGGACAAACCACAATTCCTATTTGCACACAGTCTGTCCATTTGATTGGCATATAAAATACAATTATAAGCAGTGTCGGACTGGGGTATGAAGGGCCCACCGGGGGAAAGTAGTAATAGAAACCCATGCTTAAGGGGTGTGGTTATCCACAAGAGGGGGTGTGGCCAGTCACCCCAGATGCTTGGCTGACCAATAAGCAAATATTGGTGTAGTTTCTGTAGAAGAGAACCAAGCACCCATCAGTGGTCCTGCTCCACCAGGTAACTGACCACCTAAGAGAGTGATATTGTATAATTTGAGGTCTGAAACCTGACACCTTGAAGAGGGTGTGGGCCCTCAAGCAGTGGGGCCCACCGGGGATTTCCCCTATACCCCCGTGGGCCAGTCCAACCCTGTATATTAGACGTATTTGCTAATCATAAATTGGACACAGCTGAGATATCATACCTCAAGAGTAATTTGGATAAGAATATCCTACCATCAGTGGCGTAACTAGGGGGGGTCGGACAGGGTGCGTGCCCTGGGTGCCGTGGGAGCGCCGCCGGCCACGGTCCGGCCCGCCCTAGTTAGCCACAAGTGTAGCGCCGACCGCAGTGATTGCAGTCGGCGCTACAAATTTACACAGGACCGGCGCTAGGCTTCCAGCGCCGGTCCTGTGCTGCACGCCTGAGCCCGTTCCCTCCCCCTGAGCGCTTGCCCAATAGCGCCGGGAGGCGGGCTCAGGCTGTGCTTAACACACACATTGCCGCCAGCGCTCGCACCGATGCATTTGTTAAACAGCAGCCAATGAGAGTCGCAAGCCCGATGGTCGCGATGGTCAAGACCATCGCGACCATCATCGTGGACGCTCGCTATAGCTGTGGGTGGTCACCCACAGCTATACGAGCGTCCAGGAGGCCGCTCCATTTTCATGGAGGAGGGCCCTGATTCAGAGCGAGCGCTCTGGTCAGAGCGTTCAGCTCTGAATCAGGCCCTAAGTCCCAAGAGAATATTTTGTGAACTGGTGCTGATAGTAAAAGCTTGGCTAAGTAAAACTTAATTTGTGTTGCATGAAAGTTACACAGCACATTGAAAACTCTATTTAAAAAGTAAACAAGAACAGAAAGGAACCCTGTGTCACAGTGTCTGATCCACCTTATTGCATGGCTAATTTGGCTGTCAAATGATATGTCTGTGACACTGTGACACTGACCAGCTCCCTTTCAGAATTCTTCATGCTCTGATAAATTGAGAATACAATTCTCCAGGGTCTGTGCGTTCCACTGGAATGCACCTATTGTAATCACTCTGGATGCCCGTATGTAATCATGATTGCATTAGCAGTGGGGCACATTTACCGGTCTTTCAATTAAAATATATTGCAAGAGTGAAATGTTCCTCTATAGGAAATTAAGTCCATTCATCCAGTTTATTTTATTCATCAATGCCCTCTTCAACACTTTTTTTTTTTTTTACACCGCGGCTTCAAAAATATGTACCATAAAAACACGATACACATTGGCACCATATCCCACACCCTGTAATCACTGGGGTTGCAGGAGAGAGAGCTCTAAAAAGTTTAACTCTCATAGGGCTCTATTTACTACAATCCGCATATTGGCCCTCATTCAGAGCCGCTCGTTAGCGGCAGTACGCTCGTTCCGAGCGATGTTTGCTCATCTGCGCATGCGTACGGTTTTTAGTACGCATGCGCGAACCAGTCAGTGCGGCCGAAAATCGTTTGTACGCTATATAGCGAGTGCCTGCTATTTTGAGTGACAGAATGAGGCGTATGTGGGTGGTAACAGGGGAAGGTGCTTGAAAATGGGGAGTGGAGATCCGAACGCAGGCGTGCTTAAAGGTCAAAACGGGCGTATTATGGGTGTGCATAATTAATACAGCAGCGTCATTGACCACGTCACTGGGTTATTTTATAGCCAGAACTGCTCGCAAATTTGTGGTAGCAAACACCAACCACAAGAATAGCGAGCAGTTCATACGCTGGTCGATGTACTCGATTAATCTAATAAATAGCGGACATGACGTATGGTGCGAGTGGCCAGGGGGCGTTTTTAACAAATAAACGAGCGTATGTTTTGCTCGCTCGTTCAGACTTAGAGGTGTGAACAGACTGCAATTTGCGAACGGATCATTTGAATAGCCACCCCTTGTTTTTGAACGAACGACCGCAAATAGCGAACGGCTCTGAATCAGGCCCATTGAATGCGGATTGTAGTGTGATATTACCGAGTGAATTCGCATTGCGAATTCAGGCAATATCACAGGGATTTACTATAAATCCCTTGCAGGGACAGAGCTTGCGATAAAGCTCTGTCCCTGCGGATCCCATCCGCACTCTAGTCGCGGTATTTTCGGAAAAAATACAGTGACAAAGAGCCCGCGCATGCACCGACCCACCTTCGCTGCTACCCCCACCGATGCTAAGCCCATCCCCCCGCGATCGCGGACCCCCGCGACCCCCCCTCCGCGACCCCCCCTCCCTTCATTACACTTACCTGCATCCTCCTGGCCTCCGGTGATCTTCTCCGGGCTTCCCGATCAGGTGATCTCCCATACTGCACTGGGGCCCGATCACCTGATGACCGGGCCGCAGTGCACTGTGGAAGACCAGCTGTGTAGTTCGCACACGCGCACTGCGATGCGTGCACATGCGTGTACACAGACCATCGGGCCGCTTGCGAGAGCAAGCATATAGCGACCGGGTCTGAATCAGGCCCTAGGTCCATACTGTGCAATTATTGGGCAGATCAGCCAATTTTCTTCTGTTTGATCAGATTATTGCACAAGGCATACACAGCACCCAGGGCTGACGCTTGTTCACAAACCAGTCGTTTTGGCTGACGACATTAGTAGTGGTGCCAATATTGTGCCCCAAATGCAGTGTGTACATGATCGGCCCAACAAAGTTCATTTGAAAATTTAACCTTAAGCAGGGGTTCCCAACCATGCTCCTCAAGGCACGCTAACAGTCCAGGTTTTAAGGATAGCCATACTTGAGCACAAGTGCCTTAATTAGTACCTTGGTTATTTTGATTTAACCATCTGTGCTCAAGCATGGATATCACCAGCGGCGGCTCCTTACCTGTCTGGCCTGGAGGTCTGCACATCATTGGCCATATACAGTAGGCTGCAGTCTAGGCAGCCCTCTCCTCCCTGCCATCCTGGTGACTGACAGCTGATGTCACAGGGAGGTGGGGCTTATGTCTGGTGGCAGCAAGGACAGGGCTTAATGAGGAGGCGTGGATTAAGCCCGGAGCTGCCAGCAGACAGGCTGGTTTGAGTTGCAGCCCCTAGAAGTCAGATAGGGCTGCTGTAAGAGCAAGGGAGTGTCTTCCCATGGGAAGCACTCTCTCTGCTGTTGCAGTCCAGACTGGCAGTCCCAGGGGGGAAGACATCTCCCCCGGGACTGCCTGTCTAGCTGTGATCGTGCTTCCAATGAGAAGTCACTACCACTGCTAGGCAGTCTCAGTTGGTAGTGGATTTCACTGGGGGGTGCTGCAGTACTGCAGCCCATAGGTAAAACAGTTAGTGTGACTTGAGGATTGAGGTTGGGAATCAGTGCCTTAATGACTGTCAGGGCCATATTCAATTTGAGGCGAAAAGTGTGAGGTCGGACTTTTTGCCATCATCGCCGTTTTTGCAGGGAATAATGTATCGGGCACTTATCCCCGTATTCAATTAGGAATCGGCAAAAAAACGGGACCTAGCGGAAAGTATCGAAAAGTCCTGTCATTTTTTGGGGAAATCAGCCTGTCACCCCCCAAAAGATGGTCTGACATGGGGGGGTGACTATGGGTACCCCTGATTTGGCCTGCTGAAGGTAATTGGGGTTTTTAAATAGCCGCCGCAGGTGCATAAATACGCCTGTGAAGCAGTGGTTTTGAAAAAAATTATTAGTCCTATCAAATTTGGGGTACATGAAAATGGGTGCAAGCATATTTTTAAGTCCCTAAAATGATTTTTAAAAATTCTTAAAAAATCCACCTGCCGCAACCACCCGCATTCTAGAAAACACCTGCTGCATACTTGAGGACCCCCCCTGAGTCAATTTTGCTAGTTTTTAAGTTTGTCCCCAAAATGAAACCACATTTTTGGGGTGTCCTAACATTTTTTTGACACAGATTTCTTTAATCGGACATTCCAAAGGCTGCAGGGTATTTTTTTTTTTATTCTACACCCCAAAACCCCAATTCTGCACTTTTTTCCGCCACCTATGCAGTCGTGAAAACTTATCCCCGTTTTTTTACACAGACTTTTCGCACCTGCGAGAAGTCTTTGAAATTGAATATGGGGATAAGTGAAACTGGCGAAAAATGACGTCGCCGATAACGGACTTTTCGCTCCAAATTGAATACGGCCCGAAATATTTAAATAGGAACAATGGACCTTTCTTCAGAGATGTAGGCTAATGCCATCACAGCTGTGATCCCATACGTAGCTGCTGTGAGAAAATATGCAAATGCTGCAGACGCTGAGGAATGTATTAAGATGCTTACTGGCAGCTTTGCAAACCCAAGCAGTTCTGAGTAACTATGGCTACACTGGGATCGCAGGCACAGGCTGTGACACGCCCCCAAAATGGGTGCATCACAACTGTGGGTCTCATTCAGACCCGCTCGCGAGCGCTGTACGCTCGCAAGCGGGTCGATGTTACCCAAATGCGCATGCGCACAACGGAGGCGCCTCCATCGGGCGCATGCGCGAGACCCGAATAACGACGGGCAAGCCGTCGTTATGGGTCTCGCACCAAAGGGGGCGTGCTGTCGATGGTTAGTGACAGCACTCCCCGTTTGGTGGGCGTGCCGGGGGTGTGTCTGCCAAGATGGAGGCGTTCCCATGGGAACGCCTACCGTCTGGGTCTTGTCCCACTGACATCACTAGTGATGTCAGTGGGAGTGTTTTTGGCTCTGATAGAGCCAAAAGCACTCCGGGCTTGCGGCACACAAGACCCTACCACAAGGGTCTCGTCGCAAGCCCGATGGTCGCGATGGTCTTGACTATCGCGACCATCTTTTTGGCCTCTCGCATAAGCTATGGGTGGTCACTCACAGCTATGCGAGCGGCCAGGAGGCCGCTCCAATTTTAGGTAGGCCGGCCCTGATTCAGAGCGAGTGCTCTGGTCAGAGCGTCCGGCTCTGAATCAGGCCCTGTGTTCTTTGCCGCCACTCCCCATTACCTCCCACAAACGCTCCCTGACTGTCAATCACACTGCGACTAAGTAGTTGCTGTAAGCGACTACGGCATAGGCATCTTTATAATGGGTCCAAGTTGTACAGTGCTCACGGGCCCCTGTGTCCAGCCCACACCGCACACCCTGCACCCATTGGTAATAATATACTTACCTCTCCGCAGGACTCTGCTGGACCGGCGTTGCCGAGCAGCAAAAACTCACTGGGAAATTTTCTGCGGCCATTTGCCACTTTCCCAGTGATCTGCGCATGCGCATAAAAAGATGTCCCCGGGAAAATAAAAGTGGGCGCCATTTTCCTGTAGACCTGTGCATGCAAAGTAGATTCTGGCATGAAGCCAGAATCTACAGTGCTCAGAGCTCTGATAGAGAGGAGGGGGCCCAAACGGAGGCTGCACATGGGTCCCCTCCTCTCTTAAAACACCCCTGTACTACGGTAATGGTCCTTGACGCGTGCTGAGTGCGACTTAGATGCATGCACTGTTTACAGAGATACGATCAACTGCAAAATATTGGCATTGCATGTATCTCTGAATCAGGCCTGATAATTGTGTAGTGTATGCAGGAAATTGGATTGTGTAGGATTGTTTCAGCTGTCAGGGAAAAAAAATGGATTGTTACTTATCAGTCTAGTGCACAGGTTCTTAAACTCGGTCCTCAAACAGTGCATGTTTTCCAGGTCTCCTCACAGAATTACAAGCAAAATAATGAGCTCCACCTATGGATCTTTTAAAATCTGGCAGTGAGTAATGAGTACACCTGTGCACCTGCTGGGTTACCTGGAAAACGTGACCTGTGTGGGGTCCTGAAGACCTAGTTTAAGAACCACTGGGCTAGTGTGTACCTAGCTTAATAATATTATTTATTTTGTTTTTTTAACTTATTTATTAACAGTTTCTTACATAGCGCAATATATTCCATTGCGCTTTACAATTGGAAACATTAATAGATCAAAACTGAATAATAACAGACAGACATAGAGGAAGGAAGGCCCTGCTCGCAAGCTTACGCTCTATAGCAGTGATTCCCAACCTCGGTCCTCAAGGCACACTAACGGTCCTGGTTTTAGTGATTTCCATGAATGTGCACAGGTGGTTTCATCAAAATAACTGAGGTACTAATTAAGTCACTTGTGCTCAAGTATGGCTATCCCTAAAACCTGGACTGTTAGTGTGCCTTGAGGACCGTGGTTGGGAACCCCTGCTCTATAGGGAAATTGGCACCTATCCTTCTGTATCAATGCCTGAGCTGTAATTAGACTTTTTGGTGCCCTGTGCCAGAGAGTGCATTGGCGCCCCCCCCCACCCCCATTTTTTAAATAGGGACACCTGCAAAAAAGGTACATGGGTGTAATAACATAGAAGTGTACACCAGACACTTATGATTTTCAGCGGTTCTGTAGATAGACAGTGTTGTATGATACAGACAGGGATCCCTCCACAGATATATCTATCCCTGTGCCATTACTGTCTACATTATCTAGTGGTTTGAGTTTAGATTGGATCATACCCATAATATAGCATTAACTTATTTTGCTCTATATTGTGGCTATAGCCTATACAGATAGCTACATTTAGGCCGTCACTTGGTTACATTTATTGAGAGTTGGACACATGATAACATTGTTGCTACCATTGAGCATTACACAGAACTTAGGGCCTGATTCAGAGCCGCTCGCTCTGAATCAGGGCCGGGATTTTTTTTTTTTGGATCGGCCTCTTGGCCGCTTGCATAGCTGTGGGTGACCACCCACAGATATTGGGAGCGGCCAAGATGATGGTCAAGACCATCGCGACCATCGAGCTTGCAACGAGACCCTTGTGGTAGGGTCTCATGGCCGCAAGCCCCAGAGAGCTTTCGGCTCTAACAGAGTTGAAATCTCTCCCACTGACATCACTCGTGATGTCAGTGGGGCGCCCCCAAATGGCGCTCTCATGGGAACTGTTATAGAATAGTGAACGGGTAGCGCACTGGAGTGATTGTGTCAGCAGTGGGCGTGCAGCTTAGTAAAAGAGATTGTCCAGTTCTCTATTATAGTAGGATACAAATATTGTACAGCGCTCACCCTTAGCAGATATATGTATTTGGAATAGTGTACTGAATGAAATAAAGAAATGGTTGTCAGATATACAAACAATCGTGGATTTATTTAAATATTGGTTGTAAAGAATGTCCACACTGGGATAACAAATGCCCAATGTCCTAAGGTATGGTGTTGCTTAAAAACAAAACAAAAACAAAACCAAACAAAAACCAAAACCACAATGGACTTTCCTACTGGAAAGTCTGTGGCCTTCCTATTATTGGATGGCCCCTGGAGGGAATTAATTAATGGTGTACGCAATCTGTGGTACGCCACATGCAGTGGAGTCGCTAACAGTGCTGATAATGAGGCCCAAAAGGAATGGACCTAGTAACGGCGTCCCGTTACTGGTCCCTGGAACGGTGGAGCAAAGAGTTCGTGGTGGCCGCTTGCGGTGCCCGGGTTCCTTTCAGGACAGGACGCTGCAGCTGTGCGGCAGTGTGGCAGGGATCTCAGGCAGGCAAAGCTGACGGAGTATGGGGCCAGTGCCGCATGCGGTTGCCCCGACACCGTGTCCCGACTGCACGCCTGCCTGTGCCGCCTGGAGATGGAGTAACCCAGCGTCGACCTGCCGATCTTCGCCGGGCACTCCCTCCTCCCAGAAACGGGACTCACCTGACTCTCGCCAAGTCGCTGCTGGTCTCCCTCTTCTGTCCTCTGCGGTTGTCTGCACAGCTCCTAGCGTCAGCACAGCTCCTGGATGTTTCACGCCCGTCGTTACTTCCGGGTCACGTGACCGCTGATGCCGGAGTGATGAGATTCAGGAATAAAGTGTTGGTTACTTGATAGGTGGATATGGAGATATTGTAAAAGCCCTCCAACGCGTTTCGGCCAATAATGGCCTTCCTCTAGGAGTGGTGTATTGTGTTCTTGGTGAGAAGGGTTTTTTTTAATCTTCATGAGGGTCCAACCCCCAAATGATTAATGGGTCATGTTTCATTGCTGATAGGCTCCTTAGTACATACAGATCAATCAATGGTAGATGCAGGTGTCAGTCATCAAGGAAAAATGTTAATGAGGTAAATGATGGCAGTCGTTGAGCAGAAGTCCCAAAATAAAATATAAAATAAATAAATAAATGATGCAAAGTGTATGAAATGATTAATCTTTCCTGTTCTTCTTCTGGGAGATGTCATAGCACAGGATCCCAAACATATATTGGTAATCAGATCAGATATATGGTTCTGTTGGACACTTTAGTACCGAAAGGATTAAGGACCTCATTCAGAGTCGGTCGAAGCGGCCGCACGGTCATACAGAAAAAGGGTCCGGATATGCAAATGATGCACACGCATGTTGCGTCCCTAAGGTCGGATCGTTAGCTGGCCGACTAAGGGGTGGATGCGGTCGGATCGCTAAAAATACGCCCACTTCTCGTACGCATAGCACGTCATGTCCGGCTACTTAAGGATTAATCGCAAGCATCAAATACCATCACAACTGGTCATAGAGCTAAAGGTTGACCTTACCTTCTCTTAAGCTCTACGATCATGTCAGTGTAAAACCTCCCATGTCACATGTGCCATGACACTACTTTCTTAATTATGCACTCCCTAAAAACGCCATACGCATAATGAGGCACGCCTGTGTTCGGATCTCCACCCCCCCGTTTTCAAGCACCTTCCCATGTTACCACCCACAAACGCCTCATCCTGTCACTCAAACTACCGACCTGGCTGTGTTCAAGGAAAGAGAAATTTCTGATCGTAGCGGCTGGTTTGCGCACGCGCATTGTGAACTGTACGCATGCGCAGTTTAGCGAACATCGGCTGCGTACGACCGTGCGGCCGCTTCGACCGACTCTGAATGAAGTCCTAAATATAGACAACGAGGTTAAGTCCATTATTTGCCCTTGATTATACATCGTATGAACTAATTTATTAACTATTATAATCCCCATTCGATTATTCAATACTGGATTAATCTGCTAGAATACAGAAGGTTAATTCTCTATATGGATCTCATCAACCTATGATAGAATCACAGTCAAATCATTAAGCAATCACAAGTATATGGTAGTTTTCATATGTGTGTAATGTATATACATAAACGTATATGATCACCTAGTCTATCTTACATATACACAACATCCTCAGTTGGTACTGCTATTTCTATCCTTTACCCATCATTTTGTGATCCTCCAAGAGACATATCTAGACCTCCCCCTAGATGTGTTGGGTACCTACTTTAATTCATTAATATTGCAGCTGTGCATTAACACAAGGATATACAGGTTAACCCTCATTACTACTGTTAGCTTATAAGATCAGTACAAGGTAACATTATTAATTAAATGACTAATTAATTAATCACTGTGTACTCACATCAATATTGGACATCATAACCTAATATATTTGCATTAGCAAGATCCGATTACCAATATATGTTTGGGATCCTGTGCTATGACATCTCCCAGAAGAAGAACAGGAAAGATTAATCATTTCATACACTTTGCATCATTTATTTATTTTATATTTTATTTTGGGACTTCTGCTCAACGACTGCCATCATTTACCTCATTAAAAATTTTCCTTGATGACTGACACCTGCATCTACCATTGATTGATCTGTATGTACTAAGGAGCCTATCAGCAATGAAACATGACCCATCAATCATTTGGGGGTTGGACCCTCATGAAGATTAAAAAACCCCTTCTCACCAAGAACACAATACACCACTCCTAGAGGAAGGCCATTATTGGCCGAAACGCGTTGGAGGTCTTTTACAATATCTCCATATCCACCTATCAAGTAACCAACACTTTATTCCTGAATCTCATCACTCCGGCATCAGCGGTCACGTGACCCGGAAGTAACGACGGGCGCGAAACATCCAGGAGCCGTGCTGACGCTAGGAACCATGCAGACAACCGCAGAGGACAGAAGAGGGAGACCAGCAGCGATGTGGCAAGAGTCAGGTGAGTCCCGTTTCTGGGAGGAGGGAGTGCCCGGCGAAGATCAGCAGGTCGACGCTGGGTTACTCCATCTCCAGGCGGCACAGGCAGGCATGCAGTCACTCAACATCGACAGCTCGCCCCCTTTGATGCGAGACCCGGAGCGACGGATTGCCTGTCGCTAGCCGGGTCTCGCGCATGCGCACGACGGAGCCGGCTCCATCGTGCGCATGCACTGTGGGCCACCATCGACCCGGTTGCGAGCGCTCAGCGCTTGCGACCGGGTCTGAATCAGGCCCTGAATGTGTAATCTCTCTCACCATTTAATACGAATTATTAGTTTATTTCATATATATCACACAGCGGGACACCAAAGTTTTTTATTGACACTTTTTCTATTGTCCAGTCTACACTATACATGTTTGTCCATTGTCTTGAAACATTCTGTTTCCTTTTAAATATTTCGCTGTTGATTTTGTTGTAATACATGTTTATTGTAAGATGAATTAAAAGTTACGTTTTAACTATTTTGTGTGCACCTGTAACAGACATTCCTTTTTTTCTATATATTTTGACATAAGATAGTGCACCTGCAAAAAAGGGCCATGGCCTCATGGGGAAGGGCCAGGGAAGAGATAGGAAAGGCCAGGAGCTGCTGGGGATAAAAGAAAAGGAAGCTACAAGTGAGAATGATAATAAACAGGAAAATTGACAGGCCCAAACAGCGCCCCCTGCCCTGCAGTGCCCTGTGCCATGGCACTGGTCGCACTACCCTAGTTACGGCCCTGATAGGTGCTACCTATTGGATATCGGTCCAGCCAGATTGCTGGCTGCTTTTGTGGAAGCTGTATAAATTAATGCCCTATAGCAGTGTTGGCTAACCTTGACACTCCAGCTGTTATGGAACTACATAACCCAGCATGCACTGCTACAGTTTTGCTATTAGGGCATGCTAAAACTGTGGCAGGGCATGCTGGGATATATAGTTCCACAACAGCTGGAGTGTCAAGGTTAGCCAACACTGCCCTATATGGTACTACAAAGTGATTTATGCTGTTAATGTGTATACAAAACTGAATCAGGATTAATACTGTTTTTACTCATGGGCATGGCTTTTACATTTTTACATCTTTCCATTTTTAGTTTACGGTTTATGCAATATTTGTTTATGCCCCAGTTTCGTTAGTTACACAGCTTATCATTTCTCTTTTGTGAAATCTTTAACATGTGCACAGTACTTAAACAGTTATATGTTTTATACTTGAACGAAAATCTAATTCTTGTTATCAGTTCCATGAATAACGCTTTGTAGACGAGGTAAATGTCACCGAGCATACAGTTCAATGACAAGATGAATGTCGATAAAACCGATTCGTACAGCTGCAGGTTGTCTCCAACACACCCATGATCTGCAAGAAATTTGGTTTACAGATTAAATCAATTCAATTTGTCATGGATCCATGATTCATGAAATCAAGTACCTGCATTTGCATACATAACTGAAGGTGACTAAAATTATAAATTGGAATTCATGCTTTATTATGATACAATGCATCTTGTATTGCAGATGTCTAGTAACACACACCTGCGGTATATAGTCTTATACAGAGAAAAAAAACCATTAAAATGCAGGTACAAACTATGAACAGGAAGTGCTGAAGATTATGGCTGACTACAGAATAGTATTATAAGTATCAACACCTGTAAGTTATATCCTTATATAAAGACTGCATTAAGACGTGATGACTTCAGAATTCATTGTAGATGTTCTCCAGTCATAATTACATTTTATATTTTATTCGTAGGGAATCGTTTTGTGGGTCTGCTGACCTGCAGCTGTGCGGCGCTCCCCTGTAATGTGCTAGAATACTATGGTGCTTATTTCCATTATTTGGTCAGGTTACAGTATAAACCACCTTTGATTCATTGTCAGCTGTTATCTATAGAAAATATTCATATTTCCACTGGTACTCAACAAACCGAGCTTCTTAGGGATCAAAATTCATTAAGCAGGGTTGCACTAAACAGCAGATTCACAATGCTACCCTTCAGTTTGTAGTTTACATTCTATGACCACTTTAGGTGATTACAGACTGGAGCTTTGAAAACCCAGTGGTCCAGAACCCTGGCAATTCCCCCTCCCCTCATGAGGATATATTGCAGACAGTGTAAATACAGGGTTCCTACCACATTACAGTGTATACATTCTGTACAGGGGATGCTCTAGGGATATTCACCCAGTGCGGTCGCACAGGGGCGCCACCCATAGAGGGCGCACCCCGCCCCATCATCCCGATTTCTGCCGGACAGTACTGTCCCGCTGTTCCACCCGTGGGCCGAAGCGGCCCGCTGGTGGTCAAATCAGGAGGTTGGGGACCCCCCAGAGTCTGAATGGATGCCTGACCCCAGAGTCTGAATGGCATCCATTCAGTGATGGCAGAGGGGCTGGGGGAAGCCCAGCTAGTGAGGCTCCCCCCAGCCTGACGTTATTTGGAGGCATGCCATGCCGGCACGGCTCCTAATAACATCACATAGGGGGCGTGGCCTGTGGTAATTAGACCACAGCCCCATTTTCAGTCGCACGCGATGGAAGGGTGCCCTGTTAAGAGCCAGCACAGGGTGCTCCGACCCCTGGAGCCGGCCCTGATTCTCTGTACCCGGTATACAGCAGTTACACCCAGAGCAGAAAACACCTTTCTCCTTCCACTTTTTGACTGGTTCCGTAGATGGATAAAATTGCATATGTCTTATATACCAAATAGTTTATAATTAACTTACAATGGTTCAACTCAAATGTGTACTGAAAGAAAATATATATGTTTGTGTACAAGTTATGAAGGGGCCTATTTATCACTTGCTTATTGTGGACATTGAAAATCAATTATCATTATGATTTATAAGTAAAATATATTCAACCACCTTGGCGATACTTTCCACTTCTTTGGGCCAGCCTCAGGGTATTTGTCCAGGCAAAAAATAATTTGTTAAAACTAGCTAATATTTATAATATAACTCTATGGGCGCGCAGAATGGCCGCCGGAACTGAGATGATGGAGCCATTTTTCTTGTGTATGGGATCGCAGATGCAGGATGTGCATCTGCGTTCTGTGCCATCAATCCACGTTTCCCCCCCTCAAAATGCTCCTGCACTGTCAATCACACTTTCATTAAAGAAGTTACTGCGAGCGACTACGGCAATGTACCCTGACGCATGCAACTCAGACATGTGCAGTTTACTGATAATCGCTCATCTGCGAAAATATTAGCATCACTATCAAGCCCATAGGGGTCTATTTACTAAACCGTTAGGAGATAAAGTGAGCGGTGATAAGGTACCAGCCAATCAGCTCCTAACTGCCATGTCACGGGCTGTGTTTGAAAAGTTACAGTTAGGAGCTGATTGGCTGGTACCTTATCACCGTTCACTTTATCTCCTAACAAAGCTTAGTTAATAGACCCCTCAGTCCCTTAAGTCACTTTAATTAAACTTTTTTATCATTGTTATTTTTTTAATTGTAACTGGGAGTGGTGAAATTCTAAAAAGCTACAATTCTGTTGGCTTTGCAATTACCATTTCAGTATGAATACTTATAAAAGCTGGAGTTTGCAGAAAAGCTTTAATTTGTCTAAAACAGAGCTTCTGAGTCAATTAATTCTACTAAAAGGAAGTTATTGATTCAGCTATTTCAAAGTGCGAAAGCAGAACTATGTTAGGAAGAAGCACACGGTAATACAATTGTAAGGTTTTGTTAATTAGTACGGTATTTATATAATATAATCACATGCTTCTATTATATTCTAATTTGTTGTTAATGTAAAGAGAGGATATCCAGCAGTGACTTGGGTTGCGGTGATGAGCTACATTTTCTAAACTAAATACATGCAAAAATATGACTGAATTGTGGAGTGTTGCGGGCAGGAGATTGTTGTGCGTGTGGATTATTGATGAAAGAGAAGAGATTAAAGGTGTGGAGGACGTTGTGATTACATTTGTAATTAGTAGTTTGCACAAATCAAAATAATTTGTGGTTTAGGAGGCATTAAAGTAGCATTACACTAACATTTACAAATGCACCACTTAATGCAAAAATAGCATTGGGGTCAATTAGGATGGCCGTCCTTGTGCTGAAGTGCCTGTTACCTCAGAATGTGCATACGTTTGCTATTCTCTCTCTACAATATACATGATGAAGAGGCTATAAAAATATTAATTTACTCAAGAAGAAGAATTACTGCAAGTTGTAGGTCCCACCATCACGTTTCCACAATTGGTGGGAGATCGGAACCTTGTTGTTCTTCAGGACTTACATGAATTGCACTCCCAATAAGATGTTTTTTTTTGTATGCACAAGGAGTTAGTATTTTTTGTGTTTCATATGCCAAGTGAGTTCAGCAGCTCTGTATGTAGCAGTACAGTACAGTACAACTTTAAATGTTTGAATTTTCAACAGTACATTATAAATAATGGACCACAAATGGCTAGACGCAGTCACTTAATCCACTCTATTTCTAACTTGGCATAGCCTGTTATATTAATTACATTGTTTTGCCTGATTGCCAAATGGGCATACGCAATTGGGCACAATATATTTGGTTGGAAACACACCTGCAGATAATGTTCATTGGCAGAAGGCACTCTAAATTGATCTCCGATTGAGCCTGGTCAGATGTTGATTTTTGCTCTTAGCTGCTCCTATACAATGGATTTTAGTATCTTAACCATATAAAAAGGCAAATTATTATTATCATTTATTTATATGGCGCCACAAGTGTTCCACAGCACCTTACAAAGTACATAAACAAATTGTAGACAAGCAACTTACAGACCAATACAATACAGGACCAGGGCATGGATAATATATATTGCTACATTAGCGACCATAACACCCAGATAAGCAACAGTACACATTATGTGATGTCTGCATTTGTGCAGTGAATTATTTACTACTGTTATTTGTGCCTTAATGTTGCTTTTGTGTACGCAAGTGTTTCTGTTTACACTAACAGAGATTTAGTGTCAAATGTATGAAGTGGTGATAACCCCTTTTCGGGCAAAAAAAGTGGATATTACAACTGCTCCAAAACAATTTCTTCCACCCTTGTGATCTCTATGTGAATCACATTCTGATTCATATAGAGATCAGAAGGGTAGAAGATATTGGGCCTGATTCAGACCCACTCGCGAGCGGCTGTCCGCTCGCAAGTGGGTCGATGTTATGGACTGAGCATGCGCACGACGGAGGGAGCTCCGTCGTGCGCATGCACCAGACGCGACGAGCGAAGGAAAGTCCTTCGCTCGTTGTGTCCGATCAAAGGGGGCGTGCTGTCAATGTTGATTGACAGCACGCCCCCTTTGGTGGGCGTGCCGGGGGCGTGCCTCCCTGACGGGGGCGTTCCCACGGGAAAGCCTCCCGTCAGAAGCCGGCCCACTGACATCACTAGTGATGTCAGTGGGAGTGATTTTGGCTCTGATAGAGACAAAATCACTCCTGAGCTTGCGGTTGAAAACCTCAACCGCAGGCTCCGGCTCGCAAATTCGATGGTCGCGATGGTCTCGACCATCGCGACAATCACAATGCACGCTCGTATAGCCTGTGGGTGGTGACCCACAGCTATACGAGCGTCCAGGAGGACGCTCCATGAAAATGGAGGCCGGCCCTCATTCAGAGCGTGCGCTCTGCTCAGAGCGTACGGCTCTGAATGAGGGCCATTGTTCCTGTGTTTGTTCACATACAGTATATCCTTATATAAGCAACTCTGCATAAACTGCTGAGTGGTGTTCAAATCATGAGTCAAAGGGTTGGCTACTAACTGGTGAATACAAAAATTACCTGGTCTCACAATCAAATCATTTTAATACTATCCAAGAGTATTCCAAAATTGGGATTTCGTATACAGACCATGAGTTTCTAATAGGTTTTGAAAGTGAGATATTATCTGTACGGCCCAAGATAATGCCCTTGAGGAAGTCGTGCTCGACGAAATGCATTGGATGATTGCTGCTTAATGGGCAGGAAATTAGGATATTTTTGAGTGTCTTTTAGCTACGGGACAGCAACAGGTCTATATGGACAAAAAATAAATATATTTTTTTTTACTATGTACATTTATCTGGTATATTATATTTGTCTGAATATTTTAAATGCAATTAGTTTTTAATAAATTCCGTGGTATATTTGGAAAATCATCTTCTACCTCTTTATTGGTACCTATTGTATATTAGTATATTAAAGTTTAGGTGATTTAACCAGAATATACTGTATAAACATTTTTAGCACTCCCCAGGTTCTTTATCTATAAAATTCCCATTCTGATCTCTACTGGCAGAGGGATCTAACCTGAGGATTGCTGCTTTACACTAATGATGATAAAATAAAAACAACAAGTTATTATAAATAAACCATAACTGGTAATATAAGGCTGTCTTAGCGCAAAATGGGCATTTCTGATTTTATATATATATATATATATATATATATATATACTCTGCTCATACACTTTATATATAGAATATATTTGGAAGTAGTATTAGCAGCAACACAGCTTATTTATTTGCCATAATAACCCATATATAAATAATTAAAGTAGAAATAAGCCGACTTACCACACCACAGTCTTTTGGTTGCCAGTCAATGTCAGTCACTCTGGCTCCTGGGTGGGATTGCCATCCAGGGAGGATGTCTATGGTGGGGCTGTAAGTCTGCAGCATGATGCTTGAAGTTGCTGTGTTGTTACTGATTGTACCCCGGGGCCGGCTGTTACTTCCTGCTCCCTGGCTGCAGTGCTTATCTTAGCTTTCCTGTGCTGCGGCGGCAGGGTATAGCCGGCGCCTAGGGCAGCGTCATGCTGATGATGGCGCATGTCGCGACGTCATTCACATGTCCAGTACCAGGACTGGACTAAGTGATATCGGTAACCGGGGGTGTTGGGGCGGCATATATATATATTTTTTACCTATTTGTGCTGGATGGAGCCGGACCATTCAGCGCAAGGGCCCCATTTTGTGCCCCTGAACCTCAGTGCCCCTCTGATCATTGGGGCCTGGGATAGTGTGTACCCCTGTCGCCGGTCTGAATTTATGCAGTGATTGTTGTTGTAAAATATTTAGAACGTATAGCATCATGCAAAGGGTTCTGCATTAATACTTGCCAACTTTTCGGCTGATTCCTCTAGGTTCATGGGTCATTCTAGTAGGCAACGCAGGGAAAGTGCTGCCACAATTGCAACATCATGACACCACCCCCTGCTCTACAATGCTGCAATTATCGCAATTGTTAAGTCAAAGTGGGGTCACGATGATGTGGTTCAGAGCGAATTACATCATCATGCTGTCCAGACTGTTAAATGTGGGAAGTGGGTAGCAGCAGGGGGCCACAGGGGAACTTGTCTACTATTCCGGGCATCCAGGAGAACCATCCGAGATTTGGTAGTCTCCCAGAAATTCCCAGGAGAGTAGGAAAGTATGCAGATGACCATAGTAGTGTGATCATTGTGTCACATTTACATACACTTGCACTGTGATTAAAAACATAGCTCCCATCAACCCTTAATGAAAAATCCTGAACTAAGCCGTCTTCCTTCCACTCAGATCAAATACCTTGTAACAAAATGTCATCCTCAGTGTAATATATATGCCTACTAGTTCTGTATGCGACAGCACTTTGCTCAGCTTTGACTGGTTTCACATTGACTCTGAGGTCTGACGCTATTTCACTCTGCTAAAGGGTACTTTCCTGGCTTTATCCCTGTGGTCAGGTGATCGCTGCCGTCACTATAGAACTGTGGCTTTCCCATTTAAATGCTGCTCTGGGTGCAGATGGTTGCCAGAGTATTGGGATCACTACCTAGCTCCAGCGTACTGAGGCCCTGATTCAGAGCCGGACGCTCTGACAGAGCGCTCACTCTGAATCAGGGCCGTCCCTATGAATTTAAGAGCGGCATCCTGGCCGCTCGCATAGCTGTGGGTGACCACCCACAGCTATAGCGAGCGGCCAAAATGATGGTCTCGATGGTCAAGACCATCGCGACCATCGGGCTTGCGACGAGACCCTTGCAGTAGGGTCTCGTTGCCCCAAGCCCTGGAGTGCTTTTGGATCTATCAGAGTGCTTTTGGATCTATCACTAGTGATGTCAGTGGGGCCGGCCCCAGACGGTAAGCGTTCCCATGGGTATGCTTCCTTCTGGGCAGCCAAAGGGGGCGTGCTGTCAATCACCATCGACAGCACGCCCCCATTGGTGTGAGACCCATAGCAACGGCTTGGCCGTCATTATTCGGGTCTCGTGCATGCGCACGACGGAGCCGCTCAGCGCTCGCGAGCAGGTCTGAATCAGGTCCTGAGACTTCCTATCTGTTTGATCTAGAATCGGTATGAAATATTGACAGGAGAAGTCTGACAGGACAAGATGCCAACTAACGCTGGTAAGTACCCTAACCCTCCCCTCTCCCCCTCCTAACCCTCCTTTACTGGTGCCTAACCCTAAGTCCCCCTCGGGATGCCTAAACCCAACCCCCCCTTTCCCGCCCCCTAAACCTAACCCTCCTGGGAGGGGTGCTTAACCCTAAGATGGGGAGTCCCTGTACCTAAAACCCCACCCCCACGCGGCTAAGTGCTAAGATGCCCTTGTTCGGTCCGGCGTGTGTCTGTCTTCCGGCGTCAGGATTAAGATAGGTGGGGGAATTTTGACGCCTATCTTAAGTCCTCCATCAGGCTTTAGCAGTCGGGACATAGATCAGCGGCATTTAGTCCGCCGGTCTATTAACTACATCCTGTTTGATCCTGTGAATGACATGGGTTGTTCATGACTTCCCACTACCTAACCCCTGTGACCTAAAAGTGATCTCCTGGTGACCTGACCTTTGTTTGTGACTCCTCTTTGCCTATTCCCTGTAATTATTCTTCGACCTATCAGTGTATCAACTGTAGTTTAGCTCTTGACTCTCATTGCCTAACCCCTATGGTTTATAAAAAACCTCAAGTGTACCATATCCTGGCTTGTTGACATCACTTAGTGATTATTGCTACATTTTATCATTTGGTAATCACTGCATGGGGCCATGACATGCCGGTACAGCGATATCCAGTCCTCCTTGTGGGGTCCCTGGTGAAAACTTCCAGTTTATTAGACCTAGTTGTGTTAATACTGGCTCATAGCATCAATGCCATTAATACTCAAAAATCCATGATAATGCCTTTCTAACCAGACAATATCCCTTTTCCAGTTGATCTCTACCATTTTGACCACAGGAAACTGCCTGGCGAGAATTGGGCTTATTAGAAGGTACTTGGCTAATTACTATAAGGCAATACTAACAAACATTATACTGTATTTGTAAAATCAATTTATGACATAAATGATATAAAACTGTAAAAAAAAAAAAACATTTCTCTATCATATCTTCCATGCTAGTTTACCAATTGGCATTCATTAGCCAGGTATCTGTAATGATTATTCCATGATCTCAAGATAAACTGTAAAAGTAAATATGCTGGGAAATTTTAGAATTTAAATTCTTTCTGAGTTAAGCAAGTTTGATTCCACTGAACCGTCCAATGAGGTAAACAAATACAGCTGCGGTCGCTAATTACCTTCAATGGCTTGCAGAAGATTCAAACGCGGGAAGAGTTGCCAAATCTACTTCAGAACTGATCTATCTTCATAGCGTGTCTTTGAAACGAATACAATAGGGCACATTTCAGGAAGTCCCTTAAGAGAACAAGCATTACAAAATCAGATTTTACTTGTGTTTAATGAGAAAATATTTAAAAATAATCTGACATGACTAAACATCTTTGTCTAACTTCAATACATCAAACAGTGCGCGCACTTGAAATATGAATTCATTGATCCAATTTATCAAAGTGTAGGCTTTTATATATTCTTTCACTTCTTATTTATTTTATTAGACATAGTTTGAATTATATCAGCTATGTTGTGGCATATTGTACAGATCTATAGAAAATGGAGGAAATATACAGTATGACGGTTTCCACCTAAGATTTTCTGTCTATTTGTTAAACAAATTAGATAATTTAAAATGATAATATATAAACAAACACTACAATTTTTATATATATATATATATATATATATATATAAATTTGTATTTTAAATCTTTATGGTATTCAGGGAACTGTCTGGTATCAAAACTACAACACATCACCAATTAATCAGATACTAATAAAAATATTTATAACACTATATTTGTGAGAAATGAATATATAAAAATTTATTTGAAAAACAAAGAGATTGTCAGCAGATGCTAAAAATTTATGAGTGGTCTGCATATATTCTATATAGACAATGAAAAAAAGAAAAGAAACCCCAGTGCTTAGGCAATCCTATGAAGGGTATTGATGAATAAACCATTTTTAATACATAAACAATAAATATATATATACTTATACATGTAAAGGAATGACTCCCAAATAAACAGTGCAGCAGTATAACATATAAAAAATTGGTACTATAAAACAATAAAAATATATTTCATTCCTACATCAGTGGCTTAACATTACATCAGTCAAGCAATTAGAAATATTCAGCCCAACTCATGGTCATATTACAACACCAAATAGAAAAAAAATTGAATATCTGTATACTAAAAAACAAAAGTCACTTTCAAAGATATATTCACAATGGGTCTGATTCAGAGATGTACTGTACGCAGCACCTGTGCTAAAATATGAAAAAGCATAAGAAGGCATCTTAAGTAAAAAGACATCCACTACCCATACTTGCCTACTCTCCAGGAAGTCGCGGGAGGCTCACAATTTTTCGGGTAACCCCCCTGCACCCCCGGTAGAGGAAGCACTTCTCCCGCATTCCTGCCCATTTCCTAGTGAAGTGGGCAGAATGGGGAGAATCGCATCATTGGGCCCCGCCTCTATTTAAATATGCACTATTTGCAGCAATTTACCATGAGGGGACGGGACTTAATGACTCAAAAAGTCAGGCCCCACCCCCCATCGCCGCAAGCCCGGAGAGGAAAAATTTAAAGTAGGCAAGTATGACGCTACTGACTTCTGTGATCCACTGTTGCATCCGAAGACGCAGCATCCGATCATCAACGTGAACATCGGACATCCGAGGAACCCTCGGGGTACTCAGGACGTCTGGCAAAATCACATTGAAGGGGCCAGTAAAGCGGAGTCCGATGACCCTGCCAGTGGCTTTGGCATGCCCAGAAAACAGGGCTGACCCCCCACTCCCCTCCCCTGTTTTCTGTAATACTCCCCGTCTCCGCCAACAAATGCCAGCAGCATGTCACTCATGCTGCGGCTTTTGATGCACATGCGCAGTGCGGCTCCTGCGCAGGAGCAGATCGAAAAGCATCAGAGATTTACTGACATATCAAATTTCCATAGATCTCTTAATCAGACCCAATGTCCTTGGCAGAACAATATCACTGACAATAAATATAGGATGTATATGTATGTGTGTGTATATGTATGTATGTGTATATATAATATATATATATACAGTATATAGCCACCTTCCTAAAAGCAGTTGTCTATGTACTGTACACTGAATATTTAGACTACAACGTGTACTTATATGAACCCTGCCGTTGAAAGCAGACTGTTAGCCACTTAGTTATTACAGTGATAGAAACGCTGAACGCACTTCCAGGTCTCCATCTTTCCGACTTTCAAAGCCCCCTCATTACACCTCCAAGATCCGGACACGCGGCGATACTGCTCTTCCAAACCATTTATCCTATGCAAACAGGCTGATTGGAGGTGGGAATTGTATTCATTATAAATGTGTGATTTACAGTATTTATATAACACCATCCATAGTGCTTTACATAACTTAATAACCAAGTGGCGGGTGCTGCTCTGATTTTTTATTAAATTAGCAGATATATTAATTGATGCCAAATGATGTATACCCAGCTCCCTACTTATATGTTTATATGGGTTGGGTACGGGATGCCGGCGGTCAGGATCCCACGGTCAGAATCCAGACGACCAAAACCTGTCGTAGGTATCCTAATCCTTCCTCTCCCCCTACCCTAACCATCCCTCCCTGATACCTGAACCTAACTTCCCCCTCTAGTGTCTAAACCTAACCTTCCCCTCTAGTGCCTAAACCTAACCTCCTGCTCCCCGCACCCTAATCCTGACCCTCCCCCTCTAGTGCCTAAACCTAACCTCCTCCTCCCCACACCCTAATCCTGACCCTCCCCCTCTAGTGCCTAAACCTAACCTCCTCCTCCCCGCACCCTAATCCTGACCCTCCCCCTCTAGTACCTAAACCTAACCTCCTCCTCCGCGCACCCTAATCCTGACCCTCCCCCTCTAGTGCCTAAACCTAACCTCCTCCTCCCCGCCCCCTAATCCTGACCCTCCCCCTCTAGTGCCTAAACCTAACCTCCTCTTCCCCGCACCCGAATCCTGACCCTCCCCCTCTAGTGCCTAAACCTAACCTCCTCCTCCCCGCACCCTAATCCTGGCCCTCCCCCTCTAGTGCCTAAACCTAACCTCCTCCTCCCTGCACCCTAATCCTGACCCTCCCCCTCTAGTGCCTAAACCTAACATCCTCTTCCCCACACCCGAATCCTGACCCTCCCCCTCTAGTGCCTAAACCTAACCTCCTCCTCCCCACACCCTAATCCTGGTCCTCCCCCTCTAATGCCTAAACCTAACCTCCTCCTCCCCGCACCCTAATCCTGACCCTCCCCCTCTAGTGCCCAAACCTAACATCCTCTTCCCCGCACCCGAATCCTGACCCTCCCCCTCTAGTGCCTAAACCTAACCTCCTCCTCCCCGCACCCTAATCCTGGCCCTCCCCCTCTAGTGCCTAAACCTAACCTCCTCCTCCCCGCACCCTAACCCTTCCCCTCTAGTGCCTAAACCTAACCTCCCCCTCCCCACACCCTAAACCTAACCCTCCCCCCCAGTGCCTAAACCTAACCCTCCCCCTAGTGCCTAACTCTAGCCGCTTATGCTAACCCTAACTTATGCTAACCCTATGCTTCCCCCTAACCCCGCTTCTTACCTTCGGGATTCCGTCAGTTGGGATGCCTATTCCGGGATTCTGACAGATGTCTGAATTCTGGAGCCGGCATTCTGAGCACTGGAATCCCAGCGGTCAGGATTATGACCGCATCCCGTTTATATAATTCATTCATATCTGTACTTAATATATTTTTCCCAACTGGGTTGTAGGGGGTATATTTACTAAAGTGCAGATTTTAGAAGTGGAGATGTTGCACATAGCAGCCAATCAGATTCTAGCTAATATCTTCTAGAAGGTGCTAGATACATGTTAAATAGAATCTGATTAGTTGCTAAGGGCAACATCTCCACTTCTAAAAACCCCGCACTTTAGTAAGTATACCCCTAGATCTCAGCTTACGCGCCGAGAACGGATATATTTACTAATTGACTACACTTTGTACTAAGTGTCAGCAGTTTAGCATTTTATTAAACACAGAAAACAAAGTGTTACTGAAATAAACGTTTAGACAGAAATTTAGACAACACAACTGTTGACGGCTGTATTCATGCACAACTTGCTGCACACCTGTAAGATCACAATTAGCTAATGTATTACTGTAAAAAAGCATTTAGCGCGTTCGCCTTGGCATCACTTGTCACTTGCTCTCCAAAACACATAGGTATCCAAGGGGTGCATATTAATATTTGAATGTTGCCAAGCCTAGAAACTCAGGAATAATGCACTACAAGTAATTAAAGTAGATCTAAGATTGGAAAGGTCATTAGTGTTGGCAAATGTAGAGAATTATGGAGCTTAAGTTGCCACCTGTTTCCCCTTACAAGAACTGAAAGACAACTGCTTAGCTGTCCTTAGATAAGTCTTGTTACAGAGGTGGTCCGTTTAATGCTTCAGTAAAATCTTTTTGTTCGGAGCACTGGAATATTGAAATTAATCACCAATTTTGCTAATGATCTCTCCCCAAATAGGCTTTCAACTATAAGATACGCAGACCTGAGTTGTTATATTAATTCCTCTAGTCAATTGTAATAATGTTAATCAGTGATGTTCAAATCTGATCAAATCCTTGTACATACGAGTTGATCCTTTAAAGTTGAATGGAGCTTTTCATGTCTAATTAAGGGCCTGGAATTGACAAAACTAGTTGGCATATTACTTTTATCGCTTCTGTAATATCCCTGCTGAAAAAACTCATTTAAGACTAGCACTGAAGAAGATAAGTAAGCGTGGAATTCAATTTTTATAAAGTGGTATTTACTTATGTGAAATGTTATGATTGGTGATGTCAGTATTACCTGGTGAATATCATTTATAGAGCTGGACTGGACACAGAGGGTCTAATTCTGAATACGGAAGTCTGACTTCAGCCACATCTCGTAATTATTTTTTAGCAAACGCACCTGCACTGCAACCTTAGGCACCGGAACGGAGCGGGGGGGTGGGGGCAAGGGATGGCACCCCCCCCCAAAAAAGAAAAAAAAAGATTTGAAAGGTGCCTGCCGTGGATGGTCAGGGGCTGTGCTTTATAGCAATAGCCTGCACAACCCCTATACTGTAAGGAGGAAAAGGAGGTGTAATGTGCGGTCTTTAAGTGAAAAGGAGATGTGTAGCCTATTGCTATAAAGCACAACCCCTGACCGTCTGCGGCTGCTGCTATAGTCCTGGGCCGGACGTGAAGTCGCATGAGGGCGGAAGTTTGGTTCTATGAACACAGCGGAGTTTCACGTCCATGGAGCTCTGTCATTACAGGTAAGTTGGGGTTAGGGGGGGCGGCGAGGGGAGGAACAATTTTATCTTGCCCCCTCAACATAAAATCGTTCTGAAGCCCTTGACTGCAGCCAATATACATAGCTTAGGGCAGCTACAAGCTATTCTGATTCAGATGCATTTCAGTTGTTCTCATTGACGTGCCAATTGGTGTTATTGGGCGGCAATGGGATTTCGCACAACAGAGAATTTTCCAGTGGGTTAGAAATGTGACCTATTCTGCGTTGAATTTATGGAGAGTGCATGCCATAATCTTCTGCACCAGGCACGGGCTACTGCAGGAGTAAGTGCCATTACTAGTGATGATGGCTCGTGGATGTACTGTATGGCTGGGGACAGTGCTGCCGTATAGATGCGACTGCTTTATGTGACTCTCTCAATCAGGCGGCCACAGTGCTCTCCAGTTTTATATTTTTAAAAGTTGCAATGACATAAAAATTTCAATTAACCTAAAATACTGTGGATATTTTCTTACCTGTTTTGTAAATAAAGTTGGAGCTAGAAAGCGCCACTGTAGGGCTCAGTGACACAGATCCAGGAATATACACTGATTTACCCCAGGGGTGGAGTGGGGGCACATTTGCCTTTCAGCGCAATTTACAAATTTCCTATGAAAGTGTTTTCTATTTATAAGTCAAGCAAAATTGTCTATATGGTCCAAAGTGACCACAATAGCATAGACTATTGATCTCTTTATTAGAGATTACCCTACTCCCACCTATAATACCTACACCAATGCATCCTTACAAATGTCCTTATCACTGCTCTGAGGGCAGGATGCATCAAGCAGTATCCCGCCACTGATCGAAAGCATAGCGGCGATTAGTAACGCCATATGCTTGTACATTTACATGTAAAATCACAAAGGACAGCTCTCCTTATAAGAGCTGACCTTTGCTATATAAGGACTTCTGGATTTATGACCCAGGAGTCCATCTGCACATGCGCAGACGTTGGCCAATGCATGCGCAAGCCATCAGCCAGCGCGTGCACAAGCCGCTGGGAACAATGCAGAGAGAAGCCCATAGGCTTATATTAGGCAACGCCATCTATAGATGCCATTGCCTATCAGGCTCAAACTTGGGGAAAACTGCATTTTTGGAGGTTTTACCGCATTTTTGCAGTTGATGCATCCCGCCCTGAGACATACCTGCTCCTCTTCACTGCCTTATCCCCATTCGATTGTAACTCTCTAATGAGAAGGGCCCTCCCTACTCTTTGTTTTCCTGTCTGCTTTATTTTGTCTACTTTGTACAGTATGTCCATGTTTTTATGTTTGAAAATAGTAAATGAGACATTAGCATCGTTATAGTGCAAGTGGTCACCCCCTAAATACAAATTTATGGTCTCTAGGGCTAATTCAGCTGTGCACGGGAACTGCGGATGTGCAGGACCCATTCTGCAAGTATGCAGAATGGGTCCTGCTAATACGCACGCTAGCCCTTGAATGCCTCTGCCTGATTAACAGGCAGAGGCATTTAAAGGGTCGGCCAGCGTTCCCGGAAATGGGGTGTGTTCGCTCCGTTTTCCAGGAGTGGCCAACCCAGAGACTGCACGGATGTACACAGTCTGCTGGGCTTGCAAGCCGGCCAGCCTGAGCAAGCTGAGGCCTACCTAGCTGGCCGGCTGCCTGGCGCCGTCCACCATTGCGACCATCGCCCACCGATGGCCGAGATGGCGATCCCAGCACTGCGCCCTCCGTCACAGTGGAGGTCATACACCTCCTGCTGCATTTGCATGATTCAATTGCGATCCTTGCTGAATCAGGCCCTCTGTGTGATTACAAAGGAGCGTTTGCTGTCCATGGTGCTAGTAATAGACCCAAATGTGAGAAGCACAGTCCAGCCAGTAACCCACTGTGAATGAATGAGTTAGGTGGAGTAAAGTCAGGAGAGGAAGTGAAGAGAGGAAGAACGGCCTTATTATACAAGTGTCTGACTGATGTGTGAATCACAATGTTTGGAACTAAAACAATAAAAACCAATTACTGAAGCGTATTTACAAATGAAGAAAATAAAAAATACGTTTGTAAAATGGTGCATCCTTGTTGTTGATGGTAGATTATCTCTTCTTGATGGTGTTAAAAATAACTTACAACAGGTGGTACTTAGTGACTCAGGCATCTTAGTGAATTCATAGGGTGGATGAGCAGAATGGCTGCCCTGTACTGTGTGGCAGCATTGGGCAGACTTTAAATCGCTTGACTATTACTTCTCAGAGTAAAAATATCCTGGAAGCTTTTCCATAAAGAATACATTTAAAATTTCTATAGGATCACAAGCCAATTTGACAGCTGTTCCGACATTTGTGTTTATAGTTCAAAGGATGGCTGTTGTGTTTTGCATCTGCACTTTTAAAGCCTCAGTCGTCAACTGAGGATATTATTGTATAAATAACCCATACATCCTGAATATCACAGGATTTATGTTTCTCTAGCACAAGAGATAGTATAATATATTCAATGTTCCCTTTTAGAAATCATTGCATCCCTTTGATGTTTCTAAAGCCGGTAAGATATATTAACATCATTATATATTTATAGCAAGAAAATGGGTAATGGTTTCCCCAGTACTTAATATCCCAAAAGAGACGAGTATGAAACCGTTAACAGAATTCAGTAAAATAAATAGTTTTTAGAGCTTATACTTTACAAACGGTTATTTTGTGCATCAGATTTTCCAAGGAACTCTGACTTTAGGTTCATTTGCGGCAGTGAGCAAATAATAACAGGTATACAGTACTGATATTCTCAACAGTGTTGTTTCAAAGGTATCGTTCTTTAGAATGTTGTAAATCTTTGACTTACGTAAAAGATCCACAAACAATATACTGTATATTATACATACTTTAAAGATTCCAAGCCCTTGAAAGAGCTAAGGGGGAGATTTATCAATGCTTGGAGAGAGATAAAGTGGAGAGCGATAAATTACCAACCAATCAACTCCTATTGCCATTTTTTAAACACAACCTGTAAAGTGACAGTTGGGAGCTGATTGGTTCGGACTTTGGGCCTGATTCAGAGATGTAATGCAGATTTTCAAACAGAACGAGCGATCGTTTGCCATTGTGCATACGTGTAAGCTGCACTGCGCTCGCACAGCAAATGATTTGCGATCATGGTCACACAGAGGATCCATTCGCAAAGTGACTGACAGGTAATCAGCGCTTGGGGGAGGTAACGGGGGTGGCTAGGCAACCGACGTTTCATGGGCAACCATAAATTAGTCATTACGATCTTTTTATCAGCACGAAAGCTCTCTGCGTGTCATGAGAGATGCAGAGTTTGCGGCTGGTTAGGCTTGAGGCACATAAAGCATGGCTGCCCGATGTGCTTTGGTGGCACCGATGTTTACGCTGTTGCGCGTCGGCGGACGGATATGAGAAGGCAGCAGTGGGCGGCCCTATGCTCGGTTGTGCTTTGGAAAGCATTAGTATATGTTAGCAACTGCGATCCCTGAGAGAATGCAGCTGCGACTGCATTATCTCTCTCCAAGCTTTGATAAATCTCCCCCTTAGTCCTGGTTGAGATTATATCCCCCCATGATCAATACGTTCCCTCCTATGAAAAAAAACAATATGACAAACAATCCTTGCGTCTGCAGTTCTCCAATAAAGTTCACTGTATTGTATTCAGTTAAGATGGGAAACTTTTGGATGGTGAAATCCTCTCAGGAATGTCAATGTTGCTCCACAGAAACATAAAAGTGAAAATATATGAAATACTGTATTAGGATATGGTATAAATCGAATGACGTACAGAATAGACCCAGAAAGGAAACCATTGGGGAGACCCTTCTACAATGATTCTGATGTATCAAGCAGAAATCTTAGCACCCCACAATGTGTCAAACTATAGCCACAAATGCTCACATTGATACTACCTGTGAACAGTGGGGGTGGAACACATCAAAGGTTTCTTTACCCACAATCATATGGAACAGCAAAATATGGGATGCTCACACAAAGGCTTACTTGAGATGAATGAGCTGACACATATAAAGGTTTCTTTTCCTTGCTTTTTAAAACATGGATGGTGTTGACATAACTCCCAAAAGTATGAAAGAAACTTGATATAGTGTAGTATTTCTTGTAAAGATTTAATAATACATTAAAAGATATGAACATTAAAAGGTGGGGATAAACCCTCCGTACCAATAGCGATCACATTGATATGCAAACCAGCATGGTAGTGAGACCCGGGTATTCCACTGCTGTAAGCAAAAACAAGGATCCGACCTGATGTTAGGCACGGGGGCAATCCTTCACCGTCACTCCTCCTGACATGTTTCGACACCAACGGGTGTCTTTTTCAAAGTGGAGTGAAAAAAGCAAGCACGGGACTTTACATACTCGCGTACCGGAAGTGCGGCACCGGAAGTACCGGAAGTACGTCTCCGCGATATAAGCTGGATAGTGGAAAATTATATATATATATATATATATATATATATATATATATACATATACTAACCTTATACAATAGAGGCTTTCTGCCTCTACTTCGGGAGCTGCTGGGAAGCCCCAGCCTCTCCAAACACAGGGGGAGGGATGTAATGGATGACACGCGCATGCATTGCTAGCCCGTCGGTGACACCATCCGAGGACGGGACACACAAATAGCAGAGCAGCTCTCTTATGGTGTCACTCAGTGCGGCCAGTACCCCCCGTAGTGAGGCCACTGGGTAGGCATCCTGTATATTGGCTGTTTTTTTAAAGTTTATAATCTAAAATTTACAATATTTTAGATAGAAATATTATGCTGAGAAATATGATAAACATAGTTACCAACTGTCCCTAATTTCCAGCCTCAGCGTGATAACAATGGGGGTGTGACACGTAGTCACCCCCCCCCAATGGGACAACTCAGGGGGCGTGGAACAAAGCCACGTCCTCTTTAATGCGGTAAGGGGGGTATGGGGGGTCCATATGACGGCATATGGACCATCATATGCAAATGACACATTTGCATATGAAACTGGGTTGTAATTTCACCACAAAAAAATGGACTCTTTATATTGATCAAGCAGCCGAGATATTAAACCTTCTAATTTACTTATACTATTTTACTTAAATATATTACAGTTGCTGACCAAGATTATTGCCGCTGGGAAAATTAAGGGAACCGTCATTTACACATAAGAGGAGCAGCCATTTTGAAAATCAAACCAATATTCATTGAGTGATGGATTACTCAATCCATTAGGAGTCAGTGAAATCACTGACTGGCTCCTAGAAAACAGTCACTCTGTATTCTGAGAAATACTGTGGGCCACAAAATGGCTGCCTCTTCTGTGGCGGCAGTAGGCACACCAAACATTTTTTAAAACAAACAATATTGATATATATTTTTTTTTTGCCTGACGGTCGCTTTTGAGGTTTTAATAAAATAACCTTTTTTTTGTATGTTTGTGTATGTATACCCTTAGTGACCAACATTTTAAACTTGTTTCTAGTTATACTTTACTGCTGAGTGGATGCATCTTAGCACTCAGCGGGAACTGAAACACTGTAATCAACATCATGACAACTTCACTGAACTTAAGCAAAACATGCATTTTGCATTTTAAGTACTTTTTTTTCAATAAATATTGACTTAAAATAAATCTACAGAGTTAAGGAGATGGCAAAAATGTTATTCAACATGGAGAAAAAAAATGCAGCTTTACTGACAGTCGGTCAACATTGCAAAATGGGGACATCTCACTGTACAAAAGTTTTCAAGGACACATTTATAAATCCTGGGACTGTGATACTGAGCTGTCTTCTGCGCATGCGCCATTTTTACGAATTTATCACCTGAAAGATGGCGCCACAGGAGCCAGTGCACCACTTGGGAGGCACATTTAACGAGGTACGTGGTTGGGGACCAGGGGCCGACTTCATGGTGGACCTCTACTGCATACAAGCCCCCCCCCACACAGTTCTTAATATGCCCCGTGCCATTTCAAATAACTTTATTGACACATTCCTGGCACACAGTCTGTCTTTATATTGACTTAACACAAAGCAGATTCCACACACAATATCCACTTGACGCGGCTCATTGTTATTGAAATTCAGCCTTTTTCCCACTTATTGCCATCTCAACACTGACTTTCTCTCTGAGAGGACTTATGAATGTTTCCTCCTCAAGAGATGAGACCTTTGCTGCTCTATGGACCAAGCATTGATAGCAATAAAATCAACGGAGAATAAATCTGTCACTTTTGAAACTTGCCCAGTCTCCTGCTTATGCCTACGGGAATTTGGCTGAAGACTGGTTAAAACCTTATCGCCAGAGCTGCTTTTCAGTGGCATAAATTTAACATAAACGATGTCCAAAATCTAGAGTATTTGTGTCATAGTCTTGTCCAGAAGAGGAAATCCTCCCATTTCCAGCCATCTGTTCAAGTCGTAGTGCCAGTAAAACATATCACAGTGCGATCCCCAGCTGCCGTGCTGTTCCTTCATGTCAGGCTAGCTTGGGGAGCATTAAAAAGCAATTCAGTAAATATAAAGGGCCAGGGGAAATCACATCTAACTCCTATTAGATTCTCAAAGTGTAAAAGGATTTAGGAACGTGTGTGTGTGTGTGTGTGTGTGTGTGTGTATGTACGTACGTACGTATATATATATATATATATATATATATATAAATTATTAATATTAATAATTAATAAATCGACAAGCTATTATCAGAAAGGAACAGAGTACAAGAAACTTGCATACAATTATGCCTACTCTTGATATTAATATGAAGAGAATTCCTTTATTTTGATGCCAGCTGCTACACTGCTTTTAGTAAGTTTCACAACAGATCACATTGGGTATTTATATAATAACTGTGTAAGGTCTGTACTGTCACAAACACAAGCATACAGAGGGAGCTGGAGCACATGCCCCAAGCCTCCCGCATTTATGGAGACAGGAGAAGAGAAGGACCAAAGAATAGAATGACCCGCCATGCCACTGGAAACGGGGATATATATGGGTGCGAATTAGAGGGCAGAAGGAATGGATGGTGCCGGGGGGGGTGTTTAGGTAATGGAACAGCGTGGGGGGCAGAGAGGGAGCAGGCCTGAGAGGAGGAGGGGGGGGTGGGTCAGATTGAGGTGACTCGGCATATTGGAGTGTCTGACATATAGGTTTATTCAATTGTGCCATGACTGGTGTGTTGCTGTGTAGCAGTAAAGTTGGCAGGCATGGAGACACAGCGCTTCATGGATGCTCCGTACGGCTGTACAGTGGCAGACGGGCTGCCCGGAGCATCCAGAGGAATGGCACACTGTAGCTTGAAGAGCTGCACATCGTGTTCTACTCTCTGCCCCCTTTTGACATCACATGTGCTGGGGGCGGGCCCAGAAATGCCCTACTCTGCCTCTGCTATGCACTGCAGCAAATGACCCTCAGTGCAACCCAGATCCATTGCTGAACAAGACCGCAGACAATATACTGTTGTGTGTCCCGTCATAGGCAGCCAACAGCTCCTTTACCCTCTTGAAGGTTATTTGTATGATTGCTAATATATTTACTAATGTCTCCAGCAGGGCACATTGCGTCCGAGGAGGCTCCCAGCTGTAGCGGTATCTGACATTCTGCGAGCTTATCAAACGAACAGTTATTTTTTAGTCATTAGTAAATTATTCCCCTTTTATTATTTGCACTGAGACCATTCTCTTTCCTCCTGAGTGGATGCACAAATGAATACAAATGCTTTATTTTTCATTGACTTTGTATATAGCCGAAACTGCGATATGAGCTCTTCTTAATGGAAAATTGAGATTTTGAACTTCACTGAAATTGTAATATATTTCTTGACTGGACCCCGGAGACCTCATTTATTTACTTGCATATGCTGATGAACATTTTGCTTATGCTACAGTGAAAGCAAAAGTTAACAATTACACTAAACTGATATTTGCAGGAATTGCAGTAAGATGTTATTATGTAGGACAGAAAAGATTAAACATTATGCATTTTACAATAGATCAGACGTAAATATAATTAAATCATTTTATAATCCTTCGCTATTGTGATCATTAACAGGGTGGCACTTACTCAAGATTATTTGAGTTTAATAGATTTCCATACTGCTTGTTCTCCGGAGAAATCAACTTCATCCTCATCTGAATTTCTGCTCCATTCTGCATTTTGCTACAAAACCAAACACATGTCCTTGGAGCACTGTCTTGTATTTTTGCCATCCAATAACTAGACCATGATCATTTAGCATGATGCCAGCAACTTAATCTGACAAATTGACAGCGTTGGAGTAACACAACTGGCAAAGTACTGCATGAATTCACCAGAAGCGATCAGACTTTTATAAATGTCTTTAAAGCTAGTGATGCGATTTAGTTGCTGCAGTTGGACTCTCCATACATACATACATACATACATACAGTATATTGCATGGACAAACTGTGTATATGCAAATCTGCCTTTGTATATTCTACCACAGTGTACAATATTAGGCAATGGGAAAACAACTTATTGTACACAATACTTGCCAAATTTTTGTATTGTTGCTTTGCAGGAGACTTTGCACGGTGATGTTAAGGTAGGAGGTTCGGGGCGTGTGCACCGCAGCACAGTCTTGTCCCCTTCAGCATTATGTTGGACATTCCATAGTCTGTACCAGTGAATCTGTGGTCCTCTCTATTCTCTGGTCTGAATATGTGAATTGCAATTTGCCTTCACCCAGTTATCAAAATTATATTGTTGCAATTAAAGTGTGCTTTAACGCAAACAAGGAATGTAGGTAGAAATGCATACTCACAGTCTTCCATCTCAATTTTAACTAAATATTTTGTTATTTGTACGGGTCCACAAAGCAGGGGTGTAGAGAGCTGTGCCGGGCCCAGGTAATTTCTAGGGTGCATGTTCTAATGTATGGACGCTGCTCCACAGAGGGGCACCGTTTGCCCCTCAGCCAAAAGCAAGATCAGTGTGATCGCTCCCCCCCAAAAATCAGCCAGAAGAGACTGCTGCTGCCACTGACTGACAGGGAGGGGAGGTTGGGGGTCGGTGGGCCCTACATCAAGGTCGAGGCTGGGTAATAAGTACCTGCTCTCACTGTACTCTTGGTGCCTCTGTCGGGGAGTACCCCCGTACAGCTGAAAGCTCTATTAGGCCAACACTCTTCCAAGCACCACAGTTTTACCTCACAAGCCCATGCAGTTAGATTAAACTAGCCCTTGGTATATATATATATATATATATTATATACACGCACACACACATATATATATATATAATATAATATATATATATATATATATATAATTTAATTATTTTTCTTATACTGCTTTATTTACTATGTATACTCTATTTCATTACTGTGCTAACCTGGCACTGGATTTTATATATACATATATATATATGAATAATCCAGTGCAAGGTTAGCACAGTAAAGACATAGGGTATACATAGTAAATCAAGCAGTATAAGAAAAATACCAACATTCACATCAGTAAAGTCATCTACTGATTTTTGCGTAACCTTTACCTTCCCCTATACAAACATTGACATAAAAACCCGGGTGCTTATATATCGTCACATTTAAATCGCACAAAATATATTTTTTTTGTTTTGTTTGTTTTTTTTCTGGATTTTATTTTCCCATTACCACTTTTATAATGTCATTGTAAACACAACGTGATGTTTTTCCGCTCTTAACATATAGAATTTTTTCTTACTGTATGAATCCTTCATTTTTTGTCGAATAGAGAACAGTACGAAAAGAATTTACTGACCCAAATGTGTTTATCATAAGTTGCAAGTACAAATCAAGAAATAAAAAGTTCCAAGATATAGAAATCTTGGCTGCATTTGGAGTCAATGATTTAGGGGTCTATTTATAATGTTTTCAGGGGTACCCGCAAATATTAAGTATCTCTCAGATGTACTATGGAGGAATCACAGTAGATAGCTCTGATATCTGCCACAGCTCCTCCATTTTCGTCTTCCGGATGGTGTTACCCTATAGTAGCCTATGGGCTACTAGTTTGCAAAAATTTTCAGGCATCTTGACAAAGGGCACATAGTGGTCTGAAACGTTGCTGCAATAAATATGCTGTATGTATAAATAAACAATTTTAGTGTTTGTAATCTGAATCTGGAGTGCCGTTTTCTTCTTGCAAACGTAATAGATATATATATATATATATATATATATACAGTATATATATAGCGAGAGATAGATGTTTATATAGCTGCTATTATATCATTTGATATTTGAAAAAAAAAATTGGGGGGGATATTTTAAGGATAAAAAAAAAATATTAGCCACTTCAGTGGTTAATTATTTTTGCCTATCACCTTGTAACATAGCTGTTAAGTCAGAAAGATTGATCAAACAACTTCACAGGAAAATTGGATTTATTCATTAGAAATATTATTTTAGTACATTTGCGCTTAATCTTTAGTCTGGAGCAATTTACTTTAGGCCAATAATGTTGTAACTTAATTTAAAACTATTGTGTAACAGAAAATAGGTCTGTGTAAAATTCTGCTCTTTAATAGCTGCAGTATTTCTTCATTTCAGCCCCAAAGGCAATCAGTTTGTCTGATTTCCAATTTAAAACTCACTATTGAAATATTTTCAATGGATAATCTAGGATAAATTAAGTACAAGATAACTGAGAATAGAACATGTACCTGGTTTATGATCTTGAGGGCTGAACTTATAGAACTCATGCACTCAGTATATATGACATTAACCTTGGGTAAAGCGTGTGTTGAATATTTATATATGTAATGGATGTTTCTTAAAAGTCTACAGTTCGTTCCCAGATAGTTGATTTAATCGTCATTCAGAAATACACCCACATCCAGTACATATGAGGTTGTGTAACTCAATGTTGCCTCTATTGTTGGGTACACACTTTCCCGATGGATAGGTTAGCTGAACGATCCACCATTGGAGCTGCCTATCAGTAAGCTATACACACTTACCAATCAGCCGCTCAATGTGTCTGGGCTGACATCACAACTGGGCGGGCATTTAAATTTTCCCGCCCAGTTGAGATGTCCATGTCTGCGGTCTCTGCAGCCAGTGTAGGAGCGGTTGGCGGGTCGCCTGTCTTTTAGATATATCGGCATCGGCTGTGCTGCAGGACCGACTTTGTATGATTGTGAACGACGTCCTTCACAGACATATCCGGTATACGCGCATGCGGATGCACTCACAATATATTGTTTGTCGATATATTGCAGAGTGTGTACCCAGCATACAGATGTGTCCACATACATCTAGCCTCCTTGCGTGCTAAACAGCCCTTCTCCGTGTCGTGACTCGTTAACGCATAGCGTCATTTTGTGTGAACTTTTCCTTTCAGATGCGTCTTATTTGCAGAGTGGTGCAAATAGAACACACAAACAGTTTCTGCTGATTAAAATGATAAATTCTGTGTGTGACTGCGGGTGTATCTGCATGCGAAATGCTACGTTACAGTGTCAGCTGCTGTGACACTGTAACCTAGCTTTCGCATGCAGATACACCCGCAGTCACACACAGAATATAGGCATGCTGCATATCATTTTAATCAGCAGAAACTGTTTGTGTGTTCTATTTGCACCACTGTGCAAATAAGACACAACTGAAGGTAAAACAGTTACACAAAAAGGCTCTAGGCGCTACCGTTATGTGTAACGCGACTTGTAGCGCACGGAGGATAGTTGTATGGGGAGGACGCATCTGTAACTGGAGATAGGTAGAGACTGAAGACGGCAAAAATTCACAAAAGCCTGAATATTGCCTTAAGAACCTGCTGATCAAGGCAACCCTACGCAATGCTTTAGTCCATCAGATGAAAATGTTGATTTATTCAGACTATAGTTTCACATTTTTTGCTACTTTGTTTTGCATTGAAAATATCCTGCCACTAGCACCTGACTGAAGAAGAAATCTGGACTGTATCATACCACAGTAGAAACAGAACAAACAAACATCCCCCTGCATCCTCTCCCATTCATTTTTCTATGTTTTAAAATGTTAAATAAATATACATATGCTATATTGAAAATACTTTCCAAGGGGGCTGTACTCTCCACAATCAGTGTCACAGGCGGATCACAACTCTCTTTGTACTAGCTGAGCCTTCCCTGGATAATCACTGTCAAAACCAGTGATCAGCATTTGCTGCCAGGGGATGCAGTCACTGAGTCGGCAATCACTATGTCGTGATTATGTCGACACCATGATGTCAACATGGTTAAAATTTCAACATCTAACATGTCAGCATCTGGAAAATGTTGACATGGACAAAATGTCAACAGAGTGAAAATAATGACATTGGCATTAGTGTTAGGTTTAGTGGTAAGGGTTGGGTTAGGGGTTAGGTTGCCTGAAAAAGACATTGTGGAAATTACTTAATCAGTGTCGACGCGATGAATGCCAGCATGATGAACACCGTCGACATGTTCTCTATCAACTTTATTACCATGTCAACATTCTGAATGCTGAAATGGTCAGTGTCAACATAATATACCAAAACCCTCTACAAGAAGACTGTTTAACTGCAATAAGGCTTTGCATTGCTCACCGTGGTTGTACCAACATGCAGGACTGCAGTGAGATCGATCGAGCCCCAATACTATGGTACGTGGCCACGACCATTGGTAATTCTGGAGCCCTCTTTACATGCTGCGATGCACATTGAAGGGGCGTGGCTACTCCTCCTTGACAGCCCAGCCCCCGAACAGGCCAAATAAGTTTGTACTCGCTTCCCCAGTCTCTCTGAGCCCCTCCCCACATGTACATTAACTGTATGACTATTGTAATATATTAACAAGCATTTGCTCCTCAGTAGTTGCATAGTAGTGCTCTTTTAATTGTATTTAGTTTTTTTTAAATATTAATCTGCTATATGAACTTCCTCTCTAGACTGCGTTACTATGTGACCTAGGTAGTATACTGTAGATGTATATGTAGAACAAATGCCACATTACTGGTCTGTGCTGTCAATATCTTGTGTCTGGGACAAATATTTTTTTATAAATTAATCTTGGCCGCCGCCATACATTATATTTCTCCGGAGGCAGATACACAGCGAGTGCTAAGCGCACTGAAACATAGCTTTCAAACTTCAAGAGATCCTAGAGATTTAACCAATATTAACATTGGCATCAGACAGCTACAGTACATAATAAGACTGTGCTAGGAAACTCCCAGGGAAGGTGGCGTGCTGGCCAGGTAGAAAACTAGCAATGAGAGATCACCAGTTCTGTCTCTCAGAAAATGCTGAGCACTGATACTGTATGCATACTTACCGACAATCTGGCTGCTCCTTCCAGGAGGGAGCAGCCAGATCGGCAGAACAGGGGGCGTGGCTGGCAAAAGGGGGCGGTCCAAATGAGCTGAGGTCAGTTTGCGGGTGTGACAGGGGACGGGGCCACACGATCGCGTCATTTTAGCCCCGCCCCCGCTACACAATGCAGAAAAAAGGCATTGCGTAGCAGAGGGCGGGGCCAAAATGACGCGAATCGCGTCAGCGCCCCCCCCGCTGCGGGGGTTTATTAGGTAATGGGGAGGGGGGTTCGGGGGATCGGCGGCAGGCGGGAGGCTTGCCTGCCTTTCCGGGGGGGCGGGAGCTGCACCCGTTTATCGGGAGGCTCCCGCCCGAACCGGGAGGGTAGGCAACCCTGACTGTATGTGACCGCAGCTAGAGACTCTCAGGGGTAAATTTACTAAAGTTAGAGTTTTTAGAAGTTGAGATGTTGCCTATAGCAACCAATCAGATTCTAGCTACTATCTGCTAGACGGTGCTCTCCACTTCTAAAAACTCTCACTTTAGTAAATATACCTCTCAGAGTAACTGCACTGAGGGCGTCTTCTCAACCAACACATCAGACGTTTTTCACTTGTCATCTATGGTTCTAACGCTGCTGTTGATTCATGATTTTATTTTAGTTCACCATGATTCCCCCGGCTAAGTGATACACAACTATGTATGCTCGTTTCAATTTAAAAAAAATATATTTTTCTTTACATTAGTGTTTGCAGGTCCTTCTTCACTTGGCAGGGTTGTAGCATTTATTTTACATTTCTGCATTCGATTTAGCTGTCTGGGGGGATTTTGTTGCACCATGCCAACATATTTTGTGAATAGCAACATATTTCACATTGGCAGATCTGTCAGATCTCCCTGTTGTGGAGAGACTCTTTGAGTTTTAGTCAATTGCAGGCAGCTTTGCAATTCTGTCCTTGCTATTAATCAAATGCAGTAGGAGGTGTATGACACCCCCTGTATGACACTTCCTGTATGACACCCCTGTATGACACTCCCTGTATGACACCCCTGTATGACACTTCCTGTATGACAACCCCTGTATGACACTTCCTGTATGACACCCCCTGCAGCAGTTGTGATCCCAGCACTGCGATGGAGGTCGCAGGCTGGGATCACCATCACGACCATAGGTGGTCGATGGTCGCGATGGTGGAAGGCGCCGGGCCACCAGCTTACTCAGGCTGGCCAGCTTGCGAGATCAGGACACTGCATCGGTTGACGCAGTCCCTGGCATTGCCACACTCAGAAAACTCCCTCCCCACACCGCTCCTTAAATGCCTCTGCCTGTTAATCAGGCAGAAGCATCGAAGGGGCTGAATGTGTGACTACGCAGGACCCAGTACCCCCTACTGTAAATTATTAGGGATGTACGAAACATGGGTATTAGGTGGAGGTGAGGATTCTTCCTATGTAACAAGCCCCAAAGTCGGCAACAGTCAATAGCATTCACCTTCTGCCGGCAATAAATTCTCCATGCCCATTTTTATTGTGTATTTATACTCACAGGTTACTAATTGTCAAATTTGTATTCATTTGTACACGTTACATATTTTCTGATTCTGAATATTTGTTTGTCAACTATTATCATAAATAAAAAGATTAACAAAAAAAAAAAAATCTCCATACCTAGTTTGGTAAATCCTATTTGAGAATGATCATGGCAGTGCCTTTACCTTAAGAGGGCCTGATTCAGACCCGGACGCTATACTGCGCTCGCATTGAGCAATTTTTCGTAATCTGCGCATACGTATGAGTCGCAATGCGCTTGCGCGAACCAGTCATTGCGATGGGAAAGTGCTCGTCCGTAGCCCGCAGTCGGGCCGCTATTTTGAGTGACAGATAGCGCCGTTTGTGGGTGGTAACAGGGGAAGGTGCTTGAAAACGGGGGTGTGGATGTGGGAACGCAGGCGTGCCCGACCGTCAGAATGGCATTTAATGGGTGTGCATAATTAGCAAAGTACCGTCATTACACACGTGACTAGGTTGTATTTTAGCCTGAACTGCTCGCAATGTTGTGGTGGGAAAAGGCTACCACAAGCGCTGCGAGCTGCTCCGATGGCTCTCGATGTTCCCAATTAATCCTACAACTGCCGGAGATGACGTGTGTTGCAAGTGGCAAAGGAGCGTCTTTATACAGGTGCGAGCGCATAGTGCGGCCGCTCGCTATTACTTAGAGGACGGCTTTACGAGACGCAGTGCGAGCGCATGATTTAAATAGCCGGCCCCTTTTAGCCAGCGAGCGGACGCAAATAGCGTCCGGGTCTGAATCAGGCCCAGAATCCTTTATCGCTATCGCCATCTCAGGATGGCGATAGTGCCGGTAGAAGTGGAGGGGGCATAGATGAAAAAAAAAAAATACCTTAATTCAATTAATCATATTTTTATTTAATTGAAATTTTATATTAGATAATAATTATTTATTTTAATGTTTATTAAATCTTCTACTGGAAGCCCAAGTACGGGCTTCCTGCTCAACTGCCCCTGCAAACTTTTTATGATAAATTGCGGCGATCGAACTTTTTCTCGTGATAGCAAACCTCCACATACGTGATAAATATACCCCTTTTATTGTTGTATATTCACTCTCATCAATTACATCCCTGAACCCTTTCTAAAGTAATCTCAGCCTTCTTGTACTAGTAAATATCCGCCTGTAATATAACATATCCTGCTTGTCATTCTACGTGTCACTACATGCGGCTGGTGAAATCATGCAGATGAAGTGGACCCCAGTGACACAGCTGTTCTGGATAACAAACGGCACAACTGACACCACAACTGCCAGAGACGTTATTATTAGATCCTTAGCGTTTTTCACAGTTGTTTCCAAAGTACAATTAAGAAACAACATTATGGATACTCAAGTCTCAGCACAAAGGGATAATTACTGTCTCACTTAAGTAAACTGAATCACCAAGGTACATGACTGGCTCTCTGGGTTCACTTGAGGTGAGGTTTTAATGTTCAAGTCACATTTTCCTTCTGCTTCATTATCTATTCTAAATATGAGGAGATGAAGGGATCACTAGTTTGTATGACACAAGGATCCTGATTCTGTGTGCACGCCAAGCGGATGGTTATCGTACAACGCCGATGTTTTGTGTCCTGTGCATGCGCAGTGTCTGAAGTTGCAGTGAAGTGATAGTATTAGCATTAGCTATCACTTCACTTTATTAAGCTCTTTGCCAAAACATCCTCTTATTGGAGCTGCTGTCCCGACAAGCTCATCAATAGATTAAGCCGAAAAAAATAATTCAAAATTTGCGCAATATGCAGCTATGAGGAATAATAATTAACAGGACAGGCCTGTATTTCTTTTTTAAATAGGCCTCATAGTAAGCTAAATTTATCGCCTTATATTGGGTTTATAAATCCAATAAATCAGTCAATCAAGGATACACCATCCTTGACTGACTGATTTATTGGATTTATAAACCCAATATAAGGCGATAAATGCATAACATGGTGTTTGTTGATTCTTTGGTTTGATATAATAATTTAATTTTAAGGGTTAACTTGTCACCAGAATTAGAAAAAGAATCTGGCCAAATGCAATGCTATTTACCTTTTCAATAATTTGGTTGGTTAATATAATCATTTTAGGCCAAGTGTCGTGTTTGTGCTCCAAAATTATTGTTTAAGGAAAAAAACTAGTCAAATCAGGATGAATGTAAGGATTTTGTTGGGCTTGGATGGTCAGATGCATTTGCCTGCAGTCTAGTGTATAGGACAGCTGCATCTGTGTAACTCAGGGCCGGAATAAGGGCCACATGCTCCTGGGGCTGAAATTTATTGAGGGCCTATTGTGGGAGGTAGAGAAACTGTAACTGGTCCTGTGTGGGTGTGGCCAGTAGAAAAAAAAAATTATTTAGTGAGGATAATACAAATGCAATTCTAATATTTATAATTTATGGCCAGCCGTGTGGCCAGCTGGGCATCATCACACTGTCATAATTATGAGCCTATTTTTCTGAAGCTATAGTCCCATTCGTCCATTTGTTAATCTGTCTCTGGTATAGCCTTCAATTTATGTGATCTAATGGGTTGGGTATGGGATGCCGGAGCTCTGGATCCCGGTGGTCAGAATCCCGACGCCTGCATCCCGACAGGGTTAGGATACCAACACTTGTCAGTAAGTATCCTAACTCCCGACCCTCCCTCCCTGCAGCCTAAACCCCTCACTGCCTATTGTCTATCTCTCCCCATAGGGCCAAACCCTAAGCCTCCCCCTAACCCCACTACTTAACGTCAGGATGCCGGCACCGGGATTGAAACTACATCCCAATCTAATGGTTCACTGATCCATCTGCTCAGCTGCTTAAAGGGTTAGATCGCAATGTGTGCGGGGACCATTAGAAAGTAGAACTATACTGAAAGACAATGCACTGTAATAGGTACTGCAGTCTGGGAATATTATATACATTAAACACAGGCTGCAGTAGTTTGAGAGGGTCAGAATGTGTCCATAGGCAGATACTCATACTTTTTATGTTTTTTCAAGCTCCCCTCCGGGCATGGAGGTCCAGGTGGGAAGTACAAGTGCGTGGGGCTACTAATTACATCATTGCTGCCCCCCCACATCCCCACTGTACAGTGTAAAGAATTGTGGTATTGTGCTGCAGAGCTGGTGCCACAATTCACTGTAAATCTCATAGTTAAACCCTTAGACCTCCTACTGTACTTCACTGGGGAAGTGGGCAAGATTCGGGAAGCTGATCCACTCTTCATGGAGTTCGGGAGATCATCCTGCTAGTTGGACATTCCAGGAGAATAGATAAATATACTTATATTGTACTGTATTATACAGCAGTGTGGGCTCTGGGCAAAGCAAAGCAAAGCACTGGGGCCCCTACCCACCCATTGTGTCCCCAGTAGTAAGCCCCTTATATAGTGCCCCCAGTAGTAGTCTCCCCCATGCAGTGCTCCAAGTAGTGGTACCCCCTATGCAGTGCCCCCAGTACTAGTCCCCCCATGCAGTGCCCCCAATAATGGTACCGCTTATGCAGTGCCCCCAATAGTGGTACTCCTTATGCAGTGCCCTTTAAATAGTCGCCCCAGTTGTAGTCCCCCGTATGCAGTACCCCCAATATTGCCCTTTATATAGAGCCCCCCAGTAGTTGTCCCCCGATGCAGTACCCAAAGTTGTAGCCCCCCTATGCAGTGCTCCTAGTAGTAGTCCCCTCCCCTTGTAGTGCCCCTAGTAGTAGTCCCCCCCTTGTAGTGCCCCTAGTAGTAGTCCCCCCTTGTATTGCCCCCAGTAGTAGTCCCCCCCTTGTAGTGCCCCTATTAGTAGTCCCCCCTTGTAGTGCCCCCAGTAGTGGTCCTCTGATGCAGTGCCCCCAGTGGTAGCCCCCTATGCAGTGCCCCTAGTAGTAGTCTCTTCCCCTTGTAGTGCCCCTAGTAGTAGTCCCCCCTTGTAGTGTGCCCAGTAGTGGTCCCCCAATGCAGTGCCCCCAGTGGTAGTCCCCCCTATGCATTTCCCCTTGTAGTAGTCCCCTCCCCTTGTAGTGTCCCTAGTAGTAGCCCCCCCCCCTTGTAGTAGTAGTCCACCCCCAGTAGTCACACACGTAATAAAAAAAACACTTACCTGAAGCCTCACTCTGGCTCCTGCTCCTGCTCCCGCCGCCGCCATCCACTCCTCCGTCCGTCCTCCCGGGCCGGCCCGCTCTGCATTATGGGAAAGACGTCATGACATCTCTCCCATTACCCACTGTGGGAGCCGGTAGATGGAGCTCATCTATAATAGATCAATGCAGGGATTATGTCACTTACGCTGCCTGAAGACCCCAATCCTTACCACCTTCTCTTACTGCCTCCTGTTTGCTCTCCTCTCTCTTCAACTGCTGCTCACCACCATCATTTCCTCTCTAGTCCTGTGCCAGCCATGGGAAGGTGCACGGTGGCACGTGTCATGTAGTCAGTTTTGGTGGCATGTTTTGAATGACAGCAGCAGTAAAAGTGATGGCGAGGAGGATGAGGAAGAATCTTCTTGCCATATATCTTAGTAAATTGTATCTGTCAGTTATGACGCTCCACAAACTTTATAAAGATGAAGGCCTCACCGAGCCTCATGGTAAAACTCATCATGTGGGGTGAGTAGCTTCCATGAGTAGGGCCTTTATTACATTAGGAATTCCTTTCTTCAGCAAAGCTCGTATTAATAACACACTGCTTATGCTGATCATTATGCAGTATATTGCCTAGCAAGGTTGGCCATTTAAATAGAGATATATGGATTACTCTGAGCTTTACTAAATAAAAAGCAAATAACACTACATTTGAAAATAATCTGTTTACAGTGCAACATGCACCATTAGTGCTCTATAAGGATATCAAGATACAATCGGGAAGAGAAGTGGCCCAGTAGGGAGAGATAATAGATAAGGAAGATCCTGCGCGGCACTGGCGTAGCCTGAAGTAAAGGATGTGTACACTGTATGCATTACTCTTTTACTGGCTGCTACTGTGCCTGCAGAAGTCATTCCTGAGAAAGTAATTGACGGTAAAAGTTTATAGAGCAATAAAAGTTTAATTTAGAGTAGGCAGTAATGCGCCTGTCTAAATGACAGGGCTTTTGTTTAGATTTTATTGTATCCCACCAGGATCTAGATAAACAGGTATGAACAATAAGTGCTTCATGTGTGAGAATAGATTAATTATAGGCCTATGATATATTGACTACTGATACGAAGCTTTACATTTATACTATTGCCATGTTTATTAGACTGTTTCATATTATGCAATATTTATACATCATTTAGGTAATAAAAACTTTGATATCTCCTAGTCATTCTCATAATGGTTATTATTACACTGATACTGCCTGCTTCCTAATCATACAGTTGGTATGGGCTTCATTTGGATCACAATACTTGTCTTGGCTCATTTTCCTTAGAAGAACAATGATCTTAGATAGTAGTTTGTTGAAACATGAAAATATTTCCAAGCCAGCTAATATGCAATAAAGTCGGCTCCACCAGTTTACTGTTTTGACATACATTATGTTCACTACACAGCAGTGCTTATCTATTCCAAGACACATGGTGCTTTTCTCTTGGTACCACAGTTACAAATATGTCTGCTTTGCTTTACCAAGTAATACTTGCCGACTTTCTGTTTTCCTCTTCCGAGAGGGGACAGCCGGGTCGGCTCAGTTAGGGGGGTTGTGGGAAAATGGGTGGGACAATGGGCGTGATGACGTCCACGATTCAGAGCAAATCGCGTTATCGGACACCCGGAGCGCCCATTTCCACCAAGTATGGGCAGTTTACGGGCGGATTGTGGCCAGCTTGGAAGACATGCCCAGCCTTCCAGCACCCGGGAGTGCCACCCAAGTTTCAAAAGCCTCCCAACCGTGCCGGGAGAGTTGGCAAGTAGTGAAACATTAACATGTCAAATATTACAATTTCTTAGTTTTAATAAACAAAATGTGTAATACACAGTATGAAAACTATTTCTTCCAAGTAGGTTGGTATTGTTCAATATAATCGCACATTAATATTGTCAATCTGTGTCATTAGCAAAACAGTGCAATGAAGTTGATTTCTGCATCTCGCATTGTGTTACCAGGATTTAATTTGTGCGGGATCATTTGTAATGTTCTCCTAGCATATAGCATAAGTTTTATTTTTATTTAATTTTATTTTTTTAAACCTACAAGGTGGAACAATATACATAGCGCAGTGGACATTTACAGAAAAGGGAGCTGACAGGAAAAATCTACAATATTGTTTATGAGAACCTCTTATAGAGTGTTCAATGCCTGCTCTATGGGTGGTATAAACTTGTGTTTGCAGCGGGAGCCTGCATGTTGATTGAAATGCATAAAGAGCTCAGCATGTAGATGTATGCATGGGAAGCAATGTGATGACAAGTATAAAACAAACATACACACACGTGACGACAGACAGCTGATTTTTTCATCGTATCTGCCAATTTGTTTAATAACTATATGAGTGTTAAACTACATTAAAGTCTTGCTACAGTATTTTTTCAGTATTATTGTGGGCAATGACTAACCGTCATTAAGCTAATGTTGCATTCTGGCTTTTGTGTATATGACAAAAGTATGTGAGCAATAAGCACTTGTAAATACAAGTGGGTTGATTTAATTGCGGGCAATATCCGGGGTTACCGTAAGTGCGGCGCAGTAGATGGCAGCATAACTGACATCGCCCGCAAATGAATCAACCCCCAGGTGTTTAAAATAAATCTGTGAACAAAAACTGCAAGTTTAGGACACATCCTACAGTATATACTTGCACCGAGAATGAATATTTGTGTTTCCAAAGCTTCCACCTTCTATAAAACTAAGTAAACATTAATTATACATTCATTCCAACATTTCTGATCCATGCATTGTGACATGGGGTGTAACAATGTCACAATGGGGGCCACATCCACTGTTGGTATGGGATGTAGTTTGGAAGCCGATGGTCTAAATCCCGACCGCCGGCTTCCAGACTTTCTAATCCTGGCGTGGTACTAATGACAGGTGTCTAAATCTAGACGCCTGTCATTAACCAGACGCCAGAAGACCGACGCCCGGCATCCTGATCGAAGTGATGCCGGGTGCCGACAGCCGTGGGGGGGGGGAGGGTTAGGTTTAGGGCTCCTGGGGGGGACTTAGGGTTAGGCACCCCCCCGGAGGTTAGGGTTAGGCTAGGGGAAGGGAGGGTTAGGGTTAGGCACTCCCGGGGGGAGGTTAGGGTTAGGCACCCCCCGGGGGAACTTAGGTTTAGGTGGCAGGGAAGGGAGTGTTAGGGTTAGGCACTTGGTGGGGAGGTTAGGGTTAGGCACCCCTAAGGGAGGGTTAGGGAGGGGATTAGGTTAGCGATACTTACCTTTGGGACGATCAGGATTTTCACCCTTGCCGGGCTGCCGCTGTTGGGATTTGAACCTACTACACCCGTTGGTATGTCTACTGTACATCACCATGGGGCATAGAATGTACACTCCTCCAAACACCTGTCACACACACCCGTGGCATGTACACGTGGCGCCTGTTCACTACTGCTGTCTCATGCACAGCAGCAGTAAATGGGCGATATCTCCCACTTTTCCTACCACGAGACAAGCTATCTCATTTCATGGGAGGTAAGATTATGGATATAATTTAAATGCAAGTATGGGGTCTCCTGCAGTATTTGGAAATCCATAGTGCAAAATGTTCTAAAAGCCAGCAGGGAACAATGTAAATAACTGCTGCTGTTTGGTGATAATATCATACGCACACACATACAATCACCAAGTGCTTCCTCCTACGGGAACTGTGAGGAGCACTGCTAAATAATTTAATGAGAAGGGGAATGTGAGCAGTTACAGGAGTCATTTTATTTCATTATTTTATTTTGAATATATTTTAGTCGTTTCGCTCTATATTACAGAAAAAAACCTAAAGCAAAAAATTCTCAGTTCTTGAGCATTCCAGATAATATATTCACATCTCCAAAATTGTTGTTGTTGTAGGTTGACATTGCAGTGACGTGCAGTGAGGTCAGTGGCTGGGCAGGCACACCTATGTAACGTCCCTGGTAGACTGAATTTAGTGGACTGTTCATGTGTGTCTGATTGGACATAGTTTTCTTCCACAAATTTATGAAGTAGTAGGAAAAAAAAATATCTTGCCTTATTTCAATCCAACGAATATTGCTTTAATTTAAACTTGTTTCTCCCGGATTTACAATACATCAAGGCTTCTCCTGCAGCCTTGATTAATAGCTATATAATTAAAATCAAAGTGTTTCCTCTGAATGTCTCTTTCAGCAGAAAACTCCATATATTCCACTTCGGCGCACGATTGAAGCTGCATGTCGGATATCTTGGAGAAAGCCCTCTTCTCTTCTTGTTGAAGCCATTTGATCTACAAGATCCACTGCTGCTATTTTCAGACATCTTCACTTGACAATTTAGGCTCCAAGTCTGGCTTGTTATAAGCCGAACATGACATAATCGTCTTAGCAGCTTTTTCTGCCTGTTCAAAGCACTCATGGTAACCTAAATCCCTTTTTCTGTACATACCCCAGAGGCATTGTACTAATGTAGTATTGGAGATGGCAACAATCTCGGTTCAAACATGATATGAAACGCTATCTAAGAACGTGCCTAGGTGTTTGTTCCAAAATACCACTCAGGGACAAGACTCAGACCACATCCTTCAACATCTCAAGTGGCCCGTCCCAATTTTGAACCTTTAATCTTTCATTTTACTAGACTTGCACTGCCACCAGCTGTTTACTGAACTGGTGTAGAAGACTACATTGGCGCAAATTGGGCACTACGCCTGTTGCTGTCACGCATTTTCGCACTGCGCCTGCCCAGATGCAACTGTGCCAATGCAGAGTGGGATACATTAGCAGACTTGCCTACCTTTAGGCTGTCCCTTCCGGCAGAGGACAGCCTGGACGACACTCCTCTCACAGCGGCTCAACACGTCATCATGGCCCCGCCCCCCGCTGTTCAGAGCCCGTAATACAGGCACTGTACTGCGGGGGCGGGGCTTCGATTACGCGATTTAACGCGAATCGCGTCATCTGATCTCCCGGGCTGCATATTAAGTGGCCGGCAACGGGGGGTGTGGGATGGCTGCGGCTGGTTCCGGGAGACTTGTCTTGCTTTCCGGGTGGTCGGGAGTGGCACCCGATTTTCGGGAGGCTCCCGACCAAATCGGGAGGGTAGGCAAGTATGCATTAGGACACAATTACACAAACTTGTATTAGGCTTAATTAATGTTGGGATGCTTTGGATAGTTGGTATTTTAATGGGATTAACTAAAACATTGTAACTACGAAGCCCCTATATCTCCATTGCTATCGTATCTCAGAGATTGCAGAAGGAACATGGGAGGGAATGGCATATCTATAATGGGTGCAGGGTGTGCGATGCACACGGGACCCTGGGTCCAGGGCAGAGCCGTAACTAGGGCTCTGAACTCCCTGTGTCAGCTCCACCCCCTTTGCGTGTAATGTCATGACGTCGTGCATAAGGGGGCATGGCCACCGGAACCTGAAGCTGCAGCAAAGCCCGGAGCATCTTCCAAGACGCTTCGGGCAGCTGTAATTATGGCAGGGTGCCTGCCTGTAGCATCCAATGGATGCTACAGGCAGCACTGCCGCAGCGATGCTGGGTGCAGGGTGCCGTTCCTGGTACCCTGTAGCCAGAAGCAGGGGCAGTGGGGTGGTGACGGTGCCGCCCATAGATCCCTGCGCTCTGTGTGGCCGCACCGGTCACACACCAGTAGTTACGCCCCTGGTCCAGGGGGGCTAACACCGCACTCCCAGCACCCATATATTGTTATACTTTCCTGTCCGTAGTCTCCAGAGTGCTGCTCTGCAGCATCGGGCCGGTACTGATGTCCACAGGAATAAGGCGTTGGCACCATTTTCCTGGAGACCCACGCATGCGCAGTAGATTCTGTCACCAAGCCAGAATCTACTGCGCCGCCAGAGAGGAGGGAGCCCGTACATGGGTCCTCTCCTCTCTTAAAACGCCCTTGATGGGAGGAGGGTTTTTTTTAGCCCTATCTTTTGAAACAGATAAGTTTGCTCAGTAACAAATCTATTGCTTAGGTCTATGGCCTATAGTGTCATAGGTCATCACTTATATTTATTGAACTGCAAAAAATTAGAAGGTGCATATGCGCCTCTTTGTCTGCCTTGCGAAGACTAAGTACGGAATCGTATGTAATACCGGCAGATGGGATCCAGGCGGTCAGAGTCCTGACGCCTGGATCCCGACAGGGTTAACATACCGACACTTGCTGGTCTGTATGCTAACCCTCCCCCTCTCCCTACCCTAACCCTCCCTCCCTGGTGCCTGAACCTAACTTCCCCCTCTCCGCACCCTAAACCTAACCCTTTCCCTAGTGCTTAACCTTAACCCCTAACACTAATCCTTCCCCCCACCCCGCCACTTACCTTCGGCATCCTGACGGTCGGGATGCTGGCGCCGGGATTCTGACCGGCATCGGTATTCTGGCGCTGGTAAGGTAAGCGTCGGCATCCAGACTGCCGGGATGCCGAACGTATATCCTAAGTACAACCCTATGCAGTAAATATTAAATTATTTGTATATACAGTATATATACATATATATATATATATATATATATTCATTTATTTATTTATTTTCAACTAAAATGTAATACACAAAAAATCTATGGAAAAAAGAATGAATATGTCCATTTATTTATTTTAACATTTGAATTTAAGTTTTACGGCTTCTTTTATTCCCTGATTATTGTATAGAAAATATGCAAATTGGCAAAGTTTGTGGGAAATAGGTAAATGGTCCTTGTTGACTGCCTCACTGGCTTTGACAGCCGCTTGAATTATTAGAGCTGGGCACCTGCTTGTTTGATGTACAGGCTGGAGCTTGGGAAGGATCAGTTAAATACTGCCTTTTGCACAGGCTATTAAATTGCAAACAGACGAATGCTTGCAATCTGCTCAGAATCTGACTAGCTGAGCCCTGCTAGGGATGCTGAGGGTAAAATGATTGACAGGATTTTAGTAAACTGGAGGTCTAATTCAAACTCTCCCAAACAAAACTTTCTTTGTCTTGGGACTGCCAAAGATTAGTTAATATTCTCCTTTCAGTGCAGTGGGAAAAATGTTGTCCCTTTGCAGGAGAAGGTTCTGCTTCATTCACAGCAAATAACAGAGTAGTTTTATATTGACCCGAAAAAGGAAGATTGACAATACTTGACACAGATCTCTGCGGTACAGTGTTTATATCTAACACAACCAGTGTACAATGAGCTTAGATTAATTCAACTGTTGAATTTTTTTTCTTATTCTTTATTTCATTAGTAATTATTTATTTGTTCTCCAGAGTATGTGACAAAGGGTGCCTATTTATCAAAGTTTTTAAGCAATATTTTTTGGCAGAAACATCCGGATGTGGTTCATTCCTACTGATTAAAAGTTATTGCTGGGGGGTTGGGTACGGGATCCCCGCGGTCAGAATCCCAACGCCGGCACCCCGACCAAGTTACTATGCCGACGCCTAACGGTAAGTACTCCTAACCTAAACCCTAACCCTCCCTCCTTGGGGCCTAAACCTAACCTCCCCCCTAGTGCCTAAACCTAACCCTCCCTCCCCGCACCCTAAACCTAACCTCCCCCCCCACAGCCTAGCCCTCCCTGGAGTGCCTAACCTCTAACCTTCCCCCTAACCCCAGTACTACCTTCGGGATTCCCCTAACCCTCCCCTTAACCCCAGTTCTTACCTTCAAGATTATGAGTGTTGGGATTCTGGCATCAGCATTCTGACCGGCCAGAATCCCAGTGATTCTGACGGCATCCAATTGCTGAGTACCTCTAGCAGTAGCCATCAGCGCTGCTGTAAGAAATTGTGGGGCCCAGTACAAATGAAAAAGACATGGCCCCCTCCCCCTATTGGTCGCAGGTCCAACGAGGCCTGGCACACTGAGCAAGTCAATGCTACGATGCCCCTTTCCCCATGACATACAACACTAGAACATCGTACAGTGACATGGGGGGGCACGCAGCGTGCTGATGACTCTGTTAGCAAACTGCCTGCAAATAAGAAGCCGTTGACTGGTGAGATCATCGGCAGGCTGTGGTTTCCTCCTATGAGCTTAGGCCCGGTAACGGCTTTACCACCCTGATGGCGGCTCTGGTAGCCATCATTGGGGCTCTCCGGTGAAGACTACCCCATGCATGTACTATTCACAGCGTAGCTGGGCAGGCACTAAAGATCCACACAGGAGACGCACTATATTAGTTTAGCTGTGTTTCTCTCCGTTTGTGTTCTGCTGTCAATATTGTAATACTCTATGGGCCTGATTCAGAGCCGGACGCTATTTGTGGACGATCGTCCAGAAAAAAGGGGTGGCTATTCAAATGAACCGTTCGCTCTTTGCGGTCTGTTCACGCCTCTATGTCTGAACGAGCGACCAAAACTTGCGGTCGTTTTTTGGATAACTACGCCCCCTGGCCGTTCGCATCCTACGTCATGTCCGCTATTTATTAGATTAATCGAGTACATCGACCAGCGTATGAACTGCTCGCTATTCTTGTGGTTGGTTTTTCCTACCACAAATTTGCAAGCAGTTCTGGCTATAAAATAACCCAGTGACGTGGTCAGTGACGCTGCTGTATTAATTATACACACCCATAAAACGCCCGTTTTGACCTTTAAGCATGCCTGCGTTCGGATCTCCACTCCCTGTTTTCAAGCACCTTCCCCTGTTACCACCCACATACGCCTCATCCTGTCACTCAAAGTAGCAGGCATTCGCTATATAGCGAACAAACGTTTTTCGGCCGCACTGACTGGTTCGCGCATGCGTATTATAAACCGTACGCATGCGCAGAAGTGCGAACCTCGCTCGGAACGAGCGTACTGCCGCTTACGAGCGGCTCTGAATCAGGCCCTATATCACTTATAGAGTATATATATTTCATTGTATACAGATGTGTTCTCATACCCCTACCCTTTTTTGCACCATATGGCCACACGCAGCAATTTCCAGACTTTTGTACTTTTTTTTCTAAATTGTGCATCTTAATTCGCATTGTAAAAGTCACTTACAGGGCCTGATTGGGAGAAGTACGCGCTAGGCCTTTGTTTTCGCCGATGAGCGATTATCAGCTGTCTATCTGTGCATGCATCTGAATCGCACTGCGCATGCGTCGAAGTCCATTACTGTAGACGCAAGCAGAGACATTTAAATTGCAGAGTGATTAACAGTTAGGGGGAGGCAACGGTGTACCGCCAAAAAATGCTGGCGTGGTCAGACCAGTTTCAGGGTGTTTCGCTGCCTGTGTCTGTGATCCCGTACACACAAAACATTCTGCACGACCATTGGGTTACTTAGGAGGCTGATTTGTCGAAGGATCTGCTCATGCGGCTGCGTATTAGTACAGAGTTGTTTGGATTTGCAGTGGCGTCAGTGGGCGTCTCAATACAAAACCCAGCATCTGGAACATTAGCATATTTTCGCATCTCCTCTGTGTACAAAACCGCAGGGCCTTGCGTGTACTAATGATGCATGCAATGAAGAATGACGCGGCTCACTCCTGTCTGACCTCTATCTTTGACCTTTTTGTGCAAATAAAAGTCGCACGCAGCAGCTGCAAGCCATGCCAGCGCAAGTATCCAGGGTGCATTGGCATTTTTTCGCATTATCGATACAAATACGTATATTTTGGGAAACATCCGTGGCGGGGCGCATGGCACGGATTCGTTGCAAAGTCCTTGCCGCACCAAACAGGACTGTTTGGTGCGATTTTAGGATAGCTGTATGTGGACACATCTGTACGAAAATTTCCAGGTTAAACCCACCGAGAAGTGGCAGTGACTTGTAAAAACCACTGTTTCGTAAATCTAGCAGCAGGTTTCGGTTAGAATTATTTCACCCACAACAACTGAAAATTTACTTTTGGTGAAATATCCTAAATGAAAATTGAATGTTCTTTAATTTCCTACTGCTGTTTTTTTTTTTTAATGCTCCCTGTGTAAACATTTTTATAAATAGCCCCTGTTCTGTCTCTGGGTAAATTAATTCTGGTTATGTCAGACCCATTTTATTTGAAGTACTGTAGCAGGGCACAGGGTTAAGCTGTGAAAATGAACAGGTTTAGACGGTGAGATTATGATCAGAGGCAAAAAGCAATAAAGTTTGTTGATGGAAATTTGGCGCGATAGAATATGTTTGCCAATATTTATTGACATTTATATAAATCACTTTTATGGATGTCTAAATCTAAACAATAAGTATTGAGACTGTATGTGTGTACATATGCATTAAATGTATTGAAAAGATTTTGTAAAATATTACCCAAACTAACTTCACTGATATGTTCTGAGAGTTTTATAAATTGGACACTCTGGACATGGAAACATACAGATAATTATATTGATTTCACAGTTATCTTGGATTTATCTGTGATTGAGGGCTTACAGATGCTGTGACTAGAATAGATATCATTCGGTTATGCCTGCTTCTAAATTCTTTTTTCATTTACAACAAGAGCCAAGTATTACAGTGAAATCTGTGTGTTGGCAATCACATTCAGAAACTGGATTTAAAGGGAAAATATGGGAATATTTGTAATTACAATTCATTTTCGCTTCTTTATCTTTAAACGTATTGATAATTGGTTTTTCCTATAAGCAGTTTTCTATCTAAACAATTGTCTCTCGTCAGATATATACAATTTTGTACTCATAGGGGCATATGTATCAAAGCTTGATGTGAGATAAAATTGTGAGATATATATCACCAGCCAATCAGCTCCTATCTATCATTTTTTATCAAAAAATGTAAGTTAGAAGCTGATTGGTTGGTCATATATATCTCACAATGTTATCTCACATCAAGCTTTGATACATATGCCCCTTAGCCTGTAGCTGTAGTCAGAGCAGATACTGCCTTAGACATTTTGGATTGAATTTCCCCTTATTATGTAGCCACAAGCTCATGCCCCTCAGACTCCCTAAAATGAAAAGGAAACAAAACATAAAGCACAAAGCATAAAACATTTATTTGCAGTCCCTTAAACAATGCTGTTTTAAGATTAAGCCTGAACTGCTGGGTAAATAAATTTCTGTTGATGATATCATGGTGTCAAGGCGTTAAACGATTTGCGAAATAAATCAATTCTAGTAAACGGACGCAACACATGCCGAGTCACCTGAGTCAGCCCCCCGCTCTGCTAGCTGCTCCGCCTCCTGCTGTGTTCCGTACTGCCCGCTCTGTCCTGCTCCCTCCCTGCTATATACTTACACTTTCCCAGTGCAGAACAGGAAGCAGAGCCGTAACTAGACTTTTTGGAGCTCTGTGCCAGAGAGAGCTTTCGCGTCATCCCCTAATTTTTTAAATAGGGACATAAGATGGTACACCTGAGAAAGGGCCATGGCCTCATGGGGAAGGGCAGGGAAGAGATAGGGGAGGCCAGGAGATGCTGGGGATAGAAGAAGAGGAAGCTACAAATGACAATGATAATAAACAGGAAAACTGTGTGTCAGGAGAGCTGCAGTGTTTGTAGCTGTGAGATCTGACTTACAAGCAGTGTGGCAGCCCGATCTGCGTTGATGTTACCGATCAGGGGCGTATCTACCCATTGGCCAGGATGGCACTCGCCAGGGCCGCCGACCAAAGGGGGGGGCGCTGTGCGGCAGAGTCACCAACAGCCAAGGGGTGGATTACCCCGGCTAGTCCCCGGCTCCCTTCACAGTTTACAAACAGCGGCGGCTGTGTGTTTGTTATTGCAGCCAGCCAATAAGAGTCAGACAGACTCTCATTGGCTGCTGCGTTGTCCACAGAGGGAGCCGGCTGGTGCTCACTCATGAGCTCCGTCTTCCGGCTCCCCCCGCAGCGGGTGATGGGAGAAACGTCATGCTTATTTTAGCGACGGCGATCCGTGAGAGAATGGAGCTGCGATTGCATTAGTGTCCAATTCTCAATCAGGCTCATGACTTGAAAAAATGGAACACTGAACCAATCCACCCACCATACCTTCAAAACTGAGGCTACAACTTATTTCGGCAGATCTTAGGACTCTGCTCTGCAAACAAGATAAATAGGGGATGTTGGCATTTAGGTAAAGGCAAAGTAGATTTGGTGGTTGGCAGGTATTGTACTGATATCTGTTTATGTACTGTTAATTGCTGGCAAAATATAATTGACTTGGCAAAGTATTTAGAAACAGCTAGTGGAAGGCAATGGCATTTACCTGCAGTAAATAAACGTCACGGATATGAGAGCTTTTATGATATTGTATCATTTTAAACATATGGGGCGGGATGCATTGCCATTAGATGGCGTTGCCCATTGGCTTCTATTGGGCAACGCTATCTAAAGATGGCATTGGCCACCACATCCAAGCCCCGGAATGAATTGCATATGCGATAAGTGGCCAAACCTCCAAAAACGTCATTTTCTGAGGTTTGACCACAAAATCTGCATTGTTGCACCCAACCCTTTATGTTTTTGTTTTACTTTCATAATGAGGATAACTGCACACAGAACTGTACTTATGAAACCTACTGTATGTAAACTTGCTCATGTTGTCACATTGGGCCTTATTCAGCATGGAACGCAGTTGTTAATACACACGCAATCAGTGTATTGTTGCGTTCAGCGCATGAATATGCATTGCAGTGCACGTGTGCGAACTAGCAATTGCGTTTGGAACTGCGATTGCAGAGGCTACGCAGAGCCAGAGCAGAGAGTGACTGACAGGAAGTGCCGTTTGTCGGTGGTGATGGGGGGGGCGGTTGGGCTAACGCAGGCGTGCCAGTGCGTGCATAAATTATCCACTGCGTGGCCATAAGCAGCCATATCACTGATAGCGTGCGTGGCTGTTAGCAATTTCTGAGCAAGTTCAGGGCTTGTGCAAGTGTGCATATGGGTCCGATGTCACTCAATGTTACCGATTGTTTTGCTATCTTGCCCTAGTATATGGATGTGAGTAAGGGGAAGTGAGCGTCCTTATGTCTGGCTGCGATCGCAATGTAAATGCACACATTTAAATAGCACCGCTGATATTAGCAACTGCGGTGAGTGCGTTTATGCAGAATTGCGTTCCGTAGTGAATCAGACACATAGTTGGGTATCTGTAAATCCTGTACATACATCTGAGAAATGAATCCAGAAGAATACGCACATATCTCACACAAGACAAAAAGTGTAACTCATGTACTTTACCTCACTGACTTTTGCCATTCCCTCTTTTCTGGTTTTCCCCTGCTCAGATTTTCACTCCTACTATCTAGACTGATTTTCCATTTAAAATGTTTATATACTGCTGCACCTCTCTACCAGTCCATAGAATGGCTGCCTGTATTTTACCGAATGTACTAACAAACAAGGCTGTATGACAACTCAGCACCAACACATATCCTCCCTTGCTTCAAAATGTATTTCAACTGGGCCCCCGGCTCTGCTCTACACAGATCTGCGTCTCTCAGATATATTTATTACATGCTCCTATTCCGCGTTGCGGAGGCAGCTCCCACTCTGTCATGTGCCCTTACTCCCAGAACAAGACTTTCCCCTAGTCTTCAAGCCTATAAGTATTCCCTGACACCTATACAGGACCACTTATCAAATTCCTGAACCTCACTTAAGCTCCCTATGTTATTGTTCCCTGTTACCACCACTCTAGTCTATTATATCCTATTACCAACACTCTACAACACTCTACACAGTTCAAACAAAACTTACATGTGTTCTCTTGATATACTCAAACAACCACCTGACACCGGAACCAACATTGCTGTGCAACTGGATCATATAGCCCCAATAAGCACTTCTTGCCCTTGCAGTCTAATTTGACCAACATGCAGTATGTGGCACTTTACCTCATGTATCAAACTCCTATTGCCCTATAGATTGTAAACTCATATCAAAATTTGCCATGTTGGAATCTGGACAAGAGTGTGCACCACCACCTGTGTACGTCATGACACTCTGGAGCACTGCCCCTTGCCATTTCCTTTGAATGCACACATATAATTTCAGGTGTGCAACTGGTCCACCATGGGTAAATTGCAAATGTAACTGAAATGCAGGGGGGGGGAGTTAGGGTCTTGCCACACTCTACATTACTGCTCTTCCAGACCCCTTCCTCTGATCTGCTTTGTCTGCATGACATATGCAATTATAAAGGGTTGGAGGGTGGGATAGTTAATAGCTAGTCACAGTGGCGTCACAAGGGGGGTACGGTCCGCGCTGGGTGACACCAAATTGCCAACTCCTCCTCAGTGACAGGAGCTGGGTGCTGCACTGTAGCATTACATGTAGCACTCAGCTCCTGACACAGTGAGGGAGCCAACACTGCACGCAGAGTGGTCCCTGGGGGCAGTTCCGCACCTCCGGGACCCCCAGAGGGATTACAATGGGGGTTCGGGCTGAGAGGCCATGCCCCCTACCTGCAAAGCTACCCGCTACAGCCCTCCCCGCACTGGGTGTCACCACGGGGAGGAACACCACTGGCTAATCATGCCCTCCGGGTGCATAGACAAATTAGTACTGAAACACATTAGCCAATCAGCAATATTCTTTTATCTGTCTAGCACAAGTAAGGTAATGAAAGCAAATGTCTGATTGGTTGCTGTGGTTCACTGCGAATTGTGCACTCCCAGGCAATGTTACAAAATGACTGCTGATATTTGTGAAACCATTCTTATACTCTATGTAATAACTCAGCTTACACCTGTTATTGTACATTACAGTTATAATTTGTTTTTATAAAGACCATTTTTTTGTTTGTTCCATAGCAGGGTGGCAGCACAGTTTCATCCAGTGACAAGTGGGGTGATGATAAACATAGTTCACTTAAATGCCTTATTTAGCTTGCTACAGCTCAGGTGCTTCCACTCTAGTGCATGAAAACGCCAGCTGCCAGATCCCTTCATCTCATCTTCAGCTGTGCACCTGCCTCTTCACTAATACACGCAGACCTCACAACTGCATTGCCATCTATCTCAGAATGAAATTCAGCCTTATTGCTTTCTTTACCTTGTTTTCTCGGCCTTCCCGCTTCCAAAACAGATCTAAATACAGAAGTTCCTTACTCGTCTAATTTTATGACTGAACTTTGCTTCAACTGATATCTCCCTATCAGAGAGTAACTGAAGGTATACTTCCATACTGTAAGTGAATTGGTGAGACAGGAGCGTAATTTTTTTATTATCTATACATAATATAAAATAAAGTCCCTGGTAGGCGTCTGTCAGTTTGTTCGGGCTAGTCTCGAGAACCACTGGACGGATTTTGATGCAGTTTTACTTTTAACCCTTCTATAGAGCATTTGCTGAGGAAGGTTTAGGTGTATGACACATTAATTTAGGTCAAAAGGGAACCAACCGAGCAATGACGATTTTAGTGAAGCAAGTCAATGAAAAAACGGATGTCCGAGCACTTACTTGACTTACTAAACTGTCAAAGATGTATCACAACTATGGACTTTATTTTATACCATGTAGAGATTGATACAGTAAGTATTATCCTAGGTTCTATTACCCGTATTCTGTGGAACCAGAGGATTTATATGTAAACCAGTAAGTGTGGATAGTGTGTAGGCGCTCACTTCAAAGAACAATCGTATACATATATATGCAAAATAATGGTAACCAATTAGTGATGTTCCGCGATAAATGGAACATATACGGTAAATAGATCATACAGAAATCTTTATTCTAAATACATTACCCTTAAATCAAGGGAAAAAGAATACCAAAATAAATACACTTCATGAAATACACTGTAGAGATGTTATCACAGAAGATCAATTATTATACAAGCATTACCCTTAATATAAGGAGATGGTATAAATAATTCTTAAAATCAAATGCAAAAGTATATAATCACCCTAAAAAGTTTAGGCAAATATGGAAAATTTGTAGATAAAAGTAGGAAGAACACATACCAAGGTGGTATGCATCGGGGCCCCTTGACCACCGTGCCCTGAGGACTTCCGGAAATCGATTCAAGGATGATAGGAAAATGCATGAACATTCTTTCCTGGTTTGGGTCATCCTCCTGTTGACCACCTGCTTTTCCAACGCGTTTCGACCTCTTAAGCAGGTCTTTATCAAGGCATGATGGTCAGACAACTGAAGGGGATTTTATACCCTAAGTGGGTGTGATTTCCTGTAATGGGCAGTCAAACAGGAAATGGTACAATACGGCTCTTAATATACCGCTCTGATTCAATATATAATTTCATAATTTATATATATTGAGTCAGATAAAGACCTATTTAAGAGGTCGATATGCGTCGGAAAAAAAAGTGGTCAACAGGAGGCAGACCCATACCAGGAAAGGACGTTTATGCATTGGGACCCATTTTCCTATCCCCCTTGATTTGATTTCCAGAAGTCCTCAGGGCCCGGTGGTCAATGGGCCCCGGTGCATACCACCTTGGTATGTGTTACGAATTTTCCATGGTTCTCTAAACTTTTTAGGGTGATTATTTACTTTTGCATTGGATTTTAAGAATTATTTATACCATCTCCTTATATTAAGGGTAATGCTTGTGGATTAAGTCATCTTCTGTGATTACATCTCTACAGTGTATTTCATGAAGTGTTTTTATTTTATTTTTTTCCATTGATTTAAGGGTAATGTGTTTAAAATAAAGATTTCTGTATGATCTATTTACCGTGTATAGACCATTTATTGAGGAACATCACTAATTGGTTACCATTATTTTGCACATACAGTATATGTATACGGTTGTTCTTTGAAGTGAGCGCCCCCATGCAATATCCAAAATTGTATCTCTGTTTTGATAAAAGATCAATCCTATTCCATGTGAAAGGTGCAAGTTGCCTTTGCAATGACATTAAAACGCCGGCAACAGACCGGCATCTCGCACCCTTTGCGGCCCGATCAGAGCCCAAATTTGCTTCATTTTGCTCGCAGCCCTGTGAGCACTTTCAAGCGAATTCAGGCTGCCGTCATGCGCGGCCCCTGTCGCGATGACTCACACCCACGAGAACATCGCATGGAATAGGATTGACCCCAAAATATTGTAAGTGTTTGAAACAAGGCTATTGCTGTGATATGGAGCTTTCTAACTTCAATTATTAATAGCTTGGTGTATATTTTGTTATTCCATAGAGTGCAGATGGCAGAGTTTACTGTCCGCTGTAGCTCACCACTAGCCAAAGGCTGTCTATTGGTAGGTACTGTAACACTGACATCTGCAGTGTAGACGAAGGTACTGCATGCCAGATAGAATGCAACAATAGATATCCTCAAATTCTGTATCATTTTCTAATTAAATGCCATGCAAATTTCATTTATATCCAGTTTTACACAGCATATGTTAAAATCATATTTCAAACAAAATATTCCCCGTTCTGATCCATGCAAACTTTGCCCCAGTCCAGTGATCCATCTTTAATTGTTTGAGCCAAAAAAATGGATGCCTCCACTGTACAGATGAAGGGTCCTTTTTTAATAATTGTAAATACTTTTTCTTGTGAAAATGTACTTATGCCATACATTTACCGGGTGTCAGGGGCATCGGAATGATTTTATGTTGGGGGGCAACATAAAATCGTTCGGTGCCGCTCTCCCCCTCTCTTCTCCTCTCTCTTACCTAAGGCTACGGAAGGGGATCTATCCACTACCCTTAGCTACGCAGCGGCCGTGTACTGTCAGGGGCTGTGCATTATAGTAATAGGCTGCACAGTCCTTGCACCGCACAGAGGAGGAAGTGTAATGTGTGGTGTAATGTGTGCCACACTGTGCCGACACATTACACTTCCTCCTCCATGCATACGGTGTAGGGGCTGTGCAGCCTATTAATAAAAAGCCCCTGACAATCCGCGGCCACCACTCCTTTGAAATGTTTTTTTTTGGGGGGGGGCGATACACTCCCTTATCCCCCCCCCACCACCCCGTCCTGATGCCTATGCTGGGTATTTAAAGAAATAATGAAGATAAAAGTGCATTTTTGTGGGGGGTTTTTTCATTGTCAATACAATATGGCTTTGGTGTCATCTGTCTTTCCAGTCTGATGTTACCCAAAACTAATCATAGGTTCTAGATTCGTCCATCACTTCTGTTTATGCTGGATTGTGCCAGTTAAAGTTTCTATTTGCATGTCACTGTAGCCTGCAATTATATCCTCCCAGCTGTGCACTGCTGCAAAATACGTTGACACTTTCTAAATAAATGGTAATAATACTCATAACGATAAATGTTGTAATGGCGTTACAATGGCCGCGAGCAGCATGCAATGCAGAGTCACACAGTTGTACTATATGTGTGAGGAATACAACTGGCAGTTTATCTATTAACTCATACAGTGTAATGTGCTAACACCCGAGGGAGCTCCATTCCTGCTCTGGAGATCGCTTCTGGGAATCCTGACACAGTCTGCTGAGAAAGTTCAGTTACCGTCTACTCTCAATTACTCCGACATCAAAGTTAATAATTTTCCTTAAACAAAATCAGAACAAAAGAAAACAGATCAATTTTAGGAACAAGATAACAACATAAAGTGAATTTGAAAATGTACAGTGCATACCATCTCTTTCTATTTCTGTTTCACTGTGGGGCCCATTCATTATGTCAATTATCGGGGGTCCGGACAGCCCCCGATAATTAACATTCTGATTCGCTGCGAGCGCCAGAGTAATTCATCATTGCTTTGGCATGGAGATAGCTGATCCAAAGATCTGCTGTCCCCATGAATCCTCTCATTGCTACTTTAGTACTACTTTAGTAGCAGTGAAAATTAGCACTGCCGATTCTGGGGTTTACGCAGCCGCACAAAGCCCCCCCATCCCCGGTGGAAGAAGACAGCCAGGGGAGGAGGGATCCATAAGGAATCTGAGATGGCGAATGTTCCTACAGTTAAGCTCCGAAAATATTGTATTTTCGGAGCTTGATGAATTTGGTTCCTATAATAGTGTATGGGGACAGAGGGCCAGATCAGGGCTAAAAGGTGAGCAGGACATATCAGTGATATCTCCTGCATTACCTTTATGATAATTGGCTCTGATACTTAATTTATACAAAAGTAGGTGAATACAGGGGAAACCCCCCGGTGGGCCCCACTGTCTGAGAACCCACATCCTCATCTAGGGATAAGAGAGAGAGAGAGAAAAAGAGAGAGAGCGCGAGAGAGAGAGAACACTGGGTGAATATATTAATTTACAGTTTTACACCTGCTTTTGTGTAAATTAAGTGATGATAAATAGACCTCAGTATCTGTAGATGATTATTATAATGTGCAGGGCCGTAACTAGGGTATTGCGGCCTGTGCCATAGCACAGGGCACCACAGAACAAGAGGCGCTATTCAGGCCTGTCAGTTTTCTATTTATTATCATTCTCACCTGTAGCTTCCTCTTATTTCATCCCCAGCATCTCCTGGCCTCTCCTATCTCTTCCCTGGCCCTTCCCCATGAGGCCATTCCCCGTTTTTGGGTGCGTTATGTCCCTATTTGAAAAATGGGGGAGGGGGTGCACCAATGCTCTTTCTGGCACAGGGTACCAAAAAGTGTAATTACGGCTCTGACAATGTGCACCCGACTGTAAATGTAAGGCAATTAGAAGACAGAGTGCTTGATTCAAAGGTGAATACAGCATCAATTGAATTTCAGAAGCCTTTATAATACAGCAGAAACAACTCTCCATCTTGTGTATGAAAACAAACAAACAAATCCTTAAACAAGCTTACAATAGCATAATACAGTACAGTATGCCCAACGAGCGGAGCCTTCGCAAACTAATCACAAGTGGTACGCTACGGCCAGTAATGTCATCTTTAACTGCATTTTGCTCCTTACAACCTGCAGATATTATGGTTTTCCCAGGTACGTATTCCTATGTGTTGTAGTATGAATTTGATTTGCAAACACGTCCTTGTATTCCTCCTACATTAGAACATTCCGGTCCTGCTTGTTCAAGCGCAAGTGGCAGAATTGTAGCAATTTGCATATGTGAATATGTGTACTCCCTGTACTGGGCATGTTTAGATCAATTTCTCACAAGGTACAGTAAGCCACCTGGTATAGGTGATCACTTCTTCTGCGTTACCTTGGTGCGCTACAGTGCACGGGCGGTCAGCTGATCACGCATGGGTAGACAGCTATTGCCATTCCTGGGGAAAACCCCTAAGGATCCCATTATTATTGCAAAAATAAGCCCATAGGCTGAAGATGGCATTAGCTACCAGGGCAAAGCTCCAACATACTTTGTATTCTGAAACTTGCTTAATTTGGCAATAAAGCAGCCCCCATCGAAAGTTTTTGAAAACTAAGGACCCATGCATGTATCGTGGCGGATACATAGTATTTGCAGGTAACCCAGAAAACAACTGTTAACCACAAATATTCATCATTGCTCCGGTGAGGGGACAACTGCTCCGAAAAGCAGTTGTCCTGACTCCCCATGGAAAGTATAGGAGCTACTTCTGTAGCTGCGTTACTTACCTGCTCCCCATCGCGACGGCAACGCATGCGTGACCTTGGGTCATGCATGTGCAATGCTGCCAGGAGGGAGTGAGGAGGTGGCAGGAGGGATCCGCTCTGATCCCTCTTCGCATCCCCGGAACTCCTTCCCATAGGAAGGGGCAGGGATTCGAGAACAAGCACCGTCTGAAGATGGCGCTTGTTCTCGACAGTAAACTCCGAAAACTTTCAGTTTTCAGAGTTTGCTGAATTCGGGGGTGTCCTATAGGACCCCTAATGATGAATGGCCCGGTAACTTAAACATGTGGAAACTAGTGTTTCCGCATGGTTACCAGCCCATTTATCGGTTGATGAATAGGCCCCCCAGTGCTGTTCTAGGATTTGTGTGTATGTTGCATATTTCTGGTTGCCCTTTGCCTTATAGGAGAGAATTAATATTCATTTTCTGGAAACGCCTGATTTTTTCCCCGCAGTTTTTGGTTTAGTTTCAATGGGAAAAACGTCAATGTTCACATTAAGGGACGTGGTGGAACTATAATAATTTGCTACCTATTGCAATATCTTGCAATGTGACAATGATTTAATTTTAATGGAAAAAAAACACAACTGAAAATTTCTGCACATAAATAACTATAAACATTGTGCTATAGAGAATGTGCCAGACACAGCAGAGAAACAAATAAATGAACATTCTAATTTTAATTAATTAACCTTTCCCAGATGTTCCGTTTTCTTTTGGGAAAACAAAATGTTGAGTTGCAATCTTTAACATTCGATTATCTCTCGCGTCAGCCCTTTCACACGGAGGCATTTACACAGTGCCAATAACTGAATGGATGTGTGACTGAATCAGTGTGGGCTGAGATGTGCTTGGTTAACTATTATGCAATTTCTATTTGATTTTGGACGAAAACTTTAAATTTTTGTTAACAAATAAAAATCTGAACTATAGTTATAAATGTAAATGTGTTTACTGTTAAACTACTGTCCAATCATGTATATTTCTATAATAAATTAAGAAGGTCTGTCCTGTGTCCTCAATGTGTGCCCGTAGCTTCTGCGGGCACCCCTCCAATGGCTCCCACTGAGCGGGGTATGTATGGGAGCAGGAGCACCGCTGGGGAGGGAGGTGCAGGGTTGAGATTGGAGTGGTGTTGGGGTGTCACGGAGGAGGGGGTGCAACACAGCAAAATGTGGGCAGGGCCAAAAAGATTGAAGGATGCTATTGGCAGAGCAGGGGATGGTGGAGTGGAGACAGGTGTCTATTATACAAGTGTTATATAAGCAAGTACACTGCTTTCTATAAGTACTACAGTATTTATCACTAAGCCCATTTTGGACCTGTCAATAAATATATGTTCTCATAGCTATTCACAGCAATAATAGATGACTTAATAGGTTAATTTACCATTACAGTCATGCCCGTAGTACGTGGCAGTGGCAAAATAAGTGACCTCCATTCTCTGACCCAGTGTACTCATACTTGCCTACCCTCCCGATTTGGTCGGGAGCCTCCCGAAAATCGTGTGCCGCTCCCGACCTCCCGGGAAGGCAGGCAATCCTTCCGGGTGCCGGCGACCCCTCCTGTCCCCCCGCAATTACATGTAAAACCCCCGCAGCGGTGGGGGCTGAGACGCAATTCCCATGGAATCGCCTCATTTTGGCCCCGCCCCCTGCTTCACACTGCCTGTAATATCGGCAGTGTGTAGCGGGGGCGGGGCCAAAATGACGTGATTGTGTGGCTCCACCCCCGCCCGCAAACACTCGTCGTCTGGCCAGCCCCGCCCCCGTTTGTTGGCCACGCCCCCCTGTCAAGCCGATCTGGCTGCTCCCTCCCAGAAGGGGCAGCCAGATAGTCGGCAAGTATGAGTGTACTGCTTGCGTGCACCCATCTGGCTTCCAAGGAAGAATCCGAACATCAATTTATCAGTATTGCCCAATGAAAATGATTTTCTATCGCCGCTTCTTGCAACGATAGAAAATCTTTTGCTGCCCAATTTACAAATAACTATTGTCTGGGGAAGGTGAGTAACCTGAGATCAGCTCCCCAGTGATAGTTGCTGACAGTCAGTGCCCCTGCACTTGGGCTTCCAGATGCAGTATCACAAAAAAACATTTTTTTCAAATATATTATTTTAAAATGCTTTTCAATGCAAACTGCTTTATTTAGTATTATTATTATTTTTTGTCTCTGGCTCCTGAGATATCACCTTGAAATAGTGATAGGATTACAGCCATGGGTAGTGGTACCATCGTCGTTTTCCTTGTTAAATATGCAAAAACAAGCTTCTCTATGCTTTGTGTGGGTGAGCTGTCACCGGTGGTAGACAGTGACTGCTATCACCAGTGATATCTGGAAGTAGCCATCAACGGCAGGGGTGTATCTAGGGATCCGAGCGCCCCTGGAAAGGTAATGGACTGGCGCCCCCCATAATTTCGGGAAATGCCCCCAGTAGTAGTGCCCCTATGCAGTGCCCCCAGTAGTAGTTCCCTCTATGCAGTGCCACCAGTAGCAGTCCCCCTTATGCAGTGCCCCCAGTAGTAGTCCCCCCTATACAGTGCCCCCAGTAGTGCCCCCTGTAGCAGCCCCATAATACAGTGCCCCCAGTAGTGGCATTCCCCCCTCAATGTGCCCCTTGTAGCAGCCCCCACAATACAGTGCCCCCAGTAGCATCCATCCCCCCATAACGTGCTCCCAGTAGCGGCCACTCCCTACACAGTGCCCCCTAGTAGCCACACTCCCCCCCCCTGTGCTGTGCCAGAAAAAAAAACACACACAGAAAAAAAAAAAAACTTACCTGATCCCCGCTCCTGCCGATGACCGCCGCTGTCCACTCTTCCGGGCCCACTCTCGCTCTGCACTATGGGATGGGAGAGACGTCATGACATCTCTCCCATCACCCGCTGCGGAAGGAGCCGGAAGACAAAGCTCATGAGTGATCTCAAGCCGGCTCCCTCCGTGGACAACGCAGCAGCCAATGAGAGTCTGTCTGACTGTCATTGGCTGCTATAACAAACACACAGCCGCCGCTGGCGGCTGTGTGTTTGTTTCTGTGTAGGGCAGACCGCTCTCACTGCGGTCTGCCCTATATTTGGGGCCCGGGGGAATAGCGGGGCTAGTTAAAACCCCTGGGGTAGTCCACCCATTGGTTGCTGGTGGCACTGCCGGATGGCGCCCCCACTTTGGCCGGCGCCCCTGGCGAGTGCCATCCTGGCCAATGGGTAGATACGCCCCTGATCACCGGCTGAGTCAGTTAAATAGGGAAATTAAAGTGCATATATGCCAGTTCTGTGTAAAATACTGCTGTGAGTCTAATAATAAACCTTAATAAACACTATAGGAGCATGGTAATGATGAGGTAACACTTGCAAGGCCAATAGGAGGAGTAGGGGCCATTAACCACTGCAATGGGCAGCGTGGCCCAATCTGCCTTTTTATGTGGGTTGCTACTCTTTTCTGTGTTCTTGGTAGCCATCTGGGAAAGGAGGACTGGAGGACATTCCATTTGGGGCCCGCTTTAATCCAGGTATGGGAGCATATTTATTAAACAATATTATATATCCCCTGAAAACACCCACTTTTGGGGGTAAATTGCAAATATTAAGCAAAAGCAGCCCCCATAGGCTTCTACAGGGGCTGCTAAAATAGCAACTTTACCAAGCTAAGCCCCGACAGCTAACGTAATTGTGGCCTATGGGCTACAGATCCCAAAATATAGGGATTTTGTGGCTGATCTCACAGGTGTCGTATGATGACCAATAGCATGGCCGACCCCTGAACCAGGAAGTATAGTGTAGTGTTCGCATACCTCCCAACATGACCCTCTCCAGGAGGGACACAATGCTCTGGTCCTGGACTTCCCTGGTAAGAGGTGGGGCTGCAGCGCAGTTCAAAAGTCAAATAGGGGAGTCACACCAACTGTCATTTCACAACCTGCCAAACATCACTGGCTGGGACTCACTGGCAGTTGGTGCGACTCCCCTATTTGAATTTTGGATTGTACTGCAGCCCCACCAAAGGAGCCACCACCAATCATAAATTACCAGGGAAGTCCAGGACCAGAGCTTTGTGTCCCTCCTGGAGAGGGTCATGTTGGGAGCTATGTGTTCGCACTAGCATTCACTTTACTTAAACACATCGCAGGGACGGGATCCTGTCGGGGTCCTTGACACAGCATGTGTTTTTAATACATTCGGATGGACCTTACTTTTTTACTGCCATGAGTAGAAATTATAATTATCGGGTCTAAAACCTGATAATAAATATGCACTACACATCTATGAAGTTAGGTATATAATTAATTAAATAGTCTAGTCTGGAGCAGTAAAGAATAAATAGACAAATTGAACATTTGTGTCCATCAAATTTCCCATGCTCTGACAGTGGATTACAGTGCAATAATCACCTCACTACTGCTTCACATACAGAATTGGAGTGCCTGCACTGGCTCATAGCAATGAATACAAACCTGCTTTTATTAATTATAAAGGTTGCTTAAGCTACAGCTTCTGAAAATGAACTCAACAATATTTCAATTTGAATGCTCAGAAGAGGACGTCTTTTCCCTAGATTATTTAATCATTGCACAAGCTTCGCCTTGTATATTCTCCCGTGTGTAAAGCTTTATAAAAGATGTTAGGCTGTCATAAGATAATCAGGTATATTTGTTCTTAGGGGCTGTCAGTCCGTGATAAAGGGACCTTAGACTCCTATTTGAATAATAATTTGCATACGTGAAATAGAGGCTTTGTAAAAGGACTGCTGGGGGAAACGCAAACAGGCACAAAAAGTTTTTTCTCCAGGCAACCAAAAAAACCAAACCTCAATAGTATGTGTTTCAGTAAGATGAAAAACTCAACTTCAATGTTTGTACAATGCAGATCTTTAGGGGGGAGCTACCGCTGAAGGAGGGAGCCAGTGGTAAATATTTAAGTTACATTCTTCACTTAAAATGACACAACACTATAATAATAATAATAATAATAATAATTAATAATAATTTATTATTATTATTAGTATTATTATTAGTAGTATTATTATTCCTTTGTATTCATAGGATGCTACAGTGTCCACAGCACCAGGGACATAACAAGAGATTTGTGGGTCTCATAGCAACATTTTGAAGGAGCGCATAACCCAGAGCATCTTTGGAGACACCTCTATCCACATTAGTTGTTAATACTTTACTCCATAGTGTAATCCTAGGTCACATTATACCATGTTGCCCCAAGTTCACATTGGTACAGTAGCTCCTGCTTACCACAATCCTCGCTGGCAGCCTGTGATAGAGAGCGGGTAACTCTTCAGCTGGCAGCTCTTCCGTTCAACTCTGTTCTCTCTGGCCGATGCAGTCAGGATCTCAGGGAATGCTGGGTGGGGTCTTAGTCTCTCCCTGCTAGTGTACAGATGGGTGCAGGGGAGGCAGGCCCAATAGGTGGCCCAAGCCCCACTTTCTGCACCCACAGCAGTTATGCCGTGGCGCAGCACTGTGCAATTGATAACAACAGTTACATAAATATAGCATAAATGCATTCGTAGGACAAACATAAAACCACAATGATAAAACCAAAGACAGTGGAAAGTTAGGGGGAGTAGAGGGTTGGATAGAGTAGGGAGCAAACAGCACTCAATGGGTCCGTCCCCACTAAGTGGGCGTCAGGATCAGAGTCACCAGTTGGAAAAGTGTGGGCACTGTAACAGATGGGTACTAGTGACAGCCATAGTGTTAGAAGGATAAAACATTCTAAGAGGGAGGGGAGATATAAACTAGGGATGTACAGGCTCGGATACAGTAGGTTCGAATTTTCCTGCCAAGTTCTGATTTTTCCCGCCAAAAATCGGGTCTCAGAAATAGGCAAAATGTTATCTTCATGGACAAACATCATCATTCCTGGACAGAAGTCCATGAAAGATGATGTTTGTCCATGAAAGATGACGTTTTGCCTCTTTCTGGACCTGATTTGTGGCGGGAAAAATCAGAGCTTGGCGGGAAAATTTTAACCTATCCGAGCCTGCACATCCCTAATATAAACTAGTTGGTGTAATCGAAGTGCTCTCTGCAGATATTTAAAAAGGTGACTAGAGAAGGAACGATACAGGTTAGCAAAAATCATTCCCTACAAAATCTGGTTATTTATGATGTCTGTATCTGTTTATTGTGCAAAAATATAGGCACAACGCTAGTCAAAGCTGCGGCCTCCGAGTATTTAATCTGGGGAATAGAGCGAAATAAGAAATCTCGTGTGTATTTGTTATTTGCTACTGCTCAGACAATGTTTGCTACATTCTAATTAAATGAAATAAGGAGAGAAAGAGCTACCATACATTTCAATATAAATAAATACCGATAAAAGTCCAGGCTGACATTAATTGCAAATTATGCTATAACTAGTCTACATGACTCATACTGTTATTATTTATTTAAAAAGTGCTTTATAATTCAGCAGTGACATTTAAGTACAGGCTCAAATATTGTTAATAGATGCAATCAACTTTTTAAAATAATATTTGTATAGATCACTTACAGTATGTCAGCTGGGTACACACTGGAGTGAGGTCGGCCCAATATGTAATTTCCGGCATATCAGGCAGATCGCTCTGTGTGTATGTACAATCTGCCCCTTTCCCGCGGTCCTTAGCGATATCTCCTGGTTGGCCGTGCCGCATAGCCAATCAGACGATATCGCATGCAGCGCCGGGCAAGGTGATGAAGGATGGAATGAGGTATTATTCCGTTTTCATTACATGATTCTCATGTGTACCATGGATATGATACGTCAGCCCGTCGGCCGCCATATGTGTACCCAGCATAAGTAACACTCATGGCCCTTGTATTACAATTAATACCATACTGTTCCTCTTACTGTGCTTTGCATGATCATTAGAAATTACCAGTCCGGTTATTGGAGAGGTTCTGAATAGAGATGTGTAGACTCGGATCGGCTCAGAATTTCCCACCGAGTTCGGATTTTTCCTGACAAATTTCATGTCTCAGAAAGAGGCAAAACGTCATCTTTCACGGAGAAACATCATTTTTCATGGACCAAAAAAAAGGAGTTGATCCGAGCCTGCACATCTCTAGTTCTGAGCATGCCCAAAAGAAGGTTGTGTAATTCCCAGAGCCACGCCCCACCTACCCACAGTGACACTGGCTTCCTGAAACAACCAGGGTACTCAGTCAGTGCTAGATTATTGTGACCTGGTACTTTGATTCTGCCTGTGCCCACTGTGAGCAAAGAAAAAAAAAGTAAAATTTCAACCGCTGCAAAACCATATTGCCCGACAAATTTAAATTGTGCAACAGAGTTAGATTTGGGGAGCACAACTGTAAATTGTTACATAAAAATAAAGGTGCCTGTTATTTGTGTGCACCACATGCAAAGCCACAAGTATTTGCCCTGCCAGACCCCTTTCGAAAAAATAAATAAATAAATAAAAATTAATCAAATTGCATCTCTTGATTTGCAACAGGGTTTTCCCCTCCTTTTTCTCTGCTCCAAACTATAATTGAGGCCCTATGTGTTTGAACTCCTGTTGCTAAACACATTTTGTTTACTGACCACACTGAACTCCGAAATCCTGACCTCTGCTTGCTGGTTGTACTCGGTTTGGTGCCACTGTCCTCATCACAGCACCGGACTTCACAGTTCAGCTGCACCCCTAGCCTCTCATAGCTGTATAAAGGCAATCAGCCTGCAGCCTCTAATAGACACAATATTCCTGGGCAACATCTAATACTTTTTGGTTCCATATTTAAGTTAGTACAAATAATAAATGTACTAGTAAAGTACCTCAGTCTGGCCGCTGCTCCGTCCCACCCCAGCCCCACTCTGTACAGCTCCACCCGCTGCTCCATCCCATGGCTGCATACTATTACTTACCTATTCCTGGCAGGTCCTCCTCCGGTCTATCCTGTTGCTCTAGTAGTGAGAGCGCATGCATGTAGGAGATGGGACAGACCTTAGATGATTATTATATAGATAAATGTAATTAAGGTATTGCCTCTATGGGCCTGATTCAGAGTTGTATGCTAATCCCGCCGTGACTGAGTTTTTTTTTCGCAGATACTGTGAGATAATACGCAAATGTTGCAGCTGCCTGGATTCGTACTGAGACGCCCGCCGACGGCTTTGCAAATCCGAGCAACTGCATAAAAAGTTGTAGCATCTGCATGCAAAAATGCAGCATCGGTCGCAGGTCAGATGATTATCGGCCTTTTGAGTAACCCTATGGCTGGCACCAGTGAAGCTGATACAAGGATGCAGTCGCTGAATCCGATGCGCCTATAAAATGGTTGCATCGCACCAGCGTTTTTTTCTAACCAATCCTCTCTGCAAGCGACATCACAGAGGCACCGGAATGTGTACACTGTACAACTTAGACGCATGCGCTATAATAAAAACATTGGACGACCGCGTAAATATCTACATTGCTACAACACTGAATCAGGCCCTATATTCCTTACATACTGTGATGATGAACACGCTGGGTACTCTAGGATATGAGAGATCACCTTTCATACATATATATATATAATCACCCAGTTTTATGCCTTTTAATATTCAAATTTGTCTTCTGTGACTTTTTATACTTTTATAAGTAACCTGTACTATAGGGCACATTACATTCTTACCTGGCAACACTTTGGATGTCACAGAAGGACATTTTAGATTAGTATGACCAGACACTTGATGTTGCATTCGTAGACAGTGGGTAGGGGTATAGAAATTGTTCAATATTTATTTTTACTACTGCATTTAATTGATTTATTATTTAGCATTTGGTCTTCACAAGTCACCTATCTTCCTAATTAAAGCACTGCGAGGCTTTCTATCATTGACTGCGAAGGGGTCGGATGGCTCGACAGCTTGCCTGCCTTTCCGGGGGGCCGGGAGTGGCACCCGATATTCAGGAGGCTCCCGGTCAAATCGGGAGGGTAGGCAAGCCTGGTGTTTGTTGTAGGGAATATAGATTGTGAGCTCCACTGTGACAGGGACTGATGTGAGTGGATAAATGTACGTGCTATATAAATTATTGGTAATAAATAATACATATTGCATTCACTCACAATATATATCCGTAATATAGCCCGATGACATAGAGAAGGTCTAAATTCCCACACTGCGAATACACAGCTACAAACATATCAAGGCAATAAAAGTATAATTCTGTAAATAACCGGAGCCGATCCTATAATACTACATGTACGTGCTACATAAACGCAAACAAAAATAATACTGATTTTAAGAAATTAATACGGTGCCTTATTCACATTAGTGATATAACAAAGCTATACTACTTATATTACTTATACATTTTCTCTCCCTTCTATCAGTAATCTCAGCTAACATCCCTGGTGACTTAGGAAACGTAGTGAGTGGTATTCGCCATCTATCAAGCCTATCTCTTACAAGGAATTCCATTATGGTCTTCAGACGATCAAATAGTCTGCCATTATAAAGAGGCCTGTAATGTCTTCGGTATGCAGAGCTCATTCATAATCTCATTCCTCATGTTCTTCCTTACATCATGACAGACTCATCAATACCAAACACATTAACCTTGTGCTGTCTATTAGGATCACATATCATTATTTTCTTAGAATACTGCTGGTTTTGTATATCACTTATGCAGATTACAGCCACATAAATAAAGTGATGAGTATGTTATATTCACACATTGTGTGTGTGTACCACGTGTGTGTGTGTTTAGATATTTTTAACCGTGTATTTGATTTCTTTTTCTAATTTGTTAACTACAGATGCTGGGGAAGTGCAAACAAACCACTGACTCATAGTAATGCTACACATTTTACACAGCGTGGAGCAAACAATATATTATCTGAACCTGGCTAACACTGGCATTGCATAATTATTTGTGGGGAAATTGAATAGGCTATCGCTAGATGTGTACTGAGAAGTAATCGTAGTTTCTCTTGTAATTATATTTTCTGGAGGAATTAATTATGGCTCAGTTCGTTCCATACGATCACTATCTCCTGTTTCCATTTCCATCTCACGTTAGAAATATTCCTCGGGAATTATGGAGCTCCCTAGGGGTAGACGGGTAAACCTGGTAGACGTAGTTAGCAGTAATTCAAATTACAGGGTTAAGGAAGAAAAGTAAAATACCACAATGTAGGCTGTAAGCAAGTACAGAATTGTATGTTACATTATTATGTTTAATTATTACTTACACCGACAGTGTGAACATGTAAGAAGATGAAGAGAAGATACAGGCTGTAACATTTTACTAATGATAGAATTGGCTCATGGCACCAAAAGAATCAACATGAGTTATCTTTAAAGGGTTTGGAATATCAATGACCAATTGCAACATTTAACACCATCAAATGCAAGAGACTAAAGCTGGGGGCATTCATGACTGAAGACGGTGTACCCTGTTTAGAATTAAGGTGATCACCCTCCATCCTCTTTGGCCAGTAATGTCTACTGCTCCATTCTCTCCTGACTGAGATAATGAGGAGAAGTCTATGAAACCATTTAACCAGATGTCCTACTGGCCCACAGATCACAGTACTGCTTCAGAGTCATAATATATCTTATTACTGCTACACAGACACAGGGTAATTTAGAAGGGGGCCTTGCAATGCTGTTCTCGCCCCAGGTCATCTTCTTGGGGACTCTTCTGAGTAATTCAGGATTATCTAGAAGAGGTCTCCGCTCTGCACATTTGAGAACAAAGCTGAGGCCTCAGGGGGGAACTGTGATTTTGGAGATGGGACCACCCGGCATTGCCTGGTACCTCCTGGCCTTATAGTTTGCTCTTTTGCTCCACGGGAGGTTTCTGTCCTACCTGAGCTCATCTCAGGACAACTCCATTATGGTGTACCACCCCAGTCAAACTCCCCACCCATTCTAACTGCCCATACTGCTACCTATAAGTAAAAGATTTCAATAATTTTATTTTATATGCTAGTAAATGGACCAGGCAAATGCTACCTCAGCCCACTCCGACTCATCCCGCCTCCTCCCCGCTATACTTATCCACTGTTGCTCTGGGTGGTCTGTCCTGTTGCTGCCATGGGAACAGGACAGTCGGAAACAGGGCAGACTGCTACCAGTTATTATATAAATGCTAAAGAATCGCTCTCCTACAGTAACTAGCAGAAGCATTGAAATGCCATGGCATGTCTCAGGAGAGCCTCTGCCAGTACCTTACAACCAAAGCCACTCCAAGAATAGCTGGCCAAAGTGAAAAGTTTAAAGCAAATTCGGCAAATTGGAAGTATGTCATTGGGTCATAAGATATAAAGATAACTTATAATTGTTCTGAATCAGAGCACTGCAGTTTATCTGACTACATGAGTACAGTATATTACCATTACATTGATTGCTAGCATGTCTGTATGTTCTCAATAGATTCATGTGATAGTTGTAACATGGGTCCAGTAGTTCAATGTTTGATGAATTTATAAACCTTTTATCAATGTCCTAAACCAAAAAGTTATTATTGCGTAAGGGTTCATATATAAGTACATTTTGAAATGTGTTTATTAACATATCCTTTATTTAAGGGTCTGTTTACTAAGCAGTGTTAAGAGACAAAGTGAAAGGAGATAAGGTACCAGCCAATCAGCTCCCAGCTGTCATTTTTCAAACACAGCATGTGACATGGCAGTTGGGAGCTGATTGGCTGGTACCTTATCTCCTTTCACTCTGTATCCTAACACTGCTTAGTAAATAGACCCCTTAATCTGTTAAAAAAAATGAAACATTTGAATGAAATGAAAAATAAAGTTAAAAGACAATTTTGAAACGATTTCTCTACCTCTTGTTAGCGCAAGTTTCTCAATCTGATTCGACAGCCGTGAAACACTGATATTTGTAGAAAATTGGAGTGTGCCGAAACATTTCTAACACTCAGGAAAAAGGCAATTCTCTTTGTGTTCCACCACTCATTTTAAATTGTAATCTGTGACAAAACCTGAAATAAAATCAGTAAAGATAAAACAAAAACCTGCAATAAATATAAAGCTCTAGACTCTTACGGTAGATATTGGTTGCAGTAAATCCATAAAGTAAATATACAGTAGAAGGCAAATGTGATATTTCAATTTATTCATAGATACTTTTACATTTATTTTTTTTCCCCCTGTGCAAAAAACTACAAACAAAAGTGTCCACACTCCACAGATTAACCAAGTAATCACGGCACTCCCCAACCCCCTCACTCCCAGTTTGGTGTGACTCACACACAAGTTAACAAGACTACTTTCACAATGAAACCAAATGTCTGATTGCAAGCTAGGAGTTACTGCACACTGTTAGCCAAGAAACCTCCATTAGGTCCTTGCACTTCTCAATACTGAAACTTTTTTATAGCTTCCCCTTGGGGTTTACATTCCTTACCTACAAGTGTGTTTCCAATGTAATTGCAGGAAATATAAGTGATCAGATGTGGTGGGATAATTGCTATTTGGTGCTATTGAGTTACATATGTTTGAACTGACAATATAGTTATTCTAGACCAAATGAGACACAAATTGCTAGTTGGGCATGATTCAAAATGACCTACAGTACTGACCAAAATTTGCTTTGGATGGATTTAATGTTGATGGACAGCTGGGAAACCCGGTATGCCGATGATTTTAATCTGCCATCTTGCGATTATCAGAAGACTGCATTGACTGGACTCTGTGCAATCTGATTGCTACAATTGAGCCTAAGCAAGCAGATCCATATCATTTGCTCACTCAAGATTTTGGACAATTGGGATGTAGAGTTAAGGTGGGTACACACTATACAGATATATCTGCAGATGATGGTCGTTCATACACACTGAACGGCCATCATCTGTGTCTGGCTGCGGGTCCCGGTGGTGTGTCCCGGTGGGCAGGGGCCGTGTCCTGAACCCTCCTCGCAGCTGCCGCTGTGTGTGTGTACAGACGGTCTGCAGACGGTCCGTACACACTTGTCGATGGACAGATATGTCTGCAGACATATCTGTACATCGGCTGTGCAGCAAAGCCATTGCGATATGTTGGTGAATGCCGACGTTCACCGACATATCGCGGGTACACATTGGCCGATAGGCAGCAGATATATTGGCCGATCAATTGATCGCCCAATGTATCTGTCAGTGTGTACCCAGCATTAGGCATATGTATATTTTTATCTAAGTGCACAATGTGCTAATCTGTACTGCGCATTCTGAACCAAAAATAAATGTAAGCATCAATCCCTATGTGGATTTGGATGAATTTTGTGCTTATGGCTCTATACACTTAGAGAGGTAGGATGAAGGGGCCATGTAAGCGTTAGCCAATTACAATAAGAGTGTTCATAAAAATGTGTCCCACACAAACTACAAAAAAGAAACATATACATATAACTTGCGGGGGCTTCACCCACGGAGCAAATAATGTATTGGTAATGATGACTAGTGTCAGTCACTTCTCAATGTCTAGTAAGTCTCCATACTATTATTGTATAAGTGTGGCTCCTGCGATCTATTCTTGGTATTTAATTGATATTTGCAATTGGCCCATAGCAGGAAAGCAAATTCCCATTGATTAAAGAGGAAGACAACAGATGTCTGTATTTAATTGACCTTAATTGGTACTTTGCATATGCATTTAATTGTATTTGAAATGATAAATGCAAATTAGTATTTATTAATACCACAAATCTAATTTTTCAGTATATTCACATGAAAGTTAATTGCAGCAATTGTTCATTTAAATCTTTTGATGCATCATATCTTACATAGAATCCAGATGAATAGATTTTGGTGTTGGCACCATTTTTGTAGTTTTGTGGAACAAGACCCCACTAAATGCCAATCCCAAATTCAACTTCATTGTTTAACTCATTGGGGTGATTTCTCAAACTTCTAAAGAGAACAAGTGAAGATGTTACCCTATAGCAACTAATCAGATTCCAGCTGTCATTTTGAAGACTGTACTAGATAAATGATAACTAGCCCCTGGTTGCTTAATATGGATAACACTCCACTTGCCCGCTTTGAAGTCTGATAAATCCCCTGCTTGTTTGTGTTCTCTGTATTTCACTTACTTAAAGCAAAACATTTGTTAATAAATGTAATAAAGTATAAAAAAAAACCAGAATGTGTCGTCCCGCCTCATGTGGAAAGAAAACCAAACCATCTCGTGGCTCTGTGCCATGGATGGCGGAGAACCATTTGGATCTCCACCATCGATGGCTAAACCATTGGCCATCAATGGTTAACCTTCGATGGGTGTTAACTACCAATAATTGTTAACCATCGATGCTTGATGGCCATCCCTACCTTGGTATCTGAGCAGCAGATTTTAGTATAGACAAGGACATTGGTTAACTATAATTTTGCACTTCTTTCAGTACTTACAAATGATTTTGCATTTTTAAGATCTAAAAATAGTTTTTTTCTAGAATACTATCATTTGGTAGAAATGCTTTTGTGAATTTGGATATTTGTCAAGAACAGCGCATCCCACAGAAGAGTCTTCCTATCTAAAGTTGACTAAAAATAGCTTTGCAAACAGTCATTTAATATGTATTCTCTACAGTATTCCACGTGAGAAAAATGATGCTTCTATTTTTGTTTCCTAATCAACTCCAATAATCCCCTATGCATTGATATTTTTGTTTTATGCTTTAGCAAGTGACAGAACATGGATTCATTCTAGTTTGATCTTGACTCTCAAGGTTTCTGCTGAGACAGCAGTTAAGTTTTAGGTGGAGTTTGTATTATCAGCCTGTGAAGCGATTTCATCTGCTGCTGTGACATTTGTGCTAAGTAAGCAAAATGAAAAAAGTTTGACTTCTCTTCATTTTAGTAGATCAGGCATTCATATTTTTAAATAGAAGGTCATGTAAAACAGTAAAGATGCTCAACGTCGCTTGTTGGGCGAGGAAATCACTGCGCGGGCGGTTGTGCAGTAAACCGCGACGGGAGAAGTTGTAGAAAGGCCTGATGTCACTTTATGGGCCACAAAGCCTGAAGGAAAAGTTGGCAATATCCTAGAATACATGAGCTACTGACAAAAGTAGCAGCTATATACAGAAGGTAAATCATACTTGCCAACTCTCCCTCATTGTCAGGGAGACTTCCTGAAATAGTAGCAATCTCCCTGTCTCCCTGAAGAGTCTAGCAATCTCCCTGATTCTACCTTACCCCCATAGTGAAGCTGTTATATTTAAAAAAAAAAAAGATATATACATTCAAATGGGATCATTAGTGTCATTTCCCTGCATTGGCTATAAGGCACAATGGGGTAGATGTATGATAGCGGCACTTGCCGTGCTGCTACAACGCTTCGCCTCTTTACCGAGGCGAAGCAGGAAGCACTACCGATGAGATGTAAGAACATCTCATTGGCCGGAGAGGGGGAGCATTAACTCCCCCATACGGCGCTACCCGCTAGAGACAGCAGCACATCAGCCTAGTGCTGATGCGCTGTGTCTCTGTCCCGGCTGGCTCCACTGAGCATGCGCGGGATCTCACAAGTATCGCGAGATCCTCACGTGCAGCCAGGAGCTGGCAGCCACCGCAGCGCTGTCCCTGCTGTGGGGATAGGCTAGCGCCAGGCTGTAGCTGTCGATAACGCCAGCTACAGCCGGCCGAACGGTCATGCGGTATGACCGTTCGTACATGGCCCTGCCTCTCGGCGCTGCTGTCTTGTAGATAGTAGCGCTGATAATGACAGGGGCGCATAGTGCCCCTGTCAATTACCGCCCAGACCCCCGATCATACATCAGGAAGAAGCGGTATCAGCTGATACCGTTTCTGGGCTTCGTACATCCACCCCAATGATCTCTATGGCTACATGCATTTTCTTTAAAGTATCAGTGTGTTTTCATCAATCAACAAGTAGATCTTACTAACCGCTTTGGGGCTAGTTTACATTTGGATGTAAGTCAGGTTTATGACACGCCCCTCAGATGTAGACATACACGCCCACTTTACCGCCACACTCATAGGTGTTGCTTTCACAATCTCCCTTAAATGCTTTTTCAAAAGTAGGCAAGTATAAGGTAAAGTTGTCAGAACTTATAAGAGCTGAAAGCTATCAAAGTTGTGATTAATTATGAGGTCAATGTATCAAGCTGTAACAACCTTTTTTTTCAGCGTTTTTGCCAAAAAAGGGGCTTATCGCCACTTCTCCATATGTATTGTAAGGCAATCCGTGGAAACATCTGATATTTTTCCAGTGGTGGCTTAGTTTACTTTTAATAACGATACAGCCATAGCCAGTTATGGCAGTGAAGCGTAACGGAAACTTATGAAGCGACGGCACCATATGAGGATGGTATTATTCTTACTTACTTTACCCAAGCTGTCTCAGCAGTTTCATTCTTGTGCCGTTATATTACATATATTATATTTAGCTTTTTTAAGCCTCAATTTTGAGACCCAAGCACACAGTTCAGCATTTGATGTCATTGAACTGTCATTTCTACACTCTTTACCATTCCCAATTTCCTACCAAGACATCAATCATTTTGATCACACCCTGCTGTGTTGTCTTACCTTATTACATATCACTGTGTCATCTGCAAAAAGGCTACTTTTCCTTCAGTACAGTAGTAATGTCACCTATAAAGATATTAAAGAGTGCTGGTCTCAGTACGGGTCCCTGTGGCGATCCACTGGTAACACCTCTCTCTCCTGAATACATCCCATTTTTAACACCCTTCTGTTTATCCTTTAATCAATACCTTATTCACTTGACCACTCATCAACCTTTAAATATACTGTATATACATTCAATCTGATACTGGGTTGGGCGCATTACTGTCCAAAATATTGATATAATGTGCATCTTAAAAAATCATGAAATTTTGTATTTTTGTATTTTTTCGAGTCACACATGGGCCCCCTCCAATTGGAATAAAACACACAGCTAATTCAAAATTACACATCAACAAAAGTGTTAAATATTCACAATGAATATGAATAATTGGATATGTATTTATGTTAAATACCTATCCAATTATTCATTATGAATATAATGAACAACAACATCACAAAGAGACATACATGATATAAGGTCACTATATGACCGCCGGTTGGCTTGGTTGTTTTTATTACACTTTCTTTCTTCAAATGCACTTATTCTTTTTTTTAATATATATTTCACTGTATTATCTATTTTGAATATGGACTTTTAAAAGCCAATAATAAAAGTTATATTTTAAATGTGAGTGCATCTACAAACGAGAATTCTTTTTTCTTTGTGCCAATAATAGTGTCCTAAATACTTAGGATTGGTATTTTTGTAGCAAAGGAATCAGTATTAAGTCACAGATTAAGCATAATGATTCATGGCGCAGGTCACTAGTATCAGACCTGTCTTTTCCATTTTTTACCCTAGACTGTGAACTTTTTCCATAATTATGCTATTTTTTCCACATTTTTGCATCCTACTTTGCTTATAATGTACTAGGTACTTAGGGCCCGATTCATACCCGCTCACTAGATGCGTTCGCACACAGCCAAAGTATGAAAATCCCGCGATCGCACGACAAGGCATTAGCACGCCCACTATGTCTTGGCGTGTGATCGCGGTGTGTATTTAGACGCCCACCAGCCTATCTTGAGATGCCCACTTTCCCTTAGGGATACATATCATCTGCAGGAAGTGTATTCAACAATCGGTAACCTCGAGAACCATCGGAAGCGTACGCAACACTCTTGGCTGACCATACCCTACCGCAAGCACTGTGAGTGCTTCAGTGTGTAACTCAACCATGTGACGTGTACTATGGCGCTGCGTCTTAATTATGCACGCCTCTGAAACGGCGTTAAGATGCTCAGACACATCTGCGTTCGCACCACACCACACCCCCATTTCCTTCGACCAACATCTGTCACCACCCACAAACGGCTTGTCCTGTCACTCAAGCTAGCGAGGTGTCTATGTACAAGGGGCGATCGCTTCACGATCGAATGGACTGGTTCACACATGCACACTGTGTTTGCACATTGCAAACATCGGCAGGCTACGCGCGAACGCAGCCTAGCGAGCAGGTCTGAATCGAGCCCTTAGTTGTTTTGATGCCGCTAAGCCTCAAAGTCTAACGCGCAACGGGGCTATTTGTCACATTTGGGGACAGGTGTATGTGAAAATATCTATACCAAAAAATTAATTCCAAAAGGCAGGGCAATTTGAGGGTGGCTGAGCCAGGTGGAACCCCCCTCTTCAGGTGCCAATGGCGAAAACCATCCCGGCCAGCCAATAGTTACAGCCCTGCATTTGAAATTACTCTTTCTTACTGATCATCTGATCCTGTTTGCCGTCCCAGTATGTTATGTGCTGTATATACATCCCAATCTGAAATATTAAAGATTTGTGAGGTGCTATGTCATCTGTATAGGCAGTGGGTGCACTAAGTGCATTATACCTCCTGTAATTAGTAGTCAAGATGTGAAATTTGGTGTTACCATGGCTCATACTATAGCATACCTTAAGCTTGATTCTTGCTATTTTATATAGCAAAAATATAGCAGTCATTTGAATAGATTCATTACTATGTAGTTGTCCCTGAAAAAGTGAGTTTATGCCCCAAATTTTCTGTTAATTGGGAATGCCAACCAGTGACGTTTCAAGAGGGCCCCACCCTCTTCAGCGCAAATCTCTGGGAAAATAGCGCCATCTTCGCAGTGATTTCTACAGTGCTTGTCATAAGTATACTCTATGGGTAGATATAGGGTCAAAGCAGAAATGGCTGGTGCCGCAGCTTCTAAAAGCCGCAGCTGAGCAGATTAATGGAAGCTTCCCAAATGGCTTCCAAAGATAGATATGCAATACAATATTATTATTATTACATTTTATTTATAGGGCACCACAAGTGGTCCGCAGCGCCGTACATACAGTAAAGGATACACAGAACATTACATTACAATACAGTAACCAAAATATAAACAGAACACAAGTAACAATTAGCAACACAATTCTCCATACACAGTACAGCTCTGAAGGTGAAGGCTGTCATAGAAGTGCTAGAGAAGAAGGCTGTGAGACAGTGGGGAGGAGGACCCTGCTCCTAGGAGCTTACAATATAACCTCCGGTTCTGACTTTAGTGTTTACATTAAAGTCAGTGTCGGCGATTATCTTGTTTTGTATACTCTATGGGTGCAGAGTGTTCAGTGTAGTCTCCCGTGGGCCCGTGTGCACCTCACACCCTGAGCCCATTATTGGAATGCCCATGAAGCCTACTGTAATCTCTTTTTTCCTCATTTCGGATCAGCATGTACAGTACAACAACGGAAGTCTACCGTGATGGCTTCTGACTATCTGGTCTACAAAAAAATAAATATCAATATCTCCAGCTGGTGAAGCAGCAGGTGTGTAGTCCAGTCAATGTTTAGGGACTGAAAGTGGTGTGAAAGATGATGATTGACTGCTCAGTTGCCACAAGAACACTGAAAGTTTAATGAATTTAAGGTTTGGTGCTGGTGTTTATATATATAAGGTAACACCTCTCCTGAATACATCCCATTTTTAACATGCTGTTGTTTATGCTTTAATATCTTATTCACTTAACCACTCATCCACCTTTAAATACACTGTTTATACTTTCAGTCTGATACTGGGTTGGGCGCATTACTGTCCAAAATAATGATATAATGTGACATTTTGTATTTTTGTATTTTTTTAAGTCACACGTGGGCCCCCTCCAATTGGAAAAAAACCACACACAACTAATTCAAAATTACACATCAACAAAAGTGATAAATATTCACAATGAATAATTGGATATGTATTTATGTTAAATACCTATCCAATTATTCATTATGAATATAATGAACAACAACATCACAAAGAGACATACATGATATAAGGTCACCATATAAGTGCCGGGTGGTTTGGTTGTTTTTATTACACTTTCTTTCTTCAAATGCACTTATTCTGTTTATTTCTATATTTCACTGTTTTATCTATTTTGGATACGGACTTTTAAGAGCCAATAATAAAAGTTATATTTTAAATGTGAGTGCATCTACAAACGACAATTCTTTTTTCTTTGTGCCAATAATAGTGTCCTAAATATTTAGGATTGGTATTTTTGTAGCAAAGGAATCAGTATTAAGTCACAGATTAAGCATATTGATGCATGGCGCAGGTCACTAGTATCAGACCTGTCTTTTCCCTTTTTTACCCTATACTGTGAACTTTTTCCCTAATTATGCTATTTTTTACATATTTTTGGATCCTACTCCGCTTATAATGTATTAGGTACTTAGTTGTTTTGGTGCCGATAAGCCTCAAAGTCTAGTGCGCAATGGGGCTATTTGTCACATTTGGGGACAGGTGTATGTGAATATATCTATACAAGAAAATAAATTCCAAAAGACAGGGCAATTTGAGGGTGGCTGAGCCAGGTGGCACCCCCCTCTTCGGGTGCCCCTAATGAAAACCATCCTGGCCAGCCAATAGTTACAGCCCTGCATTTGAAATGACTCTTTCTTACTGATCTGATCCTGTTTGCAGTCCTGGTATGTTAAGTGCTGTATATACATCCCAATCTGAAATATTAAAGATTTGTGAGGTGCTATGTCATCTGTAGAGGCAGTGGGTGCACTAAGTGTATTATACCTACTGTAATTAGTAGTCAAGATTTGAAATTTGGTGTTACCATGCATAGGCAAACGCAGGGGGGGTTTCCATCTACCTGGAAACCCCATCCCCAGCTCACACCATGACCACAATAGAAATAGTAATATAATGGAATTTTACTAGCGCTGCATGTTCTTCTCAGTATCATAATGAAATAATTAGCACCACCTGTGGATCTTTTAACATGTATCAGCCAGTAATAAATTATCTGTGCACCAATTAGGGGATTTGGAAAACATGCACTGTTAGGGATGCACTGCTATAAAGCCCAATATTTACATATATGTCCAGGGCAGTGCTAGCTTCTTCTGCTGCTCCCCCAGACTCCCGGACTTGCTCCCATGCTCTGGAATGGTGCCCACATCTAAAGTAAAACCATTCAGCTCAGACAGGATGGCCCTACTGCCGCATTTAATGGCTTACTGTGATTGCTGGTCCTCTATATGCTGGAATTATGACACACAATACACTTTGTATGAATCATATTAAAGCTGGATAAGTGCTAATTATGCCCTCTTCATGGATTGGCCACACTCGCTCTAAAATCAGGCATTTGGAAACCCCCCTCTAGAAATCCTGCGTTTGCCACTGCCATGGTTCATACTATAGCATACCTTAAGGATGATTATTGCTATTTTATATAGTAAAAATATAGTAGTCATTTGAATAGATTGATTACTATATGTAGTTGTCCCTGAAAAAGTGAGTTTGTGCCCCATATTTTCTGCTAATTGGGAATGGCAACCAGTGATGATTCAAGAGGGCCCCCCACCCTCTCCAGCGCATGCGCAAATCTTCCCAAATGGCTTCCAAAGATGGATATGCAATACAATATAACCTCCGGTTCTGACTTTAGTGTATACATTAAAGTCAGTGTCGGCGATTATCTTGTTTTGTATACTCTATGGGTGTAGAGTGTTCGGTGTAGTCTCCCGTGGGCCAGTGTGCACCTCACACCCTGCGCCCATTATTGAAATGCCCATGATGCCTACTGTAATCTCTTTTTTCCTCATTTCGGAACAGCATGTACAGTACAACAACGGAAGTCCACCGTGATGGCTTCTGACTATCTGGTTTACAAAACAAACAATATTTCCAGCTGGTGAAGCAGCAGGTGTGAAGTCCAGTCAATTATTAGGGACTGAAAGTGGTGTGAAAGATGATGATTGACTGCTCAGTTGCCACAAGAACCTTAATTAATTTAAGGTTTGGTGCTGGTGTTTATATATATATATATATATATATATATATATATAGTTTCACTTAATTAGTATTTCCAGGTGGACAGATGTTATGCCTCATGTTTTTGCTCCTCGGCTGTTTTTAAATTAAAGAAAGCTAATTCATGCGTAAGACTATTGTGAAATTCCCCAGTCTTGTAATTTCTACACAATATATTTTTTTCTGCAGCTCATCCCATACTTGATAAAACATGAACATACAAACTCTCCCCCATTTGCCTGTCAGATGGACTATTAATTACATATCTAGAACACAGTAAATCTAAAAGCTAGGTTGAAGAACTGACATTTGAAATATTAATTTATACTGTAAATGCAAGAATGCTCTGCCCACTAAACGTACACAGGGCTGAGACTTGTAGTTCCAAATATGAAGTCTTGTCACTCTGCTTCCCTTAAATTAAACACATCCATTTTCAAAGGGATTAAATGTAAAGTAATACTTCACTGGTTCTGATGCAAATGAATTTTTTAGTGACTGTCCCAGAAGATTTTTCCTTTTAATGAATAATCTTTTCGGCACCATTTTCTTTTGTACATCAAATCGTAGTTTTTCAATTATAGATGAATTCTATTATGTATTTTCTGTCTTTTTCTAAAGTGCTGTCTCCACTGTAAATAAGTATAGTGAAGTATTTTGCATTCTGATTTCTAGACATAAGGGGAAATGCAACAAAGCGTCTAAGCATGGCAGGTTGGAGAATTTTCTTCCTATTATTTATAGAATGTACTAAATAAATGATAGTTAGATGCTGACACTTTGCTATGGACAACTTCTCCACTAGTTCTCTTTAGAAGATTTGATACATCTCCCCCTTAGCCACTAAAATTTGGAGTATGATACTTTACCAAATCATTTGGCTGTACAGATAACTTTCTTCATACTTCTATACTCACAAATTTTGTGGCGTTCGCTCAGACACCAAGAAGTGGCCAGGGCAATGACTTCTGAATTATCGGTGAAATGCGTCATTATTAGTATTGCCCTCACTGCGTGATGATGTCACAAAATGTAGAATTACGCAGTGATGGTGGGACCACGATTACACAAATTGCCCCCTATACCTCCGCTTGGAGGATCTCATGAAGTGGTAAGTTTCAAAGTAGGCAATTATGGCAAATATGACTTTAACAAAGCCCAAAGTATTGTTTATTTAGTGTTACATGTTTTACCACAACTTTACACTACTTTTGTATATCTATATTTTTTAAAATATCTGTTGTGCAGCTGAGTTATTCCAGCCTTATTGTCCTATAGTATATATGAAAACAGGCTCCGCCATATGCAGTTTATACAGTAGGCAGAGACATCTGAGCAGCACAATACATTCATAGGTCACAAGCACAAAGTAGCATAGAGACGACTATTAATCATTGATGGCTTACCACCGATGGTTGATGGTTTAGCCATCATTGATGGTGGTTTAATGTCAAGAGGCAATGGAGACTTGGCATTGGGTTATTTTTCAGCACATGGCACTTGCTCCCGTCCCCGTAATCTCCCGTTTGGCCCTTTTTTTTTGTGTGTGATTTGCCTGCCATATTCATGTGTCCCAGAGTACTGATGCTATTAATGTAATGTACCGATGGCACATATCAATAAAGATAATTCATGGTGGACCAGTCAGTGTCCATCCCTAGAGTAGCTGGTAGCAAGGCTAGTTGCACATTGCATATCAATTTGCAAGAGGTTAGAATAGGTTCAGCACTTGACATCTCTTGAATCAAGAGCATTGGATGGCTACTGCACCCACCACCTGAAGCATTAGACTTTGGCTATTACTGAATGCCTTGATGGTGTTAGTTCACATTTGGTAGAGCTTCCTAACACTGAACGCCAGCTGCCTTGCTAGATGGGGGAGGGGAAGATTTTTTTTTTGTAGCTATTTGTGGGTATGTTCTGCATTTTTGTCATTTCGTACATGCTGATCTGTAAATAAAGCCTTTGAAAGGAAAGCAAAACTAAATGATCCACATCCTATACCTTCAAGGTCTCAGATACACATTTTCAATGTAATATATACGTTTTCTGTGTACCTATACTAGATTTATTATTTATTAGACAATGATTAACTGCTCCAGCCTCTGCACAAACATGCTTATTCCTGCTTCTATTAGACAGTCAGTGATTCAAGTTATTTTGATATATTCATTTTCTAGTAAATCATCGCTTGTGACTTTTGCCTGACCAAATCCAATCAAATTCTTGGCATATGTTCTCCCTTTGCAGTCATACATATAGAGTACAAGGTTAAATCAGTTTTTGCAACCTTACACGCTGCTTCACTGTAGAGGCGGTAATGTAACTGTAGTCAGGAAAATGGATTTCCTTACATGTATACTTTATTCACAGTGATTTCCACTATCTGATTTAAAACTAGAGTAACCTCAAAGACTCTAGTTCCACTATCCATCTGGGTAGGGTGTGAGCTTTATCAGTCGGCCAAAATACAGTCCCCCTTGCTCCCTTTGTGATTTCCTTACAAATCACAAATCTTTGTGTTGTCGGATCGGCCAGCTCTGTGTGTCTACATTTCTAGCTTTGCTCCCAGGTTTATTTGAAGTCAGTGTAAAAATAATCCATTTAGACTATATTATTAAGTAGACCGCAAAAACCCACAGAAGTAGATGCGGCACTATGATAATTGCAGAATTTAAAATATCTTTACTTTTTGTCATTATATTCTTGCTGAATACTTAAAAGTGCTTAAAAGTAATACCTACGCTCTAAATATAAGTGAATGGAGGCATCCACTTAACTGCAAAAGTTGTTATTAAAGTTTTTGTGACCCCCGTCTTCAACTATAGATTAACTAAAAAAAATTAAAAATGATTAAACTACAATTAGAGATGTGTGGTTTGGTTCTCCAGAAATGTGAATCCACCTGAATTTCGTGAATCCGGATAAATCCGAGTCGCGGTTATGATCTCCTGAGGAGATCCGGGTAAATCTGGGTCGCGGTTCTGATTTTTTTTTTTGTGGTTCGGAATTCGGATTTTAAATCAGAATTTCGGGTTTTGGATTGCATAAATTACATGATTTTAGCTGTTTTTAAATCTTTTAATCTATTTTTTTTTTTTTTAGATCCAGAATCTAAACCAAAACACTTGACGGTGGTTTTGCAAAACAGATCCAAAACCAAAACACGAGGGTTGGCGCACATCCCTAACTACAATATATATATTTTAACTTATGATTAGCTACAATTTTCTTCCAACAATGTAATTGTATCCAGTTGTGAGGAAGATGTGAGAGCTAGTATTACAATCAATGTAAATTTAGCAAGTAATTATTAGAATCTCCAACATACAAGTAGATAGGTTAGAAATACATTAATATAGGATATGCTTATTCTTCTACCAAAAAAGCAAACATAAAATTATTAACAAGGATTTGTGACTATTCTTATTATTACTTAAAGAATATGTCTTAAAATAAGTTTCTCTTTTCTTATTGTGTATGGTTATTCTTGTTTATAACATTGAAGCTTTTTGGTCTGTGGTCTCTTATATTCATATATATACATATGCACACCATGCTTCATACTCATATAACATATTGGCCGCTTGGGTCCTTACATGGGTCAAATGTGCTGGTGGGAACAAGCCCTTTAGGTTTACAGACAATGGTAAATTAGGAATTTAATGTCTGAGCTGTGGTTAGTAAATAAAAGGAGATTTTAGAGAAAGATTACAGATATCTAGATAAGTATTGCACAGTGAAACTTGGCGAGGTGGAGCTACACTTTTAGTTTAATGGGGACAATTGAGCATACAGTTTTGCCTTCCTCTTATTATCTGATACAGTAGTTCACCTTGCATTTGTTCGACTAGTGTCTGAGCTCAGTTTTCTTTTCAATTTTTATCTCCTATTCATACATGTGTACCCTGTCTATTAGCCAATCAGATAGTGGAAATGTTTATACGGTAGCCAATCAGATCACTTAAAGGTTCACAGTATACCAATCCAGGTGTGCACTTAGGTGCGTTCTCCAGTTGCCCCCTCTCTATTCCCTGCTCACCCGCACATTGCTTCTCAAACATAGTACTTACAACTGCACTTGAGCTCTACTTGGGCCAGATTAGAGTCATTACTGCAATATAGTTGACGTTAATAATGCTGTAGCCTCATCATATTTAAAATGGTCAGAAAAGAGCTATAGCACTTGCTACTGCCTTCTGCCATTCAGCTAAGAGATGAGAGAGGTGAGTGCATTGTGATCTTGTGGGAGGCAGTGGCCAGTCCCTTGTGTGATTTTGTTGCTGAGAACAGGGCTGCATGTAACATTAGATAGATCAATAGACAGTATGAATGTCGACGTGGCCACTGTCATAGTTGTAGCCATAATAGGTGCAGAAGATGCCATGTTATGGGGCTCAGAGGCTTAGGGGGCCCAAGACTCATTGGGATGATTCCTGGAATCATCCACTAAGCAATTGGGTCTGGCCTGTTCCCCATCCTGAATAGGGGGAATAGTCAGTGCTGATATAGGTGAAGGTCTCTCCCTCTCAGTAAAGCTCCACACCGATAGGATCCACCTTACATGCTCCCACTTCACCCTTACAGACACCGTTAAGGTAATTGGTAAGCCTGACACTATTGGAGAGTAGGGTTTTCCTTGATTACTGTCTTTATGAAGTGAGTTGGTGGTTGCATACTGAGTTCCACGATTAGGACTGTTACAGAAAGGTACAGTGTGCTGAAATTAAGAAGATTTCCACTGGAACTGGAATTTCCTTCACTAGGAAGAATCCCCTACAGGTAGGAGCTGTTTAGTTGGCTCTCCTCATCCCTTGTCTTTACACTCATTGGAAACATCGCCAACACCAAATAAGGTGAAATAAGATAAGAGGTCAGTAGGATATAATCTCTTACCAGGCATAAAATGAACTTGTGGCACTACAGTGTGGCATAATATGTACTGGGAGTACTGTGTGGCATAATGTGAACTGGGGGCATTACAATGTGGCATATTGTGAACAGGGGACACTACAATGTGGCAAAAAAATTAACTTGGGGAACTGTATGGGGTAATGGGAACTAGGGCACTAGTATGAGGCATAAAATTAATTAGCTCTGCTATGGGGCATAAAATAAACTAGGACACTACTATTTGCCATAAATTGAACTATCACTAGGCATAACATTAACTAAGGCACTAATGTGGTTAATAAAATGAATTAGGGAACTACTATGGAGAATAATATAAACAACTACTGTAGAGAGAGAGAGTTAGAGGTGCTCTGCAGAAGCATTATGGTGGAGACCCCTTAAAATTTTATTATGGGTCCCACAAAGGTCTGACTACGTCCCTGGCCACTGGCAACCTAATATACCAAAGAGAGAAACCAATATGAGATATACAGTATATTAAATACATAGATATTAGATAGTTGGACAAATATGATAGATAGATAGATAGATAGATACAGGGGCGTTTCTAGAGAGGAGGGGGCCCGTGTGTAGTCTCTGACATGGGTCCCCTACTCTCCGCCCGGCGGCCGGCAGCACACTGAGCCGTGCGCGGTCAGCGCCGGAGTTATAGACTCTGGGCACTAGAGTGTGCCCAGAGTCTATAGTGTATGCACAGGTAACCGGGAAAATGGCCACGGTGCCAATTTCCCTGTACTGCGCATGCGCAAGATGGGAAAATGGCCACCGCTGCCATTTTCCAGTAATTTTACAGCGCCGGACGCCCGCGCCGATGTGGGACTCTAGAGAGCTAAGTATTATTATGGGTAAAGGGTGTGCGGTGCAGGGCCTCCCTTGACCCAGGGGCCCGTGTTCCCCGCACACCCTGCACCCATTATAGATACGCCCCTGGATGGATGGATAGATAGATAGATAGATAGATAGATAGATAGATAGATAGGGACAGACAGATTTCAGCCCTATAAATTTAGTTACTGAAGAACTTGCACATTATTTAATAAAGTAATTAAGTTGCTTTCATGGCTGTAGTCCTGGGTTATGGAAACAGCATTTGTTGTCACATTTATTACAAAAACAATACACACATACAAAACTGTATTACATTTGCTGCTGATCTCCAATAAACATTCATATAAAGGTGTGAATAACCTCATCTCGGAAACACTTGTTTTGCGGATCAATTGTAAAATAAATATGACATGTTATTTAGGTTTTTTTTTTTTAAATAAAAAAATGACATCTGAACTGAAAGTTTGCTTTATTGGTAAAGCTGTTTAGTTCATGGGGTCATTTTATTCTATGGGAAACATTGTACATTTCTCTCTATGTTAATTATGTTCATTTTAAATTTGTTTGCCTTTAAATTGTTCTTTTCAGGTTTTAGTAATAACTCCCGTATTTTTGCTAGCGCACAAGTTCTAGGGACCTTTAACAAATCTGTTTGCCCTTGGAAGCTTTGCTGAATTGCAAATATCTGTAATACAGTATATGTCAAATGCATTCATAGGTAAGGTTAATAATCACCCTACCCAGTGCTCCCTTCACCAGAGCCCAGGGGCAGAACTATGGGAGACAATGGAGGCGCCTGCCGCCGGGCTCCAGCTCTAAAGGGGCACCTCCTCCATTGTCCACAACATATTCACCACACTTAGGGCTATAACTATGTACCCAGAGTGTTCCGTCACGGCCGCCCAATACACGGCACCCTTCCCAGCACCTGAGAAGCCACCATACACTAGTGGAGAGCTCCATGTCAGACCATCAGCTGCTGCCTCCGTCTATCTATAGCCTGTCTGCATGCGAATTGCTACATTACAGTGTCAGTGGCTGTGACAGGGGCGGGGCACCAAATTATAACTTACCTCCGGGCGTCTGGGATGAACCTGACAACCGATTTTCCTGGGTTAAGAAATTTGCCTCATAGCCAACAAGCCAGAGCTGTGCAGTCTCATGGACTGATACAAAGTCACAAAGATAGAGCTAACATCTTATTATTGTTGCATGTTACCCCATTCTCTCAGATGCTAAATAATAAATGTACCATCCTGCCAGCAAACTGGTAGTGCTGCCGTAAGTAGCTCAATACAGCATTTTATAATACAGAATAGCAATCAATGTTTTTATGCAAAAAGTTGCACGAACATTGGAAAATAGCGAAGTGTTGAGGATATTTAGCCAAATTATGTGACTGCTAAGGCTATGATTTGTGGAACAGTCAAATAGTACTGTAGGTGGCACTCGGCCCTGTAATCCATGGTTTTACATGATTTTATCACATGCGAGTGGCGGTTAGGCAGGTTAACTAACCGAAGGGACCCGTCAGCCAATGCAGAAGTTACAAAAAACAGAAGTCTGTCCTGTATTGCCCCATACAGGACAGACTTTAAAAAAAAATATCTGTAACTACTGTCATTTGCTTTTTGGCTAATGACAAAACTCACTGTCATCTTCATCTGCTTGAACTGTTATCAAGTTATTTCAAAATAATGCCAAAGTTCTCGAGCTGGGAAGTTCAACAATATTTTATTCAGGCCAAGCTTTAGTGCATTAGGCCCACAGGGGGGCTTTACAGGCTACAGGGTTCCCTTCCAGGCACCCCGCAATCCAAATGCAAGTGCCTTGTGACAGTGACGGTGCATCCCCTAGGCCCCATAATCAAGGCATATTGGCTAATCCCCCTCCCGATAGACCCGGGGATCATGACTTTATGCCACAATGGGGTGGGACTCTGATCACGGGCGATGGCTCGTCTCCATCAACAAATAAAACTACATTTGATTCATCAAGGGGGTTTCTGGGTGCTCAGACACCTCCTCTATGTGCCCCACTGGTAGCTGTTCAGGAGACCTATGCCGACCCAGAGTAGGCCAAGTAGGTTCTGTACACTTCTTGTAGTATTATGAGATAATAGCATTCACCACTGTGTTCTGTGTGGCTGAGGTAAGGCAAGGCAGACACAACACCATAAATACTGTATATAATGTGGCAGTAACAGTCTTCTGGTCCCATACATATGCCCACAAAGCCCATCATAAAGGGTTAAGAACTAGCATCACATCTGATTTCTGCAAAAGCAACCAAACTTTTCCTGACATTATTTAGCCGACCAAGTTCTTTTCTTTCTTATTTAGTTTTCAGATGCAGGATTTTGTTCTGGGAAGGAATTGCTGCTTTTCTTTAATGAATAATACTTCATATCCAAGTTTAGGAAGAAGCTGTCTGTGCATGAATTGTTAAACCACCTGTTCCAAGCAATAACTGTTGGATATAAGGACAGAATAAGTGATGATAATTTACATTTTAATTAGCCTTTCAGAAGAGCTGGAAGTTCAAACACTGAATTTCATTTCATTAAAGCATGAGGTGCAGCATTTATTCGCATGGCAATCATGGATGTTACATGTAAGAAGATACCCGGAGTCAGTTGCCCAGAATTGTACGCAGGAGGGTGGCGTTAGCGCAACATTTGAAATGCCATAAAATAAATGTAAGTGTCACTTCGTTTGTCAGGTAACTTCATGGACATTATAAAAAGACAATGTTTTATGCAACTGTTTGATACATTTTATAACGCAACACCTGGACAATAAAGGCTGCAGTTACTGCAGTTGTTGGGCTACATTTCCCAGAAGTCTGTGTTTAAGGGAGGGTTCCACACCCTTGGTTCTCACGCAGAGAGCAGGGCTCTGTGGGTGGCACCATTGCTGCTGCATGGCCCCTGAAACTGGCTAGCAGGGTACCTGGAGCAGCACCCTGCAGTCAGCATCGCTGTAGCAGTGCCGCCCAAAGCGTCCTTTGAATGCACCAGGCATTACCCTGCAGTCTGTACAGCCACTCGAATAGAATGCTAAAGGCAGTGCTGTACTACCTGGTGTCAGTGGCCCCGCACATCGGCACAATGTCATAATGTGGTGTGTTCAGGGAGCCGGGCTGGCACAAGGCTATCTGCCGCCTGTTACGGCACTGATTGTGAAGTGGGATTCTCAAAGTGTAGGATTGTTCCCCCATAAATAGGGAACATGAGCTAGGTTTACTGGTTCGTTATATCCTACTAATGTGGTGCTGTTGCCTTAGGAACGCTGATGAAAGATTCCCAATACAGGTTAAGTCTCCCATATCCAAAATGCTTGGGACCAGGGGTACTTTGGATAACGGAATATTCTGTATTTTGGAATAATTGCATATCATAATGAAATATCTTGGGAATAGGACACAAATATACACACAGAATGCATTTGTGTATTATATACCCCTTATACACACAGCCTGCAGGTAATTGTATACAATATTTTCAATAATTTTGTTGCTCAAACAAAGTTTGTGTACAGAAATGAAATTAATTTATGTTCTATATACACCTTATACACACAGCCTGAAGGTCATTTTATACAATATTTTTAATAATTTGTTCCTTAGACAAAGATTGTGCACATTGAGCCATCAAAAATCAAAGGTTTCATTATCTCAGTCATGCCAAAAATATTCCGTATTTTGGAATATTCCGTATTTCGGAATATTTGGATATGGGAGACTCAACCTGTATATGCAATTTCAAACTAGGCGCTCCATGCGCGTGCCGAAGGCGTGCCTAAAAAGAGGCGTGACCTCGTGAGGAAAAGGCGTGGCTTCATGGCACTCCAACATTGTTATCACTCTTGGGCTGTGCCCTGTGCTCCCTGAGATGTTGGGCTGTCCCCATCACCTCCACCGCACTGTGTTGATTCCATGCACATCCCCCCTACTCCCCACCCCCTGTGGAACACTTCGGCCTGCCGGTGGGACGATGGGATAGACCCGGAAATTCATGTCTATTCCGCCCAAAGCGGGACAATTGGGAGGTATGGTTCATTGCAACATGATATGTTTAGTGTGTAGACTTGAATATTATGTAATGGACAATGACATAATACAAGGAATTGATGCTATGCAGAAAGCCATCTATCTTGGTGTGTCTGATTTCCTATTTCTGTATAATAATGCTACCTTCTTATACCACCAGCCCATATTTGCCTACGTTAAAAGAGAGGTCTGCCAGGTGGGGTAGGGTGTGGGTGGTACCACAATTGTGCCAGCACAGCCCCGGCTCCTGTTGTGCAAAGCTGTGATTTGTGGCATAGTAAAGCGTGGACTCCAATACGCCATGAGATGCAAGATCTCAGATCTAAGATGCATTTACAGGCGAAAAAGAAGCTCGGCATAATTTGTGTCACACAGTAGCTGATGCAACTGCAGCAACAGTGTATGAGGACATATCTGTAAGTATGTATGTAGTATGTATATAACTATATATATATATATATATATATATATATATATATATATATATTTATTTATTTATTTGTTATAGGACAAATGGGTCAGATGAGTAAAAAAAAATATTTTTTTTCATTATAGCGAAAGAACATCTGTATATAAACCTTTATCTCTTGTTCTGCTACCAAAAAATCTGCATGGTTGTTTTATAATATTTTAATTCCGTAGTAAATCTGTATAAATGTCATTTTTCTTTCTCTAAATACAGTTTTATTTCACCCTATACACAAGTTGAAAAATGTACTCTCAATTTTCTCTCTCTGCACAGCAATGTTATAATATAATGTGAGTTCAGTTGATGCTGTGAGAATTTCTTCACTAAAAAAGTGCTCCCAGTACTGGGAACAGATAAAGCGGAGACAAAATAAATTTAATTACAAAAAATATATTTAGTTTAGCAAAACTAAGGCTGTGAGTTGTGTTAAAAGTTTACCAGAAAGATGTAAAAAGAAAAAAAATCTGCTCAGTAAATAGATTCCAGATCTGTGAAAAGCTGCTGCTTCGGGGGAAGACAGGGCTGAGTATTTAAATTGTATTTAGAGTTCTGCAGAGAGTAAAATAAAAATTAAATGAGATGGCTTACAAGGGAATGACAGTGTGAGTGGGGAAACGCTGGATTTATACATTTTATTATTTTCAGCTAATTTATATATATTTTTGCCCATACTGTCTGGCTCAACAGCGGTTGTGTGTTATAACTGCTCTCCGGCTGAGCTTTAAAGGGGTTCAGTGGCTTCAAAGTTATATAAAATAAATATATAGGATTTACTGTGTCCTGACCAGAAATTAAATAACAATAAATGATAGAAGCAGTAAACTGGGCTTTATTGGCCTGTTTATAATAATAACAACATCAGCAACAGAGGTTGTGGCTGATATTTTATCATTATTATTATTATTATCCTTTATTTATATGGCACCACAAGTGTTCCGCAGCGCCTTACATAGTACATAAACAAATAATTTGACAAGCGACTTACAGTACAATACAATATAGGACAAGGACATGGATAATATACATTGCTACATAAGTGACCATAACACCTAGATAGGCAACAGAGCTTAAACAACCAAGTGTTAGGTGCCCCTGGTGGGGGGTAAGAAGTAGATGAAAGTAAAGTAAGGAGACGCACAAGAGAGGAGAGGGGCCTGCTCGTAAGAGCTTACATTCTAAAGGGATAGGACTGATATAGGCTAAAGGTAAAGTACTGATATAGAGTCCAGTTACTGCAGTTTCTGGGTGTGCTGCCATACAGGCCTATTTACTATTACAGTGAAATTGATTATCACTGATTATTGCAGCAATAGAAATTCAATTATCACCTACTATTTGTCAAGAGAATACTCCTCTGCCCGGCAACTTTGGCTAGCAGCGATAAGAGGAGACTTACTACTTTGCCGTCCAGTGTTGAACTGATCTGTGCATGCGTGACCCCCTAAATAAGAAGGGGTAAAGGGTATAACAGGAAATATCTGGCACATCTCTTCTTTGACTTACAGTAGCCCTTGATATATAAGGAGAGTGGCTGTCTTTACCTAAAACACCCAAATTCACCATAGAAAGATCTTTTGCTCCTTTCCTAAATAGGGCCGATAGTATGGAGACCATCACTGGACTCACTTTGGTTGTATTTTAAGAAAAAGTCCAGATAGTCAAATGTAGCCAGTTCAGGTCCATATTTAGGGGTAGGCTGAATAGGCTGCAGCCTAGGAACTCCATCTCCAAGGGGCCCCCGTTTACGTGAAGTAGGGACATTTACTATTTTAGTAGTACATGCATAATTGCATTACTGCCCCAGCAGCTCCTTGCAGCATCCACCATGGCGCCACCTTGATGACATTAACCTGGTCCCAAATGAATTTGGAACTGCTGTCTCACATCGACACCCATGGGTGCCCAGCTCTCTGCTTTTCTCTCTTATGTCACGTCATCGTGTTGCATCGTATCAATGCTGTGAGGAAGAGGAGCCCAGTGAAAGACCATCACAGCACTTGTGAAAACTAAATGGGGGAGTGAAGAAAGAAGAAATAAACAGGTAAAAAAAGAGAACAAGAGCTGAAGTAAGGAATATAGTAGGGTTGGAAGGAGGGGGCTAGGGAGTCACTGAACGCCACAGGTTAAAAAGAAATGGTGGGATGGAAATAGTCTGACATGAATAACATATGCAAAAAGGCCTAAATAAAAAAAAAGTGTCAGTTTTATAATTACCTTACAAGGAAAATAGTAAGAATAGAAAACAGAAACACAAACCCCTCCCCATACACTCTGTCATTTGTTTAGAGAAGGTGGGAGTTATAAGCTTAGAAATGAAAGGGGGTTATTTGTAGTATGGTGGTCAAAATTGACCTGTATATGACTGGAATTAATGTTATTGAGGTTAATAATACTGTAGGAACAAAAACAGGCCCAATGTATGTGATTTTAGCTGTTTTTATAATTTTTTTTAAACAAATAAACAAAAAAAAAAAACCATCCAAAACCAAAACACGCAAGGGCGGTTTTGGCAAAACCAAAACTGGACAACAAACTAGAACCAGAACACGGGGGTCGGCCCACTTCTCTACTTAAAATCATGCATCCGCCAAACTAGTCTGCAAATGTGTCAGGCTTTTATAGGGATATTGTGTTTATTGTGTGTTATAGGCATCTGTAATGAGATAGTAGTCTGAGTCCTGAACAGGTGTTAGCGATTAACGATTCCACATGAATCACCGTTAAAGCTTATTGGAGTTTATTGAATCATAGGTGAATACTTAATTCACTACACCTCATTAACATGCTAATTTTCTTTTCACAGAAAATACAATTAAAATACAGGTTTTTAATATTGGAAAAAAATACTTTTCTTCAAAACATTTTTTTTTTATTAGTGCGCATTTCTCTCTGTTAAATATTATCCATTGCAAGAAAATTCTTCCTTTCCAACATTTATTTTAACAGATTCTGATTTTCAGTCTAATTTCCTTCTGAAATGTTGAAATCTGGAATGGTAAGGACAGTACACTGTTCCCTTTTCATTCATTCAAGCAACTTATATACTGTACATATATCAAAATTGGAATCGGTATGACATACCGCCGGGCGTGACCCCTGCGGATGTAATACCAATGCCGGAAGACAGAAGAGTGAAGATCCCGACTATCCCTAACCTTCTCCCCCCCTAACTCTCCCTTAGGGGTGCCTAACTCTAACCTCCCCCCTAGTGTCTAACCCTAACCTCCCCCCAGGGGTACCTAAACCTGACCCCCCCTCCCAGCACCCTAAACCTAACCCTCCCGGGGAGTACCTAACCCTAACCTCCCCCCCATGGGTGCCTAAACCTAACCCCCCTTCCCTAGCCTAACCCTCCCGGGAAGTGCCTAACCCTAAGTCCCCCCTGGAGCCCTAAACCTAACCTTCCCCCCCACCCACGGCTGTCTGTTCCCAACGCCTGGCTTACCTTCCTTCGGTATGCCAGGCATCAGGATTTCAGCGGGTGGATAATGATAGGTGGCGGGATTTTGACGCCTATCATTAGTCCCATGCCAGGATTTGACAGTTGGGAAGCCAGCGTTCGGCATTTCAAATGCCAGCTTCCTGACTACATACCATCAAAATCGAAGTACTGTACTACAAGGCATCTTAGAAAAAAAATTCACACTGTAACAATAGGCGTATAGCAGTCAGACACCCTGTTAGCCACAGAGGGAGATACAGGTACATTTCTGGAGAAGAAGAAATATCTTTAGAGTCCGGGTATAAGATTTGCCAACAAAGGACGGATTCCATTTAGCCCTGATCATTTTTCTCACGGAAAAATAACGGGGTGTTATCGCGATTTTTGCCAGATGGTTATTATCGGATTATCCAATTAGAGCCCGTTTTTTGTGAGAAAAATGTCCCATTTTCATGGGAAAATAGTTACACAGGGTCCGGGAAATCGCCGAGACACGAAAACTGGGCTTTTTCTGGGCTTTTTATTTCTCCTGTCTGAGGCTGGTGGAACACAATTCCTGTGAAATGCTGGCTTTTGGATCTAATTGGATAGCCTCGGGGGATCCATTAGTGCCCGAATAGTGTTCAGGGCTAATTGGATAACGGCCAAAGTATTGGAGGACCCTGGTTTAAAAGCTCCTGTTTCAAGGAGAAAATCAGTTAGACCCTTGCAAGCATGCTTTGTACTTTTCCATACATGAGCAGGAAACATTTGTGCTGTTTGAATACAGAAAATTACACACCTCTGTTAGATTGCGCCCAGTAGATTTAAACTAATATTATAACTATCCGGGGACTTGCAACTCCTAATTAGAAATCTACAAATGGACATTGATTGTGCCCTCTTCTTACCTCTTTGTCTGTCTGTTATTACCCAGTCTTGTTTTATTACTGTTTTGATCCCAATTGTAAAGAACAACAGAATATGCTTGCGCTATATAAATAAATGTTAATAAATAAATAAATCGGTATCAGCTACTCCCCTTAAGGGGCACATTCCCTGCAGTGCCTACACTCAACGATTAGTCGTTCAGTGTAGACACCCTCCATCATCCCCGAACATGGCCAATCTGTCGTTATCGGCAGATTGACCGGCATGTTCGGGCGATGACTGATGTCAGAAACGACCAGCGGGAGCGCGCATCGCTGGTCGTTTACGACATTTTAGTGCACGATATGAATGAGCGATTGAACGATTTCATTATATCGCTCATTAATAGCCTAGTGGATGTGCGCCATTGAATACACCCCCAAATTCATGGCTCATTATTATCCAGTTCATGGTTTTTTTTGTATGGCATTTTTTATTGCAGATTTTATTTATATGACAAATATAGGTATATACTATATTGGTTTGGTCTATGTGAATTCATTTTTTTTTTTATAATTATCATTTGTGTTATACTTTAGCCAATTTTCTGATTTATTCTGGCTGCAAAAAAGTAATTCCTGATGTTTCGTACCCAAATTTATGTTGGACAAATTAAATAAAGTTTTCTTAAATATATTTAGTGCTGTCTGTTTTGTTCTGCTTGGTTTAACAATTAGATAATTATCAGACTGATCAGAGCAGCTCAGAAGGTGAGTCCGCTGACCTTGTGGGTGACTTCTTCAGTTGCCATTTAGGAGTAAGGACTTGGTTGAATGTGACTAGAGGAAATGTGTCAAACTTTCTAAAGAGGACCAGAGGAGAAGTTGCCCATAGCAATAATCCATTTCTAGCTATCATATATAGAGTACATTCTATAAAATGACAGCTACAATCTGATTGGTTACTATGACCAACACCTCCACTTGTCCTCTTTATAAAGTTTGATGCACCTCCCACTTTTTTTTTATAGAGATTGGAAATGGTGGAGATTCTAGAATGGAGATGGCATTGCAAAGCATAATCAGCCAAGGAATCTAGAATTCTGACCTCTATTCTTATATATATATATATATATTGGTTTTATAGTAATATTGGTCTTGTTGTATTGTTAATAGTATTATGATGTATTACACTATGTCAATGATTTTGTATTAAGCGGCAAGCCCCATTATGTTTTTGTCACCTAATGCTATAGAATCACTCACTACATCAGCTCGCTGAGAATAAATGTCAAGATCATTTGTAGACGTGAGTTTTTCAAGCTGAAATGTATGAAATTATGAGTGTGTCCCCGCTGTCACAATAGTTTAGGTTTTACAGTTAAGTTGCTAACTTGGCTGATTTCACAAGCTCCTGTATGAGTGAGCCTTCCCGTCAGGGGTCTTTAGCAGGCCACGACATTGACAGCCATATCTTCCCGGTAATTATGAGCCATTCAATCTATGTGTATTCAAGGTGTATATGATTTGAATGCACTGTCAATATCAGCCAGGACTTATCAATTGATTTCAGCTGCCGTATTCTGCGCTCACTGTACAAAGTGGCTCGATAGCGGTAGGATGAGGTTAACCCTTAGCATACCACATGCACAATGATGAAATGTCTTTAGCTAAACCCCCCCCCCAGTACTTCTACAATATTTGGAGAAGGTTTCAGGTTAATTTAAAAAAAAAAAACACAGATATTTATTTACAATCCAACAACATGTAAAAGAAAACTTTTGTATACACTGCTGTACTTCAGAACAGGAAGTTTTCTTATTTCAGCATACTGATTTATTCATTGACATTTATTTTTTTTGTTTATTGTTTATATTAGACTGTATAAAATACTGTATGTGTAATGTAAATTGTACAAATAAAAACTTATTATAATGGCTGTTCAAACTTTATTTCATAGTACAGAACATAGGCAATAAACACAAGAAATAAAGAAAACCTCTTACTGTTTCACATACTGTATATTTGTATTGAATGCAAAGGATACCATTTGTAGTAATAATCTATATAAAAAATATACATCAGGATTATCTGTGGTGTCTAATCTGTATATATGATACATTATATATGTCAAACTTTATTCGAAAGTCTATTTTCACAGATATGCAGGGTAGTAAGTATCTTGAGATTAGCAGCGGCTCCTACCCTCTTGCATGAGGGGGGCTGCCACTGCTGCTGGTACGGATGGGTCTCAGCGCTTGCGCAATGGATCTGGTACTATACCGACACGGCGGATGCCAGCGCTTAGAATACCAGCAGCGGAATCCCGACACCTGTCAGAATCCCAGGCGCCAGCATCCCGAAGGTAAGTAGCCAGGTTGGGGGGAGGGTTAAGGGTAGCGGTTAGGGTTAGGCACTAGGGGAGGGTTAGGTTTAGGGTGCGGGGAGGGGGAGGTTAGGTTTAGGCACTAAGATGGGAGGTTGGGATCAGGTACTGGGGAGAAATGGTTAGGGTAGGGAGAGGTGGAGAGTTAGGATACCAACCGACAGGATAGGAAGCACTGTGATTATATGTTGCTAATATTACCATCCAGAGGTAGTTATTTGTTTATTGGTATTAACATTATTTGATACATTTTATCCACATTTACATTTTTAGAATTTCTGTCTAATAAATTGATATACAATGCTGTGCAAAAGTATTTACCCCCCTTTGCATTTTTCATGTTTGTTGCCTCACAACCTGGAATTAGAATGGATTGTTTGAAGGTGTGCATCATGTCATTCACAGAACATGCCTACAACTGTGAAGTTGTGGTTTTTTTATATTGTGAATCAAACAACATTTAGGACAACATAACAGAAAACTTCAGCGTGCAGAACTATTCACCCCCCTAAAGTCAGTACTTTGTCGAGCCACCTTTTGCGGCAATTACAGCTGCAAGTCGCTTTGGATAAGTGTCTATGAGCTTGCCACATCTTGCCCCTGGAATTTTTGCCCATTCCTCAAGGAAAAACTGCTCCAGCTCTTTCATGTTGGATGGTTTCCGCTTGTGAACAGCAATCTTCAAGTCTGACCACAGATTCTCAATTGGATTGAGATCTGAGCTTTGACTAGGCCATTCCAGCACATTTAAATGTTTCCCCTTAAACCACTCGAGTGTTGCTTTAGCAGTATGCTTCGGGTCATTGTCCTGCTGGAAGGTGAACCTCCATCCCAGTCTCAAATCACAGGCAGACTGAAACAGGTTTTGCTCAAGAATATCCCTGTATTTAGCACCATCCATCTTTCCCTCGACTCGAATCAGTTTCCCAGTCCCTGCTGCTGAAAAACATCCCCACAGCATGTTGCTGCCACCACCATGTTTCACTGTGGGGATGGTGTTCTTGTGGTGATGGGATGTGTTGAGTTTGCGCCAGACATAGAGTTTTTCTTGGTGGCTGAAAAGTTCAATTTTAGTCTCATCTGACCAGGGCACCTTCCTCCATACATTTGGGGAATCGCCCACATGCCTTTTGGCATACTCAAATCGTGTCTTCTTATTTTTATCACCATTTAATGGCTTTTTTCTGGCCACTCGTCCAGCTCTATGGAGTGTACGGCATATTGTGGTCACATGCACAGATACACCAGTCTCTGCTGTGGAACTCTGCAGCTCCATCAGGGTTACCTTTGGTCTCTGTGCTGCCTCTCTGATTAATGCCCTCCTTGCCCGGTCTGTGAGGTTTGGTGGGTGGCCCTCTCTTGGCAGGTTTGTTGTGGTACCATGTTCTTTCAATTTGATGATGATGGATTTGATGGTGCTCTGGGCATCAAAAATGTGGATATTTTTTTATAGCCCAACCCAGAATTGTACTTCTGAACAACTTTGTCCCTGACTTGGTTGGAGAGCTCCTTGGTATTCATGGTGTGATGCCTCTTGCTTAGTGGTGTTGCAGCCTCTGGGGCCTTTCAGAAAAGGTGTGTTTATGCTGAAAGATCATGTGACACTTAGATTTCACACAGGTGGACTTCATTTCACTAATTATGTGACTTCTGAAGGTAATTGGTTGCACAAGAACTTTTGAGGGGCTTCATAGCAAAGGGGGTGATTACATATACACATGCCAATTTTCAGAATTTTATTTATAAAGATTATTATTTATATATATTTTTCTCATTTCATTTCACCAAATTAGACTATTTTGTGCAGATCCATCACCTAAAATTCAGATTAAAAAAATAAAATAAATTAGGGTTGTAATGTAACAAAAAGCCAAGGGTGTGAATACGTTTGCAAGGTACTGTATGATACAGAGAAGCCTGTCTGTAATCATTCAAGTGTAATTTATCAATTGGTGAATTGTCAGCAATAGCGCGGTCTACTGTATATTTGTTTTATGGTGTTCCTTTTTTTCATATGTCAGAATTGCAACTGACACTTATCCAGCTGCATTGCTGAAACAAATACATCTATTTATGTATATTGACCACAAATATTTCTAGTATATATTTAAATAATCTTTATGTATTGATATACCTCTCTAAAAGCGCTGAGACTACTATAGCTTCCAGGCAATTGGATAGCTATAGTATCTTTTGTTTTTCCATTCCAGCATTGTGCGATGTGTGACTGAGGACATAATGGGTTACCATGGTAGAAAAATCTGTACCTCTATGGAAGGCGAGCATAAGCAAGCAAGGTTTTCCTGCCAGGATGGCCCGCATAGTATTAAAACACAGTGCCCTGTGGCCAATTGAATCAGCCCCTTGAAGTGCAACGTTTAGGGTCTATTCATTATAAATGTGCAGTGGCCCCGCAGAAAATGTTTTTAACTCACTGTAATTTTCAGCGGCTGACACTAATGCACCAGTCACTTCTATATTACTCTGAGTGGCAAGACAACTGCCTTGAAAAGCAGCTGTCCCGCGTTCCCTTAAAAACTCACTTTCACACTAATTAGTATTAGCAAAATATTACACTGACGGGCAGAGTAAGTGTGCAGGCTGGCATTTGGTTTGTGCTTGCACACAGAGAGGGCCCATAGTGGCGGAGGGATAAGAATTAATCCCTCTACCCACTCGTCCAATAGGTAGGAACAGGGCTTCGTGAGATAACGTCATCTGAAGATGGTGTCAGTACTTGCAATCAAGCACCAAAATTCCCTTCTCGGCGCTTGATGAATGAACGGTCACAATGATGAATGAATGGATCCATTATTTAAATAAAACATGTGGAAACTTCTGTTTCCGTATATGCAACATGCCCATTGACCTTAATGAATAGGCCCCTTAGAGAGATGCCACAGAAAAATATATTTTTTCTTTTGTTTATTTGGCCTTTGATATTTATATGGTTTTGCTTTTCATTTAATTAAATTATCGCAGCAATATAGTAGAACAAATGGCACTTTGCTAATGAGTGCAGTAAAGCTACGAGATAAAATACGATCCAGCAAAATGGTATAAAGTTTGGGTGGCAGCTTGTTATGATGAAAGTTTTTTCATGTTCAAACACTGGAAGGGAAGAAAAGGGAAAATCAATTTCAGTGTTTGGTGGGACTGTAGCTTTATACAGAGTAAAGTAATTAGAGTTAAGTAGATGCACAAGTTCCTCTAAAACTATTTAACATTCATGAGATTGTGCTAAATTCTGGAGACTGAATGAAAGTTACCAAAAACATTTGTCACTGGCCAATAAAGTTCACCCTGTGCTATGAATGACAATGAGAAAAGCCCTATGGTCACTTGGCAACGGGAATTAAAAGCATTTGTGCTATAGTGGAATTAGAACTAATCTGTGTAAATATATTATTTTCTAAATTGACTGTTGATATATTGGCTATGGAAATTAGGTTAAGTTAAATGCTTTTGAGCATGTCACTTAGCTTTTAAAAGTTACCCTATTATCTTGGATACCGTATTAATCTGCAACTTATTATGTATAGACTTGTGCCGGCCTTTTTATCAAAATTATTGTTTACTGTCTGCAAATAAAATTTATATATATATATATATATATATATATATATATATATAAAATCAGAAAACTCAGCGCTCACCATGTTTAAACCCTCACAATAATGTATTAATAAATAATGGGGTTTTGGTTCATGGATTGATCAATGCATTTAAGCCTGCAGCCGACATCACGGGACCCCACTTCTCTGCAGGTCCTACACTATCTGTCACACTGATGGAAGCCTGGTAGCTGCTATCATATAGTTTAAACTGCAGTGGATTTCTGACTTTGTATATATATATACATTTAGACTGCACTCTTAATCCAATCAATATTCATCTGTGGGGTGCTCCCTTATAGACTGGTAAATCCAATATATACAAAAGAAAATCCCAAAGGAAAGGGCACTCACCAAGTCTTCAAAGTTTAAAGCTAGCAAGGTTTATTTCATACAAAAGCACTGTGGTATGTCATGTCAACATTTTGGTCCCTTAAGACCCCTCTTTAAGACCATTACTCCATTAGCAGAGAATCCACCATCTTATCAGACCACGTAGTCTTGAGGAAGGTCTTGCTGGCTTTAAACTTTGAAGACTTGGTGAGTGCCCTTTTCTTTTGAATTTTCTTATGTGTATATATATATATATATATATATATATATTAGAGATGAGCGGTTCGGATTCTGTGGAATCCGAACCGCTCCGAACATTGGGGATCCGAGTCCACCCGAACCCTGTTCGGGTGTTCCCCGCCTGACTCGGATCCCCGTTCGGGGCCGAACGGCGGCCGCCTGATGTCGGATTCTCACTAGAGAATCCGACATCAGGGCTCCTATTGTGTAGGGCAGAGCGCTGTGATAGCGCTCTGCCCTACACAGATACAAACACACAGCCGCCAGCGGCAGCTGTGTGTTTGTTACAGCAGCCAATGAGAGTCACACAGACTCTCATTGGCTGCTGCACGGAGGGAGCCGGCTGGAGCTCACACATGAGCTCCGTCTTCCGGCTCACTCCTCAGCGTGTGACAGCAGGGCGGACGGCGCGGGAGCGGGGATACAGGTAAGTTTTTTTTTTTTTTTACTTGTGCAAGGGCCTGGGGCGCTACTGGGGTGTCTGCTACTGGGGGTCCATACTACTGGGGGGGCCTGCTACTGGGGGGGCTATACTGCTGGGGGGGTCTGCTACTGGGGGTGGCTATACTACTGGAGGGGGCTATACTACTGGGGGGGGTCTGCTACTGGGGGTCCATACTACTGAGGGGCTATACTACTGGGGGGGGCTTACTACTGGGGGGTGGTCTGCTACTGGGTGGGTCTGCTACTGGGGGGGCCATACTCCTGAGGGGCCATACTACTGGGGGGGCCATACTGGGGGGGCATACTACTGGGGGGCTTACTACTACTGGGGGGGCATACTACTGGGGGGGCTTACTACTACAGGGGGGGCATACTACAGGGGGGGCTAATACTGGGGCAGCCTACTACTGGGGGGGGGGCTGCTACTGGGGCAGCCTACTACTGGGGGGGCATACTACTGGGGGGGCATACTACTGGGGGGCCATACTACTGGGGGGCATACTACTGGGTGGCATGCTAATGGGGGGCATACTACTGGGGGGGCCTGCTAATGGGGGGCATGCTACTGGGTGGCATGCTAATGGGGGGCATACTACTGGGGGGGCCTGCTAATGGGGGGCATACTAATGGGGGGCCTGCTAATGGGGGGCATACTACTGGGGGGCATTCTACTGGGGGCACTGCATAGAGGACCCTACTACTAAGGGGACTGCATAGGGGGCACACTGCTGGGGGCATTGTGTAAGGGACACCGCTACTGTGGGCATTGTGTAAAAGGGGCACTACTGTGGGCATTGTGTAAAAGGGGCACTACTGCGGGCATTGTGTAAAAGGGGCACTACTGTGTGTCGTAACATAAATAAGAGACACTACTTTATGGTGTAATGTGAATCAGGCCCTATGTGCGGTGTAATGTGAATAAGATTGTGCACTGTGACTCCTTGGGCCGTAGCCCACTATGTAAACAAGTACTGTGACTCTGCTGGCCGTAACCACTGGGTGGCTGCACTACTTTTCATTTCTGCCACTGCTGTGTGGCAATGTGTCATAGATGTGCTTTATACTGTGGTGTCTGTGTCGTTGTGCCGCTGCTTATTCGCTTAGTAACCAGTCAGCTCACTGCAACCTTTGGCCAATAATGTTGAAAACAATATTATAAGCTGTGATATGGTCTAAATTGACTGGAAATTAATGTTATTGAGCTTAATAATACTCTAGGAAGAAAAAAAAGATCAATTTATGTGATTTTAGCTTTTTTTGTCAATTTTTGTAAAAAAATCCAAATCCAAATCCAAAGCCAGTCACCGCAGTTTGGCAAATCCAAATCCAAATCCAAAGCCGGACGACGAATTAGAACCAAATCCAAATCCGGCAAAAATGGTCCGGTGCACATCCCTAATATATATATATATATTCACAGCAATTACGGGCAGCACTCCAAAGGGCCAAAGAAATAATGTGCACCTGGTGCCTTCCTAGATTACTTATCCCTGTGTTGGGAAGGAAAAAATATATGCAGCAATGGACGGCACTCCCGGCGACTTCACAAAACACAGAAACGTGCGTGATGTAAAAAAAAATGTAGTGTCACGAGCGTTTGTGTGTTTTGTGAAGTCGCCGGGAGTGCCGCACATTGCTGCATATATATATATATATATATATATATATAGTTATCATTGATAGTACACACATAGCAGTATATATATATATATTAGGTCCATGGGCACCATGAGTTTATACTGTATATATATGTATTTCTTTTTTATGTGTGTACTATCAATGATAACTTTTTACCATTAACCACTTAACTGACTTATATTATTTCTAAAAATGTATCCCAAATTTACCATTTTTTTTTAAATGATCAATTTATTGAAATAATAGCTAAACATAATTCAGTATAATTTTTTAACAAATATGCTGATTTATTTATAAAATTATACTGAATCAAGCTTAAATAGCCAATGTTTACACAATTTGATTTTCAAAAAAATCAACCAATTTTGGGGCAATTTTTGTCAAAAATTATTTTATACAGTTTAAAAAACAAAACAAAAAAAATAACAGATTTTATTTTTCATTGATCACAGTTTGAGTGGCCGGGAGAAGGTTGCCTTGGCAACTGAGGGGTCAGCCTGGTAGGTTTAATACGGCGGCTGCCAGAAAATCAGCTCTCAGCAGCCGCTATTTCTATTGGTATATATGTAAAAGTTCACTACTACTATCAATCAATGCAATCAATGGTGTAGCTGCATAGCAACAGATATAGCAGGAAGAGCAACAGCTACTGGGAACAGGGGGATTGAGTGCCAGACTGGGAGCCCTATTTTATTTTATTATTTATTATAGTCGCAGAGATATTCTACAGCACTTTACAGAGAATATTTGACCATTCACATCAGTCCCTGCCCCAGTGGAGCTTACAGTCTATGGGGCTAACATGCACTGTTGATCGTGGAATCCCAAAGATAAGGAATCTGCACATGTGCAGTATGGGTCTGTGTGATCACACGCAGTAGCAGACTGTCAATGATTGACAGTTTGATGGCATTTCTGGGTGGAGAGGGCGCGGCGATGGCCCCCGTTTCCCAAAACAGGGGATTCGCCACCTTTGGGGTGGGGGAGGAGAGGCCAGGATCTCTGTCGGCTGATGGGGATTTTCTGGCCTCTTTTTCTGAACTGCGATGGCCAGCCTGCGTGATTCCATGGTCACTCAGCCAGCCAAGGATCAAGCAGATGATCCAATGATGCGTCGAGGACGCAGTTCGGATCATTAATGCATGCAGGAGGCGTGACGCCTCCTGCTGCATTACCATAATGGCAAGGAAGGAATTGCAAAGCTGCTTGCGTGCAGCTTTGCAATTCCGTCCTGTGCTGAATCAGGCCCTATAATCACTACCATATGTAAACACACACACACAAGGGTTAATTTTAGTCGGGAAACAATTATTAGCAAAGTTGGCTGGAACAGCATGCTGGGCCTGATTCAGACCCGCTCGCTCTGACAGAGCGCTCGCTCTGAATCAGGGCCGGGCTTTTTTTTTTTTGGATTGGCTACTTGGCCGCTCGCATAGCTGTGGGTGACCACCCACAGCTATTGCGAGCGGCCATGATGATGGTCGCAATGGTCAAGACCATCACGACCATCGGGCTTGCGACGAGACCGTTGTGGTAGGGTCTCATGGCCGCAAGCCCCAGAGAGATTTCGGCTCTAACAGCCGGAATCTCTCCACTGACATCACTCGTGATGTTAGTGGGGCCGCCCCCAAACGGCAGGCATTCTCATGGGAACGCCTCAGTTTGGGCAACACCAAAGTTGTGAGCTGTCACACAACGTGGACAGCTCGCCCCCTTTGGTGCGAGACCCGGAGCGACGGATTGCCTGTCGCTAGCCAGGTTTCGCGCTTGCGCGCGAAGGACCCGGCTCTGTCGCGCTGTGGGCCACCATCGACCCGGTTGTGAGCACTCAGCGCTTGCGACCGGGTCTGAATCAGGCCCACTGAGCCCAAAACCTGGTTAGTAGAGTGCTGCCCTTACTTAGTACTCTGGGCCTAGGGAGTACTAGTGTTGCGTACTGGGTCGCGCAGCAGTTGTGTGAGTGGCAGTTAGTCCACACAGGAGGCAACTTAACCAGGTCTTAGGTTTATTAACCAGGTAAATTAGCAGGTGGCTAGGACACAGGGTTAGACAAGTACAAAGCAGTTTCTGTGCTCGATGCAGCCTGGAGCGATAAGGGTATGCTGGGCATTGTAGTACGCCAGGTGATGACAGCATCTATGCACCTGGCGGCACAGCTGTATGTTCCTAGTGATATGTGGTGGTGGCACAGATGCTTGGGGGCTCATTTTGGGGGGTTTAATGGCACTGATGTGGAAGAGATTCTCAGGGGCACGTCCATGTGCTATGGAAGCAGAGGAGAAAGATGCTCGATAAAGGCGCATATGCGCAGTAGCACATGTTGGAGGACCTGCTGTTGGACCTAGAGACTGACGACTCATCCTGTTAAGAAGCACTGTACATACAGGCTGGGCATTAGGACCCAGAGTCCTACAACCTGATGTGCTCCCGCACATGTGACTGCAGCCATCGATAGCTGTTTGTCTTCTGATTTTTTTATGTGATAAAAAAACATAGGGACATCTTAAAAAGGTTTTCGTTGCTCTTTTAAATATTTTTTATTATAATTATTATTGTTATCACAGATAAATAATGTGTAATGTTTGACATATGGTGCCTGGAATCAGTAATAGGAGGTATAACATCACATAATGCTAATGTGAGATACTCACAGCAGGGGAAGAACACATGAGAACTATTTCATACAAATGCAGAAAACTTGCAGAGGATAATGCACAATAAGCCATTTGTGTGGGAATATTGTTAGAAATTGCCAGTGGAAATTCAATGATTTGATGAAAAATAAGCAGTTAATGTATATATGCATGAGTAGAGTTGAGTTCTTTTATGAGACTAGATGGCTAACATAAGGGCCGGACTGAGACTTAAAATAGGCCCTGGCATTTTAAGAGCACACAGGCCCACCTCGCGTCATCATCATGCTCCTGGCATAGACCCCTCCCCTTACTATCCCTAACCCCTCCCATTTCTTAGTCTATACTCCTACAAATATAATTAATATTAGAACATACAAGTACACAAACAACAGAGCACATCCTGTAGGGGATTCAAACATGTGCCATAGTCAAACATTTGGTATTGTGTTGGTACACACCTATAGATATATCTGTCCAATCCATTTGGTGGGAAGGAAAATCTGGGAATGTATGGAAGCAAATAACAATAGAAATTTGCTCCCAGATGCTGGAAAATGGACCGGATTTTCCTTCCTACCAGACAGATTGGAGAGATATCTATAAGTGTGTACACTTGGGAAAAGCTGGCACCTCACTGGTGCAGGTCACACACAAGAAAAGGAAAGACAGGAAAGAGGAGGAAAGGAGGGAGCCGGGAGAAACACGGGAGGAATTCGGTGAGCTGGGGGAGAGAGAAAAGGAAAGATGGGATCCAACATAGGAGAATGAGAGAGACGAGAGACAGACAGAGACAGAGACACAGAGAGAGAGAAGGGATAGAGAGAAAGAGAGAGAAGGGATAGGGAGAAAGAGAGAGAGAAGAATCAGGGAGAGTCCCAAGAGAGAGAGAGAAAGAGAGAGAGAAGGAACAGGGAGAGCCCCGAGAGAGAGAGAGAAAGAGAGAGAGAAGGAACAGGGAGAGCCCCGAGAGTGAGAGAGAGAAGGGACAGGGAGAGCATCGAGAGAGAAAGAGAGAGAGAAGGAACAGGGAGAGCCCTGAGAGAGAGAGACAGAGAGAGAGAAGGAACAGGGAGAGCCCAGAGAGAGAGAGAGAGAGAGAAAGAGAGAAGGAACAGGGAGAGCCCCGAGAGAGAGAGAGAGAGAGAGAGAGAGAAGGAACAGGGTGAGCCCCGAGAGAGAGAAGGGATAGGGAGAAAGAGAGAGAGAAGGAACAGGGAGAGCCCCGAGAGAGAGAGATATAGAGAGAAGGAACAGGGAGAACCCTGAGAGTGAGAGAGAGAAGGAACAGGGAGAGCCCCGAGAGAGAGAGAGAGAGAGAGAGAGAGAGAGAGAGAGAGAGAGAAGGAACAGGGTGAGCCCCAAGAGAGAGAGAAGGGATAGGGAGAAAGAAAGAGAGAAGGAACAGGGAGAGCCCAGAGAGAGAGAGAAGGAACAGGGAGAGCCCTGAGAGAGAAGGAACAGGGAGAGCCCCGAGAGAGAGAGAAGGAACAGGGAGAGCCCCGAGAGAGAGAGAAGGAACAGGGAGAGCCCCAAGAGAGAGAAGGAACAGTGAGAGCCCCAAGAGAGAGAAGGAACAGGGAGAGCCCCAAGAGAGAGAAGGAACAGGGAGAGCCCCGAGAGAGAGAGAGAAGGAACAGGGAGAGCCCCGAGAGAGAGAGAGAAGGAACAGGGAGAGCCCCGAGAGAGAGAAGGAACAGGGAGAGCCCCGAGAGAGAGAGAGAGAGAGAGAAGGAACAGGGAGAGCCCCGAGAGAGAGAGAGAGAGAGAAGGAACAGGGAGAGCCCCGAGAGAGAGAGAGAGAAGGAACAGGGAGAGCCCAGAGAGAGAGAGAAGGAACAGGGAGAGCCCCGAGAGAGAGAGAGAGAGAGAAGGAACAGGGAGAGCCCCGAGAGAGAGAGAGAAGGAACAGGGAGAGCCCCGAGAGAGAGAGAGAAGGAACAGGGAGAGCCCCGAGAGAGAGAAGGAACATGGAGAGCCCCGAGAGAGAGAGAAGGAACAGGGAGAGCCCAGAGAGAGAGAGAGAAGGAACAGAGAGAGCCCTGAGAGAGAGAAGGAACAGGGAGAGCCCCGAGAGAGAGAGAAGGAACAGGGAGAGCCCGGAGAGAGAGAGAAGGAACAGGGAGAGCCCCAAGAGAGAGAGAAGGAACAGGGAGAGCCCCGAGAGAGAGAAGGAACAGGGTGAGCCCCGAGAGAGAGAAGGAACAGGGAGAGCCGAGAGAGAGAGACACAGAGAGAGAAGGAATAGGGAGAGAGAGAGAGAGAGAGAAGGAATAGGGAGAAAGAGAGAGAGAAGGAATAGGGAGAAAGAGAGAGAAGGAATAGGGAGAGGGAGAAAGAGAGAGAGGGGGGGATAGGGAGAGAGAGAAGGAATAGGAAGAGCCCAGAGAAAGAGAAGGAATAGGGAGACTCCCGAGAAAGAGAGAGTGAAGGAACAGGGAGAGCCCCGAGAGAGAGAAGGAACAGGGAGAGCCAAGAGAGAGCAGATAGAGACAGAGAGAGTGAAGGAACAGGGAAAGCCGAGAGAGAGAGAGGGAGAGGGCGAAGGAACAGGGAGAGCAGAGAGAGAGAGAGAGTGAAGGAACAGGGAGAGGGGAGAGAGAGAGAAGGAACAGGGAAAGGAGAGAGAATGACGGAACAGGGAGAGAGAGGGAGAGGAAAGAGAGGAGAGACAGAGAGAGACTGTGAAGGAACAGGGAGAGCCCCGAGAGAGAGAAGAAATTGGGGAAGCTGGGACAGACATAGGGGGAGCTGGTAGAGACATAGGGGGAGCTTGTAGAGACATAGGGGAAATAGGGAGAGCTGGGAGAGACATAGGAGAAATAGGGCGAGCTGGGAGAGACATAGGAAAATAGGGGGAGCTGGGAGAGACATAGGAGGAATAGGGGGAGACGGGAGAGACATAGGAGAAAGAGGGGGACCTGCTAGAGAGAGAGGAAGAATTTGGGAAGCTGGGAGAGAGAGATAGGAGGAATAGGGGGAGCTGGGAGAGAGAGAAGAGGAATAGGGGAAGTCGGGAGAGACATAGAAGAAAGAGGGGGACCTACTAGAGAGAGAGGAGGCATAGGGGAGTTGGGAGAGAGAGACTGGCAATAGGGGAAGTCGGGAGAGACAGGAGAAAGAGGGGGACCTGCTAGAGAGAGAGGTGGAATAGGGGGAGCTGGGAGAGAGAGAGGAGGAATAGGGGGAGCTGGGAGAGAGAGAGGGGGAATAGGGGGAGCTGGGAGAGAGAGACTGGGAATAGGGGAAGCCGGGAGAGACATAGGAGAAAGAGGGGGACCTGCTAGAGAGAGAGGAGTAATAGGGAAAGCCGGGCGAGACATAGGAGAAAGAGGGGGACCTGCTAGAGAGAGAGGAGTAATACGGAAAGCCAGGAGAGACATAGGAGAAAGAGGGGGACCTGCTCGAGAGAGAGGAGGAATAGGGAAAGCCGGGAGAGACATAGGAGAAAGAGGGGGACCTGCTCGAGAGAGAGGAGGAATAGGGAAAGCCAGGAGAGACATAGGAGAAAGAGGGGGACCTGCTAGAGAGAGAGGAGTAATAGGGAAAGCCAGGAGAGACATAGGAGAAAGAGGGGAGTAATAGGGGGTAGAGGGAAGGAATAGGGAAAGACAGTATATAGGAGGAATAGGGGAGACAGGATGAATAAGGGCAGACAGCAGTTTAGGTATAGGGGGAGATGAGAGGAGAATAGGGGAAACAGAAAAGAGAGAGAGAAGAAATCAGGGGAGATGGAAGAGAGAGTAAGAGGAGGAGGAATATGGTGAGATGAGAGACAGAAGGAAACTAATGGTGGAGATGGCAGAGAGAGATACCTTATGTAGTTTTGGAGTCTGAAGAGAAGGTCTTAAACAGTCAGCGTATGCAGTCCTCTGTGATGCTGCTGCACTTCTGTCGCTAATGCCCGGGTTTAAGCTACCATTTCATTACCGGCACTATAACCCGGAAGTGCGGCTCCTCTGAATGAGGAGTGGCTCGTGCGGTTCCACCTCCAGGCCAGCAGACTTCCTATATAGCGCGCCGCTCAGCGCTCACCCTCCCGCCCAGATTGACAATGTCCCCATTGCCAAGGGGCTAGGAAGCTGGCCGCGTCATGACGCGATTGCGTCATGACGTCATCACGCAATGACGGGGCCGCGCATTAGTGAGAATTCTTTGCTGACTGAGCATGGCACCGCCCGGGAGGGTGTACTGCCCAATAAGCCTGCGCTCAGCCATACCGGCCCATTTAGCCATCGGCCCTTCTGGCATTTGCCAGAAGTGCCCGATGGCCAGTCCGGCCCTGGCTAACATTCAGTAGATGGCTAACATTGGCTGGCACATTTATTCAAGGGACAAGGAGTTTGTATACTGTGCACTAAAACTCCATTCAAACCTAGCACATAGTTGTCTCGGAAGAGTACACTTAACTCTTTAACATGCTAATGAAAACATATTTATAAGTCACATATAAGCAGCCTGTTGGATCTGTGTGTTGACTGCTTCTGTACCCTTGGTCTATGGGCACCAGGCGTTTATACAGACTTATGTCATTCCCAGACCTCTGAGAGAATAAATGTAAGTAATGTTGGATCACTCTGAAGTTAAAGCTTGTAGCCTGGGATGGATTGGGTCGCCGGGATTCCGGGATAGTTCCTGCTGGGCCGAGCCGCCAGTCCCTACCGACCCCTACCCCTCTCTCTTCCACGTGGGCTGACTCTGGACTGCTGCGATCAGTCAGCATTCAGAGCTTGTGCACATGAGCAGAAGAACATTACAGCAGGCAGGGCTGAATAGCCGGCGGTGCAGCTGGTCAGCTGTGCCGCCCGCAAACTAATCACGCATAAATGCAGCAGCCAAAATAGCACACACATACATAGTCGTCTGACACATTGCCTTCCTGCCCCCTCCCCCTGTCTCTGAGCTGTGTATCAGGCCCGACCTCCTCTTCATGATCCTGCTCCTCTCAGGCTCCCAAGAAAGTTGAACTGTCTCCTGGCAACCTGTGGCTGTGCTTCCTTCACTCATCACATTGTCCTGGCTCCCTGATGCTACTCTGTACTGGAAGAAATGCAGGTACCATGGGGGTTTGTGTATAGTGAGGGGTAGTATAGAAGGGCTGTGTATAGTGAGGGGTAGTATAGAGGGGCTATATATACTGAGGGGTAGGATTGGGGGCTGTGTATACAGAGGGGTAGTATGGGGGGGCTGTGTATTCTGAGAGTTAGTATGGGGTGCTGTGTATACAGAGGGGTAGTATGGGGGGCTGTATACTGAGTGGTAGTATTGGGGGCTGTGTATACAGAGGGGTAGTATGGGGTTGTGTATACAGAGGGGTAGTATGGGAGGGGGCTATGTATACTGAGGGTTAGTATGGGGGGCTGTGTGTTCTGAGAGTTAGTATGGGGGGCTGTGTATACTGAGGGGTAGTATTGGGGACTGTGTATACAGAGGGGTAGTATGGGGGCTATGTATACTGAGGGGTAGTATGGGGGGCTGTGTATTCTTAGAGTTAGTATGGGGTGCTGTGTATACAGAGGGGTAGTATGGGGGCTGTATACTGAGTGGTAGTATTGGGGGCTGTGTATACAGAGGGGTAGTATGGGAGGGCACTGTGTATACTGAGGGTTAGTATGGGGGCTGTGTGTTCTGAGAGCTAGTATGGGGGGCTGTGTATACTGAGGGGTAATATTGGGGGCTGTGTATACAGAGGGGTAGTATGGAGGCTATGTATACTGAGGGTTAGTATGGGGGCTGTGTATACTGAGGGGTAGTATGGGGGCTGTTTATACTGACTGAGAGGTAGTATGGGGGCTGTATGGACTAAGGGGTAGTATAGGGGGGCTGTGTACACTACAATGTAATATGGGGTTGCTGTGTGTACTGAGGGGTAGTATAAGGGGTCTGTCTATACTACACTGTAATATGGGGTTGCTGTGTGTACTGAGGGGTAGTATAGGGGGGCTGTGTACACTACAATGTAATATGGGGTTGCTGTGAGTACTGAGGGGTAGTATAGGGGGGCTGTGTATACTACAATGTAATATGGGGTTGCTGTGAGTACTGAGGGGTAGTATAGGGGGGCTGTGTATACTACAATGTAATATGGGGTTGATGTATGTACTAAGGGGTAGTATAGGGGGGCTGTGTACACTACAATGTAATATGGGGTTGCTGTGTGTACTGAGGGGTAGTATAAGGGGTCTGTGTATACTACACTGTAATATGGGGTTGCTGTGAGTACTGAGGGGTAGTATAGGGGGGCTGTGTATACTGCAATGTAATATGGGGTTGCTGTGAGTACTGAGGGGTAGTATAGTAGGGCTGTGTATATTACAATGTAATATGGGGTTGATGTGTGTACTGAAGGGTAGTATAGGGGGGGCTGTGTATACTACAATGTAATATGGGGTTGCTGTGTATACTGAGGGGTAGTATAGGGGGGCTGTGTATACTACAATGTAATATGGGGTTGCTGTGTGTACTTAGGGGTAGTATAAGGGGTCTGTGTATACTACAATGTTATATGGGGTTGCTGTGAGTACTAAGGGGTAGTATAGGGGGCTGTATATACTACACTGTAATATGGGGTTGCTGTGAGTACTGAGGGGTAGTATAGGGGGGCTGTATATATTACACTTTAATATGGGGTTGCTGTGAGTACTAAGGGGTACTATAGGGGGCTGTGTATACTACACTGTAATATGGGGTTGCTGTGAGTACTGAGGGATAGTATAGGGGGGCTGTGTATACTACACTGTAATATGGGGTTGCTGTGAGTACTGAGGGGTAGTATAGTAGGGCTGTGTATACTACAATGTAATATGGGGTTGATGTGTGTACTGAGGGGTAGTATAGGGGGGCTGTGTATACTACAATGTAATATGGGGTTGCTGTGTATACTGAGGGGTAGTATAGGGGGGCTGTGTATACTAAATGTAATATGTAACCGATGGTGGTTGTAGTGAGGCCTTAGATGCAGAGTGATTGATAGACGGGGCACTTGTGGGAGGTAACGGGGGATGGCGAGTAAAACCCAGGCATGTCGTGACTGTTTGGGGAACGTGTCTGAGCTATTTTCTATTTATTGCACCTCTGAACGTTTTTATAATCCACAGATAGAAAGGGAGTGGCATTATGTAACTATGCATGTTATATAGCAAGCACCACTATGGCATAGTATAAAACACTATGGGCCTTATTCTGAGTCTGAAACAGTGGAGTGATGATTTAATCTGCGCAAGTGTCTGAGTTGCACCGCACATACTGTACATCCTGCTGGTGTTCGTACAGAGTCGCAGTACATATTTTGTGTATTAGAAATGTGCTGGCCATTCCTGGGCGGTTACAGGGGATTGGCTAGCCAGATATAGCATAGTATAGGCATGTATTTGGAGTGACACGGGCTGGTTGCTGAAAGTGGTTGCGTATAGAGATGCTGAATCGCTCACATTGGAGGCTAAACTCAGATGGATAACCTGCACCTTGTAGTATATGGCTTGCGCAAGTTTCAATGGTGTATAAAGATGCACAAAGCATGATTGCATCGTCTGTAGAGTCTCAAAGTGGGCGCCACAGTCCTTGCACATTCGAATGTATACCAGGGAGGTGCATTGTAGTATCATTAGCATAAAGTCGCAGGAGCAAATGCAAAAAAAGACACAAGGAAGGCCACGACTGCCTCCGACACAGAATCAGGCCCTATGAGAAGGCAGTATAGGGCCCCCCACAGACCCCACCCCATCAATAGACCCACCCCCTTGAGGGCTGCGTTCAATAATTTCCCGGGCTGGTTTTCCATCCCAATCCGCCCCTGCTTGTAGCACTTGTACTAATACCGTTAAATTGGCCTGTGCATGCCTCTAAAATGATTTATATCATTATAGTTGATCAGTTCATTTTTGGGCATATTTTTCATGATCTGATGGTTAGGCAACCAGTGTCTGTGTGTGCATCATACTAGGCGACATTGAGGTCCAGGTGGGTGGGTTGGAAACATAACATAGCGAATGATGTTATCACGGACCCACCTTCTGCTGCTATTTGCCATGTTTGTTTGCAAAACATTTTTGGGGCGGGGCCACGATCGCAAATTCATAGTGAATGTGTCATCAGCTCCCTTGTCCCACCCATTTTACCCAGAAAGCATCCTCAAATTTGTAAGTCTCCTGGAACTTCTGGGACAGTGGGCACGTTTGGTGTGCACTCATCTCAAAACTTAACTAACAGGACCCAATGTTATCTGGCTAACTAGAACTAGTACTGAAGATCAGATTGTATAATATTTGGCCGTGCACCTGAGAAACCAAATTGCAGTGATCCTGCCACGCTGTGCTTCGGTCTAGTGGCGTAAAATTGGTCTCTACCAAACACCGAGGTTCTGCGGATTAGCCGACGATGACACATGAAGCACAAGGTGTTGTACATAATAAGTGTGCAACAGACATTTTTGATCTCTGTTAATCATCTTAATATATTTTTTTGTTATAATTATACACTCTAAAACGTTAATACAAGTTAATGGAAAAAAAAAAGACTACAAAGTGATAGCAAAAGTGCAAAGAGCAGACAGAAGTTCTTATATTTTTTCCTGGAAAAAGACATGCCATTTTCATTTCTTTGCCATTGAGTGCTGATCCGAATGTCTGGATATCTGGTATTTTAAGCTCATAAGAAAACATGAGACCAGCATACTAAATGGTTTTCTTCACTGTAACAATCCAAAGGAATTTAAGATTGTTGTAAAGAATAGAGATGAGTGAGAACCAAAGAATTCTCAGAGCAAGTCCAGCGAGTTATGGAGCATACACACGGTCAGATTTGTCAGACTTGTCAGATTTGTCAGATGAACGATTGAACGATTTGAACGATTTGAACGATTTTACCAAAGTTTTGAACGATTTGAACGATTTGAACGATTGAATGATTTTTGACTGCATTAAAATGAATGGAATCGTCCAAGTCTGACTGCAAACACATCAGATGTCAGAAATCGTTATCTGACAAATGGGAACGCGCATCGTTGATCGTCCATCGTTCAGGCATGTCAGATATGAACGATTTTCCATCAGATATGAACGACTGAACGATTTTTAAATCGTTATCGTCCATATCTGAAGAAAAAATCTGATCGTGTGTATGCACCATTACAGTACTGTCTGATCTCTGTAATCCATTAAAACAGTTAATGGTAGCTGAGTTTCTGGAGGTCTAAAAGAAAAAAAACACCCACATGTTATACATGCAAAATGATTAATACAAATTTTTTTTCATGATTAATAAAAAAAATAATGTAATAACGGCTTTATACAGATGGAGCAGTATACTGTATATAAATATTGCATCACTTCAGTACACAGTTCTCCATCTCTATAAAATATGTATTAATAATTATATTATATACTTTGATGTTTTTAGTATTACATTATTTTGGAATGTGAAGATATAACTGTCATTGATTTTTATGCCCTTTTATGTTTGTTGCACAAATCGACATCAAGATCATTATTATCTTATATTTATAGTGTACTGTCTAGTCCAACAGATTCACAGGTTTTCAAAGGTTGCAAACCAGCTGCATGGACAACCATTCATCGCCAATGACTTCTCCCACATACAGATCTATAGTCTTCAAAGATAATAATTCAACACTACAGATGACTGAATAGATTCAGCAAGATAACAGATTTGTAAGATTTTATCCATCTGGTCCCAAAACAATTAATTTAAGAATATTTCAAATAAACCGCAGTATAAATGAGCATAGGTTTTATTACCCAAAAGCTTAAAAATAAATAAATAACAGCGCTTGCAAATAAAGTAAGAATTTATAAATACTTACAAAAGCTACAAAATGCTGCACATCATTATGCCCCAATCACTTCATTTGTCTAATCTATCAGTAGTCAGGGAGGGTTCCCCTAAATTAGGGGTCTTCTGTATATTCTGGGTGAGCAGGTTAGTATGATTTATCTGTATTATTTTTATAATTATTATTTTTATAATTGTAGAATATGGAGCTCATTTAGACACATATCAAAATTACTTAGGCTATAAACCATAAGCATTACTATAATTATTTAGGCTATAAGCATTTTAAAATTACATATAATTGAAAATTTTTATTATTATTATTTTTTACATATTTTTTACAATGTTGCTATATTTTACATTTTAAATAATTGACTATATTGCACTTTTAAAATGATGTCCTTTGGACGTACATTTCTAAGGATGTGCCATAGTACATAAAATCTAGAGAAATCTATATAAAATAATAGGGTAGCAGAAAGCCGTAAAGTTGATTTGTAGCACTGAGTACGATTATCTACTGTATGTCTATGATACAAGGTAGAGCTTCTGGCCAAAAGCCATTCATCCAACCAAAAATATTGTTATCTTAATATAAATCCCAGAGTTTTGTTTTTCTTCCCTCAACGTCCCTGTTCCAATATGTGTACACCAGAAGAAAAACATATATATATTTTAAAACAGACGTTCAGGCTTTTTACTGCTCCATGAGCATTAGTCCAGGTCTAGAACATAATTTTCATTTATTATCACCTGGCACAAAGGATAATACATTTGCAATTACTTTGTGGTCTTGCTTCTGTATTGCTGGTATGTTCATTTTCTCAACTGCTCGTAGCCTACAATTACTCCTGTATAATTAACATATCTCTGTTGTTGTGGTGCACGAACAAATTAAGCATTTCTGCTCATGGAAAACAGCGTTCATAAAATTCTAGATAAACAATTAAAATGAAATATTCTGTGTATCCCCCTCCCATATATTTTCCAACTCTAATATTTTCCTGTGTAATTGCAGTGGACCTTTCTCATGTCCTGTCTCCAGCTGTAAATGTTTAACCAGCTGCCTTGATATTGTGTAGTGTGAATGGTAGTCTGGTCTGTTTCATTCCCTTGTTCAAGAGAATCTCTGGGCGATGGCTGTCAGCGCATTCTTACAGGTTCCTGATAAAAGCAGTTATACCCTTGCTGGTGATACAGCGGTGTGTGCACAGATGGCCTTGAGTTTCTGGCATTTTTATTTTTAGTTGCAAATGTTTCAAGTAACCGAGATACTGCATATAAAATAAAAGTTTAGGTAAAATATAATAGAAGAAAAACTTAAAGTTACCGGCAAACTTGAGTTGTCCTGTTATTTTGTATCTTAATATTTTGGAAAAAAATACAGCTACTTATACAACCTAACCATTTTACAACTGGAAAAAGTGGGGATAAATTAGACATTAAAATGGGGAATGGGGGTATTCTTTATTTTTTGCAGGGGGGGGGATTATTCCCCCAATCCTCCATTCTGGTGGTGGCTGTACCCAAAATTAATATATATATATATATATATATATATATACACAGTATATATATGTTATTAATTAAACCTTTTAAACTGCAGCTGTACAGTTACAGAAATAAATTGAATCCAAATGTTGTGTAGTAACTATGTCAACAGTCGGAATGTCAACACCATAATTTCGACATGTGGACATTAAGGATGTCGACATATACTGTATATCATGTTGACATTCAGAATTGTTGACACAATGACATAGTGTCAACATTCTCAGAAGTCTACATGATTTTAGGGTTAGATTAGGGTTATCTGCAACTAGGGTTAGGCTCAGACCCATTCTTACTCATCTTTACTCATTGCGAAACTCCAAGCAATTGGTTTTGATGTGCTTATTTGCAATTGGCTGTTGGATTTCCTGACTGACCGTTCGCAGTCGGTTAGGTTGGGAGATCTGCTTTCATCTCCAATTGTTGTGAGCATAGGAGTTCCTCAAGGTTGTGTCTTAAGTCCTTTCCTTTACTCCTTGTATACATCAGATTGTGCCTTTAGTTCAGAATCAAATCTCATCTTGAAATTTGCTGATGACACCATGATTGTGGGTTTGATCACTAATGAGGATGAGGATAGTTATAGAGCGGAGGTAGGTCAACTTGTTAGGTGGGGAGAGGATAACAAGTTGACGTTAAATAATAAGAAGACCAAAGAGGTGGTGGTAGATTTTAGGAGGTCCAGGAAAAGTGCTCCCTGTCCCTAATTTTGAATGGTGTTGAAGTGGAGAGGGTTGGTGGTTTTAAGTTTCTTGGTGTTAATTTTTCGGAGGACTTATCATGGTCGCAGCGTATCTCTTCAGTGGTGGGAAAGGCTCAGCAACGCCTGTATTTTCTTAGAAAATTCAAAGCAAGTGGGTTATCTAGGCCATTGTTGGTAAATGTTTATTGTGGTATAATTGAGAGCCTTTTGACTTATTCTATCACTGTTTGATATGGGTATTCCAAGTGCTCGGATCGTAGATCATTGGCTAGTGTGATTAAAGCATCTGAAAAAATTATTGATCAGTCTCTACCTAGGCTAGAAGACATTTATACTAAAAGGTGTGCTTCGAAAACAAATAATATTATCGCCGATTATAGTCACCCTTGTCATTCTTTGTTCTCTCTTTTGCCTCCCGGTAAGCGTTTTAGATGTCTTAGGTGTCGCACTAGCAGGATGAGGAATAGTTTCTTCCCTGCTGCAATTATTAGTTTACATTTTTAAAATTGTTTTATGTATTCATTGACTGTGAGTATCTTGCATTACTTTTTCGCTGACGCATTTTATGTGGATGTGACAATAAATTGATTTGATTTGATTCTGGCAGTGTCGACATTGTGAATGTTGACATGTCATATGATGACATACTGAACATGTTGATATCCTGAAAGTATACATTCAGACCATGTCAATATTATTATGTCGACTTTCTAAATGTTGACATAACATACCACAGCCGTCCAAGCATGTGCAGTACTGTACAGTATGTAAAGTAGCAATGCAATTTAAACTTATGGAAAGATCAAATACATGCCTGAAACATCACTAGATTATTGGCCATGACAAAACAAAACAAAATGGGGAAGGGGTCGGGTAAATCCTGTGTAACATCAATTTTATAATAAGATTGGGGATCCTGCTAGCAGCACAGTGCTACAAGGGCAAAGGGAAGGGAGAAATGTGATTGCAGAGGTGATTTAGACTTGTTCCATACCATATTGTCGCCTGGTTTTGATTTGTCATTTTATAGCAGGAGAAAGTGTCTCATTAACACTTTCTTGAATTAAAATAAATATTTTAACTGTCTGTTCCTTATCTAGGGAGGCCTCTAATCAGTCCATTTTAAAAGCACAAATAAACTTTTCTTTATGTCTGTTTTTTATTATTTAAGCGTTAAAAATAGCAAAAAATTTAAATAAAAAACAAAACAGATAATAATGCTTTATTTTGATAACAAAGCATTTTTTACGATGGTTCCTTGTGGCCATCATCATCACGATATAACGGTAGCTATTGAAGAACCATGATAAATAGGCCTCCCCATGCTCTACTGTACACAACTGAGTGCAGCAATGAGAGGGTCAAATGAGTCAATCTAATGTTTTCCACAAAAGCCACGCCCCCTTTGTTTCATGACCACACCCCCTGCCCTGATGTGCACAAGTCTGTTTTTAGGTGGTATGTACTAGGGCTTACCTACCTGGGTAAGTGGGAAAAAAAATATCCAGTAGTGGTTTCCAATAAAAACTCAGGCTAATTGTTTTCTGTGGCAGGAAACTTGCTACTATGTAATATAAAGAGCCCTTTCTAAAAAGCTGAAGTATCAGAATCTCCCATAAACAGGCAACAGTTATGTTTATATTAATTTTAGCAACGTTCCTTCGATGGCATTTTGTTATTGTCAAGTTGAAGACTCTCGGTTTGCATGTGGTCCCCGCTGAACATGTATCATGTCCCTGTTATTGTGCAGCAATTCTTGTCATATATCTCTATTTATTTATTTTTTATTTTGTTATTTCCCAGATTTTGCATATTATAAATTCAAATTAGGCAATGTGTCCAGGGTGTTTTTCCAATTTCCTTTTTAAACTTACAGTTTTGACAAACATTGGATATTTATAACTTAATTGGTGCACAGGCTCATGTGCAAATCCTATTTTAATGAGTTACTTTGCCTTCAAGAATAATGGAATTGTATTTATGGTTCAATAAGTGAGTCTGAGACATAACAAGGCTTGACAGTTTTTCATGTATTAATATTTTAATTTTGCCTTAATACCCAATATGCAGCATCTGGTAAAGTAAGTGATCATTAACCCTTGTTCTGCTGCAGGGACTTACATCATAATTTGCAGCAATTAGTAGGAGTCCCCTATGTTAGGAAAGAGATTAGGGTCATTTATTGTCTACTTTGTGGTTTTTAAATACTGTTTGGCTTTTAACTTACGGTATGTTCTGTAGATAATATCTAACATTTTAAAGCAGAGGCGGGTAATTTAGTATTTCCACATCTCAGACACAGAAGTTACAGTTATATTAATTGACTTTGGACGTTCTCACACAATTCTGGCTCGTACAGTACCTATTAAATCAAACAATTCCAGTAGCAGACAAAGAGGCCAATTTATCAAGGGCCTTTTCATAAAATAATGTAGAAACTGCAGTTTCTGCATAATTTTGTGATTTGTTGCTATGTACTAATAGCACAATGCAGGAGATTTCACAGAAATCTCTGGCAGAATGCTAATTAGCGCTGCAGATTACAGTCCCCATTATCATCAAAGGGGACTATGATCTGACCCCTGAGTTTGGCCCCGTTAGTTTACACCATTTTTTTTTTTTTTTTTTAAACTAACAGGTTACAGTAGTATAAAGCTGTGTCCTCACTGGTTGTCTGTACACCATATGGTGCGAGACACCTGGCGTGACGGAGATTCTCTGAGAGGTGTAGCATACCGTATTTTCCTCTAGAGTCTGTGATTGCAGTGAAAACCCGCTAACAGTGTACATGAATCGCTAGGCTGCAACACTCTAATGTTAAAAATGCTGGTGGCAACCGTATGGATATGTCTGTTTATTGATTGTGTGATACAGTATCAGAGGACAAAGTGCTAGAATTACTGTTATCATATATATATATCCTATCATGGGTGCCTCTTACAGAATAATTACAGCTTAAAAGATCCCATGGTAACTAAAGTTTATGAGCCTACTGAAGATTAAGCAACTGTATTATTGAATTACAGGAAACCTGATCCTAAATTATTTATTGATGTCTCATAGGCTAATGCTCGACTTCCCGTCTCGTGTTCTTTCTTTTTTTGGTGTAACTGTACATATATATATATATATATATATCTATATCTATATCTATATATATATATATATATATATATATATATATATATTAGGGGTGAGCGGGTTCGGATTTCTGAAATCCGAGCCCCCCCGATCCGAGTCCGATCCGAATCAGGCTCGACTTTTCCCGCCTGACTCGGATCTGAAATCGAGGCAAAACGTCATCATCCCGCCTTCCGAGTCTCGCGGGTTTTGGATCCTATATAAGGTACCCACGTCGGCGCCATTTTCTCACTCGGCTGTGGACAGTGAAGAGGGAGGGTGGGAGTTAGGGCTGTGTAGTGTAGTGTAGTGTAGTGCTGCTGTTGTCCACTACTTCAAAGTCCATAGGGGCTGGCTGTGTTGTGCTGTGCTGCTGTTGTTAATAGGGGCTGTGTCCACTACTTCAAAGTCCATAGGGGCTGGCTGGACTGTGTTGTGCAGTCAGTTCTCCATAGGGGCTGTGTCCACTCCAAAGTCCTGTGCAGTGTCCCAGTCCTAAAGAGGTGCTGTAGTGTTGTCCAGGGGGTGCTCTGTCCATCAGGGGTGCTCCCCCCAAGTGCTAAAAAAATAATATATTTTCTGTGTTTGTGAATTGTGTGCGCAGTAGCCGCACGTGCATCAACAAAGTAGTGCCAAGCGTGCGCCTGTGTCATAAGTAAAGGGCCGGCTGGCTTGACCGTTAAGGGTGCTGTAACCCCCGAAAGTACACTCCAGTCCAAACCAAAAAAAAAATTATTTTCTGTGTTTGTGAATTGTGTGCGCAGTAGCCGCACGTGCATCAACAAAGTAGTGCCAAGCGTGCGCCTGTGTCATAAGTAAAGGGCCGGCTGGCTTGACCGTTAAGGGTGCTGTAACCCCCGAAAGTACACTTCAGTCCAAACCAAAAAAAAAATTATTTTCTGTGTTTGTGAATTGTGTGCGCAGTAGCCGCACGTGCATCAACAAAGTAGTGCCAAGCGTGCGCCTGTGTCATAAGTAAAGGGCCGGCTGGCTTGACCGTTAAGGGTGCTGTAACCCCCGAAAGTACACTCCAGTCCAAACCAAAAAAAAAATTATTTTCTGTGTTTGTGAATTGTGTGCGCAGTAGCCGCACGTGCATCAACAAAGTAGTGCCAAACGTGCGCCTGTGTCATAAGTAAAGGGCCGGCTGGCTTGACCGTTAAAGGGTGCTGTAACCCCCAAAGTACACTCCAGTCCAAACCAAAAAAAAAATTATTTTCTGTGTTTGTGAATTGTGTGCGCAGTAGCCGCATGTGCATCAACAAAGTAGTGCCAAACGTGCGCCTGTGTCATAAGTAAAGGGCCGGCTGGCTTGACCGTTAAAGGGTGCTGTAACCCCCAAAGTACACTCCAGTCCAAACCAAAAAAAAAATTATTTTCTGTGTTTGTGAATTGTGTGCGCAGTAGCCGCATGTGCATCAACAAAGTAGTGCCAAGCGTGCGCCTGTGTCATAAGTAAAGGGCCAGCTGGCTTGACCGTTAAAGGGTGCTGTAACCCCCAAAGTACACTCCAGTCCAAACCAAAAAAAAAATTATTTTCTGTGTTTGTGAATTGTGTGCGCAGTAGCCGCACGTGCATCAACAAAGTAGTGCCAAGCGTGCGCCTGTGTCATAAGTAAAGGGCCGGCTGGCTTGACCGTTAAAGGGTGCTGTAACCCCCAAAGTACACTCCAGTCCAAACCGAAAAAAAATTATTTTCTGTGTTTGTGAATTGTGTGCGCAGTAGCCGCACGTGCATCAACAAAGTAGTGCCAAGTGTGCGCCTGTGTCATAAGTAAAGGGCCGGCTGGCTTGACCGTTAAAGTGTGCTGTAACCCCCGAAAGTACACTCCAGTCCAAACCAAAAAAAAAATTATTTTCTGTGTTTGTGAATTGTGTGCGCAGTAGCCGCACGTGCATCAACAAAGTAGTGCCAAGCGTGCGCCTGTGTCATAAGTAAAGGGCCGGCTGGCTTGACCGTTAAAGGGTTCTGTAACCCCCAAAGTACACTCCAAACCAAAAAAATATATATTTTCTGTGTTTGTGACTTGTGTGCACTGTGGCTGCACGTGCATCAACAAAGGAGCAGCGCCAAGCGTGCGCCTGTGTCCCATAAGTAAAGAGCCGGCTGGCTCATTTCTTAAAGGGTGGTGTAACCCACAAAGTGCACTACTCTCCAGCAAAAATAAAAAAATATTTTCTGTGTTTGTGTGCGCTTTAGCCGCACGTATATATATCAATATAACATAAATGGAGGACCAAACTTTCTCTGATAAAAATAAAATAGGGAAAGATCAAGAACCACTTCCTACTAGTGCTGTTGCTGCTGCTGGGAGTTGTTCATCATCCCAGAGAGGAAGTAGGAACATCACTACTTTTACTAAACAATTGACCCTCCAACAGTCCCTAGCGATGAGGATGAAGTACGACAGCAGTCATCCTGAAGCAAAACGTATAACTGAGGCCTTGACTGCTATGTTGGTGTTAGACGTGCGTCCGGTATCCGACATTAGTGCAGTGGGATTTAGACAATTGATGGAGGTAGTGTGTCCTCGGTTCCAAATCCCGTCTAGATTCCACCTGCATCCTCAAAGCAGCAGCGACAAGCGTGCGTCTGTCTGTTAAAGGGTGGTGACACCCTCAAAGTGTGCTACACAAACAATTAAAATATTGTTCTTTTTTTTTCTGTCTTTGTGAAATGTGTGGGCTGTAGCCGCACCTGCATCCTTAAAGCAGCAGCGACAAGCGTGCGTCTGTCTGTTAAAGGGTGGTGACACCCTCAAAGTGTTCTACACAAACAATTAAATATTGTTCTTTTTTTTCGGTCTTTGTGAAATGTGTGGGCTGTAGCCGCACCTGCATCCTTAAAGCAGCAGCGACAAGCGTGCGTCTGTCTGTTAAAGGGTGGTGTAACTCTCAAAGTGCTCCAAAAAATAAAAAACTATTTTTTTTATGTGTTTGTGACTTGTGTGCGATGTAGCCGCACTTGCATCCTCAAAGCAGCAGCGACAAGCGTGCGTCTGTCTGTTAAAGGGTGGTGACACCCTCAAAGTGTGCTACACAAACAATAAAAATATTCTTCTTTTTTCTGTCTTTGTGAATTGTGTGGGCTGTAGCCGCACCTGCATCCTTAAAGCAGCAGCGACAAGCGTGCGTCTGTCTGTTAAAGGGTGGTGACACCCTCAAAGTGTGCTACACAAACAATTAAAATATTGTTCTTTTTTTTTCTGTCTTTGTGAATTGTGTGGGCTGTAGCCGCACTTGCATCCTCAAAGCAGCAGCGACAAGCGTGCGTCTGTCTGTTAAAGGGTGTTGTAACTCTCAAAGTGCTCCAAAAAATCAAAAAAATTTTTTTAATGTGTTTGTGACTTGTGTGCGATGTAGCCACACTTGCATCCTCAAAGCAGCAGCGACAAGCGTGCATCTGTCTGTTAAAGGGTGGTGACACCCTCAAAGTGTGCTACACAAACAATTAAAATATTGTTATTTTTTCTGTCTTTGTGAATTGTGTGGGCTGTAGCCGCACCTGCATCCTTAAAGCAGCAGCGACAAGCGTGCGTCTGTCTGTTAAAGGGTGGTGACACCCTCAAAGTGTTCTACACAAACAATTAAAATATTGTTCTTTTTTTTCGGTCTTTGTGAAATGTGTGGGCTGTAGCCGCACCTGCATCCTTAACGCAGCAGCGACAAGCGTGCGTCTGTCTGTTAAAGGGTGGTGACACCCTCAAAGTGTGCTACACAAACAATAAAAATATTCTTCTTTTTTCTGTCTTTGTGAATTGTGTGGGCTGTAGCCGCACCTGCATCCTTAAAGCAGCAGCGACAAGCGTGCGTCTGTCTGTTAAAGGGTGGTGACACCCTCAAAGTGTGCTACACAAACAATTAAAATATTGTTCTTTTTTTTTCGGTCTTTGTGAAATGTGTGGGCTGTAGCCGCACCTGCATCCTTAAAGCAGCAGCGACAAGCGTGCGTCTGTCTGTTAAAGGGTGGTGACACCCTCAAAGTGTGCTACACAAAGAATAAAAATATTCTTCTTCTTTTTTCTGTCTTTGTGAATTGTGTGGGCTGTAGCCGCACATGAATCCTCAAAGCAGCAGCGACAAGCGTGCGTCTGTCTGTTAAAGGATTACATCGGTGAAAGCATCCAAGTAGGCATGTCAGACAGTCCGTACCTGTACTGGCAGGAAAAAGAAGCAATTTGGAGGTCCCTGTACAAACTGGCTCTATTTTACCTGAGTTGCCCCCCCTCCAGTGTGTACTCTGAAAGAGTGTTTAGTGCAGCCGGGAACCTTGTTAGCGAAAGGCGTAGGAGGTTGCTTCCACAAAATGTGGAGAAGATGATGTTCATAAAATGAATGATCAACTCTTCCAGGGAGACCAGCCTCCAGAACGTACAGAGGGACCTGTGGTTCCAGCAGGGACGAATTAATACTCTGTGAGGATGAGGATGTACATAACACTGAAGAGGGTGAGGAATCTGTGGATGAGGAGGATGAGGACGACTTCTTGCCTCCGTAGAGCCAGTTTGTGCAGGGACAGATTAATTGCCAGCTTGTTTTGTGGGGGCCCAAACGAACCAATCATTTCAGCCACAGTTGTGTGGCAGACCCTGGCGCTGAAATGATTGGTTTGTTAAAGTGTGCATGTCCTGTTTATACAACATAAGGGTGGGTGGGAGGGCCCAAGGACAATTCCATCTTGCACCTCTTTTTTTTCTTTGCATTATGTACAGTTTGGGGCCTAGTTTTTCAATGCCATCCTGTCTGCCACTGCAGTTTCACGCCTAGATGGGTCACGTGTTTGTGCCGCCCACTCGTGTCGCTTAGCATAGTCATCCAGCTACCTCGGTGCAACCTTTTGGACATAAAAACACTATTGTGAGGTGTGAGGTATTCAGAATAGACTGGAAATGAGTGGAAATTAAGGTTATTGAGGTTAATAATAGCATAGGAGCAGAAAAACCTACAAATTCTGTGATTTTAGCTGTTTTTATGCTTTTTTTCAAAAAAATACAGATCCAAAACACAAAACCCAGAACCCAAAACACGGAAGGGTGGTTTTGGCAAAACCAATCCAGATCCAAAACACGAAGAAAGATCCAGATCCAAAACCAAAACACAAAACACGAAAAGTGGCCGGTGCACACCCCTAATATATATATATATATATATATATATATATATATATATATATTAAATTATATATATATATATCTCTCTCTCTCTCTATATATATATATATATATATATATATATACATACATACAAACACACGTAGAGATAGATACATACAGCCAGGTCCATAAATATTGGGACATTGACAGAATTTTCATATTTTGTCCTCTATTCACCACCACAATGGCTTTGAAATTAAACAAACAAGATGTGATTTAACTGCAGACTTTCAGATTTAATTTGAGGGTAATTACATCCAAATCAGGTGAATGGTGTAGGAATTACAACAGTTTCTATATGTGCCTCCCACTTTTTAAGGGGCCAAAAGTAATGGGACAAACTAAACAATCCTAAATCTAACTTTCACTTTTTAATACTTTGTTGCAAATCCTTTGCAGGCAATTACAGCCTGAAGTCTGGAATGCATATACATCACCAGACGCTGGGTTTCATCCCTGGTGATGCTCTGCCAGGCCTCTACTGCAAATGTCTTCAGTTCCTGCTTGTTCTTGGGCCATTTTCCCTTCAGTTTTGTCTTCATCAAGTGAAATGCATGCTCAATCGGATTCAGGTCAGGGGATTGACTTGGCCATTGCATAACATTCCACTTTTTAGCCTTCAAAAACTCTTTGGTTGCTTTTGCAGTATGCTTCGGGTCATTGTCCATCTGCACTGTGAAGCGCTGTCCAATGAGTTCTGAAGCATTTGACTGAATATGAGCATATAATATTGCCCGAAAAACACTTCAGAATTAATTCTGCTGCTTTTGCCAGCAGTCACATCATCAATAAATACAAGGGAACCAGTTCCATTGGCAGCCATACATGCTCATGCCATGACACTACCACCACCATGCTTCACTGATGAGGTGGTATGTTTTGGATCATGAGCAGTTCCTTTCCTTCTCTTCTCTTCCCATCACTCTGGTACAACTTGATCTTTGTCTCATCTGTCAATAGGATGTTGTTCCAGAACTGTAATGGCTTTTTTAGATGTTGTTTGGCAAACTCTAATCTGGTCTTTCTGTTTTTGTGGCTCACCAATGGTTTGCATCTTGTGGTGAACCCTCTATATTCACTCTTGTGAAGTCTTCTCTTGATTGTTGACTTTGACACATATACATCTACCTCCTGGAGAGTGTTCTTGATTTGGCCAACTGTTGTGAAGGGGTTTTTCATCACCAGGGAAATAATTCTTTTGTCATCCACCACAGTTGTTTTTCGTGGTCTTCCGGGTCTTTTGGTGTTGCTGAGCTCTCCGGTGCGTTCATTCTTTTTAAGAATGTTCCAAACAGTTGATTTGGCCACACCTAATGTTTTTGCTATCTCTCTGATGGGTTTGTTTTGATTTTTCAGCCTAATGATGGCTGGCTTCACTGATAGTGACAGCTCTTTGGATCTCATATTGAGAGTTGACAGCAACTGATTCCAAATGCAAATGTCACACCTAGAATTAACTCCAGACCTTTTACCTGCTTAATTGATAATGAAATAATGAGGGAATAGCCCACACCTGTCCATGAAATAGCTTTTGAGTTGATAGTCCCATTACTTTTGGCCCCTTAAAAAGTGGGAGGCACATATTGAAACTGTTGTAATTCCTACACCGTTCACCCGATTTGGATGTAATTATCCTCAAATTAAATCTGAAAGTCTGCAGTTAAAGCACATTTTGTTTGTTTCATTTCAAAGCCATTGTGGTGGTGAATAGAGGCCAAAATCTGAAAATTCTGTCAATGTCCCAATATTTATGGACCTGACTGTAGATACAACTTTCATATGCTTGAAACAACCATCAGGTCACTGTCCACTAGATAATGTTCTTCTAGGTATAATAGTATAATAAATAATTTTTATACCTTTGTCATATGGAATGATGGCTATCTTGCAAAATGGATCTTGACAATATCAAAATATTTATTTGTAGCCATCTATTTTTACAGCACCTGTGCCCTACACACAGTGAAAGAAAATTACAAAGCACAAAATGTCAGCTCCATGGCCCAAATGCCGCTTTAGTCCTGCAGTGCTCTTGTGGGCTGTAGCTCTGTGTTGCAGCTTGGGCAACAGTACATACTAATTATGAAAAACCTTTTCTTCCGTTCATGTCACACATGGTTTCTTTATCATTCCTATTACTACTACTTTTTTCTTTTTTTGTGACCTTTTTCTGTTGAAAAATCTACTGGAAATCACAATTGGCAGCTCTGCAAGAAAGTCTAAATTATTTCCTCTTTTGAGTAATCTCAGAAAGAGAAATATAATTGATGTTCCCTGTGAAAGAAAACTAGAGTTTTACAAGTATGGAAAATAACAATACAACCATTATATGGAACTAGTTTTTAAAAAAAAAAAATTATTTAACATAGATTGTGGGGGTCCCGCTGATAGTACCCTAGTTAATTCTTTGCCCCATTGTAGTGCACACATTATGCCACATTGTAATGTCAGCCGGTACACAATTATATCACATTGTAGTGCCCTACCCATCAGTTTACATTGTGGCACAGTGCCCCCAGTTCACATTGGTGCACTTCTGCTTCTTTTCCAACTAAGATCAAGGCCCACCTAGTATTTGAGAGGCCCTTGGAGACATGAATGGGCAAGGTGTGGAAGGCTATACAAACAAATAGAACAGTGCCCTCCAATGTTGAATTAATCAATATACTTATAGTTATCAATGTTCATATTTCTTCGAAATTCTGAAATTCTTCTCAGACGTTCTCAACAAATTCTCTCCATATATATGAGGGGAGAAACAAAAGAGAGCAAACTAGCTGATTGTGTAGTATTTCTATGATCTTAGTGGTCCATATACAAAATCACAAGAATGGTCCCTTCCACATATGAAACGGGGTTTGTGTTGATCTATTGATAGCAGGTCACCCACAAGTGAAAGTATATCACAGGATGCTCACAATAAGGCTTACATCCATTAATATCCATCGTACATATGTGGAAGGATAGTGGGGCATTGTCCCTCTACTAGGACTGCAGTGCAAATTCAGTAATAATAAGCACATTGTATATACAGGGCCCCACTTGCCTGTTTGATGTAGTAGATGTCCACAGAAAGGAAGCCTCTTCTTTCTTGAGTCTCTTGAGGAAGCTGGCCAAAAGTTCTCTCCCAGGAATGTGGTATGATATGTCGACATTCATAATTTGGACATTCATTTTGCAGACATAACAATGATGACATGGTCATAATGTCGACATTTATCATGTAGACACTGATGTAATGTTGCCATGTTAAAATTAGAATATCGACATATCGTCCCTGGTTGACCAGCGGTCACTTACCTGCTCTCGACGGCTGCAGCCTCATCTTGCCACTCCTGGCAGTCATGTGACCATCACTTCCAGGTCAGACCTGTGATCCTCCAGCCTTCTGGTAAGTATTCCTCTGCTATCCATAACTCTAATCACTACCCCTTTATTGTCTAATCTTAACCTCCCCCCTAACAACAGCCTACCCCTAACCTCCTCCCGCAGCCTTACTCTCCCACACACAGTCTATCCCTAATGCTAACATTCTGACAATGTCATCATAACTGTCGACATTGTGTTGTAGACAGTATGAATGTTTACCTATTGACTACATCCCCTCTCCCAGGACCCCAGGATATGGCATATGTCATACATGGTTTCTGTATCATTCCTTTTACTTTTTTTTATTTTTTTCTTAACCTTTTTTCTTTGAAACTTCTACTGGAAATTAAATTTGGCAGTTCTGCAAGAGAGTATAAATTATTTTCTATTTTGAGTAATCTCAGAAAGTGAAGTATAATTGATGTTCCCTGTGAAAGAAAACTAGGGTTTTACAAGTGTGGAAAATAAGAATACAATCATAAAGTACACGGTTAAAACTTAATTTGCATATTCAGTTTTTCAAACATAATGTTTCATTAAAACACAATAAAAGGTGACTTATGTGCCTTAAATTATCTTAAAGTAATAATTTTCACAAAATTAAAATGGCATTATATATATTTAATAAACACTGAGATTTTAATATACTGTATTTAAACATTTTCACACTGGTTTTTTTTGCTTTCCTCAGATAATGCTCTTATTTCTCTGAATGCTAAAAGTTAGCGGGATGTAAAGAAGCTGATAAATAGAAATAATGGTAAGGGAAAATAAAAGCAAACCTAATTCTTAAATGTAACAATCATAATAAATCACTTCTCAGTGGGGCTCTCACATTCTATGTAAAATAAAATAATAACAAAAAAACTATTTTCAAATAAAACTTTGTTTTTCTATTTTCTGTTGATGTAAAAAAAAGGAACACAAGCCTTTAAAGACATTATATATAATACATATATTATTTTACAAATATTAATATACATCTATATACTAGTATGTATGCCAAAGATTATATGTGGTTGATTGACATAACTTTACAAGTAAAATGTTACTCTGGATTATGTAAAAAAATGGGTACATTATACAGGAATTTTCTGAGCACCCACAGAGATCATTCAGAGTTAGGAATTTTTAAAGGACTATATACCCCCCTCCCAAAAAATCCATTTAGGCTCAATTATCTTTTAAAAATGGCATCACTGTGCACATTTATTACAATCATAATGTTTAGTGGAATAAAACTGCAATGAAACAAAGGGGATGCAATCGGTTAACCGGCTGACGTGATCCCGACAGCCGGCTTCCCGACTGCTTTGTCCCGGCGTGGGTTAAATGAAAGGCGTCTATATCTAGACGCCTGTCATTTTCCTGACGCCGGGAGACAGACGTCCGGCGTCTCCATAGGGATGCTGGGCGCCGCGAGCAGACAGCCACGGGGGGGGAGGGTTAGGTTTAGCGCACCCGGGGGGGACTCAGTGCTAGGCTCCCCCCCGGGAGGGTTAGGGTTAGGCTAGGGGGAGGGAGGGTTAGGCTTAGGCACCCCTGGGGGGGACTTAGGGTTAGGCACCCCCCAGGGGGACTTAGGTTTAGGCAGTGGGGAATGGAGGGTTAGGCACTTAGAGGGGGAATTAGGGTTAGGGACTTGGGGGGGAGGGTAGGGTTAGGTACCCCTATGGAGGGTTAGGGGGGTTAGGTTAGGTTAGTATATACTTACCTGAGGACGATCGGGATTTCGAGCGCTGTCGGGCTGCCGCTGCCGGGAATCTGCCAGCCATGTGGCTGGCGGTATTTCATACCAATTCCAAGTAAAGTATGTAAATCAGCTTATAGAGTGCACAACATTGTGTAAAATATGACCAGTTGTCTCAATATTGCTGATAAATTAGTTTCATGGCTAGTGTGTGTAAATGCTGTAAAATGTGGTAGGGGACGTAACCAGAACTTTCTGAGACCTATAGCAACATTTTGTAGGTGCCCCTGCCCCAGTGCTTCTAGACAGAGAGCTATCGTCCCAGTGATCGTTTATGTTATGCCCCATAATAGTTCTCTAGTTAATTGTATGCCCAATTGAAGTGCACACATTATGCCACATTATAGTGTCTACCAGTTCACATAATGCCACATTGTAGTGCCCCCCCCCAGTTTACATTAGTTACAGTGCCCCCAGTTCACATTGGTGCACTCATGCTTATGTTACAACTAAGATTAAGGCCAACTTAGTATTTGAAGGGCGTCTGGAGAAGTATATTTCCAAGGTGTGGAGGGGTAGTGAGGCATTTTTCACTCTACTAAGATTGTAGTACAAATTCAGTAATAATAAGCACATTGTGTATACAGGGCCCAGTTACCTGTTTCATGCAGAGGATGTCCATAGAAAGGAAACCTCTTGCTGCTTGGGGCTCTGGAGGAAGCAGACAAACCGTTCTCTCCCATGACCACAGGAAATGGCTGTGGCAAGTGGCAGGGTAATGACATTGACTCGGGGGTGCGGGGCATTCTGTGTAGTAATGCAGATGGTTAAGCTTAATGGCCTGCCTTGCCTTCATTCCTTAATCCAGCTCTGGGGCCATGTGAGTAAAGTGCAGGGGAGGTACCACCAGGCATATTTCTCATGGGGCCAAATATGCCTCTGGGCCCAATAGCAATGGCACCCTGTCCATCCATAATTGTTATGCCCCTGCAACTCGTACTGTAAACTATGATATGAAAAGTCATAGAGAAGTTCCCGTCCTCATCACATAAAGGTACAGGCAATGTGCTTTCATTTTTTGTAAGTGGCAGAGCCGTAACTAGACATTTTGGTGCCGTGTGCCAGAAAGAGCATTGGTTTGTCGTCCCCACCCAATATCGTAAACATGGACACTGCGTGCGGATCAAAAAAAGGTGTCGTCTCACAGAAAAAAAGCATGGCCACACTATAGTACCCCCAATTTACATTGTGCCACACAGTAGTGCCCCTTATGCACATTACACTAAATAGTAGTGTTCCTCATACTTATTGTGCTACACAGTAGAAGTGCCTCTTACACATTACGCCATACAGTAGTAATGTCCCTTACACATTATGACCACCCAGTAGTAATACCCCTTACACATTATGCCCACAGTATTAATACCCCTTACACATTATGCCACACAGTACAAATCCCCCCAAGTTATACATTATGCCACACAGTACAAATCCCCCCCTTACACAATATGCCACATAGTATAAATCCCCCCCTTACACATTATGTGATACAGAACAAATCCCCCCCTTACACATTATGCGACACAGTACAAATCCCCCCCTTACACATTATCCGACACAGTACAAATCCCCCCCCTTATACATTATGCGACACAGTACAAATCCTGCCCCTTACACATTATGCGACACAGTACAAATCCCCCCTGTTCACATTATGCCACCCCCCCAAGTCTCTCTCTTCAATGCAGCACTTACCTTTGTAATACTGTACAGCTCCTCAGAGCGTCACTGTTGGAGCCAGGAGAAGCCGTAGTCTCTGTCCCCGCCAGTGCCACCTCTTCTGCAGCCCAATGCTGAAGGATTGGCTCCTCTGCACAGAGCACTGTGGGACTGGACTGCTCTCTCCCAGTCCCTGAAGGCACTACAGCAGACAGCTATTGGGGTGATCGCGGGTGTAGGTGTACAGCACCGACCACAGGGCATGTGAACTCTGGGTCTGATTCAGACCCGGGCGCAAGCGCTATGCTCTCGCAAGTGGGTCAATTGTTAGGCAGTGCGCACGCGCGAGCCTCGGAGCAAGCGCAAAAAGCACTCGCTCCGGTGCTTGCATCCAAAAGGGGCGGCTGTTTATGTTGATCGACAGCACGCCCCGTTTGGAAGGCGGGGCGAGGGGGTGGCTGGGTAAACGTAGGCGTTCATTAGCTCTATTAGAGCTGGAAGTCCACTGGGGCTTGCGGCAGCGAGACCCTACCGCAAGGGTCTCGTCGCAAGCCCAATGGTTGCAATGGCCTTGACCATTGCGACCATCACCTGGTCGCTCGCATAAGCTGTGGGTGGTAACCCACAGCTATGCGAACGGCCAGGAGGCTGCAACTAAAAAAAAAAGCGCCCGCCCTGAACCAGAGCGAGCACTTGCTTTTTGAGAGCGCCTCTGAATCAGGGCCTCTTCAGACCCGCTCGCGAGCGCTTGAACACTGCGAGAGGGTCGATGGTGTGCTCTGCGCACATGCAGCGGCCGCACTGCGTGTGCACAATCCCCGGAGCGAGAGAGAAAATCTCTCGCTCCGTGGTTCACTACAAAAGGGGCGGCTGTCGATGTTGATCGACAGCCCGCCCCATTTCGTAGGCGTGGCCAGGAGGTGGCTTCACAAACGGAGGCGTTCAGCCACGAGACCCTACCACAAGGGTCTCGTCGCAAGACCATCGCGGCCATCATCCTGGCCAGTCACTATAGCTGAGGGTGGTCACCCACAGCTATGCAAGCGGCCAGGAGGCCACACAAAAAAAACCCAAAAAACGCCCAGATTCAGAGCAAGCGCTCTTTCAAAGTGTCCGTCTCTGAATCAGGGCCTCTGTGCGGACACACCTGCTGCACCATCAAAGTTACGGCCCTAGTAAGTGGTACATAATACCTTTTCATATTTGATTTTCCAGTTGGAGAAATGGGGAGTTCTTCAAAAGAGGGCAAGTAGAGAAGTTACCCATTACAGCCAATCAGATTCTACCTATCATTTTATAGAATGTACTAGATAAGTGACATCTAGAACTTGTTTGGTTGCTAAATTGGTATTGGCATCTCCTCCAATAACTGAAATAACAGTCTTACATTCTATTTTCGAAAATGTTCATAATGTGTCATGTGATATAAGTTTTAAAAACACATGAATATAATTTATTATGTATATGAGCACATTTTTATAAACAATGTGGTTACTGTATTACAGTCATTTAATTTGTTTAAGATAAATTGGTATATTATGTGTACGTACATTGACAGGATGAGGAGATAAATAACATACAAATATGAAACAGTTGGTAAAGTTGGCCTGCCCAAAGAGCTTCCAGTCTATAATACAATAGTTGTGGATCACAGTTTAAAGTATACAGTATGTTAGACAGCAGACTAAAATTTGTAGCTGCTGGTGGAGGAAGTGATTAACGCAGAAGCATTGTCAGCCATCAGTATTAAAGCAGCTATTGGCGACCGGCATTTCTGTGTGGCTACTGGCTGTGCATTAAGGATTGTGTGATGAAATTCAGTAGAAGATGGAGACATATAAGATGAAGTAGCCACGGTAGATATCTCAAGACATTTCTATAATCAGATCATCCTTTGTATTCTGGTTCTGGAAAAGGCTATCACTTTCATATTGTATGTGAATGTAACTTCCTTTTGTTGGGGGTTAACCACCCCCTTCAATTTGGGGGGCATGTTGTATGGACATCAGTATGTCACTGTCATGGGTTTATACATTCCAACACCATCACCGATTGGGTTTTCCACAAGCTTAGAATGTTTCTGACCAGTGCTTGTTGCTGGAGACACTTGTTAGATGTAAATGAGAGAAGTAGGTATGAGATGCTGGGGCAGCCATGTTGCTAACTGCTTCCCAGTGCCTAACGGTCACTCTGCCCGCTGCTTTGGTTAACACCAATACGCCACCATTGCGCCCAGAAGCTCCATCCACGAACTGGCTAATTGGTACCACGGCACATGCATATAGCATTGGACTATTAACACTTCACCTAAGTGGCATCATCATATTTTAGCCTATTTAAAGGTATCTGCGCCAATTACCAGAGCTTAATTATCACAGTTTTGCCTCTGAGTGTCCAGACCTTATTCCTGTTAACTCGTCTACCAATTGTAATCATTCATCACTACACTTCTTGAGTTTTCCTTCATTACTTATCTACTGCCATAAGCTGTCATCCTGTGCACCAATTCTGTCCATCCTTGACTACCTGTTTTGGATTCTCCTTGTCTGCTTACCAGCTATCATTGGATTTGCTTCTCTGTGTGTCAAACCCAGGCCTGTTATCGGCTACGTAGTCTCTTCTGTTCTTAAACGCTTATTGTCCAGACAACAGAAACCAGTCCCGTGTTACAGGTAATAATTTACCTATATGGAGACTCCAGCGAGGTATTGTTCCACCCCCCCAAGCAAGAGATTGCATAAAGTGAGATAAAAACCTTTACACAGCATTTTTATAAACTTTGCTAACAGGACAGGATTGTATATTTCAAAGCATAAGACATGGAATATATTCTTGTAATGGTTGTGTCCCCAGTAAACCACAGTCTTGTCTGTTTAAGACTAAGGGCTCTATTTATTAACATTATTTTTACTAAAACAAAGTGAAAAAGAGTGTTTTCACACCCTTTTTCACATTATTTTAGTATCACCTAAAGTTACTACAGGGCAATTGGAGTAGAATTCGTAAAATTCTACTCCAAGCCCTATTAATCACTTATTTTTAGTAAGCAAATCGCATTTTCCATAATTGTAATGGGAAATGTCATCTGGCCAAAGTTACTTAAAATAAAATGTGATAAAATACCGGGGAAAGCCCTGTGATAATAACGCCACCTGGAGGTGGCAATATCCAGGGTCTCCCCCGGTTACCGGACTCCTGCTTTGGTCTAATGAGCAGAGCCCGGAGCCGGCCCCAGTGATCAGCTGTGTGGTCTAAACAGACACACGCTGATCACTGCTAAAAAAAAGAAAAAAAAAATAGTAAAAAGAAAAAAAACTTACCTGAGTCCAGGGACCGGTGATCAGGGCTCCCGTGATGTCCTCCCTCCGGTCAGCTGGTCTCCCAGCCTGCACTGGTGCCCAGTCGTCACCTGACAGAGTCCCAGTGCAGTATGGGATGCCAGCTGACCGTAGCCACGGAGGACATCACCGGAGCACCGATGACTACAGGTAAATGCAATTAAGGGAGGGGGGGTCGCTGGGGTCGGCGATTCGCAGGGACAGAGCTTTATCGCAAGCTCTGTCCCTGCAAGTGATTTGTAGTAAATCCCTCTGATATTGCAATGCGAATTCAGTCGGTAATATCACACTATAATCTGCATTACAAATGCAGATTGTAGTAAAGAGAGTCCTTGGTCCTATTGGTGAAGTCATTCAAAGACTTATATAAATTAAAGTTTTTGATGCAGAGTGTCACAGGTGAGAAAATGGTGGTGTATATAAGTCCTTAACGTATCTTTGTACATATATAACAAACTTTGAGGCTTCACCATATTATAGCTAACATTTTCACACTTAGTTTTTCCTGTGCTCAGACAATGTTCTTCTTTTCTAAATGTTAAAAGCTTTTCTAAATGTTAAAGGCAAAGTTTTATATGCTGGGCTCTTGCCAAAAGATTAAATAAATGTGATACATAAAATATGCCATTGTCCTCAAGCAATTATACCTAATTGATAAACAGGCCAGTAGATATAAATTGAATATCTGTAGCTAGTTTAAGAAGTGATTATGCTCTTTTATTTCAGTTCTATTTTTTAATGTTTGAAACCTCTGTTATCTAAGCCAGTTTATTGGTGCAACATTTAGACAACCCCCACCATCAGCCTTTCTCCGATACAGTGGGGGATGCCGCCAAGGAAAGGCACAAAATTGGGAAAAAACACAGTAATAAAACAACACACAGGGCCAAAATGTAACAGGTCCAGTTTTGGATTTAAACTGGAAAGCTGCTAGGGGCGTCCTTAGGTTGTGTTTGGCCATCAGTTTATTCGTCCCAGCTTCTTCTGTAAACCATTGAAGTATAGGGTGAAGTACAGTGCCATTACCAAAGAAAACATCCACTTATTAAATAGACCCCTTTACAGTCTGAGATAGAGTGAGCCAGACAAAATTATTATTTTTCATGATGTGATGAATGATGGTAAAGTGATTCACCCATAAGCAAACTGTGCTAAACTATAGGTTATGTAAACCTGTAAAGCAGTGGTGGGAACCTTTTTATCTGCTGAGGGCCATTTTGATATATATAACATTATTTGTGGGCCCGGTGCAGGCCACGCCCCCTTCGTATAATGTCACACGGGGACCGGGCCACAATCGCCAGTGATTACAGCAATGTCTGGAGCATCCTGAAGATGCTTCTGGGAGCTGTAAGGGCAGCGGTGTGACCGTCTGAGGCATCCTAATTATGCTCCAGGCAGCAACGCTACATAGATTCTAGCTGCAGATGAGGCTAGCAGAAAAAAGCTCTGAGGGCCAGACCAAATGATTCTGGGGGCCTTATACAGCCCCTGGGCCTGAGGTTCCCCATCCCTGCTATAAAGCAAGAAGCTTGACCCTAAGGTGCCTTTTTATTTTGTTGAAAATCTTCCAAAAACAGCCATTTTTTAATGATTCCCACATAAATGAATACATAATGTGAGATAACATCTGCAGCAGGCCCTCTGTTTTAGATCGCCAAAGCAGCCCACATGGGTTTCTATGGGGGTGCTAAATTCAGAAATATACCAAGCTCCAAAATACGTAGCTTTTTAGAACTAGCCCTATAGCTAACCCCATCTTTAAATGGTGTTAGTCAGTAGAATTTTTTAGGAGAAGGATTTAAAAGATCCCCTTCCCTGTTAACTGCCACTAGCTCATGCACAGTCCAAAGGATCCCACTCTGTTAACAGCTCCTAGCACATGCACGGTCTGATGACCATGTTTGCATAGACAATCGCCAGGTGGGCTTCCAGCTACATGGAAATCCCCGGTTACTCAAGTGGCTCAAATCATGACCACAATAGCAGTAGTATAATACAATTTTACTATGTTACATCCACAACATGCAGAATAAGGGGCAGAACAGAGCTGCTTCGCATGCCCAGGGGCAGCGACTCTTCCTACCAAGTTGTGTGTGTGGATCTCAGCACACAATCGGCTCACCTACCCAGATATACAGAGAGCAGCTGTCAACAAGAAGAGAGCGGAATCTTACCATGAGGTGCTTAGAATGCTCAATTCTGTCTACTACTGGTTATATTATGTATGTATCTTTAACCTTTTCCTGACCACTTGTTATTTATATGAGACAAATATGTTTGATACAGAAAGTTAGTTTTTTAATGGTTCTCATTCAACCTTGACCCTCAAGTACCTCCAACAGGTCATGTTTTGAGGATTTCTGTCTGTGAGATAATTACTTACACCACAAAATAGATTCGTTAACCTGTGCATGGTTATATACAGATGCTAATCATAACCTGTTAGTGGTACTTGAGGACTGGAGTTGAGAATCACTGGCCTATACTATAGAACGTCTATAGTATAGTGTTAATTATTATTACTGTATTAAATATATCATAAAGTGTATAAGGATACCAATGTGTACATATATGGCCAAGGCTCATGCTGAGTTCTCCTGATAATCCCAAAGACTCCAGAACTTGCTCCAATGGTCCGCAAAGAGCCGGGAGTTTGCATTATGGAATCGTACAGATACAGAAAGAAAAAATTCAGTGCAGACGGGCTGGTCCTACTGCCACATCTATTGGCTTAATGTTATCACTGGCCCTGTATAAGTCTCAAGTATTACATACACTGCACTTTGTATGAGGCAGACTATAGCTTGTTAAGTACTAATTATGCCCTCTTCATGGGCTGACCACACTTGGTCTATAATTAAGTATTTGGAACCTCCCCTGCTGCATTTGCTCCTGGCGTAGACACAGTTCCGAACCTGGAAGCAAAGTAATCACATAAGCCAGTGGTTCCCAAACTTTATTGAATCATGGCACCCTAGAGTATCAGCATTGTTTTCATGGCACCCCATAGCCAAAAATTTGTTATTGAGAAATTCAGAAATTTAGTAAAGAAGTAAAGTGAAGTAAATTGTGCTGACCTGTCATCATTAGGCTCATTTATGTGGTGGGGACAAGTTTGTGCTTCTGTTTGTCCACACATTTATATTACATTGACCATAAATAATTTGATTTGGTGCTGGACCAACAACCTGAGGCACCCCTGCAAGTGTCCCGAGTCACCCCAGGGTGCCACAGCGCACAGTTTACACTTTGCGGGGACCCTGAAGGTGTTCTCGATACATTTCCCAATATATATTTTCTTATTCTGCGACAAACCACAATACAAAATTATAAATTACTAGTGCTAAATTGCAAATAAAGAAAAAAATGGCCATACTAGCCGTTATAGATCAACAAGTTAATATCAGCCGCCCCCAGTCTCACTTTCCCCTTCCCAGCCGCTGTCTGCCCATCTCCCGTCCTGCTCTCCCGTCCCATTACTTATACTTATCCTCCTCTATTCCTGGTCCTTTTCCCATTCTCTTAATTAAAATCACGGAAAGATTTTAGATAGATAGATAGCTATGAGATAGATCAGTGCTCAAAGTGGGGCGGTATACGGCGATATGACATACCGCCACTTCCCGCCGCCACTTAGTTTTGCCACATTAGAGATTTTACCAGCGCTAGGATCGCGTATGGGATCCCAGCGCTTGAACAGCAACAGCAGTGCATGGAGATGCGTCCCACTGGGGACATATCTGATTCGGCTGCTGCGCTGGGAGGGATCGTGACTGGAGGTACGCTGCACTAGGGATGGTGACTGCAGTTAGCAGCGGCATGATTGACTCACGGAACACAAGCCAATGAGAAGCTGCCAAGCGGCAGCTTCTCATTGGCTTGCGGTCCGCGCGGGATTTAAAATGCCGCCCTGTCTGCGGAAGCAGCCATCTCTCTCCACTGCACTCGGCTGTAAATCATTCACAAGTGCTACTTCGAGTACTGAGCAGCCGGTGTCAGCGTGCAGCTGACAGCAGTGTGCCCGATCATCCCCCATAGTGACCAAGGCAGCAGGGACATTACTAGGCAGGGTGAGTATGTTATGCAGTACACGGGTTACCACTCTGGCTGACACATGCCCTACTGCTATCACATGCTCTTGAGTTGGACCATATAGCATATGAGTCCTTAATATTGACACAATAATTAGCAGGTCAATTAAGTTGTGTAGTGGGTGCCACTGATGTTACATAGTGCCCTGTGACTGCAGTTTATGAAAAGCCTCCCTGCATACTGTGCTGCATCCCTATAGGGGAAGTTACAGATATGCAAATGTATCTTTGATACATATCTAAAACCAGAATGGAGAGAGTACCATTGATCCTGTCTGCGTATAAATGTTTTGTGACTTATGATTTTATTTACCACCTATCAGCCTGCTTACTGATTTTGGTTATCACTAATGGATGACCTATTTATTATGGGGGGGAGGGGGGGATGATTCAAAATTCCATACCCCCACCTCTAAATTCCCACTTCGAGCACTGAGATAGATAGATAGATAGATAGATAGATAGATAGATAGATAGATAGGTTGATACATAGATTGATAGATATGAAATATATAGATATGAGATAGATAGATAGATAGATAGATAGATATGAGATAGATAGATATGAGATAGATAGATAGATAGATAGATAGATAGATAGATAAGAGATAGATAGATAAATAGATAGATAGATATTAGATAGATAGATAGATAGATAGATAGATAGATAGATAGATATGAGATATATATATATATATATAGATAGATAGATAGATAGATAGATAGATAGATGTGAGATAGATAGATAGATAGATGTGAGATAGATAGATAGATAGATAGATAGATAGATGTGAGATAGATAGATAGATAGATGTGAGATAGATAGATAGATATGAGATAGATAGATAGATAGATAGATAGATAGATAGATAGATAGATAGATAGATATGAGATATATAGATATGAGATAGATATGAGATGAGATAGATAGTTATGAGATATATAGATAGATAGATAGATAGATAGATACATAGATATGAGATATATAGATAGATAGATATACGTGAGATATATAGATAGATAGATAGATAGATAGATAGATAGATGTGAGATATATAGATATGAGATAGATAGATAGATAGATAGATAGATGTGAGATATATAGATATGAGATAGACAGATAGATAGATAGATAGATAGATAGATAGATAGATAGATATGATATATATAGATAGATGTGAGATAGATAGATAGATAGATATGAGATAGATAGATAAATAGATAGATAGATAGATACAGGGCTGTAACTAGACTTTTTGGTGCCCTGTGCCAGAGAGAGCATTGGCGCCCCCTCCCCCCCATTTTTTAAATAGGGACATAAGATAGTGCACCTGAAAAACAGCCATGGCCTCATGGGGAAGGGCAGGGAAGAGATAGGGGAGGACAGGAGATGCTGGGTATAAAAGAAGAGGAGGCTACAAGTGAGAATGATAATAAACAGGAAAATTGACAGGCCCAAACAGCGCCTCCTGCCCTGCGGTGCCCTGTGCCATGGCATAGGTTGCACTACCCTAGTTATGACCCTGGATAGATAGATAGATAGATAGATAGATAGATAGATAGATAGATAGATAGATTAGATAGAAATGTTGTATTTCTGAAGGTGGGAAGTTATTACTCACAAGAAAGATCAGGAAGTCAAATCACTCTGGCTTCTTCCACCTTAAATCTGTCAAATACAAACTTGTTAATGTGATCTTGGACTTTTTGCTTACCTCTACACTGTGTTCTATGCTCAGAGGGTGAATTAAAGCTTTAGCTTCAGTTTTATTAAAATGCTGAATTTAAAACTGAGAGCCGTCCTTTGTATGCACCCAGATTAGCAATTGTGGCGATGCTTTCAGTAAAACACATCTCAGAATAAATTCTGTTACAGCTGTGAAGGTTAGCGTTTTGCATAATGGCAAGCAATATATTGTACATAATGGTTCACAGGAGTAAAACTGGGATAACAACCCTGCAAATAAATACTATTACAGTATCTGGTCTTGTAAATATTTGTAATTAAAGTTAGTTGCAGACACCCAATTATATAAATAATATTAGATTCTACGTTACAATCCTGACGAAAATGTACAGCAAGCTTGCTCTGAAAGAGCATTATTAGGTCCATCCACCACATTAAACATAGAGTACCCTCCATTGTGAGAGAGCACTGCATTTTGGAAATTACAAGGGGTGTGACCTGCTGGAAAATTGCCATGGCCTCATTTCAAAGTTGGTGCGGCCTGTGGGTTGACCAGACGGGTGTAATACATTAGGTTGACATGAGAATGTCGACATTGTTGAAATGTGGACAATGTCTTTTTTTACTTCATTCTCTCCCTAACGCATACTTACCTATGTTTCCTTTCTCCTATTCAGGAGAAGCCTGGAGAGTAGATGCAGCTGATCACTTCAGGGGTGGGGACGGACTCTTTACGTTATTAAGCCCCATTTCTGCGAAATGCAGCAAATTGCAGGTCTGTGGGCAGGAGTGGGGCTAAGACTATGCAATTTGTGTCATTTTAGCCCCGTTTCCTCCCCACGGACCTGTGATTCCCAGTATTATCTCCCCATCCTGCCCACTTCACTAGGATGTGGGCGGGATGAGGGAGATCCACTCACTCTTCTGGGGGTCCAGGGGACTACCGAGAAAACTCTGGAGTCTCCCGCAACTTCTGGGAGAGTAGGTATGTCTGCCCTAACACTAACCCTAACCCGAATGGAAATGATGACATCATGACAATATCTGCATTTTTTATGTCGACATTCTGTCATTGATGACATTTTGCATGTGTGTGTCGACATTAATGATTTCAACATTTTAACAATGTCGACATCATCCATGATGACTTTGTGAATGTTAACATTCAGATCGGCCACATTCTGACTGAAGAACGATCAGACTGTGAACTGGCATGTTTCCATTTTCTAATCATAGTATTGTTAGGTACAGTATGCAAATGACCATTATCTATGATGTAGAAATATGGAAAAAAAAGTGTTTTAAAATATTCCTCTCCTTTCTTCACATACTGTATAGCATTTCATAACATATATCTTTTAAGACCGTCTTTGGTGTCAGTGTAGCATTTGCCCTTTGTTAGAATTTAGGATTCTCACAGAAATTTGGTGGGTTTTCAAAGCTCCCAATGGTCCCGATTTTCACAACTCGCAATAGGAGCAGCATTTTGACAAAAAGTGGGGATTTCTGTTTGGGTCGGAGCAGTGTTTGCGCAGATTGGATTGGGGTTTGGGGCGGATTGGGCCAACGTTGTCCCTAATTGCCATTTGTAAATATTTAGAGTAATGGTTAATTTGTTTAGATTACATATTCACTCTACACAGAGATAAAGGATATTAGGTTTTCAAATCTCCATTCTTCCTCAGTGTGGAATCCATGTTTGGGTGTGACTGTGGCAGATATTTGCATAATATCTAGACATACTACCAGTGCCGTAACATGGCTTCCGAGCTCCCTGTGTTGGCCCCATCCCCTGAGCACATGACTTCATGATGTCACGGGACTGGGCTTCCAGCAGTGGAAAGGGAAGCATTGACTGGAACATCCTCATGAACGCTTCGAGTGGCTGTACAGTTTGCAGGGTGCATGGCATGCTCGATGATCCAAAGGATGCTCCAGGAGGCACTGCCACAGTGATATGGAAGCAGAGTGCCATTCTAGGCACCCTGCTAGCTAGAAGCAAGGGCCTTTGGACAGTGATGGTACCACCCATAAAGTACTGCGATCTGTGCGTCTGCACCAGTAGCACACCCCTAGTTACGGCCCTGCATACTACTACTAATACTACTACTATTTATAACAAACATGTTGCCAGGGACGGACTGGGGCTGCTGATCAGCCCTGGCAGTCCCCCTGCGCGCGCACCGCAGGCGAGCCCGCACAAGTGGCATGGCCTCGCCACAAAGGGGACGTGGTTTACGTCTCATGGTGGTGTGACGCGAGTCATGGGGTCCTGGCCTCGCAGCACGCCCACGTCTTTCAATATCCCGGTTGAGACGGAGCTGTTCGGCCAGGGTTTAACACCGTACCGGCCCATCTGGCCATCGGCCCTTCTGGCATTTGCCAGATGGGCGGTCCGGCCCTGCCTGTTGCCATTCCACTGCTACTATTTTAATACTACAGGTTTGAGTGCTGCCATCAATAATGACCTTCATTTAAATAATGCTCACCTCTAATTACATCTGTCTCCAATTACTACGTTATTTTCAATTAGCCCCGATGCTCCATTCTGCAAATTACACTGGCGCTATTGATCATAGCATTCATGAGAACAGTATGAAATGGTGGGACAAGTAGTTACACTGTAATTAACAAAGTTTTCTATGAGGAAAACACTATGAGACAGGTACATACGAATGGTGCAATGTATCAGGCAGGAGTTTGAAAAACGGAACAATTGGACACAAAATTTAAGAGGTGGCAATTACGGGCGTCATTGGACAAATTTCTGGCATTTTGAGTATGGCCCATTATTTACAGTTGGTTGCTAAATTGTGGCCACAAAAATCGGATTAGACACATATGAGCTGATATGTAATAGGTCAAATGTGATATCTAACATGAAGAGCACAGACGGGAGAGTTTTCATTGTGAACACATGATATTGCACCAGGAATACGGGACTCACAAACTCCAAATTAGATGCATCACAAACAGTTAAATGAGGAGTGAAAGGTGTTTAGGTTTTGTTTGTTGTGCAAACGAGCAGTTTGTTATAAGCCGCATTCTGTTTGCTTATTTTAAAACTGTCAGACGTCAGATGTGGTTTTACGCAAACTACAGATTAATAAATAATGCCGTTTGCGGTTGAAAATCTCATCCATTTGATGATGCTTTTAAAATTATATAGTGAATTGTACTTTCATCCCCCTTCTTCCTCTCATATACAGTATATATATTTTTTAATCCTTTGTGTAGGAACAGAATGGCAGCATTACACTTCGTGTATTGAACAGAATCCTAGAATGCAAATTCTATATAGTTAAAAATACATGTGAGGGTATTTTTAGCTTTCAAATGTCACTTTAATGATATATGTGAAGCCCCTTTGTAATGTGGTTCTATCAAGGTATTCTCTTATGTTGTGAGTCAGGAGATGCCTAGGAGTGCTCCCATACTGTACATGCAAGTAAAATAACTGTACTTCTGATCTATTTTTCATGTAAAACCCTTTTGCTTTTGCTTAAAGAAAGCAATATGTAACAATATGGCCAAGATGAAACCTTATCTTACACTATAAATCATTACAGTATAAATTTATGGGACCGATTCAATTATCTGCGCACATTTGCGGTTATTACGGAAGGTAACACGCTGTTTATTTTTGCTAACATCTCTAAGTGGTACATACAAAAATAAGAAAGTGTTTCATACCCTAACATCCCATGGAGTCCTAGTGCACAAAGTTTCCAAGGAACCTCTGGGTTTATTGAATGTGTGTGAATCCTATGTGTATATGTGGTGCAGTCAGGGCTGGCACTAGCACTGGGCGCTGCCCTAGGATACGCCACTCCCCATTTCAAAAGGCACCAACATCCTGGCTGCTTCTTCCCTTAGCAGGTAGGACGTGGAGGCATTAGGAATGCCTGAAGTGGCACCTCTTCCATTGTAGTCGCAGTATAATGGGTCAGGGACCTTAAGACCCCTGTGAGTTATAGCAGGATAGTAAGAAAAACACACCTGCACATTTTTAAAGTTGATTTTAGCGAATTGCTCCGGAAACCATGGTTTACGTCTTTTTACAAAATAAAATATTATTTTGTATTTTTTTTTTGTTCTTCATCCATCATAATTCAGTAATAAATCATTCTTATTTTTTATAATTCAAGGGAAAATTCTTACCTCTTTGTAATCCAATTTGATAATTAAGAAAATAATGATGCCACCTTGTGCTACAAGCTACCCACCTCTGAATACCTGTGACCTGGAGAGAACGAGATTCCCATCAGCTGCCCAGTCAAATCACCAATGTGCCCATGCTGGACAATTGTGAATGGCAAGTAGCAAATCTAGTTCAATTCAGCTTACCGGCATTAAGCATTCTACATTTATAGCAAGCAGTTGTTGGTTGTTTTACTCACCTTGAAATACAAAAGCAATAGCAAGCAGCTGTTCCTCAACAGTTGAGGCAAAAAAAGATGGCGGACCAGTTTATCATCCAACTTTCCAGCTCATCAAATCCTGCCATTTTTGCGTAATCCTGGAGAGCAGGCATGTAAAGTACCAGAACCATTTGAGATAATAAGTGGATCTTAAAGAATGAAAAGGTGCGGATTGAATAGACCCCTAGGAGTCTTTCTGTTCATGCATTAGATAACACTCCTTGCAATACGTTTAATATTCTTAGGCCGTGTACTCACCTGAACATTAGCGGGACGATTTGCCTTATCGGAATGTCAAATGGTCTAGATCGTATAGTGTGTATGCATAATCGTGCGCTCCCGCGGGTCACATACGGGATCTTATGGTTGGCCATGCTGCACGATCAATCAGACGATATCAGATGCGACTTGGTGCCTATCATGTAGTGTATGCTGCCAACCGGAGGACCAGACAATATGTCGGTCAGATTAGGCCAATTTTGATTAGGCCAATCACTGTAGTGTGTACGGGAGCAATGATAAATTGTAGACAATCAAATGATATGATAGATTATTCGGTCGTATGCGAGATTGTACAGTGTTTATGCTCAATATCATTTCTTCTAGTCTCATGGAAAATCAGGTGAAAGATTGTTCCAATTACAAGTCGTTCAGCTGTGTACCCAGCCTTAGTCCTTCGTGCATGCACTGTATCAGTTCTTTCCAAGAATATTTAAGTCTGGTCACTCCAACGGCCGTTTCAAATATTTAATCTTTTATTCTGAATAGGACTTTATGGTTGATAAATTCACAGCACATTGTTCCAAAGCTTTCTGGCTTATGTAAATATTTGCTTATTTCAGATGTTGACTCTTCTGATGAGGTCGTAGGAAAGGTATCTTTCTATCTGCGCTTCCATGCAGAAAATCTTTTCATAAATAATAGAGTACTACTGATACGTGGGTTCTGTTTGCCTATCTGACCAGTTTACAAACAGTTATAACAGAAGATATTCTGGATCTTCTAAATCCTGCCTTGACTTCAACTGTTCTTCTTAAAGCATCAATCCCATGAAAAAGTAGCTTTTTTTTTCTTACAGCACTTGAGATTCACCATTTTTCCTTGTTTTGTTTCTTCATACTACTATTTCTAATTAATAATTTGACAGATTTCCCATGATGTTACGTTGCTACCATGGCAATAACAATCACATGACATATGTATGAGCAGAGAGGCTTTGAAATGTTCTTCTGAGTTCTGCTTTTGCTATGATATCCTCTCGCATCTTCTCCTTCCGATTTCACATGATATAAGAGCTGTGGGCTTTTGGTAGCCATGTTTGGTTGCCCTCCAGAGGGGTATTTTTTTCAGATGTGGTATTTAACTGGCTATATACAAGTGGAAAAAAGCTTCTATGCAAGATCACTGCTTAATGGTGCTTCTGACTCCTCCTCCCTAACTTCACAACTCTCACTGGTTGCCTGCTAGACACAGCCACCTCCCCCAGCTATTGATGTCACTCCCTGGAACCAACACCCCCCCACACATACACAAGCGGGCTATATGATGGCCACACTAGCTAGAGACCCACAGAATGACAGCGTAAAAATGCTAGTAGATATGTCTAATGGAAAAATGTACTGAGTGTAGTGCATTGTTATTATTTTATGAGTGCATTTTACTCTATTATTATAATGTATTAAAATTAGCTTGATGGATGGTGGGATTTATTTGTTGACAGTACATTCCGGATACATGTGAATTCCATGTAAATCATTAGCAATTGCGTGGAAAAGTTACTTTTTCGTGTATGTCCATGACAGTTATAAAAAATATTTAACTTAAGTGTATTTTCTGATCGGATAGCGAGCATGTCCTTTTTCTAGTTTATTATCTTAATCTGGCATTTTGTAGTCATTTATAGCCTGCTTGGTGGATCTATGGTGAGTGCAAAGCTGGATAATATTGTATTTATGTACTTCTTTTTCTATAGGTATCTATTCAAAAGTTTTACTTTTGGAAAACAATAAGAATTCTACACATAATAAAACAAGCCATAAACTCCAATAAAAATGAAGAATAAATGTTTGAAGACTGTCATCCCACTGCTGGTTGTCTGCAAATGCAATGAACATGAAATGCAGTTGAGAAGTATACTGTGCTTACTGCTGAAGCATGTAGGCATGATAAATTGTGCTTCATGAAATGTCGAAGATGAGAATTTATTCTGTCACTGTCAATTTTCTATCTATGTTGTGAAACTTCTCTAAAAGTGACATCCTTGTCGTGTCTATTAACAAACGGTCGTGCAGTCTTATATTCGTTTTTTTAAGGGCTATGGATACAGTATTTTGAAACAGCAACCCCTACATGGCTGCTTTGCTAATCGAAAGATGTATATCTATAGGTAGTAAAAATTTGGGAAGAACAACACAGGATTTGTTTGCTATGTATGACCGGTTGTGTTTATGGGGGTGTGGTATGATATGTTGACTTTCAGAATGTCAACAGTGACAACAGTGAGTGTCAATGCTTCCAAAATGTCAGCATTGTGAATATCGACAGTCACAATGTCAACACTGATATTTTAGCCATAGTTGCCGACATTCTGGTTGCCCCCTGCCATTGGGGACAGAGTGAGGGCATGACCGCGCAAACTCTCTACCGTGGCCCCGCCTGCTGCTACACAATGCCGAGGTTACTGGCATTGTGAAGCAGGGCGTGGGGCCATGGTGATGCGATTCAGCATGTATCGCATCATCGCCCTCTCACCCCCCCACACCATCTGCAGCCATCCACTTGAGGGGGTCTAGGTGATGGGAGGGTGGCCGGGATACTTTTTCCCACTTTTCCGGATGGCCAGCAGCACCAACTGACTTTCCAGAGCCTCCTGGCCATTCCGGGAGAGTAAGCAAGTATGATATGGGCCTAAAACTAACCCTAACCCCATGGGCATAACTACCATAGGTGCAAGGGGTGTAGCTGCTATGAGGCCCGGAGCTTAGGGGAGACCCATCTTCCTTGTCAAAGTTACATGTGTTATATACATTTTTCATTATTGGGTGATACATAGAGGCCATTACAAACTTTTGTTATGGGGCCTTCAAATACCTAGTTACACCCTGCCTAACCCTAATTGCAGCCTAACCCTAATTACAGCCTAACCCCTACCTTAACTCTAAAGCCTAACCCTAACCTTAATTAGAGCCTAACCTTTACCTTAACTCTAATGGCAGCCTAACCCTAATTAAAGCCTAACCCTAACCCTAATTGCAGCCTAACTCCAACCCTAATTGCAGCCTAATCCTTACCCTAACCCTAATTGCAGCCTAACTCCAACCCTAATTGCAGCCTAATCCTTACCGTAATCCTAATTGCAGCCTAACTCCAACCCTAATTGCAGCCTTACCCTAATCCTAATTGCAGCCTAACCCTTACCCTAATTGCAGCCTAACCCTTACCCTAACCCTAATTACAGCCTAACCCTTACCCTAACCCTAATTACAGCCTAACCCTTACCCTAACCCTAATTGCAGTATAACCTTAACCCGAGTTGTAGCCTAACCCTAATTGCATGTATCGATATTGTGACAACATTCACAACGTTATCTGTTTAGATGAAAAACATGTCAACATTATGGTGCCGACATTCTGAATTTATGGTAGTTTTCAGCACAGTTACTTAAATAAAATTGGATGTCTCCACTACGGTTGTAACAATCTGGCACACCCAGAAGTTTTTAAATGATAACCCATATACTCTACTGTATATGACATTCTACCTCCTCAGCTAACTCTCTGCATACTGTAGCTGAATATTGGTCTTAATTAATTACTGGAAAAGGAACAAGCACAGACATTTATTAAATATAAGGGCCCAAAGGGAGAAAAATTTAAATCCTGGGCTTTACATTATTAATTTATTCAACAAAGCATATAACATCTGCCTTTACATAAAAGATAAAGCAAACTTTACTATAGACCTACTGTAAGCACCACAGATACATTCTGCATACTGATGAGACCCTGATGAGGGTCTAACGGGTATATGTGAGTTAGACTGATGACTCTGAATTTCTGTTCTTCCCCTATACATGAGCAGGGTGGTAATCAATTATGTGACTTACATATAGACGCAAAGGCACAATAGATCTGATTCATAGTTGTACAGGAAAGTGGCTGTGCAATACCATACAACTAACATGATAATGCAGCAGGAGGAGTTTGGTCTAAATATATACGCTTCCCGACAGCATCGCTGCTTCCTAAGATGCACCATAGGATCTTCTGCGAGACCATCGGTAATCTGAGTAACCCTCCGTAGCCTGCAGCTCCATAGCCAAAGTCCGGAAGTCGCAGACTCTAGCCTTGGCACTCCCATATATCGGGGGCCCCGCCCACTCACGGCCCCCAACCAGCGAGAGATCTCGCAGTAGAAGCCCGGCATATGTGCAGTACAGATCCTGCGCATGCACCGATCTTTTAACAATGGACTAGGACACAAACCATTAGGTTTGCGTACTACTCTGAATCAGGCCTATGGTGTGGCCATTTGTATGTTCCTTTCCTCTATTATTATGTGCTGGATGTTTCTTTTGTCTGGAGTTTGTGCAGAAACAGCAGTCTTTGTTGCTTGCTAGGATGAGATAAACTCCAGCTGTTCAATTTGCACTGTGGCTTCAGATTATGAGTCTCCCATTTCCAAAATGCTTGGGACCAGGGGTATTTTGGATACCGGAATATTCCGTATTTTGGAATATTTATATACTATAATGAAATATCTTGGCAGTGGGACCCAAATCTAAACATAGAATGCATTTATGTTCTATATACACTTTATACACACAGCTTGCAGGTCATTTTATACAATAATCTCAATAATTTTGTGGCTCAAACAAAGTTTGTGTACATACATGAAATTAATTTATGTTTCATATACACCAGGGATGGGGAACCTCAGGCCCGGGGGACGTATAAATTTGGTCTGGCCCTCTGAGCTTTTTTCTGCTGGCCTCATCTGCCTAGAATGGCACCCTGCAGCCAGAATCTACGCAGCAGTGCCGCCGGGAGCATCCTTAGGATGCTGTAATCACCAGCAATTGTTGCCCCGCCCCTATGTACATCAAGCAGTGGGGGAGTGGCCTGCACCGGGCCCGCGAATAGTGTTATATATATTAAAATGGCCCTCGGCAGAAGAAAGGTTCCCCACCCCTGATATACACCTTATACACACGGCCTGGAGGTAATTTTCTACAATATTTTTAATAAGTTTGTGTACATTGAACCATCAAAAATAAAGGGTTTCACTATCTCAGCCGAGCTAAAAAAAAATCCGTATTTTGGAATATTCCGTATTTTTTATATACAGTAGAAAATGTCTTTATGACTAGGGCGATGGTTTGGCTTCGGACATCTTAAACTAGTCCTATAACATTATTAATTTAGCACATTAAACAGACAGACATAACTGAAATAAACAGATAGACATAAGTTGTGCGCCAAGTGTAACCACATCAGGGATACATAAGACATCAATGGAACTCTTCTATGCATTTTCCAAAAAATTCCCAAACACAATGAGTATATGTGATGGATGGGGTTATGTTAAAGGGGGCCAAAGATTGGGAGGCACCAGCTGTCCCCCATCCCAATACAACTACCATATGCATTGCAGATAGAATAAGCTGGGAGAGAAATAGTTAACCCCAAAGTGATAGTTACATGGGCTTCCTGCTCTCCTTTATTAAGTGCCACTGTTTTTCAATCCAGGCAGTGGTGCCAGCAATGCCCTAGCTGGGAGGAAAGAAGACCCAGCACAGGGCACTACAGCTTTATCTGGCCATCCACATTTGCTCATCACGAGAACAAGAGAAATTAAAACAAAGGGTGAGGGAGGGAAGATCCAGTCTTGAATGGGACTGATTCTAACTGGGATAGCTACAATAAAGCTAATAGTTAAACCTCCTACCCAATTTGTAAGACTAATAACTAATCTAGCATGTCTGATGTATATGCCCAAACCATCTACAGACTCAGGGTTTTACCTCCTTCAGGCTTATATGCAGCTCTCTGACAGCTGAGTAAAAAAAATATACTTTTGTTCAATTTGCTATTTCATTTTCACGTTTGCATTCAATTTGTTCATCAAAAACAAAGTTTTATTATTTTTTATTTTTATATTCCACATATTAAATATTGCCTCTTACTAGTGACTTTCTTTTTCAATTTGGGTCATCATTTGATTCAAGTTCTCTGAACTTGACAAAATTCAAACCTTGCTAAATTGTTACACGGCATATTGTTTTATCATATGCTATATTTTAAAGATATTCACTCGATGACAGTTGAACATTTTAGGTGGCATTTTTGGGTCAACAGAGGTTTGTAGAATTCTGGTCACTGAGAAGGACCTATTTTTTTTGGCAGAAGATAGGAATAGGGGCTTGGTCTACACTTTATGGAGGCACGTTTTGGACCCCACCTTTTGGACTTTCCTGTTACTCTTTAAAGGAGAAAGATTATGTATAGGTATACCTTTTTATGACTTTTATTATTCACATCTATTTATACAGTGCCAGCATATTCTGTTGCTCTTTACAATTGAGGACAAAACAGTTATAATACTATGCTGCGTAATAACAGGCAGGAAGGTAAGCTTACAGTCTATAGGGAAGCTTACAATCTATATGCTTCCATCAATGTAATGAAAATATTGAACTGTGAAACAGTGACACAAGTAATAAAGACTGTCCCGATATTCACTCACTCTCATGATTTATTTAAGAGCTAAATAATGCTCAACTCAGCAGCATTTAAAGATAAGAATGGAAAAGTTTAAATGAAAGAAACAGCTAGTCTATAGTAGTAACAGGCATGACTGTGAAGCAGTGGCTGCTCCAGAGGTGGGGCTGCAGCATATTCCAAAATTCAAATACATGTGCCACACCAACTGCCAGTGAGTCCCTGCCGGTGATGTTTGGCAGAGTTTTGGGTGGCAGTTGGTGAGGCTTCCCTATTTGAATTTTCTACTGCGCTACAGCCCCGCCTCTGGAGCCGCAACTGCTGTGAAGTAATTTTTTATATATACAGTTTTTGCCCCCTTCCTTATTTCTTATATTTTTGCATATTTGTCACAATTAATTCTTTCTGATCTTCAAACAAAATTGAATCTAAGACAAAGACAAAGGAGTTACGGCATAATACAGTTTTTAAATTATCATTTCAATTATTAAAGGAAACAAGTTATCCAACACCAATTGCCCCCTTAATTTACTATTTCAACCAATGAACCAAAATGAATTCATAATTGAGTTCAATCAGACTAAACTCAATCAAGCTTGATTACTGCCAACCCTGTTAAATAGAACCTTTCCAGCAATGTGAAGTTGAGATGAGAAAGCCAGTTATTGCAATATATCAGTCTGGAAAGTGGTACAAAGCCATTTCTAAGGCTCTGGGACTCCAACAAACCACAGTGAGAGCTGTTATCTCTAAATGGAGAAAACTTGGAACAATGGTGAGACTTCCCAGGAGTGGAGTACATTGACTCAACTTGATCGGGTAAAATATTTAGTAATAAATATCTAATATAGGACAGATATTAAGGACATAGAAACATTAACGGATATTAAAGCATTGAAAAATACTGTGTAACAGACAGCGCTGCAATTCAATAGGATTGTCCACACAATGAATTCAAATCAAATTATACATATTTATTATTAAAATATCAATAATGGAAATTGGCCATAAAATAGTCAGAAAAATAGACAATAATGGGATATATCTTATATAATTTGTGAATTGGCAGACCTATAGACAATAATTCACTTGTTCCAAATGACAATAGATTAAAATTGCTGTTTGCCTTTTAATAATAAACCACCATAAATGTGGTACCATTAATTAATATCTAATTGCTCCACACATACAAGAACAGCACATTGAAAGATAAACATATAGTTTTCAATTTGCAAGCATTTACTGATAATTGCTTTTTTTTTTTCTTTTGCAAATTGAAAACTATATGTTTGTCTTTCAATGTGCTGTTCTTGTATGTGTGGAGCAATTAGATATTAATTAATGGTACCACATTTATGGTGGTTTATTATTAAAAAGCAAAGAGCAATTTTAATCTATTGTCATTTGGAACAAGTGAATTATTGTCTATAGGTCTGCCAATTCACAAATTTTATAAGATATATCCCATTATTGTCTATTTTACTGACTATTTTATGGCCAATTTCCATTATTGATATTTTAATAATAAATATGTATATTTTGAATTTAATTTATTGTGTGGACAATCCTATTGAATTGCACCGCTGTCTGTTACACAGTATTTTTCAATTTTCTATTTGTTGAGAGGGTTGGCAATTCCCTCCAAACAAATAGCTGCAGCAACTAATTGGATTTATCCACAAGTGTATGTTAGACTAGGTGCCAGGTTTTTTTCCTTTTTATTGGATATTAAAGCAAACATTTCATATGACTTAAGCGCCATACCTACCCACAACCAAAAATAGTATTCAGGAAGTCACACAACAACCCAGATGAACATCTAAGGAACTTCCACCATAAAAGAGAGACTGGGCAACAATGTTATACAATGTGAGGATTTCAAGTCGAAAACCATTGCTACCCTAGAGGAACATAAAGGCTCATCTCACATTTTGCCAATAAACACATAGATAATCTCCAACCTTTTTAGGCTAATGTCCTGTGGGCTGATGAATAAAAAATGTAACTTTTTGGAATACATGGGTCCTGTTACTTCTGCCATAAAACTAATACAGCATTCCACAATAAGAACATCATACAAACAGCCACACATGGTGGTGTTGTGTGATGGTGTGGAGATGCTTTGCTGCTTCAGAACCTTGCCGTCTTGCTATAATTGAAAATTCTGAGAAAGAATGTCTGGTCATCAGTCCGTGTCTGAAGCTCAAGCACATTTGGGTTATGTAGCAAGACAACGATCCAAAGCACAAGAGCAAGTACATCTCTGAATGGCTCATAAGAGACAAAATTAAGGTTTTGGAGTGGCCTAGTCAAAGTCCTGACTTGAATCCATTTGAGATGCTTAAATGGGCACATTATGCTCGAAAACCCTCCAATGTGGCTGAATTTAAGCAATTCTGTAAAGAAGAGTGGGCCAAATCCTCCACAGCGATGTGAAAGACTGATCTCCAGTTATCGGCAGGGTTTGGTTGCAGTTATTACTGCTAGAGGTGGCGCTACCACTTATTAAGTTTAGGGGACAATTAATTTTTCACATGAGTGATATAGGCGTTGAATAACTTTTTTCCTTCAATAAATGAAATGATCATATAAAAACTGTATTTTATGTTTATTAAGGTTGTCTGAGTCTTATATTAAAATTTCAATAGAATTTTTATTAAAACAATGAATATGACACAAATCAGGAAGTCCTGCAAAAGTATGTTCAGTGGTTGTAAGGGTCAGTTTCCCGAACTGGAATGTGGGTATGCTTCCAAATGCTTAAACACTGTGCTGTTGGGTACAGCTGCTATGGGGCCCAGTATGGGGGGGGGCTACAGTACCTTCCTGGCAGTTTCTTGTGTTAAGTAAATTTTTCACCATTGGGTGGTACTTAAGGGACCTAATAAACTTTTGATATTGGCCCACAAATATCAGGTTATGCCCCCGCATAGTCCTATGTACATGCTAGATGGATAAAGTGGCTCATTTGTACATTATTAAAAGTATACATATTTTTCAATGTATGAATCCCCCTTTACCTGTTATCAAATTTATTTTTTTAGTGTGAACTCAAAGACACACTGTCATATTTAATAAAAGTAAAAATTATCATAATCGAGTGACTAATTTTTTTTTTCTACAGATACATTTTCATACATTTTATGGGGAAAATAGTATTAATTTTTTTTTTAAGGTGGCAAAAATGTTTGGTCTTTGATTTAATGAAACGTGTGCATTCTATCTATGTGATACCAGCCTCACTACCTAGAATAATCTATCTGACTCAAACAACATGAGTTGCTTAATCTACACCTCTGCATTCACATTAATATAGAATTTGAAATGTTATTTGGAAATAACGTGTTACTATGTTCTACGCCTCTCCAAGCGAATTTGAAGAAACAATTTGCGCTGATACTGTTGAGATTCTTATATCATCTAATGATATTCATTTGCTGAGAACTTTCAGTGCACATTTTCATCCCTTTGGTACGCATGACTGAAAAATACTTCTGACAAGTTTAAAATGATTTGGTCAGTACTGATTAAGTGCTGCATATGTGAGGCTATAAGAAGTCATGTTTCTACACACTGGAGTCCTATGTCTCAAATACAATTTACCAGAGTAACAATGTTACTTGTTTTTTTTTTTTTTATTGAATCTTACTTATTTAGCTCAATGTTGGGTGTAGTTATGTAGTGCAGTCTTTTTTTTCTATTGCATTTATATTAAGGGGTATATTTACTAAAGTGCGGGTTTTTAGCAGTGGAGATATTGCCCATAGCAACCAATCAGATTCTAACTATTATCTTCTAAGAAGGTGGTAGATAAATAATATTTAGAATCTGGTTGCTATGGACAACATCTCCACTTCTAAAAACCTTCCCATTAGTAAATATACCTCTACGTGTAGAAGTTGGGGTGTATTCATGAAACTATTAAGCCTGATGACATAATTGTTAGATGTTTGTAATATCTATTGACAATAATATACAAATTCCGTACAGTTCTGTGAACAGTATCATTGAGCTGTGATGTCAGAACTCACAAATTATATGCGGGATAATGATCTGTAAGTTATAAAAGTATTAGAACTCACTGTGGGGTTTGAAGACCACATAAAGCTTTCCTAGAGGTCATGGAAGTCTGAGGTGACTTCTAGATAAAGTACAATACAAAGCTAATTTCTTGGATCCACTGGGTTCCTTTATTGCCCAGTTCCCGGTGCCCAGTGTGGCCATATATTTCTTACTGTATTCCCTTGCGGTCAAGTGTGGGAATATATTGGCCAATCCTTGGTGGCCCAGTGGGACCATGTATTGCCCAGTCTGTGGTAGACAATTGTAGCCAAAGGAACTCCACTGGGGGCACTCAGTGAGATGGAGGGGCTGACATTAGCCAACAGGGAAATAATGCTTTGTAAATTGTCAGATCAGAGATAACAATAAGGGTGATCCTAAGGGAACCTGCCTTACATAGAGTAATGTCCGTTCCAGACTTTGAAATCTACTGTACGTTTGGTACAGTTTACATTTTAGTAATGTTTCTTTTTTTCAAATATCATTTTTACGTGGGACAAGTAAGAATGTGGCCAACAGAACTCTTTCATGCAGACACTTACATTTGCACCAAGTGAAGACAAAGATATTGTATCATTACGGTGAACCAGTGAGAAGCATGTTTTAAATACTGATATATTGGTACTAGTAGTGAATATATAACTTTCCATAATAAATGGTCTGTCCTCACTATCCTTAAACTCAAGAGGAATAGTTACACGAGTGACAGTCACTTTGTCGACATGGACAATGTAGATCCCAGAATGCAGGTGCTGGCTCTGCTGGCTGAGCTCATTGAGCACTCGACGGGGCATGACCAGCAGCTCCAGTAAGTGCAGCGCTGCATATAGGGCCTGATTCAGAGCCGGACGCAATTAGCGCTCGCTCGTCCTGAAAATAGGGGTGGCTATTCAAATGAACCGTTCGCTGTTTGCGGTCTGTTCACGCCTCTAGGTATGAATGAGCGAACAAAACTTGCGGTCGTTTTTTGGGAAACTACGCCCCCTGGCCGCTCGCATCCTACGCCATGGCCGCTATTTATTAGATTAATCGAGTACATCGAACAGGGTATGAGCTGCTCGCTATTCTTGTGGTTGGTTTTTGCTACCACAATTTTGCGAGCAGTTCTGGCTTAAAAAAACCCCAGTGACGTTGTCAATGACGCTGCTGTTTTAAATATGCACACCCATAAAACGCCCGTTTTGACCTTTAAGCACGCCTACGATCGGATCTCCACTCCCCGTTTTCAAGCACCTTCCCCTGTTACCACCCACATATGCCTCATCCTGTCACTCAAATTAGCAGGCATTCGCTATTTTGCGAGCACATGAATTTTGGCCGCACTGACTGGTTCGCGCATGCGTATAATGATCCGTACACATGCGCAGATGGGCAAACATTGCTCAGAGCGAACGAGCTGCCGCTTATGAGTGGCTCTGAATCAGGCCCATAATGTGCAGGGTGCCGGTATGGAGCATCCACAGGACGCAATCCTGGCTGCAGGGTGCTGATCCAGGCACCCGGCTAGCCAGGAGCAAGGGCTGGGGGGTGACAGTGCTGCCCACAGAGCCTCTGCGCTGTGCGAAATCACCGGTTGCCCATAGCCAGTTACAGCCCTGTCAACTAGGTTAGCATGCTGCTTACAGCACGTTAACCAGATTACCAGTACAGCTTTAAACATGCTGCTTTACCAGCATGTTGTTGTTGTAATGCAGATCCAGTTAACACGTTCTTAGTAGAATGTTAACCTTGTCGACATGCCGGTGCCTGTATTCCAGGATCAACATAATCACTGTCAACATAGTGACTTTCGATCCCACATAGTGACTTTCGATCCCACGTATCCATTCCAACTCAATCTATTGTTAACTAGCATGCATTTATTTAGCAGTTTAAGAGGGAAATGTCATAGCCTGTGCAATGCAGGCATCTGTGATGTTTTGAAGGGGCAATCATTTAAATGGCAAAACCAACCTGGTCGAAATTTTTATTGCATTTACTGTAAATGTTTATTATTTTAATACTATATATTTTGCATTGCAACCAATTCTAATGCTTTCTTATGTCTCATTTCTCCTAGGTGAGTAAATTCCTTTACAAATGTCATTTATTGAGTAACCACATGTCATGTGATTGGGCAATGTTGGTGAGTAGTTGAACAAAATTGTTTTATTATTGTTTATTGAAGAAAAATGCTATTGTACATTATTCATTGGCTGATGTGTTTTAAAGTGAGTTTGCACCTTCAGTTAAATTTAATAACTGGCTAATTAAAGTATGATTGCTTTCTTTGTTGAAACAAATGTCTCTTATTTTCATTTATTATATCAGAACAGATGTGAAACTTCACTTGTGCTCTTCATAAAGTGTCATCTTTAGCCCAAATAGCTTGTCACTTGGCAAGTTTCATATCTGTAATTAGCTGATACAGTGGATTGTAGCTAAATAGCCTCAGCCTGGCTAAATTAGGGAAGGAACCATCACCATGAGACCCAGCTGATGTGCATGCACCTTGTAGAGATACAATGAGAATGTGCATATTGCAGGTGATACAAAATTAATAAATAGACAGGTAGGGCTGGGGCCCCTTCATAAGATTGGCACTGGTTATACAGTCAAGGTTCCTATGTCATATACTGTATCATGTATATATCACTTAACAAGCACCCAACACTAAAATTACCAGCAGTCTAGGAGTTTAAACGCCATCAAGCTTATTCAGAGCCCTCTGTTAATCTTCAACCTGAAATCAGCAATTGTAAGTTTAAAGCTGGGTACACACTGGAGCGATGTTGGCCCGATATGTCATTTCCCCTGGTATCGGAACGTCATATCGGCCGGATCGCTAATTGTGTGCAGCCAAACAATATCATCCGGTCGGCCAGGCTGCACGGCCCACTGGACGATATCGCATGTGGTGTTGTTAAAGGTACTGAAGGACGGAACGAAGGATTGTTCAATCCTACATTACATCGTTCTGATGTGTACCACGGATGCATATTTCGGCCTGCTGGCTTCCATATTGTCCGGTACACATCGTCCAGTGTGTACCCAGCATTAGACACTGATGTTCCTACCATTGGAAAATATGTAAAGCTCTTTAGCAATATCTTGGATAACAAACTGTGGAAACAAATTATGGGCTTCAATAACTACTGCCAACATATCTATAAATTGGCAGCAACTGCAATGTTTTCCTATTTCAAGTATAAGGAGTTATACCAGTATACTGTTGTACCCTGAATAATGATTTGAGTTAGACAAATAATTTGGATGGAGTTATCGTACAATCAATAGCATAATGTAATATTAGTTTCTTTGTAGAGCAGAAGTGCATGCTGTTTGATGATATTTTAAGTCCACAAAATACACAGTTCTGAACTCCTGTTTTCTGAGCGATAACAGACAAATAAAAACACTAAGAAATGCTAATAGTTAATATTTAATGGCTACCTCAACTTCAAGGTTGAAAAGACACATAAAAGCAAAACTTCCGTGTTCACAAAGTGATTTATAATACAAATGGAAAATATGTACAAGGTGACTTTACTTGTGGAATGTAATCTTGCATCTAATCTCATTGGGTGATTTGCCTTAAATGTTGCAGTTATATCTACATGTACTGGATTAGAAGTGGGTTCATAGACACTTCATGTCTCGTAGAGATTAGCAGACATCATTTATCTTAAGTCAAAATGATGTGGCTTTTTTTTAACTTCTAAGAGAGAAATTGACCATTATTGATAGCATACCATGTAACAGAGAGAGAGAGAGAGAGAGAGCATTGTTAGCTGATATTATTATTTATCTAATCTTGACCTGATCAACTTTTATTTATTTAAGGATTGAAATTGCGCTTGTGAAATGGGTCCAAATACAACTATACTGGGGATCGGGAATAAGCAGTATAGCATGGATATCTAGTACTCTGTTTGTAAAGGATTGTTTTATCTCTTTCTGCTATAAATACTGTATACTGGTGAAGCCAGAGTTATCACAGAAGTATATGATTATATTTGTACAATTCTTTAAAATATTTTTTTATTCTATTACGTATTCTAGATACAGTCATATCATCATCCTATTCCAAATAGCTATATCTATGAAGCAGAGATATGGAAAATTGCAGCAAAATTATATGGAGCAATAGGCAATTTCTCAGAGATCGCAAATTGGTGCCAATAGAGTGTTTGGGGTATATTTACTAAAGTGAGAGTTTTTAGATGTGGATTCTAGCTATTATCTTCTAGAAGGTGTTAGTTAAATGTTAAGTAGAATCTGATTGGTTGCTATGGGCAACACCTCCATTTCTAAAAACTCTCACTTTAGTAAATATAGCCCTTTGTGTTGATCTTTTTCTCTGTCATTTTGTGGTCTATTTTTGTTCTCTGTTGCAAGTTGTGTAGAGAAGTAGCACTGTAAGCCAATGCAAGAATATTAAGAACAGCAGCTGGAATTCATACAATGCCTTTTGCTTGATTTGGTGTTCCAGAGCAAGTGGTACTGATTATTTATTCTTGCTTACAGACTGGTTGTGGCTGTCACAACCGGTCTGAGAATTCCAATGTCCTGTTGGATTCAATCATTTTCTTTCACAAACTTAAATAGGGGTGTCTGCCTGCAGTAAGTCACACTTGCAAGTTGCCATCCAAACTCCTCATTATAGGCTCACACTGTGCTATTTAGGACAGCATCGTTACAGCAGCTGCAGTTTGAACCTGATTTTTTGCACCAGAATAAATATAACTGCTGCTGGTTATTCTTTTATGTTTTGCCCACCGGCTAATAGCTAACACATCTGTCAATCACTGTAAGAGTTTATTTTATTTGCTTTGTGATATTACATAAATTTTATTATTTTGTCATTATTAATAGTGTGATATTGGGCAGTTATTTCAGCACCGTAGTAAATATATTTCTATTTTTTTCTAGTAATAATATTATCAATAGTATATGCAGAAACAGAATTTGGTGAAAACACAGACTGAACACATGGCTGTTAAAAGACATTCTATATCCCGCAATGATAGCAGAAATCCTTAGAAATATGACGAAGTTAATGAGAAAATTAGTTTTTATAAGTATTGTTAAACATTTTCCATAGAACAAGTTTACTTATGTACCAGTGCCTTTAAGAGATTGGAGACACACTTACACCTACATACACACACACACAATTAACAGTGGCAGCACCAAAAATTCAAAAAGAAACAATGCCCTCATGTAACGTTCCTGTTGACAAAAGCTCAGAAGCACCAACAACAGCAGCATTTGGTCAAAAAGACAGAAATGTATTTGTCAGTACCTTTGTTGATGATTACAAAATAGGATAACAGCACTGGAAAGTCCCAACAATTCTGCTTCCCCAAGTTAAGTATTTGTGTTTTCCTAATAGTATAATAACTGCTGTTGCAGTCCCCAGCATCAGGATCAACTCACTGTTTCCTTTAAGAATAACACTTGCTGTAGCTATGTGATCACTTCTTTTAGTATATTGTCCCCTAAATGGCCCTCCACATAACTGATTTAAAAGTTTTAAATACCTTCCTCATGACTGCTGTAAGCTATAACATGTGAGGGTAAAATCCTTAGGATCCTTTATTGAATCAAACAAGACATCATGCATCTTATTTGTGCATAATGAGTCAATGGAATATATTATTTCACTGTAAGAATTGCATTTATGTGATATGAGTGTGTAAAATGGATACTGCAACCTAAAAATAGCTCTGATTTCTATCTATAAGTGCCTACAAGCACACTTGTGTGAAAGCCGGTTCTTCCTGGTTCTCTAGTATGTCTTTGGGACACTTGATTTACATGAATGTCATGTCTGCATACTATATTTTTATTTAGACTTGGAGTAAAGTTTATGCTTCTCATGGTATCCTATCTTCTTAGCTTTTTCACACTGTCATATACTGTATTGTGTACAAGGAATGACAGCTAAAAAAAATCAGAAAACTGATATTAGATCCCAGAGGTAAAAACCTTTCAAAGCCCTTTAAAAAAATATACTAGTAGAGTTGTTTTTGAAAAAAAAAATAGGCTGTAGAAAAAATCAATAAATGTAATAACATGTTTCAATAAATTATCAGTACATTAGAAACATATTCAAACCTATCACGTTATTAAGTTATGCAAGTCTATAGTTTAGTCCTTTTTTATAAAAATAAGTACACAAAAAATAAAGAATGATAGAATGATTAATTAAATGAACGATGCACTTACATATAATGTGATATTGAAAGTTTGACGGCAATAAATTCTGTTGAAATTCGGAATTCATGCAAAATAAACTCTTTATATTTAATAATTTTTTATTACCAGCTTTATTGCCAGCAGACACAACATTTATTGGTATATGATGCTTTGATGAGCTTCCTGTTACTGATATAAAAACATGCATGGTTAGTCCCACTTGTTCCCTCTGCCTTAGGCAAACAGTGAAATTATCCTTCTTTCTGTACAGAAAAACAATGAAAAGATTTGACAGGACAGAACGTACAACTGGAGAACTCTCCTGCCTGGGGCCCATTCTTCTTTATCCGAAGACTTGGGACACCCCCAGTGACAAAGTTTGAGGAGTTAATGAAAATCTGCTTTACACTGGGAAAATCAGTATAAGATTTACTCTAACCTATTGTTAATACATGGGAATCAGATGTCTAAGAAAAATAATAAGTAAACCAGAAAAAAGAAAAATATATATATAAATGTTCATGTTTTTCCCATAGCAAAAATGTCAATGCGATAACAAATCTGAAAGACCAATAAAGTATTGACTATTGCTAAACAACATGGCAAGGCTTTTGCAATACTATAAAGTGATTTTATGGGGTATATTTACTAAAGTGCAGGTTTTTAAAAGTGGAGATGTTGCCCATAGCAACTAATCAGATTGCTAGAATTTGATTGGTTGCTATGGGCAACAACTCCACTTCTAAAACCCCTCTCTTTAGTAAATATTCCCCTATGACTGCAATGTTTTTATTGTCTTTTTTTCCATCTCAACTTTCTAGTTCTTCTCATACTTCCCAGTTTAACAGGTATTGGACTGGGTAGAGAAGGTACACTGTAGGGTGATAAATAATGTAGATTATGTATATATTTATACAGGAACATATCTACCCATTGGCCAGGATGGCACTCTCCAGGGGTGCCGGCTGAGGAGGGCGCACCGCTGGCGGTGCCACCCTCTGCCAGGGGGTAGAATCACTACATTCCACTCCAGCCATGAGACTACATTTCCCGGGGTGCAGCGAGGCAGACAAAGTCACATGTGCAGCAAAGCTGCAGTGGATTAGCGGCTGCAGTCATTTGTGCGGTGAGGGAGCAGTAGATTGGCGGTCAGTGCACTTCGGGCTGGCGGTGGGATGGAGGTGGCACTGTTCATTTTCTCTCTCTCCTTTATGCTTATGACTGCCCTCCCATGGTGGCTGGGAGAGCTCCCGGGTCTCTGTAACCCGTACACTGCCCTCTTACTTTATTGCAGGGCGGCTGCTGGTGCTGAGCAGTCCATGTGCTCCCCCCACACTCTTTGAGTTCAGTTTCACCTTTTGTCTGTGTCACCTTCTGTGTGGGTCACCTCCTGGGTGTCACCTTCCTTGTGCGTGTCACCTCCTGTGTGTGTCACCTTGTGTGTTTAACCTTCTGTGTATATAAAATATATATTTTTTGAAAATACAGGTGGGGAGGATGCGCCAGTTTTGCCAGGGGAATTTGGACCCCTAGATGCACCCCTGTATTTATGTACTGTAATATACACACTTATTTACAATGTGATTATTTTTTGTATTCTAGTTAGATTCCTTGTGTCAAATATAGGCCACCATTAGGTTTGGTGTTCACTTGAGAATAGCTGGCATTTTAAATGGCCAGCCTTTGCCTGATCTTTAATCTATATCCATCCCTTTACAATTCCCTGTCTGTCTGATGGCTCCCTCCTAAAATCACACTCAACGGCCTTTCTACCACATCCTGACTTGTTCTTTCTCTACAACCTGCCTACTATTTAGCTCATTCTCAATCAATATTATTTTTGCCTGTTAATTGATTACCATACGGCAAGACGTGTAGCGTCTTATGAGCATAACATCTCCAATAATCTATCAGTCTACTGTACAGTACATGAGTCAAGAAAGTGACACATTATAATCTCTTACTAAAGCTAAATGTCTACAATCTGCTATCCTCCAGTTTTCTTGTAGTTCTGAAAAAAATATTTTTCTCTTGATTTACGTTGATTGTAAAAAAAGCTCTGGAATAACATGGTCTTGCTTTTGACAATTGTTAATGTCATTACATTATGTAAAAAGAGGAATGGAAAACATCTAATTGCACTTTGTATTAACTAAGAAATGCCTGCAAATGTGTTAGGTAACTAATTATACCGTACAGTAGTTACAGTCAGCAATTATCTGGCAAAGAACAAGCTGGCGGTACAGTTTGTTACTTTGCTCCCCATTGTTGGTGATTTTTATAACCCAACTAAGTAAATTAATTATGAGTATGTATGGAATATTCAAAAATACAGACCTCATCTTCTATTTTATATCATCAATTACTGTATTGTGTCATATTCACAATTGGCCATGTGACTCCCCAGAGCCTTGATGGGTTGCCTGCAACTCGCACCATACATTGTAATGTTTTAAGTAGGTTTGCGTTTAAAGTTCAGGTTTCCGTTACAATAAGTGGTTTTAATTTTTTTTTATTTGAAAATATTTCAATAATGTTTTAAAAGGTAATATCTTTTTTAAATGTTTGCAGTTAGATTCACAGGCCACCAAAAACACCCATTAAAATGTATCAAACTCAAACATGAAATATGAGTATTGAAAATTTGCCAGGATTTAAAAAAAAAAATGATTAAAAAAAAAAATAAAATGAAAAATTATAGTGAATTTTCACATGTTTATATCCATCATCATACTGGTTATATAATCCAATAATCCATGGCTAGTTTGAGCATCTCTACTTATAGTAAAATATTTTCCACAGCATTGTAAAAATGAATGACTGATAATACTGTAGTAATGATACAGGAAAGTAGAAGAATGCACCTTGTGCCTAGTACTGGCGGATTCATACTCGTGGCTGCGGCTTCTTGCTCCTAGTACAGACTAAGCAGCTGCAAACATCAGTAAGGAGTAATGTCTAACTCTATGGAGTTTAGCATTACTCCTTATATATTTGACAGTAATCCCTGTTGCGAGGACAATTCCAACTATGTAATAAAAATTACAGTGTGGTTACAAGATGTATTGTTTTACTGCAACAATTGCTTTTTCTTGTAGCACTATTGTATACCGATCACCTGATGAACTGGCAGTTAAATATATATCTGATATCTTGAAATCTTGAAATCTATTTGTGATTTTTATATATAGGTAGGAATTTATAAGATATAGGTATCAGTAATCTCTTTGCAGACTTGTTGGATATTAAGACAAGTTTCTGTAATAAACAGAACAACGGCATAGGATTGGGATGGCCAATAAGGTGGAAATGTAAACAGCTTTTATTTGTAATAATAACTAAGAAAATAACAATAAATAATAAACAGACAAATAGTTTAGGAGACCCCTTGGTTCTTATTTTAATTCACAATTTTTATTTAAAGAGTTTTCTTCACTTTTTTGGTTTTAACTTTAATTCACTAGCTTGAGCACGTACAATAATCTTTCTAGATTTAAATAAAGGTTACATGTTAAACTTTTGTCAGTCAGTGTGTATGTGCACTAATACAGACTTCTTTTTTCCAACTACTTTAAAAACAGTGTGCAGAATGTCAACATGGTCAGAATCTCGACATGGATAGGAGGTCGACATGTCAAATGTCAACATTTACTATGTGAACACTGACATAATGTCAACATCACCAGGATGTCAGCATTGCGAATGTCGACATTCCACATGGCGACCATGTGGTTTCCCATAGGCGTGTTGACTAACCCTAAGTATAACCTAACTGCAGCCTAATCCCAACCCTAATAATCATCAAATTCTGGTGTCGACATTCTGAATGTATATCCAGTTAAGTAATATAAAAGAAACAGGTGTGTAGTGTGTCATCTTTGTTAGTTACACTGTTCTATAGTTATTTATTTTTGAGGTTTTTTTAACAAGTAAAAATGTATTGCTATTATAGAATATAAAGAGAACAAAGCGCATTGTAATATGGATGATATTCTTTAGTGTGGATGATATTATTTAGTAAATTGAGACAAAACAAACCAGAAAAGGCCACAAATATTATTAACCTGTAAGTTGTAAAAAAGAAATGTAATAGTAATTATACAATTTTAAAATAAAATCAATGAGGGCATAAAGACCTGTACATTCTAGCAAATAAAACTATTGCAGTACTAAAAAGCTGATCTATAATTATATAAAGTGCTTCTGGATCTAGTGTTTTTAACCAACAAATCCAGTAGTATTCTCCCTGACAGAATTTTAACATGATCTTTATCTACTTTAGAATTATCTATAGAACTTTAAAAAATTAAATAAAGTTGGTGTAAGAAAACCATGTTTTTGAGAAGACGTTGAGATTGAATAGTCTTTAATTTGTTCTGACAATGTACTGGAAAGGGATCTATGCGTCGCCTGGAGAATATGATTCTGCAAGCTCCATCCTCCAACTACCACATACTGAGATCTCCTATGCCCTGAATCAATACCCAACACTGCAAAATACTAATTGCATCCTTAACACTTTGTCACATTATTTTTAATCCTCTGTTGAACGCAAATCCACCTGATGCATGGATAAATCAATATGCAGCTAGACTGAAGGGTCCCGGGCAGCAGATCCGGGGCTGCTGTCCTGCAGAGCCACGTGGCAATCAAATGCTTATGTTTATTCTTTTCAAAAAAATTAAATTGAAATTTTTCAATATTATTATTATTGCTAATAAACCATTAAACTAGTTTATTACTGGTATATCTTTTATCAAAAGCAGCTAAATTGTTTTATTGGTTGCTCAATACTCATTGACTGCTTTAACTTTTATTCTGCAGCTATGTAAGACTGTTGTGTTTTTTTTTCCTTTAATATGAACCAAGCTAAAATGTCACACTTCGATAATTTCAATACCTAATTTTGCTAAGACAGCTCATTTGTATGCTAATTTGCATTTCTGCAGACAATATATTAGCTACTCTTTTGTGGCCTGCTTCAGTTTTTTTCCCATCCTCCTTTGAATTGGTAGGGGACATTGTGAGCAAATTTGCCCTTTTACTCACTGAGCGGCCATGTTTCTGCAGTTTTAGAGTTTATAATTTAAGTCCTATGGGGTCTCTGATTTTTTTTGTAAATTTCTTCAAAATTTGTTTTACTTTCTTTTAGCTCTCTCATTTATCCATTAAGATTTTGCTGTCAATTATAAACCTGCACAAATTGAATTATTGCAAATTTGACAAGTCTGAGCAGTCTGTAGTCATTATATAAAGTATTTAAGGGTAACGTTTTATAAGACTAATACTTTTATAATACTGTATGTGTGGAATTAAATAGAACCAAACTTTGCTATGTTTTTATAATTAAAAAGAATGACATTGTTTTGATAAGATTGATAGTAATAATTCATTTACGTTTTCCTCCTGTAACTACTCACAGTGCGTGCAACCATATAGCGTGGGAGGTTCGAAAGGAGTTTTAGGTGAGAGAAGGGACAGGTATCAGATACCGTAGTTGCAGTAGTAAGGACAGGAGACAATGAGAGATGGATATGGGTTTTGCTAATGGCCCAAGTAAGAAAATTAAGTCTTCTGGCAATGTTTTGTAGAAGTAGGTGACAAAACAATGCAAAGGAATGAATATGTGGCATAGGGCTCTATTTATTAACATTATTTTGACTAAAATAAAGTGAAAAAGGGTGTTTTCACACCCTTTTACATTATTTTAGTATCACCTACACTTCTTATAGAGCAATTGGAGTAGAATTCTTTAAATTCTACTCCAACCCCTAAGTATCACTTATTTTTAGTAAAGCAGATCACATTTCCCATAACTGTAATGGGAAATGTGATCTGACCAGAGTTACTAAAAATAAAATGTAAAAAAATACCGGGGAAAGCCCTGTGATAGACTCCTGCTCCGCTCTAACGGGGAGAGCAGAGCCGGGAGTCGGTTCCAGTGATCTGCTGTGTGGTCTAAACAGACCGTGAGCTGATTACTGTAAAAAAAAAGAAAAAAAAATAGTAAAAATAAAAATTGACTTACCTGACTCCAGGGACCGGTGATCGGGCCTCCGATGATGACTTCCCTCCGTTCAGCTGGTCTCCCATACTGCACTGCTGCCCGGTCATCAGGTGATCGGGTCCCAGTGCAGTATGGGAGATCACCTGACCGGAGGCATGGAGAACATCACCGGATCATGCAGGTAAGTGTAATTACGGGAGAGGGGGGTCGCGGGGGTCTGTGATCACGGGGGCGGGGCTTAGCACCGGGGGCGGGGCTTAGCGCCAGGGGGTAGCAGCGGCGACCGGTCGGCGCATGCGCGGGTACTAGTCATGGTATTTTTGCAAAAATACCGTCATAAAGCTCCGAAGGGGATTCGCATGGACAGAGCTTTATCGCAAGCTCTGTCCCTGCAAGGGATTTGTAGTAAATCCCTGTGATATTGCCTGAATTCGCAATGCAAATTCAGTTGTTAATATCACACTACAATCTGCATTCAATATGCGGATTGTAGTAAATAGAGCCCATAATGTTAAGAGTATAAGGGGTGATTCAGCTTTGGACGGAATTGTAAGCTGCATGCAAGCAGCTTTGCAATTCTGTCCTTGCTAATATGAAAATGCAGCAGGAGATGTATGACACCCTCTGCTGCATTTTCAATCCCAGCACTGCGACCGAGATCGCAGGATGGGTTCACAATCCTGACCATCAGTCACGATGTCGGACGCCGCCGGGCTGGCAGCCAGCTGAGTAAGCCTCATCGTTTTGCATGATGCCGGAATGAATGAACAGACAGACAAAAAAAATTCAGAGAATAAAATTGTTTCCATAGTTCATACACAGTCCCAAGGAGTACATTTCTCCCCAAAAAATTCTATGTACAGACAGAACCATTACAACTTCATTATAAGTATAGATATTATATTTTTTATAGCATAACTGGCCTCTTTAGCCCACACAGCATTTATCCAATGGAACAAATAGGCATTTTCCATAGCTGTACTGTTCAAGGGACAGTAGCATTATTATTATTATTATTATTATTATTTACTTTATGGAGTTTTATTTGTAACATACGTGTTTATTTTTACTTTTTTGCTGCGTGGTCCAAGAAAGCATGTGTCTTCCTAAGTGAGTCTTATAATTTCCCAAAAGAGTACTTCGCAGTGGTCATTTCTCAAATGTCAACATTTTATTAGACTTTTCACGACTCTAAGTAAGCAACCACAGATGTAGGGTACCTCTGCTTTCCTGAAATAAGACTACTCTGTTAGCAGCCCTCTTCCCCTGTCTTTCTTTTAATACCTTACCTTCACTATATACTCTATTCTCTCAACATATTTTCTCCCCCTGCTGAGAAAAGCTTTGTAGAATATCCTTCTCCTGTTCACAGTAGCAGCACACTTATCTGTCATTTTATTATCATACAAACACAGATGTTACCATGAGAGCTGATTCCAAGAATGCAATTCCACACTTTTTTTTGTAGCAAATTAGAAATTATATCTAGGTTTATTAATATTGTTAATGAAAAGGTTGCATTTTAAATATTACCAATGCCACTATCACTTACTGCTGTAAATTTTCAGAACATGATACAGGCAACATCATTGTTGCTTCTGCCAAAAAAATCTGTTGTCCCTATCGCTCTAACCTTGTGTGAACATGAAATAAAATAAAATGACCTACAGTAGCAATGCTGGAAAATATTTCACAGAAATGCATAGTCAAAAAGTTTTGTTCATTTAGTCATCTTATTTACTGACTTAACTCATCAATTACATAAAATGTAAATTGCGTAAACTTATTTTTTATACTATATTTAAAAAAAAGTAGAATTGCCAATTGATGTCCTTTAAGTGTTCAGCTAAAATGTTGTGTAGTCAGGATTTAAATATGAACCTTTAATTGCAACAAGTTAATATTGAAAATATAATGAAAAATATGACGTATAACGTTTGGACACATGCAAAAATAAATATACACTGGCATCGAACCTTGTTTTATTTTTATGCATTTTGAACTTATATATTAGCAGTATGTGCATACCAGATTTAAATTATTACATATGCGCTATACCTTACAAATATATCACAGTGCAATTTTATTTATGTATTTTACAATTGTATTCATGTAACTATGAAAGTTCAATGAAATAGTTTAATTAGAATAATATATATTTTTTAATTTATGTTATTTATATTCATTAAAATTAAATGTAACAACCACTTTCATTTTTAGAAACTTTAGTTAATCTACCCCTAAAACCTGTCTCAAGGCAGTTAGTTTACTAAATGGAAAGGTACAGCCCATTACACAAAGTAAACAGATTTGTTAGGGACATGTAACAAAATATCATCTGATATTAAGTTCGAGTCATATTAATAAAATTAATATATAGTACATTTGTTTTGTAGAAGAATAAAAACATAATGAATGACTATCTAAAATACTCCTTGCAATCTTACAATGCAACAGAAAAATAACACAACTGATTTCTAAAAACTTTTGGGAGCACCTGCGCACCCAATAGAAAAAAAAGTGCTTTAGGGAAAACTTTTAGATCAATTTCTCTTATTCAGGAAAAGAAAATGCTTTTTTTTTTCATTTGTAATAATTGACAGTATTAAAGAGAATTTTGGACCCTGCAATTAATGTTCATATTCCATTTCAGCTCTTTGTGAAGAAATAGCATTTCATACAAACAAAAAAGATCTAGATAACTGGTTTATGGTAACATGGAAAGAGAAATGAAATTTATCTCCATAGCAACAGAATCATGTCATGTAGTTTGGGAAGCAGTAATTAATATTTCGAAATGACAACTTGCTTTAACTATTTGTAGACCTCTGTTTGTTTAATGTAAGTTTCCAAACTACAAATAAATATATTGTAACTTTATGAAATGTGTATATCTTATCCATCTAATTGTTTGGGTATTCTTACAGTGGCCTGTTATAAAGCATAGAGTTGTCTACCTGTAGGTAAAGTACTCAAGAAATGCAAACCTATGTACAAGCTTCACCTATGCTAATTAACCTGATATCACAGAGTGTGGCACCAACCTAAGTACAACGCCTGTTAATAGACTGATAGAAGTGGATTTGTAAATCCATTTACCAGTTGGCTATCGGTCTCAGGGTGTGGTCTTTTGCTGACTGCTATATAATGTTGTCGTGAGGGGGGGGGGATCTTTACCAGGTGTAGGTTGGAAAAAATACTTCACAAAGAAAAGGAGAAATCTCACCTAGCCTGAATGTGACATTACAGATATTAAGGGAAGATTTATCAAACCTTCTGATGAGGATAAGCGGAGGTGTTACCTATTGCAACCAATGAGATTTTAGCTATCATTTATTTGTACATTTTATAAAACATGTTTGGTATGGGATGCCGACATTCAGGATCCCGGGAGTCAGAACCCCGATGATGGTATCCCGATAGATTTAGGATAGTCGGTCAGTATCCTAACTCCTAACCCTCCCTCCCTGGTGCCTAAAACTAACCTCCCACTCCCCGCAGCCTATACCTAACCCTCCCCCTTTAGTGCCTAACCTTAACTCTCCCCCTAGTGCCTAACCCTATCCCCAGTACTTAACGTCGGGATGCCGACGATCGGGATACCGGCGCCTGGATTCTGACAGGTGCTGGCATTCCGGTGCTAGCACTCTAAGCGTAGGCATACCAACTGTCTGTATTTTGACTGTATTCCTTATAACACAATATTTAGAATCTGGTTGCTATGGGCAACACCTCCACTTTTCATTCTTATAAGATTTGATAAATCTCTCCCTCAGTCTGAAGTACTAAAGACATTTGCATATACTGAAATTACTGTTAATTTACTTAACACAACATGTGCTTTAGAGTAACGCATTTCTTTGCTTTATCACAGTCATATATGATTATGATTAAAACCTGGCACGAGATAGCTTACACTCTTTATGGGGCAAATTAAATTAGGAGTGCTAACTTGTTTACGTGCTTCATTCATTCAGTTAGTTGCGTGCATTACGTCACATTACCGCTCCATAGGAATTAATGTGGCTTTGGGGGTGGGGAACCTTTTTTCTGCCGAGGGCCATTTTGATAAATATAACATTATTCGGGGGCCTGGTGCAGGCCACACCCCCTCTACAAGACGTCACACGAGGGGGGGCCACAATCCCCAGTGATCACAGGAGCTGCAAGGGCAGCGGTGTGACCGTCTGAAGCATCCTGAGGATGCTCCAGGTGGCACTGCTGCATAGATTCTGGATACAGTGTGCCATTCTAGCCACCCTGCTAGCCAGATGAGGCTAGTAAGAAGAAAGCTCTGAGGGCCAGACCAAATGATTCCGAGGGCCTTATATGGCCCCCGAACCTGAGGTTCCCCATCCCTGGGTTAAATGATGTGGGGCGCTGTATTGAAAGGTGTTATTAAGCTTGCAGGCATTTTTATGCACCCCAAATTCATCAAGAGCATTATTAGTATTTGCTAAAAGCACTTGTTTTCTATAATATTTCACTATTAAAAAAAATATGCAAAAATCGTTCATTTGACACCTTTTAAGAGCCCCAAATACTTTGATTTTGGCCACTAATACATTTCTGTACTGTTATCCAATGTTAGTTTGCACTTTTTTGTGGTACAGGCTGATTTCCCCAACGTTCCACCCACTAAACACGGCTAACATCATAGAAAATTACCGCGCAACCTTTTGACCTTTCACATTGGAATTTATTTATTATTTATTACCAGTTATTTACATAGCGCACACATATTCCGCAGCCCAGTGGAGCTTACAATCTATATTCCCTATCACATGCGCACACACATAACACACTAGGGTTAATTTGTGTTGGGAGCCAATTAACCTACCAGTATATTTTTGGAGTGTGGGAGGAAACCGGAGCACCCGGAGGAAACCCACGCAAGCACAGGGAGAATATACAAACTCCACACAGGTAGTGTCATGGTGGGAATCAAACCAATGACCTCAGTGATATGTTAAGTGGGAGCCTGCATACATGCAGTAAGCAGAATAACCGTAGGGTATGCGCGTTAGGTCACGCTGCTCTAAAATCTTTGCTAATTGAATTCTCCCTTATGTGTCTTCCTGCATGGAGTCTTCTCTACCTTATTGCACAGGTATTGTACCTCTCATTGTTACCCTGCCAGCCATAGGGCCTGATCTGCATCTTTTGCAGCAGCCACATCTGTATCTTTATACTAATCATACATGCCTACTCCCCCGATTTGGTCGGGAACCTCCCGAAAATCGGGTGCTACTCCCGGCCCTCCAGAAATGTAGGCATGCCTCCCGGCCCCTCCAGTCCCCCCCCCCCAAATACCTACCCAAACACCTGCAGCAGGGGGGCTGATGACGCGATTCTTGCTGAATCGCATCATCATGACCCCGCCCCCTGCTCCACAATGTAGTAAATCTTGGCCCCTAAATGGCACGTAATGTCCTGGCCACGCCTCCCCTGCTAAGCCGACCTGGCTACTTCCTTCCGGAAGGGGCAGCTCAAAAATCGGCAAGTATGATACTAATGCAGCAGCCATGTCTGTATCTTTATACTAATGCAGCAGCCATGTCTGTATCTTTATACTAATGAAGCAGCCATGTCTGTATCTTTATACTAATGCAGCAGACGATTCCGCTCCTACTGAGACGCCACTTGCTGCAGCGCTGATTCACTTTGGTGCATCTTTAGACGCACCATCGGTCGAACCATCAAATCTTGCACCAGCCCTATGGCATGTGCAAATTCTCCATCTGAACATGGTGTCCTGTGTCTGCGGTATTGCATCTATAGAAGCAGACGCAGTCAGTGCCGTGCCCGTTTCCGGCTAGCCACCCCCTGGTTATCTCCCAAGAATGCCCACTGAAATTCACAGTTCTTGTGTCCGAATTCCCTCTGTCTCCCGGCAGTAGCCATCAGGATGCATGCGCAGTACTGCCAACATCGGCCAACTGTGTACATATCGGCAATAGCATGCACTTCTGAATCAGGGTCAGCAGGGGTGTCTTTAGAGAGGACGGGGCCCATGTGCATTCCCTGTCCGGGGCCCCCTCCTCTCTTCCCGGCGGCCGGCCACCAGAGCATTAGTAGACTCTGGGCACTAGAGTGTGGCTGGAGCCTACTGCGCATGCGCAAAATGCTGGAAAAATGGCTGTGGCAGCCATTTGTTCTGGCTTTTTGTACAGCGCTGACACCCGCACAGGACCTCGGAGAGGTAAGTTTTAAATAATATGGGTGCAGGGTGTGCGGTGCAGGCCCCCCTGGACCCGGGGGCCCACATGCACAGAGCCACTGGTCAAGCATTGAGGAGGCAGCAGAGGGATCCGCTCAGACCCTCTTTGCATTCCCAGAACTCCTTCTTATCAGAAGGATTGGGGCTCCGAGAACAAGCTTCATCTAAAATACGTAATGGGTCATTAGGAGTGATGAATAGACCCCTATCTCTCATGTCCTTCACAATTCTTCAACTGCTAATATTTCACAACTTTCCTCCCTGTATGCTCCTGAATGACCTCAGTACTTTGTCAACATCATTATCAGTCAAAGGCCACTATTTTTTAAAAGGAGATAACCCCTTTCTCTGGCAAAATTGGTTGTCTTCAAAGTATGGCAGAAATCTAAAAACTTTGAAAACAAAATAATTTTGAGTTTGTATGAAATCTAAACTACTCCCTGTTTGTAATACTCCTTTTTTAAATAGACAAAGGCGCCTATTTATCATTGGTGGTCAATGGTTGCCACCGGTAAGAATCATTATGTAGCGCAGCAATATACCTTGCTATTTCCAGCAAGATACCTCTGCTATTAGCCATGACAGGGCTGCACTGGGAGCCTTGGCCAAAACAATTGAATGCTCCTGGCCAAAATAGGAAGTGAATGTGCATGGACGACTAACGTATGCCCATAGCAATTTGATTGGGTGGGTAATTCAGTGATGTCTCTCCATCTACCCCGGATCTCATTGACAATAGTAAGCTATAGCAATTTGGGATGACGTTAATTTGCATGGCACTTAATGAATTGCTCATAGCAGCCATCCCCATGGAGGTCCATAGGGAGAGTGTTAAGCTCCGTCACCAGCGCCGAGGCCCTGTATCAGCCCTGCTTTGAACATGTGATGTCACACGAGGGGTAGAGAGCTCTGGTAGGAGAAAGTGGAGAGCTGCATGGACACTCCAAGCAGCACTATTGGCCACAGGGTGCCGATCCAAGCACCCAACTAACCAGATGCAGGAGCAGTGGGCAGATACAGAGCCCTCTTAGGGCCCTGTGCCTTGGGTGATGGCACAGCTTGCACATCCTTCCTAACTACCCTCCCTGTAACTAGGGCAACATTTGTGCAATTTCTAGGTTCTCCTGCGCTAACCCTTTGTAAAGTAGCGTTATTAGAGCCTCCTGCATTATGTCGCTACACCGCATCTTAGATAGATCCCTATGGACAAATAGGAAATAAGAACTGTTTTCTGTCTTTTGATATTTGTAGTTTGTAGGCTTTGGGGGAGAAGTATCAAGCCTTCTAAAGACTAGAGAAGAGGAGAAGTTGTCCATCGCAGCCAATAATTTTTTTACCTATCATGATATGGAATGTACTTTTCTTATGTATATGTTAAGAAAAATTTACACCAACAAGGGTACAAATGCTCTGTAGAACAAAATGAAGCAGTGACAGTGGGCCTGATTCAGAGCCACTCGCAAAAAGTGAGAGCTTGCTCTGAATCACGGTGGGCGCTTGTTTTTTAAGTTGCGGCTTCCTGGCCGCACGCATAGCTGTGGTTGACCACCCACAGCTTATGCAAGTGGCCAAGTGATGGTCGCGATGGTCGCGACCATTGTGACCATCGGGCTTGCGACGAGACCCTTACGATAGGGTCTCGTGGCCGCAAGCCCCAGTGGACTTCCTGCTCTATTAGAGCAGCAAGTCCACCTACTGACATCACGAGTGATGTCAGTAGGGCCTCCCACAAACGGCAGGCGTTCCTGGAGGAACGCCTCCGTTTGCCCAGCCACCCCCCTCCCCGCCTACAAAACGGGGCAAGCTGTCGATCAACATCGACAGCCGCCCCGTTAGTTGCGAGCACCGGAGCGAGTGCTTTTTGCGCTCGCTCCGGGGCTCGCGCACACGCAGTGCGCACTGGCCCACCATCGACCCGCTTGCGAGCACTATGCGCTTGCGAGCGGGTCTGAATCAGGCCCTGTATTTGTTAGAACAGATGTTTGTTGTACATTTTAGCACTTTGATTTTTCCTTTATATTAGGAAAAGACAGAAGCATTCACTTGCAGAGAGAAACCAGTGGAGTGCAGGTCTGCCTGCCCCTGTCAAATTGATAGAGTGAAGATGTTGAACTAGATAATGGAAACTTTCTATTCAGTGAGGGCTGGAATAAAGAAACCATTTCTAGTCATTCATCAGCATTGATTGCCTTACTACTTGAGGCTTAGATCACAACTTACTCTTTTACGAAGAAAGGATAAAACCAGCATGTGATCCACTGCAGTAAATGTGGTTAGGCAAAGCTTATCATTTTGTGCTAAAAGTAATCACAGGAATGTTTAACAACTTAGGGTCTTACTCAATGAATAGCATGGGGATTGCCACTCTATTCTTGCCGTATAATTCTGCAAATAGTAAGATAGTTCGGAAAACATTTTTTTTTTTTTTGCAGTCTGTTTATTTTCTAGGTTGGTTGAAAATGAGCTTACAGCTAATCCGCCGTGCACTTATTTTCCCTCGGCTGTAAAGTCTGATTTATATTACACAAATTTGTTTCACATTCACCTTAAAAATCCTTTTCTTCAATTTAAAAAAAAAATACAAGGTAGACTCTAATCCTTGTTTCATAACTTAGTAAATATAATTTTTTTGTGTGCCTGATTTAAAGTAATTAGATTACAAGGGATTTGCCATAAATTAAGAAGGCCTATAATATTTTTGTTTGTTTGTTTGCATAATTGCCCGTGTTTTGGATCTGGATTAATCTTCATGTTTTGGTTTTGGTTTTGCAAAACCACCCTCAAGTGTTTTGGTTTGAGATTTATTAAAAAAAAAAAAAAACAGTTAAGAAAAACAAAAAAACAAACATGTAATTTTTCCAATTCAAAACCCGAAACTCGGATTTAAAATCAGAATTCCGAACCGCTGGAAGATCAGAACTGCGACTCAGATCTGTCTGGATTCAAGATATTCGGGTGGATTCGGATTTCTGGAGAACCGAACTGCGCATCTCTAGTTCGTTGTTTCATGACTGCAGCTTGAGCTTTGATATTCCTTTAATGCTGTCGCTACGATCACTGTTTACCATAGGGATCAGTCAGCCCTATTTTTTCCAGCACACAATTAGTTGTCACTGAATCACTGTTGTTTAAAAATATACATTTAGTTTGCATGACAGATAGGCGGAGCCACATTTTTTGGGACTCAGTGGCAGATTGATCCACAGTGCAGGCCATCCTCCTGCATTGGGCATGGAAGTTAAGAGGGGCCCATTGCCCTGGTGGAACCCTGAAGAACATTGTGGCCACCTTGTGAAACCTCTGTCCTCTGCCCATGATTACAACTAACTGGCTTACTTACGACTGGTATAATCTATATGCTTAATACTGTATGGTATGATGTATGGGACAAAGAGGGGTGTCAGGATACAAAACTAAAGGGAAGTTCTGTCAAGTGAATATTTTAGGTTAATGTGCCTATAGTCCCAGGTGCTAGAATATCTAGTTACTGGGGACCATAATGTAATACTGTATGACGGTAACCAGCTTGAAGTGGTTCGTGCCAATTTATAATTGGTTTAAATGATGCACTTTAGTGCCTTGGCCTGACACTGTTTGGACCTGCAAAGAAATTAAGGACATGTCTCTTAGTACACCCAACACACCTCCCACCTCTGAGCTTGCCACAGTCACATTCTCATCCTGATCATTTAGGGAGGTGCATGCAGGGGCACAGAGAGGAATGGGAGCGGGAACTAATTACCCAGGCCCAGGGTGCTGGAGGTGCCCGGCGCCAGGGCCGTAACTAGGGTAGTGTGACCAGTGCCATAGCACAGGGCACCGCAAGGCAGGGGGCACTGTTTGGGCATGTCAATTTTCTGTTTATTATCACTCTGACTTGTAGCTTCCTCTTCCTTTATCCCCAGCATCTCCTGGCTTCTCCTATCTCTTCCCTGACCCTTACCCATGAGGCCATGGCCCTTTTTCAGGTGCACTATATTATGTCCCTTGTTAAAAAATGGGGGAGGGGGCACCAATGCTCTCTCTGGAACAGGGCACCAAAAAGTCTGGTTACGGCTCTGCCCGGCGCTGCCCCCTCTCCCTCTTCAATCATAGCAGCCCAGCACCCGCTGCTGTGTGCTGAGCTGCAGTGGGAGCCGCAGCAGTCTTTTATGCCTGTAGGGGGGAGCGATCACACTGATTGTGCCCCCTGGCGGTTTTGCACTGGGCTGAGGGGCTCACAGCACCCCCTCCCGAGCACATGGTGCTGCTACGCTTCGCTGCAAAGACCATTTATTTTTACGAAAAACCTAAGAGGGGGCGTGGCCCCGCCACACTCGATTAGGCCACACCATCTGATCAAATCAAATGTCCCATTAAATGTTGATATTGATGGGGAGATGTATTAAGCCTTGGAGAGTGATAAAGTGTAGAGAGATTAAGTACCAACCAATCAGCTCCTAACTGTAATTTTTCAGACACAGTCTGTAAAATGACAGTTAAGAGCTGATTGGCTGGTACTTTATCTCTCACAACTTTATCTCTTCCAAAAAGGGGGAAAAGGCTTCAACAGAGTGTTAGGAGTAAATTTAGTAAAGATCGATTTTAATCGATTTTCATCTATTTTGAATCAATCTAAATCGATGTTGTGTTTCAGGAGCTAAATCACACATTTCTTAAGATCTAAAAATCAATATAGAAAAAAAAAATATCTGTAAGTAACTGTGCGATTTAGCCCGTGAAACACAACATCGATTTAAAATCTATCAAAATTGATTAAAATCGACTTTTAGTACATTTACCCCTAAAAATCTGTTGCAAACAGTCAGTATAATGAACTCATTATTTATCTCCATCCACTAACCTCTCATCATTTTTTTATTGATCTTAGCCCACCCAAATAAGACAAAATTACAAACAATTGTTTCACGGATTTCTACATTAGTCTACTGAACACTGTAGATGTCCTCTAATTATAATTATATTCACACTATTTTTGGAGAAATACAGTTATACTGTACTTCCATAGTAGCAAAACCAGGAATAATATTTCTCTTTTAGATAGCCAGGCATTATCAATCTCTGAGACCTGGTCCAGAGAGCACTAGCCTAATGGATATAACTCAAGCAATTTTAGTAAATTCTGCATTTTTATGCTGAAAATCAACTTAACCTTTATGAAAAAAATAATAATAATGTTGTTGCTGCTGCTCGCAGTATCGCTTTACATTTGAATGGCATATGCTATTTTCACAGATAATTCTAGAATTGTCACCAGAAAAATAAAGTGCCTGTTAAGAATTTTGCCATGGAAAGTTTATTTTAATATAGGTAAATCTCTGGCATTAATGGCAGACAGTCACTTAATAATGAACTGACTAGCAAAACCATACTTAGTACAGTATCGAATTAGCTGCGAAAAATTTTCGAACAGGGTTTTTTCCCCGATTTTTGGGTCTTTTTCGACGATTGTTTTTTCGTTCTATCCAATTAAACCCCGTTTTTGACCTCCGAAAACGTTCTGTTTTTCTCACAAAAACACATAGGGATCCGTGAAAAGTCGCGGACCTATGTATATATTCACTGCCGCGATCGGGAGAAAAACAACCTCTTATCACGGACTTGGTTCCGCCTGCCTGAGGCAGGCAAAACAAAAACAGGATTTTGGTACTCACCGTTAAATCTGTTTCTCTGATTCCACAGGGGACACTGGAGTTAAGACTGTGGGGTATAGACGGGTGCACTTTAACAATTTAGAAGTGTGACTGGCTCCTCTACCTCGATGCCCCCACCCCTTCAGTTAGAGTAAAGAGTCGAGAGGAAGAACCTCTAGAGAAGGAGAAAAAACTTAGAACAAGCAAAAGAAAATTAAGAACAGTAACAAACTGCAAGAACACAGCAGTCACACCACAACAAAAACAGCAGAACAGCAGCACAGGAAGTGCGTCCTGTGTCCCCTGTGGAATCAGAGAAACAGATTTAATGGTGAGTAGAAAAATCCTGTTTTCTCCTTCATCCACAGGAGACACTGTAGTCAAGACTGTGGGGACGTCCCAAAGCCACCCAGATGGGAGGGAGAGCGCTGCGATACCCTGCAAAACTGAACAGCCAAATGAGCATCAGAAGCTGCAAATGTGTCGAATTGGTAGAACCGAACAAACGTATGAGTCCCCGACCAAGTGGCCGCTCGGCAGAGCTGAGAAACAGAAATTCCTCGAGCAGCTGCCCAAGATGGCCCAACAGAGCGCTGAAATGGAAGCTGGAGTAGAACAAGATGCTGCTAAATAAGCCTTTATCCAGCATGCCAGAACCTGCTTAGAAGCAGGCCACCCCGAAAAGACGAGGTATGAAACCCCCGTCTTTCGCACCATGCTACATAGGCCTCCAAATCCAGTATTAATGGGCCGAGGTCACAGGTTTCCTATCCCAGATCATGGTAGGAATAGCCGCGCATAGGATACCCTTCAACAGCCATGCCATCAAACGCAGTCTGTGTAAGGTGGGGAAGAGAAAAGGACCTTGTTGAAGGAGGTTGGATGAAGAGGTCGGCGAACCAGGTCCTGCGAGGCCAGTTCGGAACTACCAGAATGGCCCTGATTTTCTTCCGCTTGATGCGTTTGAGCATTCCAGGTAGGAGGGGAAAAGGTGGAAACAGATAAACAAACTGGAATGGCCATGGAGCTGCCTTCGGATCCCAGGAACGGGAACAATAAAGAGGGAGCTGATGGTTTTGTCTGGATGCCTTGAGATCGATCTGGGGCCTGCCCCATTGCTGAATCAGTCCCTGGAAAACCTGAGGATGAAGATCCCATTCCCCTGGATGAAGATCCTGGCGATTTAGGTAATCCACTTCCCAGTTTTAGACCCTGGATTGTGTCACCATGGTGTGCCTTTCTACCCAACGGAGGATGTGGGATACTTCCCTCATGGCTCCCCAGCTTTGAGTTCCCCCTTGTCAATTTATGTAAGCCACCGTGGTTGTGTTGTCTGACTGGACTCGAATGGCCAGTCCCCACAGGAGAGGAAAGGAGTCTTGAAGGGCGTTGTAAACTGCCCTGAGTTCCAGAACATGTATCGGAAGAAGGGCCTCCTGACCTGACCAACGTCCCTGGTAATGATGGCCAGAATCACTGCTCCCCAGCCTCTGAGACTGGCATCCGTTGTCAGAATTACCCAGTCCCACAGACCAAAACACTTCCTGGCCAGGAGATGGTTGGACTATAGCCACCAAAGAAGGGAGATCCTCATTTCTGGAGACAGCCGCCTTAAGCGGTGCATGTGGACATGAGATCCTGACCATTGGGACAAGAGATCCAGTTGGAAGGTCAGAGAGTGAAAAAGACCAAATGTTGCCACCTCGTTTAGCCGCTTCATACAAAACAAACAAGGCCAGCAACAGAAACATCTTCCAAGAAAGATATTTTAAATCAACAGTCTCCAAAGGTTAAAATATGGAAGAGGAAGGAAAGAAAGAACTAAATTAAGATCCCAAGGGGCCGTCGGATCAAGTTTGAAGCCACATTTCCTTGAACAGAGAAAGACGAGCTCCCACCATTGTAACCCCCAGGTGGACTGTTAGACCGTCATGCCACTGGCTTGTCGGCAGGTTTAGTGTCCAAACAGCGAGGGGGGGCAGCTGCACTTCCTCTACCTCTTGTTCCTTGTGAAGCCGCAGAGGAGCCTCTTGCATAGCCTCTGAACTTTGTGGGAACCTGAATGCCCTAGGGAGCGGCTCCCTCAAAGGCACTTTTCTAAAAACTGAAGAGGTGAGAGGCATAGGGGAGAAGGAGCCAGTCACACTTCTAAATTCTTAAAGTCCCGGCTCCACTCTGCTGCACCCGTCTATAACCCACAGTCTTGACTCCAGTGTCCCCTGTGGATGAACGAGAAGTCCTCGATAAGAGCCAGCATCGTGGCTAAGTGGCTAGCCCTGGTTGAGGTACTTAGCCGCAGTAATTTATTGCGGCTAATTGGATACCGGCCTATGCATGCTACTATTTATAACTATCTACTAGTAGAGATGTGGTTATGACTTTACACCACTTGCATACACAAGTGGATGACTCAAAGTGTATGATAACAGTAATAACACCCTCTTGCTCTGACGTAATAAGTGGTCACTGAGGTGGGCGTGGCATGAAGATTCAATTTGCATCATCATAGCACATGTTATCACACTGTTCAGGCAGACCAGTGTCCTTGTGGGAGAATTGCTAAATATAGGACAGTGGCAGAATATCTATTCAGTTGCCCAGAGGCAAAATCCCCCCCCCCTCCTCAGTTTTTTACTGGCTCATAGAAGCCTCCTAGTCTCTGTATAAAAATCAATGTGACTACAGGAGGGTGCATGGACACACAGCTGGACATTAGGCAGTGCAGCCCGTATAAATGGTCGCAAACCAGACTACAAAGATGCTGGGCCAAAACCCAGCGTCCTTATCTGCAGGCCCTTGTATTATGTACCCATGCTATGCCCCTCTTTGTGCCCTTGCTAGGGCCCCACACTCCCTCACTTAGAACCTCTGTTATAATTATAACCTGATTATGTTATATCTGAATAAGCATTCGTTAAAAAAAAAAAAAAAAAAGTGCATCAAGCAAATTTAAATCATGACTTCTCTTACTATCATCTATGGCAAACTGTCTTCTTGGGCATCTGTCAGTATAGGAGCGATTCAATTCAGCGGGAGTTGAATAGCGCCGGGAGGGAGCTCCTGGAGCTATTCAAATGCCCACGCTGTCAGGGTGACTAAATGATTTATTTTCGCACCCTTCTGAGGGAGCGAGGAGAAATCCAACTAAAGTGCCAACTGCGAGGCTGTTTTCCGGCTTAGCGCGGCGCTGATCGCCTCACGACTGGCACTTTATTTGGAGAATGCCTGTTCTCGTGATTAAACACCCAGGTTAAATCGCGAGAACCAGCTTTCTCCGACTTATCTTCCAAGTGCTGGACTAAACAGCACGCTGTTTAGCTCCAGGACCAACTTCCAGACGCTACTTCCAGACGCTATTCAACTCGCGCTGAATTGAATCGCCCCCTATGTCTGTGAACATAAAAGAAGCTCTATACACTGGTGGCACATCATACAAGCAATGTTGGACATGAGAACAAATTGGAGCTAAAATGTTTGCCACCCAAGGCTATATATCCTGTGCTGTCACCTTCTGCCACCTCCACACTGTCTTAAGCAGGGTACACACTGTAGCAATGTCGGGAAGATATGCCATTTCATAACGACATATTGCCTACATCACTCAGGGCCTGATTCAGAGCTGGACGCTCTGACAGAGCGCTCGCTCTGAATCAGGGAGGTCCTTCTTTTATTTCAGAATGGCCTCCTGGCCGCTTGCATAGCTGTGTGTGACCACCCACAGCTATAGCGAGCAGCCAGGAAGATGGTCGTGATGGTCAAGACCATCGCGACCATCGGGCTTGCGATGAGACCTTTGTGGTAGGGTCTCGTTGCCGCAAGTCCTAGAGTACTTTCGGCTCTACCAGAGCCGAAAGCACTCCCACTGACATCACTTGTGATGTCAGTGGGGCCGGCCCCAGACGGTAGGTGTTCCCATGGGAATGCCTCCGTCTGGGCAGCCACGCCCCCGGGCCTCCCACCAAAGGGGGCGTGCTGTCACTCAACATCGCCAGCACGCCCCCTTTGATACGAGACCCGGAATGACAGTTTGCCCGTCGCTATCCGGGTCTCGCGCATGAGCACGACGGAGCCGGCTCCGTCGTGCGCATGCGCACTGGGCCACCATTGACCCGCTTGCGAGCACATAGCGCTCGCGAGCGGGTCTGAATCAGGCCCTCAGTGTGTACGCATGTTTGCGTGCTCCCACGGTCGCTAGCGACGGTCGCCAGGTTTGATGTGCTGCACATCAATCCTAGCGATAACGCTAGCGCCCAGTGCTTTGTTAATGAATGATGTAATGGTGATCATTACGTCGTTCATCATAGTCGTCCAGTGAGGACATTGTGATGTTGTGGGGTAATTAGCTTCGTAGATGGGTGTCAGTGGTGCAGTGATTAGAGTTAGAATGAGGATCCATGAAGCTTTTCCAGGTAAAATAAATGAAAAGAGCTTTAATGTCAGCATAATCAGGAAACAAAAATAACAAATGCTAAGCTCTCACTAAGGGGCAGCACACTCACTTCTTGAGCCCTTACTAATAGAACACAGTTAGTCTGCAAATGAAAAGTCTTTCTCCCATTAAATGTCCAAGTCCTGATAGCTCCCCTCTGCCACATGCAGGTCTGGACTGGCCTTCTGGCCCACTCACAGTTTCAGTCTCAACTCTGCTTCTTTCAGGGTAACACAGGCTCCGGCCTGGCTTAGCTGGCTGCCACAGATTCACAAGGATTGTGTCAGAGGTTTTAGGGATCTCCCTGCATCCTTCAGATCTGGCCCTGGCCACCCGGCCTGTTTCACTCTGACTGCAGTCCAACCTGGACTGTCTGACTGCTCCAGCCCCAACTGGGCTCTGTGCAAAGGGCAGCCCCTAGGTGTGGCAAAAGTAAGTTTTTGTACCCTGTGTGGGAGGATCCCTCAATCCCAACACAGAATCCATGGCTCACTATTGTCTGTTTTTGGTGATACTGCCAGAGAACACAATCACTGTTGCCAGGCATCCATTCCGATGTCAGAACGAATGCTCGTTGCTCCAGTGTGTACTTAGCTGTCTATTGTTCCAAACCACACTGCAGACCATCTCGATAAGTACAAGGCATAAACCCAGCCTGTATGAGAGAACCCATCTCAGCAGACTTAAAAAAAAAAAATCTTTAATAAAAAAGAAAAATACGGCAAAAAACACAGTCATATGCTGCTATAGTAAATTTATAAGATAAGTGGACACAGTTTATTTTAGAGCCCTATTACACTTTATTTATGTAGATTTACGATAAAGTCTAATAGAGGGACAGTTGTGGTGCTGGTGGTGTTGGTGGGTGTTTTACTCGGGTCCAAAAAGCATACACGAGAGGGTTTGTGATAGATAGGCTGAAACAACGGGACTTATTTGCATATCATTAAAGAAAAATGCAAATATATAACAAATCTTTTTTTATGCTAAAATGTTTCCATGTCTGTACATTGTTTTGTTGCAGAGCATCTGGCCAATTTGTGGCTCATGGCATCATTGTAAATTTTTGAAAAATAAAAATGTCAGTTCAAATTCAGAGTTCTACTATCTCAGTGATTTCACTGCCTTAATTAGAATTGGTCCATTTCTTCCTCTTAAACTACTGTTCCTAATGCCTGACAGTAGGATCACCTCATTTCAGGTCTCAGTTCTCCAGTTTCCTTTTTTTCCATTGATTTCTATGGGCATTTTAATGTGTTTCCGTACCCAAATACGTCCATATGGGTCAAAAGGCATCCCATTCAAAGTACTGCCAAAGGTGCTGAATACAATCTACCAAATAAAAAAAAAATATGAATGAAAAATTGAGCTCTGCGGACACCTGTTAAAATGGAAATGTCCTCAAAAATGCTTTGAAGTTCACCAGGATAGCTCAGCCTGCTACGCAGAATAGTGTTTTTGCATTTCTGTGCACAGAATCAGGCATATTGCTGTTACTAGTCTGCAATCTACCATAATGTCTACTCTCTCGGGATGGGCTTCCCAATTACCACATGCATCTTGCCCCCTTATCCTCTGCTTTTTTTCTACGTCCCCTGGTGTAATAATGCAGAAATAGGAGCAGGATGTCACATCTCCATAACCAAGACTGGCAATTTTTCACAGGCTCCTGGAAGAGTGGCTGGTACTCCCGCATCCTGCCCATTCCTAGGGAAGTGGCCAGGATGGGGAGGCCTATACCTGGATTAGTGGACCGTGACTAAAGAGCGGGGCCTAGTGAAGCAACTTTATGTTATTTGAGACATTAGTGTGACCTAATGAAGTCTGGCCCCGCCCCCATAATCGGCCTTCTGTATCTCCTCTCCGGGCTTCTCCTGGAGAGGAGATTTTTAAAGTACGCCCTCAATGTATTAGTGGTGATCTCCCTGATTCTCTGAAGAGTCTAGCAATCGTGCTGCGACCGTGTTGAGTGATGATGATGTCATCATTCTCAGTCAACACTGGAGAGAAGAATAAGTGTGCTGTAAGAATGGCCACAGCCCTCCACTACACTGATGGCTACATAAATCGCTGTGTTCCCAAGGATATGCAATGAATTACAAGTGATTTGTGCCCAAGGAAGTGTGCTGATTTACTGGAGATGTGTGCTCCATTACAGTGCATGTCTGCTGCATTACAGGGCATGTGTGTTGCATTACAGGGCATGTGTGTTGCATTATAGGACATGTGTGTTGCATTACAGGGCATGTGTGTTGCATTACAGGGCATGTGTGTTGCATTACAGGGCATGTGTGTTGCATTATAGGACATGTGTGTTGCATTACAGACATACTTGCCAACATTCAGCTCCCTCCGTCCGGGAATTAATGACGCATTGGGGGTGGAGCCGGGGCGTGACTGCGCGATCATGTCATTGTGGCACCACCTCCTATTCAAAGTACCGGAATAAACGGCGTTGTGAAGCAAGGGGCGGGGCCACGATGACACGACTCAGCGCGAATCGCGTCAACTCTGCGGGAGTTTCTATATTTACTCTGTTGGGGGCCGGGAGGGTCTGCGGCCACTGGGAGGCTCGCCTGCCTTTCCTGGGGGCCGGGAGCGGCACCCAATATTCGGGAGTTTCCCAGCCAAATCGAGAGGGTAGGGAAGCCTGATTACAGGGCATGTGTGCTGCATTACAGGGCATGTGTGCTGCATTATAGGGCATGTGTGCTGCATTACAGGGCATGTGTGCTGCATTACAGGGCAAGTGTGCTGCATTATAGGGAATGTGTGCTGCATTACAGGGCATGTGTGCTGCATTATAGGGCATGTGTGCTGCATTACAGGGCAAATGTGCTGCATTACAGGGCATGTGTGCTGCATTATAGGGCATGTGTGCTGCATTACAGGGCATGTGTGCTGCATTACAGGGCAAGTGTGCTGCATTATAGGGAATGTGTGCTGCATTACAGGGCATGTGTGCTGCATTATAGGGCATGTGTGCTGCATTACAGGGCAAATGTGCTGCATTACAGGGCATGTGTGCTGCATTACAGGGCATGTGTGCTGCATTACAGGGCAAGTGTGCTGTATTACAGGGCATGTGTGCTGCATTACAGGGCATGTGTGGTGCATTACAGGGCATGTGTGCTGCATTACAGGGCATGTGTGCTGCATTACAGGGCAAGTGTGCTGTATTACAGGGCATGTGTGCTGCATTACAGGGCATGTGTGGTGCATTACAGGGCATGTGTGCTGCATTACAGGGCATGTGTGGTGCATAACAGGGCATGTGTGCTGCATTACAGGGCATGTGTGGTGCATTACAGGGGATTTGTCCTGCATAACAGGGCATGTGTGCTGCATTACAGGGCATATGTGCTGCATTAAAGGGCATGTGTGCTGCCAGAGCCCAAACTACGCTTTTTGGTGCCCTGTGCCAGAAAGAGCATTGGTGCCCCCCACCCCTACTTTTCAAATAGAGACATAAGACGCGCACAAGCCGTGCACAAGCCTGGAGTTGGCACTGTAGATCACCAACTGATGGTATAGAAAGGGTGCTACTTGTAGTGTGTATGCAGCAAATATCAGTGGCAGGGAGATCCATGTATGTACCCTGTGCCAGCAGCTAAACTCACCCGCAGAAATTGTGGGGCAAATAGCTCCATGTGTAAGGTGTCTGACTGCCATGTGAGAGGTGATAGGTTTGAGTCCCAGGTATGACAATATTTTGGGATGAAAGAAGAGGAAGCTAAAAGTGAGAATGATTATAAACGCAGAATTGACAGGCCCAAACTGCGCCCCCTGTCCTGCGGTGCCCTGTGCCATGCAACATGCCGCACCACCAGTTACGGCCCTGTGTGCTGCATTACAGGGCATGTGTGCTGCATTACATTGGATCTGTGCTCAAGGATTTGTGAAGAACTGCATGAACCAGGTAGAAGAGAGAGAGTTACAGTAGAGAGGGTTATTTAAGATGCTAGAAAATAGTCATGCATTTGGTAAAACATCTCATGTTAGTGGGTTCATGGACTAAAGTGCAGATTTATTAGTCATCTTTGATAATGGTATACTAGCGTACTCAGCCAAAAACACGCAGGAGGTTCCCGAAAATAAGGTGGTGCTCCCGGCTGGCCTCCCGCAAGAGTAAGCAAGTTTCCTGGAGCCGCCCACCTCCTGCCAGCAGACACCCACTTACAGAGAGAAACCTTAAAGCTGCAGCCCAGCGTCTGTAGTATACTGTGAGCGGTGTTTTACTGCATCTGCAATACGAATAATATGCTAAATTTTTATAAAAAGATGGTATGGTACACCTCAGGGAGCGGCGCAGTGTCTCGCACTGTATGCAGTGGCAAACGCAGGATTTTGAAAGGGGGGGTTTCCAAATCCTTGGTTACCGAACCAATGAAAAGACATCTAGCCACAAATAGATAGATAGACAGATAGATAGATAGATAGATAGATAGATAGATAGATAGATAGAAACAGCTTACACAGGATTTAGGACCACTACAGTAAAATATACCACTCAGCCTATGATGGGGTACACACACACACTGACACAGACAGACACACACACACACACACACACCCCTATCACTAAGAACATGAATGCAGCAGGCAAATAGATACAGCCAGCATGATTTATTAAAGACCCTCTCCACCCAGTAGTACCCCTTATATAGTGCCCCAGTAGTATTCCCCCCCTTGATGCAGTACCCCTTATATAGTGCCTCCAGTAGTAGTACCCACTTTGCAGTGCTCCCAGTAGTGCCCCTTATATTGTGCCCTCAGTAGTATTCCCCCTTATGCCAGGGCTGCAACTAGGGGGGGGGCTAGAGGTGCACGTGCACCGGGTGCCGGAATGCAGGGGGTGAAAAAGGGATGACTCACGGTGGCTTGGGGGCTGGAGAGTCAGAAAATGGCCATCCAAAAAATGGCTGCCGCCAAGGAGGAGACAGATGCTAGAGCTCCTTACTGGACCTCTAGTGTCTGTTAGGCCAGCGCAAGTGCCGGGAGAAGATGCTGAAAGCTGCATCTTCTCCCATGAAACCCCCTGGCAATGAGCATGAAATCCCCCTGGCAATGAGCATGAAATCCCCCTGGCAACGAGCATGAAATCCCCCTGGCAATGAGCATAAGTCCCCCTGGCAACGAGCATGAATCCCCCTGTCAAAGAGCAGGTAATTTTAAAGTAATTAGAAGCCTTACTGTGGGGCATACAATGGTGTCGGGCAAATATGTAAGTGGCACTTTGGTAATAGGCATTACAGTGTGTGGCATAATGTGTAATGGGCATTATTGTGTGTGGAATAATGTAAGTCACTATACCAGGGACGTTTAACTAGTGCACTGCCTTATGGAGGAGCAAGGACAAAATCCAGGTACGGGAAGAGAGGGGGCACAAAATTGCTACCTTGCACCAGGTGACAGACATCCTAGTTTTGGCCCTGCTTATGCAGTGGCCCCAGTAGTACCCCTTATATTGAGCCTCCAGTAGTAGTTCCCCCTTTGCAGTGCCCCCAGCAGTATTCCCCCCTTTGCAGTGTCACCAGTAGTAGTCCCCCCTTTGCAGTGACCCTTATATAGTGCCCCCAGTAGTAGTCCTCCCATGCAGTGTCCCAAATGTTAGTCCCCCCTATGCAGTGCCCCCAGTAGTGCCCCTTATATAGTGCCCCCAGTAGTAGCCCCCCTATGCAGTGCTCCTTATATAGTGTTCCCAGTAGTAGTCCTCCCAGTAGTGCCCCCAATAGTAGTCCCCCAGTAGTGCCCCTTATATAGTGTCCCAAGTAGTAGTCCCCCAATTCAGTGCCCCCAGTAGCAGCCCCCCTATACAGTGCCCCCAGTAGCACCCCCCACATACAGTGCCCCCAGTAGCACCCCCCTATACAGTGCCCCTAGAAGCGGCCACCCCCCCTATACAGTGCTCCCCCATGCAGTACTAGTGTCAGTGCACATGCCCCTTATACACACACACAAAAAAACCCCCACAACTTACCTGAATTCCCGCTCCTGCCATGACTGCCGCTGTCCGCTCCTCCCGGCCCGCTCTGCACTATGGGAGAGACGTCATGACGTCTCTCCCATAACCCGCTGCGAGGGGAGCCTGAAGGCGGAGCTCATGAGTGAGCTCCAGCCGGCTCCATCCATGGACGCAGCAGCCATGAGAGTCTGTCTGACTTTCATTAGCTGCTAAAATAAACACACCGCCGCCGGGTAGTGCCAGCGGCTGTGTATTTGTTAGGGTGTAGTGCGGACCCGCACTCACTGCGGTCCGCACTACACTTAGTGATCGGCGGGCAGGGGGGGGTTTCTGGGTACTCTGTGTATGACACATCTGTTTTTGGGTTTGGCATGATATGCCGGTGCTAAGAATCCCGGCGGTCAGAATCCTGACGCTGGCATCCCGACAGGGTTAGGATACCGACACCCTAATCCTAACCCACTTCTCCCGCAGCCTAAACTTAACCCTCCTTCTAGTGCCTAACCCTAACCCTCCCCCTAATCCCACTATTTATCGTCAGGATGCTGGCCCCCGGAATTCTGACTGTTGATTCCGACGCCGGCATTGTGAACGCCAGGATCCCAACAATGGGGATTTCAGCTAGAGTACATCCCCTGTATTTACACACCTTGCTTTGCAGCATGGTTTGTTCATACTTGCCAACTCTCCATTGTCAGGGAGACTCCCTGAAATAGTAGCAATCTCCCTGTCTCCCTGAAGAGTCTAGCGATCTCCCTGATTGCACCTTACCCCCATTATGAAGCTGTTATATTAAAAAAATTATATACATTCAAATGGGATCATTAGTACCATTTCCCTGCATTGACTATAAGGCACAATGATCCTATGCCTACATGCATTTTCTGAAAAGTATTAAGGGTATATTTACTAAACTGCAGGTTTACAAAATTGGAGATGTTGCCGATAGCAACCTATCAGATTCTAGCTATCATTTTCCAGAAGGTACTAAATAAGTGATAAGTAGAATCTGATTAATTGCTATGGGCAACATCTCCACTTTTGTAAACCCGCACTTTAGTAAATATACCCCTTAGTGTGTTTTCATGAACAAATAGATTTTACAAACTGTCTCATTTAAATTTGGATGTAAGTCAGTATTATGACACGCCTCTCAGATGTAGCCGTACACGCCCACTTTACCGCTGCGCTCATAGGTGTTGCTTTCACAATCTCCCTGAAATGCGTTTTTCAAAAGTAGGCAAGTATGGGTTTGTTCCAGATACAAAGTTACAATACTGTACTTGCTTTTTTTGCTTGGCTCCCAAATCAGAATCAACCTCTTTATGTAACAACTCGAAAGTGCCAAAATGATTATATAACCCACCATGAACATAAGCCATGCAGAGTATACCGTATATTGTTTTCAAAATAAGTATTTTTGAGCAATAAATAAAAAAACAAAACAAAAACTAAATAGAATTTAAATTGCTTCTTAATAATTACTAATAAAACAGGTATTCATGTTTTTTCCCCCCCTTTATATGTTTTCATCTATATGCATGTTTAGAATGTGTTTATCTGTAATAAGTTTAACCTTATAGACTTCTGTGGAACTATCAATAAGCTGTAAATCATGAATTGTGAATTGCTGCTGATCTTTTGTTAAATTCAAATTGTATCCGCTCTACGCTTTAGAGGATATTGTATGTTATCTTTCGTTCTCAGGTAAAAAAGAAATGACAGGCAGTTTAAGAATGCAAACGATTAAATGTCTATTGCAAGCCGCGAGATAAGCTTGTGATGTGTGTATTGAACGAGATTTATCAAGCCTGCCTAACTGTATTTGCACACTTATATTATTGTCTTCTACAAACTTACTGTTTGTATAGTTTGCTGTTATACTGTTATATGTGGCTATTAAGTAAAGTGGCTGTAATTGGGCTTAGGAGGACCTACATAAGAGATCTCTTTGGATTATGTTTTTGATTTTTATAGTTTTTTTATTTTTTATCTTCCTGCATGTGGAAATAATAGATGTTTTGAAAACTCTTTACTACATTTATAAATAGTCTATTATGTTGTTCTCGGAATCACCAAGTACAATCAACTACTGCAGCTTTTCTCCTGGACAAATACAACAATCAGTGTTTCGTACAATATACAGTATGTAAGGATGTACGCCGTATTGTCACAATCCACGGAAGTTCCTATTGAGTCCCAGCTAAGATTCCTTGTGTGCTTTGTGTGTGTTGATACCAGGGGTGCAATCAAATAAAATGAATTTAATGAAATAATCACTGTACTTGGGATGTATTCTTCCCCACATTCTTTGATTTTCCAAAACTTTCAGAATTGAAAAATGTTCAGTCCACCAACCAAGACTTTTTCTATATCTTCAGGGACTACAAATCCCGGGAATCTCCAGGACCGGGACATTAAGGAGTCTATGTAATGTACTAAGCCTTGGAGAGAGATAAAGTGGATGGAGATAAATTACAAACCAATCAGCTCCTAACTGTCATTTTTCAAACACAGCATGTAAAGTGATAGTTAGGAGCAGATTGGTCGGTACTCTATATCCATCCACTTTATCTCTCTCCAAGGCTTAGTACATAGACCTGTAAAGTTCTTACTGGTAATTATTATCAGGAGAAATCCCCTTTATTACATCCATAATACATGTGAACCTGAGGATATAACTAGTGACACAGTACTGTATGTTAAATTGAATGTTGGTGTGCTGATATCAGTTGGCTCAAATGTTTTTTTGCATATTGTTCTTGTTGCCAGTATCGCTGCCGCAGGGCCGCCCGGAGCCTCCTTTGGATGCGCCCGGCAATGTGCACAGCCATACAGAGCATCCTGTTCTCCAGGCAGTGTAAGTAGAATTAGTTGCCCACACATGAACAGATTCCATCATTGGAAGGCCAGTGGCATATCTATAATGGGTGCAGGGTGTGCGGTGCACATGGTCCTATGTGCCAGGGTCTTTGCGCTCTACTGTGCATTCGCCGTCTATCCGAATATCAATAGAAACATGGCGGCACCGGGATCACTTACAGGGGGCTCTTCTGCACAGCTTCTGACACAGGTGCGAGGGGGGGGCAACTGCACTATGTGTGGGCCTGTTGCACATGGGCCCCCTCACCTGTTAAAATGTCCCTGATTGGGACATTTAATTATTGGATATGTGTTTGCGCTGATAGATCTGGTTGCTTTGTAGTTGACCTGAAAATATTGTATGGCATGGGGCCTAATTAGGTCAGTTAATGCCCTCATATCTTTACTTATGGTTTCCAGTCACTGGCAAGCAGGTGGGCGTGTTTAAGGTCAATGTCCGGACAATTTGGCCAAACGAATCCCCTAATACATCAAGTTGGTCAGGGGCGCCAAGAGGAGGGGGGGGGTACTAATTACCTGGGTCTGGGATTGTTGGATGGGACGTTGGAGGCCTGGGTACGATGCTGCAGCCCCTCCCTCTTACCTGTAGGCAGCTGAGGTCCCCCTTACAGGCGGCGACAGTGAGCAGGTTCCCTGGTCTCCCACTGTAGCCTAGCACACATCAGCGATATGTGCCACTATAATACAATTACATCAAGGCTCCATAGGTGATATTTAACTTATGCATTGTTTCAATATATATTATACTCGTATAAATTATCTCTGTATCTGTGTTGTGCTAAATGCAAAATTAAAATGTAAAATTAAAATGAATCCTCATAAATGAAGTTTGCTTCCCTTTAAATGTAAGTGGGACCCATTGTGTTAAATTACTTTCACCTATTGGTATAGAAAAGATTTGTATTTAATTTATAGCAAAACAATTGTCTTTTCTTTTGGTCCTATTAAATGAATATTTATTTATTTATTTTTAAACTTTTTTTATGTCACAATAACCTTCAACTACATTATCTCTAAGCTGAGTTAATGGTTTCAGATGGTTAACAGAGGTCTTTTGGGAAAAAACAAGCAAAAGAGGATTAGTTTACTTATAATTAGCTTCTTCATTGTGGTTGGATCCAAATAAAATATTTGATACAGTAAAGTAAACATTCAGAAGGAGGTTCGGTGGCAGAATACTAATTAATGTTTTTTTACAGAGAAACAAATTCATTTAAAGGCGTATCCGCTGCTGTTGTTAGGATGTGAAATGTGAATTACAGCAGAACGCTTAGCTAATGGCTTGCCCTGGTCTGTTGGTTGGCAGTTATAGTAGTGTTACTGTACTTCCTTGAAAATACATGATTAAATGCCATTTAATTGGCCACTGAGAAAATTTAAATATATTGTTTGCTATTATGCTTTCTTTTTGTTAAATGTATAACATATTCTGTAATAAGCACTAAACCTAAAGTGTTCAATTTTTCCCTGGAAAATCCAATCTATTTTTTATTCCGCTTAATAGAATATACATTCCTAAAATATTTGGATTAATGTGATTTATTAAAGTCCTTCCCTACTGTTTTATTGCACAATGCACAATGTAACTTAAGGTCACGCACAGTTACACATACAGTACTTTAAGAACACTCTGAGCTGAGGATTTGAACATCAAACCTCCTGTACCGTATTCATACACTTAGCTTGTGAGCTATCATTCTTTGGGCCTGATTCAGCAAGGATCGCTATTCTGCTTATACGCATGCAACACAGTTGCTAATATCAGTGGTGATATGAAAATAATTGCATTCGCAATTGCGATCGCAGCCTAACATAAGGACACCCACTTCCCCTTACTCACATCCGTATACTAGGGCAACATAGCAAAATAATCGGTAACATTGAGTAACATCGGACCCATATGCACAGTTAAGGCAGGTCAGACCTCACTCAGGAATTGCTTACTTCAGCGCACACTATGAGGCCTCAGGCTGAGTATGGTATCGCAGGACCTAATTTATGCATGCCCCTGCAACGGCGTCCAATGCACTGGCACGCCTGAGTTCATCCGACCACACCCCCCATCACCAGCCACAAACGGCACTTCCTGTCAATCACTCTGCGATGGGTCTGCGTATCCTCTGCGATCGCAGTCCCGAATAGACAGATATGAATATAGTGGATGCATTATAAATGTTGTGCTTTTCCCAAATCACATCTCCCGCAATACGTTGAAATTGAGAGAAGAAACCTGTGCCTGGTACTCTAAAAAATAATTATGACCTTTGCGGTACAGCTTTATACAATACTGAATTGAAACCTTTGGTATAATGTAGCGATATAAAGAGTGATGGATTAGTCAGTCAGAATGTAGCGTAGTTGTATTGGTTCTAAAGAATGACCCATTTGTCAGAGGCCGGCAGAGCTTTTAATGAAGCAACAGGAGATTTGTCCATAAAGTATGGAAAATGATCACCAGGCACATTTAAGACACTTTCTCTCTAAGCTTGTACTGCATGTCTATAATAACAATGAAAAATGGCAGCTCGGACCTGTGCGACAGAAACCGTCACTCACCTTTTGTTTCAGATTAAAACCGTTGTTTACACAGTATATGTGTACAACGCGTAGTTCTACAACGTGGCATTCTGACTTTTACATTAGACGTCTCATTATACATAATGGTTATCTGCTATATTAATATGGTTTAAATTACCGATGGACACTTTGTATTCAAATTGAACAGTATCTAATGGTCTCTTTTCAAGTGATCCCTCTGGGTAATTATCAGTTTTATTACTTTAATATTGCTGAAGTCATCATATACAGGGGAAGTAGAATAGTAAGAAAAGCTATTTGGATCAATGAGTTAACACTTTGGGTCACCTTTAAGGAAGACGAGAACGCCCCTTTAAAAAAACTACATTTCTCCTGAGTAACTGGGACAAGAGTTCCTGCTCTTAGTCACATTACGCTGCAGTGTAAGTGCTGATTGTATTCCTTTTACCTGTCTCTGTGTAAGCAACTTTGGTGTAATCATGGCTGGAACCAAACCGTAGCCAAGGAAATTAATGTTTACAGTCGAACTGACCTATAGATAATCGGAGCATTATAACAATGACAAAACAGAGGTCAATATTTATCTATATAATAACTGGAAATAGAAACATTGTTACACTCTCTCATCTCCAGAAAAGTCTACACCTCTACCGAAGTAAATATATCCTTTGTAAAACATGAGGGGAAACTGTGTCCTAGTTATAACATTTGTTTCTTAAGAGAGAAGCATAAGACCAAAAGTATTACTTTACCTTACGCTTCTACTGAGAGTTTCTACATACCTAGAATATCAGATCAGAGCTTCGTTATATAGTTTGATCTGGATGTACCATGAGATATGTGCATGAAATTTAAAACATTAAAATACGTTATTGTTTTTATTCTGGCCGAGAGAGTATTAGAATGGCATTGAACATGCATACAGATTGCCCTTCTTATAACTAGAGGGCAATTGACTTTCTAGGAACCTCCACTATCCAGCTTTATGCAACAGTAGACCCCTTATCCTGGTGGGCCCAAGGCATCTGCCTATTGTGGCCCCTTATTACATCTGCCCTGAGGGAAAATGTCACCATCTATATATTTCTTGTGTATAAATGCTGAATAAATCATCAGTGGTCTTTAGATTTTTCTTGTGTAAACTAGGGTTGAGCTATTAAAAAATAGAGCAGAATTGTTTAGAAGTCATGTCCTGTGGTCATGTCATGTTTGAAATTACTGTAGCTGTCAAATTATTATGTTGCTTTTGTGTGTGTGTGTGTGTGAATACACCCTTTACTGTGATTCTAGCCTTCCAAACCTTACATGATTCCCCATTGAATGTAATGTCACAGGGCAAAACAGTGTTAAACAACACAAAACAATTTTCCGGTATTAGATATAATGCAAGGGAGAAGGCTATGAGGGTTATTTACAAAATGCCAGAGTACAAATTTCCCAGAATCCTTTGCAATCAGAGATTTGCTTGCAGTGGCCAGCTTGTAATAACTTGAATAAAACTAGCAGCAGCTTGTTTGACATTAGAAATGGTTGCACTAAGATTAGATTATATATTTTTACAATTATATTAGGTCATAGTGTAAAGAGGACAGCTGTGTAATTGTATTATTGTTATAAAGTACTTGCCGACCTTTTCTTCTGGGAGATCCTTGAGGAGAGATCCAAGTGGTAACTTCAGGGTGTGATTATGGTGGGGGGGAGGACCATGATGACACAAATCTCCTCTACCCCACCCACCATCTCTCCCGGGAGTCAGAATGTGTGACTCTCCCCTGCATTCCGGTAGAGTTGATAAGAATGATTACTATAGGCAGGCTGCTGATACATCAGAGGGCCTGGGTACTGAGAGTGGGCTGCTATGACCAGTTGTGATGTACAATTGTATAGTGGCACGCTCACTGCGCTGGCAGCCCCCTCTCAGCACCACTGATGGTAGGTAGACTGTACAAGTCACCAATGATGAAACATGGCTCTGAGGGTTTGCTCTGAGCAAACAAAACCCAGTGAGTGGACATATTTCCATGCGAACAAAAGTTTAAAAAGTGAAAGCAAATATCTGATTGGCTTCTAAATCTGGATACACACTTGTAGATATATTGTTCCTTTGAACAATGAATGATATATCCGTAGAGGATAGGCAATTGTGTAAACCAAATATGTCTGTGATCGACGTTGTTCACAGACATATCGGGTCGGCCCTGCAGCACAGCTGATGCCAATAGGTTTGGCTGTGTGTACAGGCTACCTGCCATACACTGACTGCAGAAGCCTGCCAACACATTCATCACAACTGGGCGGGCAGATTTAAATACCCACCCATTTGTGATGTCTGACCAGACTTATCGAGCGGCTGTTTGGTGTGTATAGCTTACCAAATCAGCCATTCGATCGGCTTGTGGGCGGCCATTTTGTCTGGTAAATGCGTACCCAGCTTAAAGCCCTGCAATGTAGAAGGTTTTAATATCTCTTTCTACAGTATGTTTCCAGAGAATTAAACACATATACTGTATAACGAAATGTTGATAACTATGACAATACAAAGGTGTAAATTTTCCAGACTTCCATAGATGTTGTAGTGAAGGGATTATAGATGTCTTTAAACTGAAGGTTCTGCAATGCAACAAATTAAATAAACCTTACATTTTTTTGAAAAGTAACAGAAATGTTTTTTTTTTAGAAACTTCATTAGTTCTTTCTCTTCTAAATTCTTTATGTGCGCACTAAAAATATCGATCAGCGCTTTTGTATTCTGCTTGATAAACCTGAACATTTCTCTCTCCTACTTCATGACAGCGGGCCTATAACGCATTGCTGTGCCATACATTCCTGTCCCCTCTGGCAGCGAGCTAGGTTAAGGAACGGATATGTAGCAACATTGTGAAATAAATTAATTGTCTTCACTATAAACAAAGAACTGTTCATTTGTTTACAAGAGCAATCACATCTATTGCTTACCACAGCACATAAAAGAAAAACCTCACAACATAAAACAGGATTTAATTTTCAGCCACTTGACTCACACAAACTTCCTTTATGAAATAGAAAACATTACATTGAGGGCAGATCTATTACAAATTGCCTCTTGTGCATTTTAAAATGTGAAAGGCTTAGGATGTGTCATTTCCATGACTTATTTATGCAGCACTTGATTAAAGGTAAAATTTTGAGATGCGCTACATTTTATGCATAAACGCCCTGTTGGCAAATGTCAGTTACAGTACATATCTATACAAACAAAAAATGTACAAACCCTATGGTGGCGCTGCACTCCAGTGCTGCAGAGGTTAATAATAAGTCACCACCTTATATCTAATAACATATAACAAATCAACCTCACTTGCGCTCTGGATTGTTCCAACAAGTCAAGAAAAGTCCATCAAGGGAATTGTCCCACGTCCTTTGGTATAGGTAATTTTCCGGTATAAAAAAGAAGAAATGAAAAACAAAATATAGTGTAATAACGTCACTGTATGATGAAGCCACCCGATGTATGAAACAGAGCTTGCATCAGGGAGTGAAAGGACACTCATCTTGAAAAAGGTGCCGCAGCGCACCGAAACGCGTCGAAGAGTGTCGCTTCACCCATTGTATGCAGTATCCCATCCATTCTATATGCTACCCATTTGCCCTTACTGATCTGGGTCCATCTTCTGCAGGGCAATAGGAATCTGCATAATATTATCATCTGATGTCCCCACATTCCGTTAAGGACCACAGGTAGAGGTTTCTGAAAATAAAGATACCTTTATATGTCCATACATCGCATACATGTAAGGAACTCCACACAAGACATCCTCATTCACATCTGGGTGATTCTTATGGGAGTTGGAACCATACTAAGCTCAGAGAAGATCTTCATAGACCACCATATTCTCCTCATATTCACATCCCCGGGTGGCTCCATCATACAGTGACATTATTACACTATATTTTGTTTTCTATTTCTTCTTTTTTATACTGGAGAATTACTTATACCGGAGGACATGGGACAATTCCCTTGATGAACTTTTGTTGACTTGTTAGAACAATCCAGAGCGCGAGTGAGGTTGATTTGTTTTGTTATAACATGTCAATAACCAATAAATCACTTCACTATAACTTAACTAATAATAAAGACACAACACAAGGACTGGCGTTTACATTTGGCCAGCTTTTGTAAAATAACACAATATGGAAGCGGAAGAAAGACAAGCTATACAAAGACCATTTGACCTACTGTATGCAGGATGACAACCACAACTTGCAAGGGTCAACAATCCCTTTCACAAAGGCAATTGAGAGGTATCCGACACTGGAGCCAATCGGGCGTAACTAGGGGGTTTGTCAAGGGAATAAACAGCACCCCCCCATCAGTGCCACAGGCCTAATTACCCCACAAGCAGGGCCGGTGCAAGGTGTGATATTTAATCTATGGCCCCTCATCCTGAGTTTTGAAAAAAAAATTCTTACCTGCTTCTGGCTGGTGTGGCTGCAGTCCAGATACACGGATGTCTGATGCCAAACGCTGTCCATAATCCACTTTTGCAGTAAGATTTCTAGGTGGAGGTGGGGCAGGGCTGGCTCCACCATTAGGCAGCTTTAGGCAGCTGCCTACGGGCGCCAGCCACTGGAGGGCGCCACTGAGTCAGTTGAACTTTAAAAAAATGAAAGATGTCTCAATGAGACATCCTTCCTGTACTTTGTACTAGCACGCGGCTGCGAGTAGACCCGCGGCCACTGCGGTCACCTCACCAGCCAGCACATGTCTCACTGTGTGAGGTTTCCGCCCGGGCTGTCAGTAGCGCAGGCAGCACTGACCTGCTCTCTTCTTCCCTGCCGTAAATCCTCCTCTTCCTTCACAGAGGATGAAGAGCAGGCTGCCGGGCTGCTGACTGAGCAGAGTCTGGACAGAAGATTATTAGAAAACAAACGTCTAGCTTTTCTGAGTGACAGCCAGTGGTAAATCTGCTCAGCAAGTTTTAGGCTGTCACAATAATTTTTGTACAATCACACAACAAGACCACTATATAGTATGTATACCAAGAACAGAGGAGTCTGCTGGTGTATGCTACAGCAGTCTGCAGAACATAAAGAAAATGAATTATGCAACTTTTAAAATTCATTAATACTATTCTGTACATAGGGGTGCACTGCTGTAGACCATCAATAGGGTTAATAATTAATACTGTATAATAATACACTATCCAGTACATAAGGAGACCAATATGTACATATACGTCAAAGGGCAGTGCTGGGTTCTTCTGCTGCTCCCTCAGACTCCTGGACTTGCTCCAATGCTCAGGAATGGTGCCAACATCTGAAAAAAAAACATTCTGCTCAGACAGGATGGACCTTACTGCCGCATCTAATGGCTTCCTGTGATCACTGGTCCTGTATATGCTGGAATTATGACACACACAATATACTTTGTATGTAACATATTAAAGCTGGATAAATGCTAATTATGCCCTCTTCATGGACAGGCCACACTCACTCTAAAATCAAACATTTGGAAACTCCCCTCTAGAAATCCTGCGTTTGCCACTGCTGTAGAAGGCAGCTTTACTGAGGTGAGGGGCGCTAGGCTGAAGCAGTGCTCAGAGTGCTGAGAAACCTTGCACCGGCCCTGAGGTGGGGGTAGACTACATGTTAGGACAAAGTGGCAGGCAGCAGTAAGATGAGACTTACTACATCATGTAGAATAAAGCAGATATATATCATTGAGCACCCATACATTATGAGCAATGAAACATTGGATATACTGTATCTTCTGAATTCTACTTTATTTTGTCAAGCCATAAGTGCTGCACTTGTAGGGTCTATACATGATTTTGGTCTCTGAGGGTCCTGGGCGCAGAATACTGTGTGAAGTGGTTGTGCTGGACGTGTTAGTCCAACAGGTTTGGCACTCACAGTAAAATTACAAAACAGTACGTCGCCCAGTGCCCTCACATGAAGATACCATATTCCAACAGGAGGTGTGGCGGCTCTAGCGACCTATGGTAATGATCTACAACGCAGCAGATGTATGCTGACCTTTTGGTACCTGATAACAATGTGAATATTAATAAAGCATTAAAGCGTAAATCTGATGCATTGTGGAACATTTACCGCAGACCACGAGTGCCGCACCTCTTGCTGGAATATATATATATATATAAAACAAATTCCGAAATCCTAACTGAACATCGATATATTCTCTTCTACTAAGCACACCCACACAACATTACAATATCCCCAAATAACTTAAACAACCCCAATACAAAATGAGTACACAACCCCATAGTGGTAATACACCCCCCCACCTCACACAATATTATTATACAACCCACCCCCTTAAGTTAACATTAATATACCCCCAAATAATATTAATATATACCCATGCCCCAGATACTTACACTAAAAAGCTCCCACCCCCAGATACTTACCTGTCATTGCAGGAGGTTCTGGTCTCTTCATAATACACGTTGCTGGCTGGGGAGGTATCCATCAAAGGAGCATGAATGTGCGGTGCCTCGGGAGGGCTGGGAGAAAGCAGCACATTGGTGGCTGGTTCTTGGGAGGGAACAGCCACCATGCACTGCAGACAGGGAAGGGGGCGGGGCCGGGCAGGCACTGCTGCTGCTGGCTGTACTGCACAGACATGTCAGACTGTGACATGTCTGCACTGCAGTCACAGCCAGACAGCTGCCTGAAAGTGTGGGGGTGGCGGCCGTGGCTTACAGGATCCATGGCCGCCACCAGTATTTAATAAGGATGTCTCTGCACATCCTTTTACTTTTGTGTTGTCAGCCTCACTCCGGCCCCCTCAGGTGCTGTCGCACTAGGCAGCTGCCTAAAGCTGCCTATTGATAGCGCCGGCCCTGCCCACAGGTCTAGTGCCCGACAACTTGGTGGTCTAGGAAGGGATTAATGGTAGCCTAACTATCGGGCCCTCAGCGCATTCTTCTGCCGCTTGCCCATCCTGGCCACTGGCATCGCCCTTGGAGCTCTTTTGTCTTCAGTCCGGCGTCTTCTGGCCTCTTCCGCAATTGCCGGAGCACTTCCTGCGACGTTTCCATCCTCCGCTCGTCTACGCCAAACTGACATTTCTAGGGAATTGTAACAATAAATCGTGTTTGCGCTCCACGCTTGTATACCGGCAGCCTGAAAATGCAGATGCGATTCACCAATCACAGAAATTCATACAATCAAAAAAATGCAAATTGAAGCGCACTGGTTAGGTACAGTCAGATGTTAAGATAAAGTTATTTACCCAGATATTTCTTAATTATCCAAAAGTTCATGAATCTTCCTTATAATCAAAAATATGTCCAGCACCTGGTCTCTTCTAATCACTGCATAGTTTAACGCACTTGTCCCTCTGTATATCTCGTGGTGGTTTACATGAAAATCAATATGTACGGGAACAGAATATAGCGTAAAATCTGCAATTTATTCAATATAATGCAATAAAATATACAAGTAAATCAGTGGCAGCGTACCAGAGGTGACTTTTTTCAAAAGGCACGTCAATCAACAAATAGGGGTAATAATGCTTCTCCTAATAAGCAATACCTTCTAGGACCAATCTCAGGATCCCCACAGTTAGTCACCTTCTGCCCAGTGGCGTCTGATGTCAGACGTCATGGGCGGAGCCAGCCATGATGCTCAAGCCATAACTGGATCTCGGCCGACATCAAATTCAAATGGGCGCTTGTCCGCGAGCTGCACCCAGCTTGCAGCCGATGCCAAATGTCACCCACGGCTGGGAATAGTCTGGACTTCTGGCACTGGGATCAACACTTGATCCCAGTGCTGGACATTGCCCAGGCCGGCGGTGTCCCCCTCTGCCAATGGTGCCCAGGGCAATGTGCCCCCCTTGTTACGCCACTGGTGCCAATACACATAGGCTCATTCTTCCGAACAGTACTGCTGACCCCTGTTGGGTATGATCAGCCTACCTCTACTATTGAAGGGGAGCTCACCTCTATTGCAGCAAGATGGACACTAGACTGCTCTTCATTCCTGCTCAATAATGACAACAAATACAAGACACAAAAAAAGAAGGAGGAAGGGAAGAAAACCTGCATAATAAGGTTGGATAACTTTACCACCCAGCACAGACCTAGAAAAGTCCTCCCATAAACACACCTCTTCAACCTTAATAAGTTAAAACTAGCCTGAGAACAAAGCCAATATAATATAATCATTGCTATCTGTACTGACTCAGGACCAGGTGAGAATTTTGGGGGAAACAATCATTGAGCTTATACCATGCTTTGCCATCTTCCTGTGGAACAGAATTTTGCTTTGTGTCTGTAAATTCCACTGAGCTGGACTAGCTCATTCTCGTTGTGCTAGGAAAGGGAATTACTGGTGGAAGAAAGATGATAGGCACAATTCTACACAAGAACTGGTGAAACACATGAAATTACACAGGCTAATGTGTAATGAAATGCATAGTCAGCAGAAAATATGTTGCAAATTTTGCTGATCTCTACTAGTGGTGTTTATCTAAATCATCACATTCTCATAGTCGACTATGTGAGTATGACCCAACTAGATGTGCCAAGTGCAGTGGGCAACCCAATTTATCCGTTTATTTCAAACAAAGGCCCTTTATCTGTATCAAGTAAAAAATTAAAATAGAGGCTGGAGTAGTGAGCTATAGATATATATTGCAAATTACGAGCACACAAGAGACAGGGCTCTATATGACACTAGCTGGAATTTTTTTTATTTTTTTATTAGTGTGATGAAAAAGGGATGCAATCTTTAAAATAAGGGAATGTCATAACTGAGAAAAGTAAGTTAAACAATTATTTATTTTTTGAATGGGGGGGTATAGAGGGGTCTTTTGGTTGAAAACTTAATTTGTTACTTGCCCGGGAACATATCTGCCAACTGTGCACTGAGCTATTTAGATTGTCACTTGTCATGGCAGTTGTGCCTAGTTTATTATGCTGAGGCATTTTCCTGGTGGCAATGATTGGCCTAACTACAGGGCATGAGGAACTCATAGCTCAACAAATTGTGGGGGTTTAGGGGAAATATTTATGTTTTAATTTTAACATTGCTCTTATTAAAAAAATAAAATAATAATAATTTAATCTCACAATGGAAAAGGATCTACAGTTTGTAAGATTTTATTTCATTAAATATATGTCATATATATAACAAACAAAATTAATAGAAAGTTATTAATTATACTCAAAAATAAATGATCTGGGTTTTATCAAGGTGAGCTGTGAATGCTGATCTTCCTGGAAGTGATAGTCACTCTATAGATTAGACATGTAGAATGATTCGTGAGTGACGTATTGAAACTTAAGATGACATGCCAGGAAATAGATTGACCTAAATGAGCCGTATGTTGGCAAAACATCATTTTTATTTAACAAATTAAAATTTAAATTTGGGGCAGCCAAATCTTTAAATAATTCAAGTCCACATAATTTGAGCACGTCATCACAATCTAGATTGTGAATAAACAAACAGGTACATACTTTTGATCTATATCATGTGCAGTGTACCAGTTTAAATTAAGTGATTTAAACTCTTCAATGAGATTGCTTTAATACTGACCAATTATCCAATTAGATTGATTGGATTTATAATTAATCTGGTCATCTTGGAGTTGATTGAATTGCATTAGTTTATTTTTTACTAACCGACCATTTAAAGAAACAACAAATGTAATAAAAAAAATCCATAATAACCTAAATTACTGTGTGTGCAGCTGCTCTTATTCATCTGAAAAAAGTAAACAAATAAAACATTTTGAATCATTATTATTACTATTAAAAAATATAGTATTTAAAATAAGGTACTTTAATAATTGTTTATCTTTACAAAAGTTTATTGAAAGTGAAAAAAAATAATAGCCTACAATGGGAAGTCACAGTTTATAACTTACTAACCTCTATTTTATGGCAGGTTGTAAAATTATGGTATAAGCTCCGATTATTTGAAAACCTATATATTATTAAGACTACATACCTTATGAGTTCCTGAAAAAAAAATTCTGACTAAAACACACTGCTATGACTTTCACATTTTTTAAGCATCTTCTTGTAAATTGATTGGTTGCATTCTTATAAATATTTATCCAGCCCAAAAGAATTACTACCTCTAAGCAGTCAATAGTCACACTTTACCCTGAGCTTCATCTGTATTACTGATTCTTTTACCTGAAATTTCAAAGACTAGAGGGGAAAGAAAAGGTGATGGTGAAAGCAAATATTAACCGTAGACCTCAAAGCAGCATTATTCTGTGGTCAAATTGATAATGATAAAATATAGGAGAAAACTTGTTAAGTAACGCATCGTTTTAAACATAGCGACAAACAAAGTAGAATTTAACATCCTTATCATACATGGGTCCATATCTAAAAGCCTGCGAATTGCGCGCACCAGTGTGACTTTTGACAAGATAGCCGCTACATTTAAATCTGCCATCAGTTGGTTGGTTTTGCCTTAAAACTAATTGCCGCATTTATATCAATCAGCCAGTACCCCCGAATTGCTACTGCATTTATGCCTTGCTGGTTATATGATGGGTTTTATATTGTTGTTTTTGTTTCTTTGTGCTTTAGTAAAGCAATTTAATTTAGTTAAATTGTTGTGCCTGGTTTCTTTCCCTGTAGCTAGCCCTTATCGGTACTGTTGTCTTCCCATATCTTAGATGTACCATAAGCTCCATTCATTTGATGGCTTCATATGCCGATGACTGTACGGTATTGTTCTCCCAGTGTTGACTTGGCTCAACCTGTCTATTTGAACTCTCCATCTGCCGCTGTCTGTTCGTTTGACTCAATGTTTTAGTCTTATAACTTGTCTTCTTCCCTCTCTTTAAACCTTTCATTTGTGTGTGCGTGTCTTCACTGACTCATTGAGATTCACCCGTATTTCAGTGCCAATCAGTCCCGTTTCTGATGTACAGTGTGTTTTGCCCTGTTCTCCCGGGTCTCTGAATGCTTTTCAGTAATTTCCTCCTTTCAACTAAACCAAATTCCATTTTTTCCCATCAGGATGTATGTCACTCTCATCTCCGCTTCTCCTTTCACATTCCTGTCTGGTTGTGACATTTATTCTGTTCTATTTCTACTAATGCATTGATGTTCTGTGCTCTGTAAATCATAGTTCTTACACAACATAATCCGTCTTTCCTTGCAAAAGACAGAACAATTAATACTCAGAGTCAGTATTGCCCCCACAGCTCGTGAGAGAACATGCGTTGAACATTTCCTGTGCACAGTACTTGTAATTTAATTTGGTACCCAGGGAAACAATTTTTTTGTTTAAAACATACTGTAGACTTACAATGTAAGTCTTTAGAAGGGATATTTTCTGCAAAATTTTGTGTAAAAACCAATGGGATAATTTTTATAAAAACAAAGTTGAATTTACCATGGACTCACTCTTCGTTTTATCTGCTGGAGTCCCCGATGGCATAACGAGTCTCACACTGTGCTTTTGCCCCCTTAGCATTTGGAATAGTCAAGTTAGAAACTTAAATAATAGCACTAAGTTCCAAATTGTGAAAATGATGAAGTAGTCGGAAAGGATTGGTGATGGTATTAGAATTTAAAAAAAAATCATGCCACTGTCTATGGCGTTGAACTCTTACCCTCTATATAAAGTATTTTGGTTGGCAGTCTGCATTTAATGACCATAATCTAATATGTAGGCTGAACAAACATTGATTTGTTTTTGTTTTTCAGTTATTTTGTACATTTTTTATTCATATTATTAAAATGCAGCCATTTTATTTAAAAAATACTGTGTTATTTGAAAAATAAACAGAGAGAATCTGATTTGTAAATTGTGTAGTTTGTGCTTCACCTAGACAACGCACTTCTAGAATTCATTTTTGGTTTGAAACCTCAGATTTTATTTTTGTTTTTTATTGATTATTTTTCCTACAGGCATGCTATGAGTTATGATGTTTCCCAACTTTTTTTTATGCCCGTAGGCCTTATGATGCATATGAGATTTAAATGTTTGTTTTGGATATAAAGTAAATCTGCTTCGGGAGAGATACTGAAAAATGAGACCTATAAAGATGCTTTCTGACAATCTAATTTTTCCGCTGGAAATAAAATCTGTGCACTTTTATGTACGAGAGGTTGGATAGGATGTGCTTTCCTCTACAGATGCAAACACAAATTCTTATCATGTAAATGGAAAACTAGTCATATATTCAGCATAGTAATACCACCAGTACAAGATACATATACAAGTGAAATATATAACTGAGAATACAATTGTGGATAAAATGAGTGAGACTCTGCTACTTTTGATAAAGTTGTTTCTAAAGATAACCTGTGGTCTACACAGTGCGGGCAGGCAGTCATCCAGCATGGAAAGAGCCACTAGATATTGGAGATTGGTGGTTAGTATGAAGAGCCTAAGTAATGTCACTAGTTCCTATATAATTAACTACAGTAATAGTCATTTTCATGGATACTGGTTCAGCTCTCATATATGGCTTCGGCGACTGTGTATGTGTTTATTAAGTCTAAGATAGAGTAGCTAAAAGTACAATACAAATACACAGATATGTCCTCATACACCCTACTAGCATCCATTAGTCATATGGCGAGAGACAAGCCGTTCTTAGAGGAATAGCCTACTGTCTTTTTCTTTACATTTTGCATCTTATTTGGATCGCAGATGCTGCAAAGCACCACTCACAGTATACCAGAGAAGCTTGTCTGTGATTCTAACCGCACAGGAATTAATTTTAAATGCTTACAAAGTCGCAGATGAACCACAATGGAATGTGGCATGATAATAAACCACGGGCGCTCCATTGCAGCATTTAGTATAGTCTCAGTCGCACACTGATATACATATGCTGCACACCAAAATTGATCCACGCAAGTTAGCAATGTAGTTTTGTTGTTCCTAGTGTGCAGGTGATAAGGTTGTGATCTAAGAGAGAAAAAAGAACCATTAGTGAATTGAGAAACTGATCACAGTCTGGTGAATACAAGATCAAGGCAGTGGCCCTCCTGATGAGTAGAGGAGTCAGTCCATTGGGAAAAGTGAAGAGAGGAGGTTAGAGAGAGAAGTTTCGAGGCTTGAGGAGATTGTGGATTGTCCATACGGATATTAAAATCACCCATGATGATGGTGGAGATGTCAGGAGATAGGAAGTGAGGGAGCCAGGCAGAAAAATGTTCCAGAAATAGTTGGGGTGGCCCAGGTTGGCGATAGATAGCAGAAATGCGCAGATAGAAAGGGGTGAAAGTCCTGATGGAATGTACTTCAAATTATGTAAATGTGGGTGATGGTACTTGTGGGAGAACTGTGTATGTGAAAGATTGGGACAGTAATATTCCTACCCCACCTCCTGAACAATTACCTGGCCTGGAGGTGTGGGTGAAGTGTAGGCCACCGTGTGAGAGTGCTGCAGGGGAGGAAGTGTCTGATTGTGTGAGCCATGTTTCTGTTATTGCCAGGAGGTTGAAGTTATTTGAAATAAAGAGGTCATGGATGGATGTTAGTTTGTTGCAGACGGAGCGTTATTCCATATTTTAGTGGCTTGGAGGGTGATGGGAGGCATGTGATGTGTCTGAGGTTAGCTGGATTTATATTGCATTGTGAGTAAGGCATGTGGGTGGGGCCTGGATTTGGTGATATGTCACCAGCTAATAGAAGCAGAAAGGGAGAGATATAAATATAGTTGTGGGATTTTTATGAAACTTTTTTATGGCGACAGGCTGAGGGTGTTATTGTCAGAGTGTATAGATAAGTAAAAAGTCCATGTGTGTTCACAAGAGGGGAGTAGATTATTGAGGCTGCAATGTGTACAGAGGGATGAGCTGCAGGGAGAGTGAAGGTTGTCATAGCCTTAGAGAAGAAGCCACGGAGTGAAATAAGAAATAACAAGATTTGGTACAGTACATGGTGATTTACAATAAAAGGATAATTTTTTAGAATAGTACATAAACAAATTTAAAGACCAGCTGACAGAAGGTGCTCAATATTTGTTAAACAGTTTTTTTAACTGTTCAGTTTGGATACTTTGTGAATAGTAAATTTTGTCAATTGAAAGCACAGCTCTCCTTGAGGTTACTATTAAGATATACTGTGGATGATTAACACTGTCTATATCTGAGACAAATGTCCAGCTGACCTAAGGTGTTACATTGCCCTGTGTTTGTAAACAACAGCCCAGTATGTCATCATAAACTATGCTTCACTAAGAACATCTCAAAAACAAGTACTGACTATTGCATTCATTTAAGAAATGACATACATTTAGATTAGATTGATTGCATAAAGTTCAGAGAGTATTAAGATTGCAGGATGGTGGCTATCACGGGTTGGGTATGAAATGCTGACGGCTAAATTGCCGCCGGTTCAAATCCCAACGCCGATAGCCCAATCAGTGAAGATCCCGACAGGGGCGTTAAGTACCCTAACCCATCCCCTATCCCCCCTTACCCTAATCCTCCCTTGGTGGTGCCTAACCCTAACCTCCCCGCGATTGTGCCTAAACCTGACCCGCCCTTCCCGCACCCTAAACCTAACCCTCCATGGGGGGAGCCTAACCCTAACCCCCCTCTACCTCATAGCCTAACACTCCCAGGTTGGTGACTAACCCTAATATCTCTCTGGGGGTGCGAACCCTAGTTCTCCCATCCCCGGGGAAACTGTAATACTTACCTTGGTTCTATCGTTCGGGATTTCAGCGTTCGGGATGCCAACGCCAATATCCTGATCTCCTTCAGGATAGCTGCATCTGCATTTTGGCGGGTGGCGGGATTCCGGTGATGGTATTTTGATGACCGACATCCCATCCGCCGGCATATTAACTGCATCCCATCACATACATTTAGGTTAGATTGCATAAAGTTCTGAGAGTATTCTAATGTAATGCATTACGGTTGGAAACCTATGACTGGGTACTCATTATAAAGATGTGTTCTTACACATCTTTGCTGCAGTCATGCTAAAAAGTCCCTCTCGGCGCGTCAGGTCCCATGATACTCTGCTAATGTTGGGCATCTCTTTTTGCTGAAAATGCGATGCGACTAAGACACAACAGCAGAGTGTGCTGATCAATCTGATATGCGACACTTGTTTATCTGTGTGCAACTGAGCCTCTGAATCTGTACAAAGCGCTACAGTGTAATTGCCGCAGCTTTTTCCATTCCAAGTTCCGTAGTGCTTCATATACAGACTCAGGTGCACACAGAGATACAAGTCACATATCATATTAACCAGACCTGGGGGCTCACTCACGGCAGGCAAGTCCCACCTATATTTTATTGAGACCACACCCACCGCATGAGACGTCACATCTGCGAATCAGGACTCTGGGCAGCAGTGGCGCATCTCTCAGTTGCAGGGTCATTTTAGTACTGACATGGTGGGGTTGGGTCTCTACAGACATTTGTAATAGGGCCCAATAATCTTTTATAAGTTATATTTTCATGGGACTTGTCTCCTATGAGATTGCCAAGAGATTCCTGAACTTGGGGTTCTGATGGCTTCCAGGAAAGTAGACTACTATCCCACACCGGCATGGGGGGTGGGGAGTGTGCCTGATGACACAGTGTCCAGTTAATATTATCATATTGTCCCATGATGTAGTAGCATGAAACACAGAATTATACTGCAGTGGTGGTGGAATTAGCAGCACAACTACTCCCCCCCTACACCTCACTTGGACACCTCTTTGAGGATCCCTTAGAGACCGATGAAGTTTTTGTGTGATCTCGCTCAGCCCCGTTGCTGCTAGAATACCACCAAGACTTACAGTACGTGGATGCTATGGCCCGTATCCAATTTGAGCTGAGCCGTGATACTTTTCGCCTCACGGACTTCTCGCCTACATCGCGTGTTTTGCAGGCGGAAAAGTATCGCGCGCGCGCCCGTGTATCGCCGTATTCAATTTGAAAGTAGGTGAAAACGGGACCCGGCAAAACTTAAACAAGCGGAAAGTACTGACAGATTTGTGGAAATCAGCCTGACACCCCCCAAAAGATGCTCTGACAAGGGGGGTTCCCTATGGTAGCCCCCGATTTGGCTTGCTGAAGGTATTTGGTGTTTTTAAACGGGCTCAATAGCTGCTAAATAGCGTTTTTGTATAAGTGGTGCAGAATAGTATTCTGGAGGGTTTTTTTTCAGAAAATGACTCATCCCAGCAAATTTGGGGTACTTGAAAATGGGAGTCCCTGCAATGAAAAAAACACCTGGGGCATACTTGGGAACCCCCCCAGAGTCAAGTTCGCTAGTTTTTAACTTTTGCCCCCAAATTCAAAGTGCCTTTTTGGGGTGTCCTTAAGTGTTTTTTTTTTTAAAAATTGACACAGTTTACCTTTGGGGGACTGTCTGAAGGCTGCACGGGGGTACCCACAATGTTGCACCCCAAAACCCCAATTCTGCACTTTTTTCCACCTGCTATTCAAAGGCGAAACTTTTCCGCCTATTACATTGCATTGACTTTCCGCCTAGGCGAAAAGTCTTCCAAATTGAGGGCCTGGACCAGAGCCAGACGCTATTTGTGAACAGTCGTTCAGAAAAAGGGGCCGGCTATTTAAATTGAGCGCTCGCTCTTTGCGGTCTGTTGACGCCTCTATGTCTGAGTGAGCGAACAAAACATGAGCTTGCTATTTGTAAAGACGCCCCCTGACCGTTCGCATCATACGTCATCTCCGCTATTTATTAGATTAATTCGAGTACATAGAAAGGCGTCTGAACTGCTCGCAGTGCTTGTGGTTGGATTTTCCTACCGCAATCATGCGAACAGTTCAGGCTAAGAGACAACCAAGTGACGTGGCCGATGACGCTGCTTTGTTAATTATGCACACCCTTAAAACGCCTGTTTTGACCGTTAGGCACGCCTGCGTTCGGATCTCCACTCCCTGTTTTCAAGCACCTTCCCCTGTTACCACCCACAAACGCCTCATCCTGTCACTCAAATTAGCAGGCACTCGCTATTTTGCGAGCGCGCAATTTCCGACCGCAATGACTGGTTGGCGCATGCGTATTACGACCCATACCCATGCGCAGATGTGCGAACATCGCTCGGAGCGAACGAGCGGCTCTGAATCAGGCCCTGAATACGGAGTAAATCAAAACAGGTGAAAAATACGTAATCGGCGAAAAGTTTCCGACAAAAACACGCGAAAACGGCGTTTCGCTCAAAATTGAATACGGGCCTATATAGGGAATTGTTTTACTGGTCATTCTGTCTCGATAGGCAAATAATATTTTTATATACTTTGATCTTGACACAGTCATGGGATGAAAGGTTATCTGGCTCTTACTATTATTAGTAGGAGTATAAACAATGCTTTGAGTAGATTCATCGGAATGGTCTTTTAAAAGAAGATATGTTCAGCATAATTTCCAGAAGGAAAACATTTTTCATACGTCTTCCATCCACCGCCTTCGACTTTTTTAGGACTATTTTAAAGATAATAACCCCCTGTTGCTTGATGGCCTGTGGTAGCAGACGAATGTATATTAGCTTCCCAGCCCATATATTTTAATGTATCAAAAACGAGCATCATAAATATTAAATGCAAGATATAAGCGATTGCATTATTTTCTGGGTTCTATTTCTTCCGCACTGACATTGTAGAGGAAATAATATACAGTTTGAGAACAAACAATACTTTGATGTTTACCTTTTATGGCACGCAAAAAACTATTTTGAAATTGTTTACCAAGGTCACATTGTATGAACAAAACAAGTCTGACATTTTTTTTCTTATAAACCTCTATCTCGGGCCCCGGGAGGATTGGTACATGCAATGTACGGCAAGACTCAGGGCAGGCACAATGTACATATTTCATTCCTTCAAAATAGCTAAAGCTTCCTTCATTTTGCATATTTTCTAGACCATTGATGAATTCTAACTAAATTGCAATAAAATGCAAATAACGGGGACTGGGAGACTCCTGTCACCTCTTGTTTGTTAGTTCCTTTCCTGTAATCTTCCATAGTTATGGTCTCTGTTGCTAAGCTGTTTGTTGAAGAATAACACTAATACAAACGGTTAACAGTGCACACAAATGTTGCCATTGTACAAACAAACGCTTTGGAAATATTTAGAATACATTCCGTCATGCTCTTGAATCTCAGACGGGTATTGCAAACACATGCTGAATGGAATTTGACAAATATATATAGCAGGCTATATTATTTCTGGGGGCTGAGAGACGACGGAGCTCTGAGGGGGGAGCCGGATGTCATACCGCCGTGGACGGGTCATACAAAGCTGCTGAGACGGGAGCTGGTGGGGCGAAAGAGACAGTGAAAGCTGAAGGGACCAAATAGCGAAAGTGACAGGCGGCAGGGGACAAATAGAGGCTGTGACAGGCAGCAAGGAGAGAGAGAGACTGTGATAGACAGGAGGGGCATTGAGAGTCTGATAGGCATCAGTGACAATGAGAGACTGTGGGGCCAATTCAACGTGTTAATAAACGGGGGCCAGATGCGATTAACAGCGGTGGATACAAAATAACCGGAGCAATTCAGCATCGTTACTGCGCGGAGACAGATGATCCGAAGATCAGCTGTCCCCGCAATTCCTATCGGTGAAGCTTAGCACTGGCGAATGCATGAACTGGGGTTCACGCATGCACACAAGAACCCTGCGTGTGTGGGTCTGTACACACAGCGAGGTAATGCCAGGCACAACAAGCAGTAGTGATGAGAGAGGGGGATTACAGTTTTGTTCCTACTATGCATCAGCTTTCCCATGTTTGCCACAGGCTACGTACAGGTCAATCCATTTGGTCCAAAATTGGATCAGTTTTCATTTTTGGTCAGATATGTGGTCAGGACCATATTGCACACATCCAGGTATTTGGCATTCTGGACAACATAAGTCATCTGCAACAGCATTTATGAGATTGCCTTATAATATTATTGACTGAGATTATGAATGATGGCTCCTTTCCTGACATTGCATTCACTTTATGGCCATAAAGGCGAAGTTATTGGGCCAGTTTATACAACAAGCGATAATAGCATATGGGTGAACAGCCCTGTTTGTAGAACACACTTAGGGCTCGATCCAATTGGCCGCGATGATGTGGCGTTGGGCACGCTTTATGGCAGCCTGAATTCGCATAAAAGTCCTCGCAGCCCCGTAGGGCTCCAAGCAAAATGATGCCAATTTGGGCTGGGAGCGGGCTGCAAGGGGTGCGAGTGCAGTGCCATTGCTTTCATTTTAGTGCCATGGTAAAGGCACATCACACCCTTCACAAACAATTGGATTGAGCTAAAAGAGCATTTGTTTACATTCTGCTGCATAGCGAATTTTACACTAATGTGATATTCTGCCAGATAAAATAACTTTTGCTTGTATGCCTACCCAATTACATCCCCTCTATACTGTCCACACATACCTTTACATCATAGTTGCCTACTTTTCAAAAAACTTTTCAGGGAGATAGTGAAAGCAACACCTATGAGAGTGGCGGTAAAGTGGGCGTGTACTGATACATCTGAGAGGCGTGTCATAACATTGACTTACATCCAAATGTAAACCAGCCTCAAAGCAGTTAGTAAGATCCACGTGTTGATGAAAACACACTGATACTTTTCAGAAAATGCATTTAGCCATAGAGATCATTGTGCCTAATAGCCAATACAGGGAAATTATATTAATGATCCCATTTGAATGTGCATATATATGTTTTTTCTTTTTAATATAACAGCTTAATAATGGGGGTAAGATGCAATCAGGGAGATTGCTGGACTCTTCAGGGAGTCAGGGAGATCAGTGGCAAACGCAGGATTTCTAGAGGGGGGTTTCCAAATGCTTGATTTTAGAGCGAGTGTGGCCCGTCCATGAAGAGGGCATAATTTTGACTTATCCATCTTTAATAAGCGTCATACAAAGTGTATTGTGTGTCATAATTTCAGCATATACAGGACCAGTGATCACAGTAAGTCATTAGATGCGGCAGTAGGGCCATCCTGCCTTAGCTGAATGTTTTATTTTAAATGTGGGCACCATTCCAGGGCATGGGAGCAAGTCCAGGAGTCTGGGGGAGCAGCAGAGGAACCCAGCACTGCCCTGGACATATATGTACATATTGGGCTCTATAGCAGTGCTTCCCAAACAGTGCATGTTTTCCAGATCTCCTAGTTGGTGCACAGGTTATTTATTACTGGCTGATACATGTTAAAAGATCCACAGGTGGTGCTAATTATTTCATTTGTGATACTGAGAAGAACATGCAGCACTATTAAAATTATTTTATGTTACTATTTCTAATGTGGTCATGATGTGGGCTGGGGAGGGGGGTTTCCAGGGACCCGGAAACCCCCCCTGTGTTTGCCTATGAGATTGCTACTATTTCAGGAGTCTCCCTGACAATCAGGGAGAGTTGGCAAGTATGTATTACATATTTTCTCTTTCTTCACTTTCTCATCCTGCTGACCCCGGCCAACATTCCTCCCATCCCACAGCCTAACCCTAACCTTCCCATCTAGCAGCCTAACCCTCGCGTCCAGCAGCCGCCTAACACTAACTTTACCATCCAGAAGCCTAACCCTAACCCTCCCCTCCCACAGCCTAACCCTATCCCTCCCATTCAGCATCCTAACACTAACCCTCCCCTCCCACTGCCTAACCCTAAACCTTCCGTCCAGTAGCCTAACACTAACCCTCCCCTCCCACAGCATAACAGTAACCCGCAGCCTAACACTAACCCAGAGATGTCATCAGGTCTGGTGACACCCTGTGTGCACTCCATATACACCCGAAAAAGGGTGCGTGGCCGCATGCGAAATCCCTACGGGGGCGTGCCCAGCATCCCTATTGATGCTGGGCTGCGCCTGGAGGCTAGTGAATGCACTGTTGGCTCTTTCTCTGTGATAGGAGCCGAGTGCTGCAGGAGAATGTCACTCTGCAGCACCCGGCTCCTGTTACTGAGGTGGAGCCGGTATTTTGGTGTCACCCCCTCTGAGGTTGACACCCGGTGGGGCCCACACCCCCATAGCGACACCACTGCACTAGCCCTCCTTCTCACAGCCTAACTCTCCTGTACAGCAGCCTAAACCTAACACACCTGAACGACCGGTAATCGTGCCGATGTTCACGACGATTTGCCTTCACTCTAGACATCGCATGATTGCCGGTACACACTTAACAAGATTTAATGAACGACGGAACGATCACTGTTACGTCCTTCATTAGTTAATGAACGACGGAACGATCACTGTTACGTCCTTCATTAATATGTACATCCTCACATGCGATATCATGTGATTGGCCGTGCAGCACGGCCAATCACACAATATCGCATGCGACCACGGGAGCGCGCAAATCGGGCATACACTCTGCACGATATGCCCGATTTGTCGTTCCGATTTGGCCAAATCGGGCCGATATCGTGCAGCTGTGTACCCTCCGCTCCCACAACCTAAGATTATAGAATATTATCATTTTACATGTCGACATTGTAAACACAACAATAGTTCAACAATGTCGACATTACAACTGTCAACAAAATGATGATTGTCTACATTTTGAAAATCAGCATGGCGACTGTGGGCCTGATTCAGAGCCGGACGCTATTTGCGCTCGCTCGTTCAGAAAAAGGGTCCGGCTATTTAAATTGAGCGCTCGCTCTTTGCGGTCTGTTGACGCCTCTATGTCTGATCGAGCAACCTAAACATGCGCTCGCTACGTCATCTCCACTATTTATTTAATTAATCGAGTACATCGAAAGGCGTCTGAACTGCTCGCAGTGCTTGTGGTAGGATTTTCCTGCCGCAATCATGCGAACAGTTCAGGCTAAGAAACAACCAAGTGACGTGGTCAATGACGCTGCTTTGTTAATTATGCACACCCTTAAAACGCCCATTTTGACCGTTAGGCACGCCTACGTTCGGATCTCCACTCCCCGTTTTCAAGCACCTTCCCCTGTTACCACCCACAAACGCCTCATCCTGTCACTCAAATTAGCAGGCACTCGCTATTTTGCGAGCGCTTGATTTCCGACCGCAATGACTGGTTGGCGCATGCGCATTACGACCCATACGCATGCGCAGATGTGCGAACATCGCTCGGAGCAAACGAGCGGCCGCTTACGAGCGGCTCTGAATCAGGCCCTGTATCCCTTATATAAAAAAAATATATATATATAGTTTGTCATTTAGTGTTAGCATACAAGCAATCCATAGACTATCTTGCAACCTTGTTAGCATAACGTCAGCATTGTCATTTAATTCACAGTACAACACACAGGTAATTATCTGTCAACACATTGAAAATGTATGATTGCCCATCCACTGCTGAGTAAGGGAAGAGCACCGTAGCATTGCAATACCAATTTAATGTAGACATGTACATCTGTCAGGAAATGATTAGGAATAAAGAGACTTCAACAGTTGGATGTGCCCACTTTATAATAAATGAGACGTATTAGCAATAGCCTTTAGGGTCATTTTGTGTGACACGGCAGATCGCCAACTCTAGGACTCTAAATAAAAGAGAGCCTACATTGTGACTCTGCACTCAGTCAGCGATAATTCACTTCTGAACTAACCCTGGCATTTATTTATTTTTTTCCACCTGGACTCATTAAAGAAAAAAAAAAAGGAATATGTTAGACCATTTATCCTGTGAAATAATATCTCACAAAGCGGCCATGCAGCTATGATCCTGTGCGCTAATTGACTCGCAGCAAAAGAGATTTGTACATATTAAGGTGTAATCAAGGTTATGCTGTATGGGCAAGGTCAGTGATCTCATTGACAGTGGCAGGCGAGCTGAATGGAACTGTCGCAGCTTCTTAATCACATTGCACGCTAACCCGTTTTAATGAGAGAACTGTTGGAGGAAAAAAAAACTGCTATAGTTTGCACAATCTTTCTTTATTTGTGTACTTGCCCAGGGAAGAGTGCTGCCTCTACAGAACTTTAATGTGGTATATTAGAATATAAATAAGCAATGGACTGACGGGCAGAATTGTAAACACCGCCACGGTGTCATCGGCAGAGGTGGCGGTAGAGGCCGTTTGTTCAGCAATTAAAATCATTCTTTCCTTCTAGTTAATGTTGCAGACGTGACCTTTTGCCTTTCAGTTATCATTTTTAGTGATTAGTATAATAGGGGAAAGAAATACAATCTGGGCATTTTGAGATCGTGTATCCTGGAGTTGTGTTAGGCCGTCTCTGATGCAATTATCTGAAGCTAGTGACACGCGGTAACATTGATTGCCCGCGTATCTTAGCCCTCCTGAACCTTGCGCACGCCTCTTTCCTCCACACAGCAGGCAGAGCAAGCAGTTAGCTTTAAGATGTAACTTTATTGGTCAACAGAAATGGGAGCTGTCGCATGGCTTGCTTAACAGCTGAAAATGTTATCCCTAGACTGCCACGGAACTGTGTTTCTGCTGTCGCAGCAGGATTAGCATACAGAAGAATAGCAGAAATCAATGGGGGGAGATGCATCAAACCTTGGAGAGAGATAAAGTACTAACCAATCAGCTCCCAACTGTCATTTATCAAACACAGGCGACATGTATCAAACCTTTACAGATTGCGGGCCTGATTCAGCAAGTATCGCAAGTGTAAAAACGCACGCACCCGGTCGATTGTTGCCTTCTGCGTATGCATAGTAGTGCGCGTGCACTAAACCAGCCACTGCGATCTGGACTGCGATCGCAGTGACTACGCAGACACATTGCAGAGTGATTGACAGGAAGTACCATTTGAGGGTGGTGACGGGGGGATGGTCAAAGAAACGCAGGCTTGCCAGTGCGTTTCAATGCCGTTACAGGGGCGTTGAAACACGCGGCGTTGGCATACGCAGCATGAGCTCTAGCTGTACAGGAAATTTAGCAGTTTATGAGTGAGATCTGACCTGCCTTAATCTAGTGTGAGGCTCCGATGCTACTCGATGGTACCGATGTTTTCGCAGACTTGCAAGGTATTACGGATGTGAGTAAAGGGAAGTGGCGTCTTTATGTTGTGCTGCGGCGGCATTGCGATCGCAGTCATCTGCATAATTTCGCAACAGAACTGCGTACGCGCTTGCTGCCACAATCGCATCAGCGATCCTTGCTGAATCAGGCCCTGTGTTTCAAAGCTGTTTGGTTGGTACTTTATCTCTCTCCGAGGTTTGATATACTGTATCTCCCCCACAGCATGTAAAAATGACAGATGCTAATTGGTTAGTACTTTATCTCTCTCCGAGGTTTGATACGTCTTCCCCAATATTACTTAGCAAGTTCACTCAGGACCCTTATAACAGCTAATGGTGCTACACAGTAGGGTAGCTCACCCTGAACTGATGGACACAGCTGTTGTTTAGCAAGCAGCACCAGTCACAGCTTTGCCCAAACCACACCTAGATACACCAAAACCTCATCCCAGTTATCACAAGGCCACTCTCCTTTGCAGACAGCGCAGCCAAAATAGAAATCGCTGTATTCATATAGAGATATTGTATAAAAGTGAAGGTAAAATGATGGTAAATGTACTCTGTACTTTGAGAGATGGAGAGATGGCAGGATTAATAAGGTGCCCGGACAAGGAGTTAGAAAGTACTTTGCACCTCCATGAGATGTCCTCTTCTGTTAAGCACAGGCTTTAGCAAATAATATAAAGAAATTAGCTGTCAGGGAAGAGACCCTCCCTTTCGATCTGTCCGTCTCTCTGACAACCACGAGGTGAAAGAACAGCTTTTAATAACTATCACTGTGGTGACAGCTCCTCTTAAAAAAAAAAGGAAGAATATAGGATAAGTCTCATGTCATGAGAGGCTCTAAAAAGAAGTAAATATACTTTTCATTGCATTACAATTAATAAACATACAAGTATATGTCATACTCAACGACATTTGGACACCCCCCACCCTCCAGGAGTGGGCGGCCAGGTCGGAGCAACAGGGCAGGTGGGGGCGGTTTAGGCAGGCGGAGCGGGGGCATGCCGATGCGATCGCGTCATCATGGCCCCGCCCCCCCGCTGTGTAATACCGATATTACCGGCACTATAAAGTAGGGGGAGGGGCTACGATTGTGTACCCCCGAACCACCCACTTTCTTGGTGATCGCAGGGGGTATCACGAGGGGGGGCGCCATTTTGGGAGACTTGCCTAATCTTGCGGGGTGCCGGGTGTGGCACAAGACTTTCGGGAAGACTTCCCGAAAGTCCCAAGAGAGTAGACAAGTATGGTATATATCCACATATTGTTGATTCTCTTCACCCGTCCTCTATATAATTAACCTTTACCATGTTAAGTAAGCGGAACACAGATATTTTATACTGTACATTAAACTTAACTCGTTAATGCTGGTTAATTACTAGAAATATTATAAACATATACACTCCAAATTAAGGCGGCTCTCCAGGGGGTAAAGTTAATAAATTGAGAGTTTTTAGAAGTGGAGATGTTGCCCATAGCAACCAATCAGATTCTAGATAATATCTTCTAGAAGGTGCTAGTTAAATGTTAAGTAGAATCTGATTGGCTGCTATGGGCAACATCTCCACTTCTAAAAACTCTCACTTTAGTAAATATACCCCCAGGACTTTAAAGGATGCGATTAATCACATCCACAATTATAATGGAGTGAAATATGATTGATCCTATTCTTTAAAGTCCTGGGGTGGGATACATTATGCCCAAAATGCAGTTAATAATACGATTGCAGTTAATAATTTCGTTTTCGGAAATCTGAACACATTCTACGTACTGTACTGTATGCACCAAGCTCCGGAAAGAGAAAGATGCTAAATTTGACTGGAAATTTTAATTTCACTTTGCGAATTTAGGTGAAAATATAATTTCACATCTGCATTAAAAAAATAAAATTAGGTTCCTAATTGAGAGTAAATCAGTTTAATCCCTGTGGCTGAGACTGTGTGTATGACCTTGGTTTTGAGGGGACATTTAAGTTTGGGTTGAATGAATAAAGTTTATTTGATTGTGTGTTATGTAGATTGGGTATGGGTATTGGTTATAAATTAATGGAAGGAGTATAGGCAGAGGCGTCTTAAGAGATGAGGGTGCCCATGTGCATTCCCTGTCCGGGGCCCCCTCCTCTCTCCCTGGCGGCCGGCAGCAGTAAACTAGTCTGTATCCAGAGAGTCTACTGTGCATGCACAGGTCACCAGTAAAATGGCGCTACCGCCATTTTTCCGGCGATTTCCTTAGTGCGCATGCGCAAAATGCCAGAAAAATGGCCACTGTGGCCAATTTTCAGGTGTTTTGTCCAGTGCTACAGCCCGATGCAGGACTTTGGAGGGGTGAGTATGAAAACATATGTGTATCCAGGGGCCCATATGGACCACACACCCTGCATCCATTGTAAATACGCCCCTCAGTATAGGGGAGTCTCTATAAAGGAACTTCCTCTTTGCTGCCTCTTTGTTTCATTTTAGATGTCATCAGGTATAGCTGAAAAGTAGTATCCATGTAATGTATATGATTAACAGAGCAAGTGTGACATAGGTGTGATTGATACTGTCAAGTGCTTAGTGTGGCTTCTATATGCCTACAACAGTTGCTTGATGTGTGATACCCTTAGACTCTGCATGTTGATGGGTTTGTGTTATGGAAAGCAGATGTACTTGTAAAATAGTGGAGTGGTGCTTATAATTATACTGGACTTCACAACACAAGTGTTAATCAATAACGGTAAATTAAGTGTTGAGATTACCTCCCATGGCGATAAGAAACAATCGGCAAAAAGAAAGCTGGAACAACGAGAACAAGGAAAGCAGCAGGGCATAGGAAAAGGGAAAGTCCACTGGAGAGGAGAGGACTGTGCAAACACGCAGTGGGGGGAGGGGGGAGGAGAATGGGATGAATGGACGAGGTGTTCTAATGAGAAAACCAAGAGCAGGGACTCCCAGGAAGTGATTGGAGCCAACTGCTGGTAATTCCTTGCACGTATCAGTGTGGAAGGAGGCGAGAGGAGAGATTGGAGCGTAGTGTATGATGTGAGATGAGAGTAAGCCGTGGTTGGCATGGAGAAGAGAAAGAAATGGTCTTATCCACGTTGAATCCCAACACAGATTGCACAGTGTTGTAGCATCATTATTGACATGTGTCTGATACCGCATGTGTTCCTGTGGGAGTAGTGACTTTCATGGATAGACTACAAGCCAATGCAAGCAGAGACAGGGGAGCTAACTGCCTCTAGTGCATATTACAGAATGGATTATCCCCTGCCTGGACTTGTCTCCTTACTGACTATAATACCTCTGCATTGGCTTTCAGAAAATGGTTTGAATACTGCCTCTATTTATTTTGTTGTTAGATATTAATATAATGTGTACCAAGCACTTCCCTTGTGAGATCTCAAATAACTTCAGTTATGAAGTCTTATATAATTGTATATCTTGTCCGTAGTCCATGTAGAGAACTGTTCTTGTCTTCTAGCCATAGCTTTGCCTTTCTAGTAGGATTTAAGTCATGTTTGATGTGTTTTGCTGATGATGTTAAGAGTCCTGTTGTTGATCTATACGATGAAGACACTGACACAAAAGAACACAGCACTTTGATTTCAGCCATCAAGGATGAGAAAAAGATTGTATTCAACAGATGAACATAAACAAAATAATCCAAAAAATAGTTGGCACAGAATGATATGTATTCAATTGAAGATTCTGGAAATTCCATGTTAGGGTCTGCAAGGGCTACTAAAGCATCAACTTGGTTTCTTATACAGGAGACTTGAACACCACAATATTGTAGTATACATTTGACAGGAGCCTCACATCCAGGGGCAGATTTATTGGTCAGTCCACCTCTAGACACAATATTATTGGGCACCTGTTCCCTCCTCCCATTCCCCTGGGTGCCTCTGGTGAGTCTCCTAACCCTCTAGCTACCGGTTTGTTTGGCCTTTCCTGGGCTTCTGTTGTGGGCTAAAAGCCTCCTATTCCAGGTTTCTGGATTGCACATGTGAATGCTCTCGAGACTCCCCCTAATATGAACCTAACCTAATAATATTATAGGTACAAAGACAGGTCCAAGTTACATGATTTTAGCTGTATTTACAATCTTTATAAAGAAAACCAAAAACAAATTCGAACAAAAACACATGAGAGTGGTTTTGCCAAACCCAAACCCAAAACACCACGATGATTTAGAACCAAAACATGGGGGTCTGCGCTCATCTCTAGTGCCAATGCAAATTTTAACGAATCATGTCAGCATAGCTGCGACCCCTCTGTGCAATGCTGCAATTTGTAGTGGGGTCTGGGAGGTCAAAACGGTGTGTGCTTCCTCCACCCTGTCCCCCCAAAATGGCCAACACTGTGGAAGCAGAAGAGTAAAATTAGGCAACTATGATGTTAGTTGCCTGTCAATCACTCTGCGTCCACTTCTACCTCCGTGGGTAATCCATCGGGATGCATGCGCTGTGCAACTCAAATGCAAAAATAATCGCTCAACTATACTTGTACATTTAAGTGGTTATGCGCCACTATTTAGTGCCATTAGAAGTGACACAGTCCCTCAAAAAAATACATCCCATACACATTAATTAACACGTCAGGCATTTAAGTAATGGCAGAGTTAATGAAATGGACGTTCCTCTTTAAAATCAGCATATTTGATGTTAAGTGCAATTTCACGTGTTGATGTACAGCAGGTAATGTACATGGGAAAAAGATAAGTTGTTACAATGAACAGAAACACTAACTAGGCTTCTGCAAAATGAATAGTGCAGTGAATGATGTACGCCTTCAGCTTGTACACTATCAATAGTACTGGTACAAAACTACAAATATAAAACCACTTAAAGGTTGCATTAAGCATTCGCTTAACATATTCTCAGTTGGTAGGTAATTTTCAATAGCATTAACACACAACCTGCTGGAGTGATCCTCGCCGGAGCTCTGCATGAAAAAAGTTTTTTTTTTTTCTTTTTAGGTATCCCTCATCCATGAAACTGTAACAGAGTTAAATTGGGTCACATGTTTTCATACACTATGTTTGAACAGAACTGCCTAACTCCTCTCTTCCTCCCTCAAGTTTACTTCTACCAGACATCACAGGTTGGGTATGTGATGCCTGGGCTCAGGATCCCGACAGGGTTAATATACTGACACCTGTAGGTAAGTATCCTTACTCTACCTCTATTCCTAAACCTATCCCTCCCTCCCCTCAGCCTAAACCTAACCCTCCCTTCCCGCAGCCTAACCCTAAGCCTCCCCCTAACCCCAATACTTATTATCGGGCTGCCAGCATGCCGACAGCCAGGATATGAACTACATCCCGACATTACAACCTGTCATAGAATCTTCTAGCAAGACACAACTATGTGACAGGCCTACACATGGGTACTGAGAGGACGTTGGGCATGTACTAATAATTACGCAGGCTTGTCTAGGGGGCCTGGTTCAGCCATCAAGGTGAAGAACCCCCCCCCCACACACACACTTCCCTGTCCAGTGTGTGCAGCAGAATTTGCAATCAAGATGGGGCTTTTCCTCTAGTGAGAGTGGTCACACTCAGGGGTGTTTCTATAATTGGTGCTGGGTCCAGGGGGGCCCTGCACTGCACACCCTGCACCCATAGTATAATTACCTCCATGGAATCCCATGTCGTGGAGGGGGGGCGGCGCTGTAAACACGGCTGGCATATGGCCACCGTGGCCATTTTCCCGTAATTTGTGAATGCGTAGTACTGGGAAAATGGCAGCCGCGGACATTTTCCCAGTGACTTGCGCATCCGATATAGACTCCGGTCACACTCTAGTCTATAAGAGTCTATAAGTGCGCTGCCAGCCACCGGAGGGAGAGGAGGAGGGCCCGAGACTGCACACGGGCCCCCTCCTCTGTAGAAACTTCCCTAGTCACACTCCAGTGCATGGCTCCATCCCCTTTCTAGCAATGAGACCCACCAGCTGTCTTGATCGCCCTAGTATACAGCTTACTCTTTTTCATTAACGAAAATACTCCATTAACTAAAGTATACCAAAACATAATATAAGAGCAATTAAAATGCTTCAGTTGTTTAAAATATTTGTCATGAAACTACTACTCATGTATTTTATTTAATATCTTACCCTCTACTGTAAAATATGGGGATAACAGAGGCCGCATTCAGTTTTTTTCACCTGTATAAAAGCATGTCTAAGGCCTGATGCCTTTTTATTGATATAAAATAGGTATAGCATGACAAATATCAAGTAAAAGGGATGAACATCACACAAAAAACATTCAGAACAACAGGAAATACAAAATAGCATAATGGACTGACGAAACTAGACCAAACATACAGAGAGGAATATTATAGATACTGTATGAAGGGTTTTGTGCATTGAGTCACCCAAAAATTAAAATAAAATATGCAGATATATGAAACAGAATGAATATATTAACAGTAATACTGTATGTGGTAGACAGAATAAGATAAGGGGAAGACAAACCAAGGCAAATCACAACTATCTATGGTATGAGGCTGTCGCAGTTGGAGCTCATGACCAAATCATACAGTGGAATCACTAGGGTGATGCGGGCCGCACCAAGTGACACCATTCGAGGGGGTGACACCAAAATAGCAGAGCTGCTCTGCTACTTTGGTGCCACCCCATCAGATGGTATCACCGAGCAGAGCTGCTGTAGTTTTGGATGATGCACCCATGCGATGGTGTGGTACTAAAAGCTTGGAAGTAATTCTGAAGATGGTCACACGGAACAAGAGGGCCACAGGCACTGGTTCAGAAGCGATATGTAGGCAAAAGGTCAGGGTCACAGGTTAAGCTTCAGTATCGACACAACAAGCAGGAGTCAGGGGCACAGTAGCAGAGTCAGGAAAAAGTACAGTACGGGACCGATACAGAGAAAGGCCAGTCACAAAAGTATCAACAGTTGAAGTTTGGGATATCGACCTAACTAACAAAGGTTTGTGAACAAAGCTAGATTGTATAGGCCCGGAGGCTCACATTATCACCAGGTGCTCCCTTGTGCCAGATTAGAGTACAAGGTGGTGTAGAAGCTTCACTCCACAAACATGCAGGACAGGGACCAGCATGCAGAAACCATCGGCGGACACAGAGAAAACTTGTCACCTGATGGCAGGTCTTAAAGTGAGTGCCAGATGCCCATGTGAAGCAACCAGGCATCCAATTGTAAGATTAATTCATGTTTAGGGCTAAGCCTTAACATGTGCCATATGTTTGTTCCCTCTTTAATTATTTTACTCTATAAGTTCACATCACAACTGATGTTGGATAATTATATTAATATTTAATACATGTATTTATCACCCTTGACCATAGAAAGGTAAGCCATCTACTGTACATGCCTACATCCCGCAACTACTCATTATACTGTAGCAAAATAATAAATAAAGCAACACTATGCAGTTTTGAGAATAGGGTCATATTTGCCTTTTTTGGCGAAATGTCCATTAGACTCACAAATTTCAGTAAGTTTCTAGGCCTCCCTCAAAAATTGTGTCATCATGCTTCCCGATATTGAGCATCGGGTACATGGCCATCATGGTGCTAGTGGCATCGTCATGGAGGGGAGGTTAAAAACCTAGGCAAGTGTGATATGTTTTCCTCCCATGGTTTGAAGACATAACAATTGGTTCAATGGCTTCTGACTAAAATGGCTTGAGTCTGTGTGTGTACTGTATGTGGTAGGGAAATTGCATTGTAATGTCTGATGGTTACACAGTCCTTCAAAATATGTTTGGGATTTGTGCTATCAGTGTTCTCCCTTGACGTGCATCTTGCTTCTATGAAGTCAACCATGAGAGCTGCACATTGACACGATATTAGAATTGTCCTAGACTTGAACCTGACCCTTAGGTCCCCTTCATTCTTCATCGTTCATGTCATGAATGTCTTCAGTTTTCAACAATACTTTAAAACACTAAGGGAAGTGAACGTATTTTCGAGATGTTGATGCTTTATCCAAAAGAATTGATTATGCAACTCAAGTATTATCAAGAAGGATCTCTCTGGAGTATCACTTAGATTAAATTATCCTTCTTTCATCCTCCACACTTCTTAATCTTTATGCAGAAAGTCGAATACTCAGGTAGACAGTTCTTATAAACCTCTTTGATCGTGCTGAAGAGTTATTGTTTAAATGTGTTGTCAGGTTTATTTCCTATTTTTATCCCTGCGTTGCAGTGCAATTAGATAAAAAGGGCATTTATTCTTGTCACTTATTTTTTGGCTATGAATATTATTTAATAACTGCAATTATTAGTACTGTTGTTGTTACTAAAGTAGTTGATCATTTGTTTAACTGTCTAATATCTCGCTGGGATTTATATTTGTTGTATTAAATAAGGTTTTTAATGTATATTTTTTGTGTTGTTTTTTTTTTTTATTAATGTCCTAAGCATTTTATTTTATTTATTTTTGTTGGAAGAAAAGGTTTCTTCAAGGTGAAGTAAAGGTGTAATTTATAGCAGTAAAACATACATATATTGTAGGGTTCCCATGTGTCCCCTTCATCCCAGGACAAGCCTGCTTTTTATTACAGGGAAATATTTAATTCAGAAAGCTTGTGTTCCTAGAATTCAGGATGCATTTGGATTTACAACTACTTACAACTTTTTTTTTCACTGCACTTGGGAGTTTACAGAGAGCAAGGAGTTGCACTTATAGAATACCAAAACGGCACGTCATCAGGATGTTTCGTTCTTATGCTTCAGAAAATTGTCACTCCTGATAAAGGGTAAAATAAAAATAGGAGAATTTACTATTACAGTGTCAGTGTACAAACATTTTGTCAGCCACACTTTAGCAAAACAGACTTCTGCTTACTTTATTCTGACCATCAATGGTAATTGATGTAGATGGTGTCACCTGGTCTGGCCCGCACCCCCCTAATGATGCCACTGACCGACGTCTTTGCTTGGTAAAACCACCCTCAAATGTTTTGGTTTTAGTTTTGGAAAAGCCACCCTCAAGTGTTTTGGTTTGGTTTTGGATTTCTTCAGACATTTAAAGTAAATTTTGACAACCTCACAGCACCTGAAATCACAATGGAGGGACTTATTATATGCACTCCATAATACACAAGATCCATCTTTTACATCCAAGTTCCAAACTTGGGGCCTGATTCAGCAAGGATCGCAACTGCGATGAGGCACGCAATCGGCCGAATGTTGCGTACGTTACACGCGTACTCATCGCAGTGCACGAAGACTCCACTGCGATCGGGACTGCAATCACAGTGACTACGCAGATCCATCGCATAGTGAATGATAGGAAGTGCCCCTTGGGGGTGGTGACGTGGGGGTGGTCGGCAAAATGCAGGCGTGCCAGTGCGTTTGAATAACGTTGCATGGGTGTGCATAAATTAGCCACTGCTATGCCGTACGCAGCGTTTGTACTCAGAGCATGCAACGAGGTTAGCAATTTCTGCGTAAGGTCAGAGCTTGTGCAAGTGTGCGTGAGGCTGCGATGGTACTCCATGTTACCGAGGGCTTCGCAGTCTTGCTAAGTATAACGGATGTGTTAAAGGTACAGTGGGCGTCCTTATGTTGGGCTGTGACGGCATAGCGATCGCAGTGGATTAGCATACTATTGCAATGAGACTGCGTGCGTATTTCCAATTGCATTCACAGTTGCAATCCTTGCTGGATCAGGCCCTTGGTGAGAAGACCCAAGTCGGGACTCGGTTCGACTTGGAACCCCAAAGTTCGGGTGTGTTCGGTTTTCAGCAAAACTGAACCGTTCATCTCTAAATAAAAATAATTGTGAATTTAAGAATTTTAATTATCAAATGGATACAGTTCTCAGTTGATGCCACTTTTTACTCCAGTATTTGATTGATCGATATCAATTATAAGATACTCAAATGTTTCAAAATGGAAGTGAATGAGGCTGTTATCCTCTCTTGTTCCTTCCTAACTGCATAATGGTTTGTTACAATTTGTTTTGTTTTTTTATGTATTACTGCTGTATCGGTAGTTTGTTTTCTCACACACCCATGGTGGAGTTAAACTGTTTAAATGTTTGTGTGCAAACAGAGAACATAAATGGCACATTGCTGTTTTGGTATATAATTGTCAGCGTAATTGTCATTCCAATTCCATTTGAAACCCTGCTACATGTTTCTGCTTGGCTGAAGGCTCTCTCATCCATTATTTTTATTCCACATGTCTTCATTGGGCGCTCGATGTTGAAATAATAATGACATGCCTACTAGATAGCTGAATATTGGATATGTTTAACAGTGCACATAACAAGTGAGGAAATCCCACAGATGTTCAAGAGGACATTGTAAAGTAATGTCTTTAAAGACTGGTGTCAGAGCTGTCCTAATGAGCGCAGTAACTTTACCTTATCGCCATTAGAACTGTTGCCTATTTTTAGTGAATTAATCTCTGAAAACTAATTCTGCAGCAGCTACGCTGACTTTTATAGTCGTGCGCTCCAATTTAATCTTCCTAGAAATTGTCTTTTTTAAGGTTTGCTGAGAGCAAATCCCTGCAATTTAATTTCCAAGTGTGTAATTTTTTTTCATGCTATTACCTTTTATTTTTATATAGATATAGTAACGTGTATCTGGAAGAGTTTTCCTAGTAATAAAAATGTCTATTTTCTCTAAAGGTCACAATCAGCATAATTAGAATGGGGAGGTTGAAAAATATGTGAACAGTTTATATATATATATATATATATATATATATATATATATAATTTATATAGCGTGGGTTTTGTAAGTTTGACTCTATCATACTTGGTGATTGTGGTGTTAAAGAAACTTAAGGTGCGTACACATGGTACGAGTAAAATGGCCGATATGAACAATAACGATATTGATCATATCATTATCATTCATATCACGCATTTTTTGGTGGTCACGACCCGCGATGCGCGGGCACACATGGACGATAATGATATCGTCTATCGCCTGTGCATGCAGGCTAACCTGCTCAATATCGACCAGATTACTATAGGGACCAGCGATCATTGATTGCGGGTCGTTGGCCATCGTTGGTGGGTATATGGTGTGCTGGATGAATGATATCGATCATCCAGCACACCCGGGATATTGATCAACGATATCGTTATTGTTGTCGATCGTCCCGTGTGTATGCACCATTAGGGACTCTCAGTTAACTGTAAAAGGTACAGAATTGGAGTAGGAGAGCTTTCTGTAAATACACAAAAAAAAGTACATTTTGGTGTAAAAGTTATTTGAACAGTTATCTTATTTAACATATTTGTATTGTGCTATAATCAACAAATTGAAGCCATGGGGTTATTTAAAATGGACAAAATCCCCATTCCTGACTAAAGACTTGTTTTGGTTGTTTTATTTTAAGATGTTTGTGTGCAAGCAGAGCCAAGTTCCTGAACATTTATTTATTACCAGTTGTTTATAAAGTGCGCACATATTCCGCAGCCTTTTACAGAGAATATTTGGCCATTCACATCAGTCCCTGACCCAGTGAAGCTTACCATATATATTCCCTACCACATGCTCACACACATACACGTTAGGATTATTTTTTGTCAGGAACCAATTAACCTATGGGTATATTTTTGGATTGCTGGGGGAAAGCCGCAATACCCTGAGGAAACCCACACAAGCACAGGGAGAATATACAAACTCCACACAGTTCGGGCCATGGTGGGAATTTAACCCAGGACTTCAGTGCTGTGAGGCAGTAATGCTAACCATTACACTGTATATCTGTCCTGCCTAAATGTACAGTATTTTATTTGTTCGCCCACGTGGTTGAGCAAATTGATCTAATCTCATAGAGTACATTTCTTGTGGTCAGATGATGACCACATATACAGAAGTGATAGATAAAGGACAGTGGGCAGCTGGATACTTTATTTTGTCCCAGTTACATGTTGATTGAGCTTGATAATTATTTTAGGTCCAAATATACAACAATATTGGGCTATACAGTGTAGATCAAATGTCTGGATAGTTTTAGGCTGGTAACATGCAGCCATATTGCAACTGATATTGGGTAATTGTCCCAGTATTATAACAATTGGTCACTATGTCCAATCTTAATTGATTGACTTCAGGAATTTGGGGAAAGACTGACATATGATGGCTTTAGATGACTGCACACAGTGGCCAATAGTGGTTATCCAAAGACCATAGTCATAGAGAAAGTGGTCTGTCCACTCAACAACAAATCAAGGGGAAGTCAAAGTTGAAAGATATCTTCTGTAAAATATATACTGAATGTTCTGAAAGACAAACACCCTGAATATTGAGCATTTGAATAAAGATACATATCTATAGCATTGTATGCCATGTTGAGGATACAGTTCTAACGTTTCCATGCACAGACAAAGAAGTCAATTTTGCTTTATGCCTCAGTGATGAGTGAATTAGTAAGATACACTCTTATGAATGTTGGCCCACAAGTGGCAACCTTCCGGCGTGTAGACAATGGGTGCACCAAGGCTAGCAAAATGTTGGGTAATTTATTAATGGGGGGTAATTATAGGCATGCAAAACTAATTTCATCTGGATGTCCACAACACATTTAATCAGGATGTGCACAACGCGTTACATCAGGATGTGCACAATGCATGTCATCAGGATGTGCACAACGCTTTTCATCAGGATGTGCACAACACATTTCATCAGGATGTGCACAACGCATTACATCAGGATGTGCACAACGCAATTCATCAGGATGTGCACAACGCATTCATCAAGATGTGCACAACACATTTCATCAGAATGTGCACAACGCATTTAATCAGGATGTGCACAACACATTTCATCAGGATGTGCACAACACATTTCATCAGGATGTGCACAACGCATTTCATCAGGATGTGCATAACGCATTTCATCAGGATGTGCACAACGCATTCATCAAGATGTGCACAACACATTTCATCAGGATGTGTACAACGCATTTAATCAGGATGTTCACAACGCATTTCATCAGAATGTTCACAACACATTTCATCAGAATGTGCACAACACATTTCATCAGGATGTGCACAACGCATTTCATCAGGATGTGCACAACGCATTTCATTAAAATGTGCACAACACATTTCATCAGGATGTTCACAACGCATTTCATCAGGATGTGCACAACGCATTTCATTAAAATGTGCACAACACATTTCATTAAAATGTTCACAATGCATTTCATCAGGATGTGCACAACGCATTTCATCAGGATGTCCACAATGCACTTCATCAGGATGTCCACAATGCATTTCATCAGGATGTACACAACACATTTCATCAAAATGTACACAATGCATTTCATCAAGATATGCACATCGCATTTAATCAGGATGTGCACAACGCATTTAATCAGGATGTGCACAACACATTTCATCAGGATGTGCACAACGCATTTCATCAGGATGGACACAACGCATTTCATCAGGATATTCACAACGTATTTCATCAGGATGTGCCCCATGTATATTTTTAAAAGCCAACATTGACATTATTAACCCCTTAGTCTCCATCATCAATATCCATCTTTCATCATGTAATCATCCTCCATGAGATATTATTTCCTCACCTGTCATACTTAATCCTCTCACCATCATCATTCTCCATTGAGCCCTTATCCTCATCAATCAGTAACCCTTCATCCTCTACTATGAACTCTTTCTATTCACTATAATTTTTCATTAACCCACAATTCATCAGCATCATTATTATTCTCTATTGCCTTCTCCCCATGACTCCCATTTAGCGCTGTGGCAGATTACTGGATTATGTGCATAGCATTTTGAGGCATTGATTATTTGCCAATTTCCGCACTCTCTGCTCCACCCATCAGCTTTATTAAAATAGTTAGCTCACAAGGATGACTTGAAAGTATGTCTGGGCAAGCCCGGCACACTCCAATTTCACACAATGTGTACTGTATAAACTTACAGACAAAATGTACCCAGAAGTAAAAGACAGGCAGACTACCTCTGTAACAGTGACTGAGAATAAGGGGTATTTTAGAAGTGGAGATGTTGCCCATAATAACCAAACAGATTCTAACTATTATCTTCTAGAAAGTGCTAGATCAATGATACGTAGAATCTTATTGGTTGCTATGGGCAACAACTCCATTTCTAAAAACCCACACTTTAGTACAGTAATTATACCCCCATGAGAGAATCTGGGGGAAAACTGACATCGATCTCAGGGTAAAGCATATAGAAACATTTCTGTTGTCAGTTGAATCATTATAATTATGCAGGTATTTACTTAGTGCTCTAATTATATAATAAAATATTGTCAGATAAAAATTGCAAATAGATAAGCTATAAATAGAGTAAGCCCGGAGGTAAGAAGAAAGTTAATATACTATCTTTCATCTTCTTTTATATTGTGTGGAACATGTGACAGTTTGCGGGACCTCAATTAAATATTAATTGCAAATGCTGGTTTAATTATCAGGAATGTTCTATCTTTTCTTATCATCTGTTTGTATTGATGTACACCTCCATGGCACCACTCCCCTGCCGTTACTGTTATATTTGAAGATTTATCCGACTGTCAAGCTGAATGTGCAGTGTTGTTTTGGTTTTTTTTTTGCTTTCCAATTATACTAATGCATTGTGTTATTCTGTGTTTTCTTTTCTACGCTCTGACTGTTTTGTGATATAGGTGTTCCACAAGACTTGGTCCGGGGCCATTTATTTCCATTGGAATTAATATTTTGTTTGGTTGGCTGTCTCTAGTAGTTTTTCTTTCTTTCCTTCAAAGTTATTAAGATTTATTGAACAATATATAAAAATGGCGCTTGGGAAAATTCTAAACAATGATGGTTATATTTTTAGATTTGTAATCTATACGGTATCCTAAATGGGACGCTGAGTAGCTTGTGTCCCCACTCACCTCATTATAGGATCTGAGCTTTATTATAATATTGTTACTGTTAATGGAGTAATAGCCAGATGTAAAACTAGTAGGGTTCCATGCCAAGGTGCCCCCTGTAGCTAGTAGGACTCATCCCTCCCCTGAGTCTGTACTGACAGCATCACTGTTTAATCAACAACTGTTTAAACTAAAACCTCACTAACATTTTGTGACAGAGGTGCTGATTGGACAGTCCTATGGCTCTGTTCAGTCAGGATTAGAGGGAGAAATATAGCAAACCTTCTGAGAACAACTGGAGAAGTTGCCTGTAGCAACCAATCAGCTTATAGCTATAATTTATCTAGTATATTCTATAAAATGATAGGTACATTCTAATTGGTCGCTACAGGTAACCTCTCCAGTTTTCCTGTTTTGAAGATTTGATACATCTCCCCAAAATTAGAGACTGACATGTGTCATCGAGTGGAAGGAGCTGCTGATGTTTGATGGGTTGAGCTCATTGAGTTCTCATGGGAGCTAGTTATTTAACAAAGTAATTTACTTTTAGACAGGGCACTTTTGGCATGTAGGTTGGTTGCTATGGGACACTTCTCCACTTGTCCACTCTTTTAAAGGTTTAATACATCCCCTCCCCCTTCTTTATTTGAAAAGGCCAAACCAGTATTGTCTATCTAATTTATTCCAGACAAAAATTTTGATGGTCCCATGTAATGCGATAATCTTTGCAATTATAAATCATTGCACGGGTTGCATTTCTCATGAAGAACAATAAAAAAAAACAACAGAAATATGAAATTTAGATAAAAATATAAAAATATATTCGGATAGTGGATTGACAGTGACATGATCGATGAGCAATTACATAGGCTCATGTTTATAAAAACTGGTGCACAAAAGTGATGCTAAGCTTGGTTATTTCTGTTCTCTAGTACGGTTTAGAAAATGAAATTAAACATCTGATGGTTGCTATGAGTTACATGTGCATCATGAATGTCTTTTGTTGTTTAGAATACAATAGAAGATCTGGTTTAGAGTTACTGTGCACGCTCCCTTCTTGGTATGTGACGTGAGTAAGCTAAAAACAAAACATTTAAACAATCTCAAAAATAACAGTTACATGCTAATGTAAGATGTTATTTGTTTAAATGACTGATTTATTTAGGATACTAGATAATAATTGTCATCTGTTTAACACTTTTAATGGAGTTGCCCTTATAGAACAGAGCTTTGTCCTTTAAGACAACTCCATAATGGAGGATAATCCTTTTGATGTTGGAGCTGCCACAATACCACACATTGCAACGCTCCGTATATCTTATTATCCTTACTTTGCTGCCAATTATTATTATTGTTACCCTTTATAATGACCCTGTTTCAGGTTTCAGGTGTCCTTGCATAGCTTTTAGGATTATTAATAGAGAAGTTTATCATTTAGTCATTTAAGAAATGTAAAATACAGTGTAGAGGTTCCACAAAGTCGGTTATGGGCCTGGTTCTGAGGCAGGCGCAGCAGCGATGTCGGATGCAGTTGAGAGGTTTTACATCTGCACGCATCCCGATTTTGTTTGTACAAAGTCGCAGCACAAATTTAGATGCACGGTAGCAGAAATGTAAGATGCGTTCCTGGACGGTGACTGGGAGCTAACGGGGGTGGCTAAAAAGGCGCGGAGATGATGCATCACAGGCATGACGCGGGAAGGGGCAAACAAAGGATTTCTAGAGGGGGAGGGGGTTTGATAATGCTTGATCATAGAGCAGTTGTGGCCAGTCCATGAAAAGGGCATAATTGACATTTAACCAGCTATTATGTGTCATACGGGTGTGGATCATTAGATCTACATTGTCTAGATAGACAATGTTTGGGTAGTCAATGGAAGATAGACAGGCAATAGATAGACAGGGACTGAAGGTCGACAGGGTCTGAATATCGACACACTAAAGGTCAACTGATAACAAGGTTGACAGGTACTGAAGGTTGACAGGTACAGAAGGTCAACAGGTACTGAAGGTCGACAGGCAGTAGGTCGACAGGGACTGAAGGTCAACAGGGTCAGAAGGTCGACACACTAAAGGTCGACTGGTTTCAAGGTCGGCATGTATGAAGGTCGACAAGCAGTAGGTTGACAGGGACTGAAGATCGACAGGGTTAGAAGGTAGACACACTAAAGGTCGACACGCTAAAGGTCGACTGGTAACAAGATCGACAGGTATGAAGGTCAACAGGCAGTAGGTCGTCAGTAAATATTGAACCAATAAAGGTGAATTCAGGCGCTGGTTAGGGTTGTTTTTCTAAAGCAGCTACTAAACAACTGGAGTGGTCACCTCCAATACAACAGAAACAGAAATAAATAGATGAAGAGCAGCATATGAAAATCAGTTTAGATAGTGCACTAATTCATTAATGACATTGCATTAAAGATCACAAAATATTTAATAGAAACCACAATAAATAGTTAGTACATGTAAACATAGATGTGGTATAAACAGTGCAATATTGTGTCAATTGATATATCCAGAACCTCACATGATACAAATGTATGGTGGGGGATCAAATGAAGCAGTCATTAAAGCTTGTTCCTATGTAACACACTGGACCCAGTAGAACAAATGGTAAGATGCTGGGACTGTGAGTTCCGTGGGGGCATAATCCGCAAATAGTAGGTCATAAAAGACACCGCTGGAGGATAATGTCTCATAAAGATAGGTGTGCGATGTGGTATCCAATAAAATGGTAAGTCCTCACCATACTGTAGATGCGATGATATGGTAGCAGAGCCTCATCCACTAGTCTGGAAATAATTCCAATGGCGAAGATAGTCCCAAGTAAAAAGGGCAATGAAAATGAGTCTGGTGTTTGGTCCAAGCAATTCCAACAATGTGAGGTTCTTGGGGGGTAGGTGGGTGGACCCCTGATGCATTTCACTGCTGTCCTGTGCAGCTTTATCAAGGGTCGACACCCATACAGTTAAATGGTCGACACATTTTTTAAAAAAAAAAATTTTAGTGTTAGGGTTAGGCACTTACTCCGATGGGTCGACTAGCAACAAGGTTGACAGCTATGAAGGTCGACAGGCAGTAGGTCGACACTCATATACTGTAGTCATATGGTCAACACTTTTTTTTTCCTCTTAGGGTTAGTGTCAGGGTTAGGCACTTACTCCGATGGTTAGAGACTTACTCCATCGGGTCGACTAGTAACAAGGTCGACAGGCAGTAGGACAACACTCATATAGTTAAATGGTCGACACTATTTTTTTTTAGGGTTAGTGTCAGGGGTAGGGTTATGCACTTACTCTGACGGTTATGGTTAGGCACTTACCCCGACGCTTAGGGTTAGGCACTTACCCTGACAGTTAGGGTTAGGCATTTACCCCGACGGTTAGGGTTAGGCACTTACTCTGATGGTTAGGGGTAGGCTCTTACTCTGATGGTTAGTGTTAGGCTCTTACTCCGACGGTTATGGTTAGGCACTTACTCTGACGGTTAGTGTTAGGCTCTTACTCCGACGGTTAGGGTTAGGCTCTTACTTCAACGGTTAGGCTCTTACTTCGACGGTTAGGGTTAGGCACTTACTCTGACAGTTAGGGTTAGGCTCTTAATCCAACAATTAGGGTTAGGCACTTATCTCGACGCTTAGGGTTAGACTCTTACTCCGATGGTTAGGTTTAGGCACTTACTCTGATGGTTAGGGTTAGGCTCTTACTCCAACAGTTAGGGTTAGGCACTTACTCTGATGGTTAGGGTCAGGCACTTACTCTGATGGTTAGGGTTAGGCTCTTACTCCGACGGTTAGGGTTAGGAACTTACCCCGACAGTTAGGGTTAGGCACCAGGAGGGAGGGTTAGGGTAAAGATTGGGGCTAAAAAACAAAACAAACCATGTGTTGACCATTTGCATGTCGACCATATGAGTGTTGACCTAATGACCATGTTGACCTTCAGTACATGTTGGCCTTGTCACCAGTCAACCTTTAGTGTGTTGACCTTCTGACCCTGTCGACCTTCAGTTCCTGTCGACCTTCATACCTGTCGACATTGTTACCAGTCGACCTTTAGTGTGTCGACCTTCTGACCATATCGACCTACTGCCTGCTGACCTTCATACATATCGACCTTGACACCAGTTGACCTTTAGTGTGCCGACCTTGTGACCCTGTCGACCTTCAGTCCCTGTCGACCTACTGCCTGTCGACCTTCATACCTGTTGACCTTGTTACCAGTCGACCTTTAGTGTGTCAGCCTTCTGACCCTGTCGACCTTCAGTACCTGTCGACCTTGTTACTAGTCGACCTTCAGTGTGTTGACCTTCAGTCCCTGTCTATCTATTGCCTGTCTATCTTCCATTGTCTACCCAAACATGGTCTATCTAGACAATGTAGACCTAATGACCGTATACTGTGTCATACAAAGTACTGTGTATGTAATTATTCCAACATATGCAGGACCAGCGACCACAGTAAGCCATTAAATGCAGCTGTAGACCATCCTGCCTGAGCTGATTGTTTTTATTTCAGATGCGAGCATCATTCCAGAGCATTGGAGCAAGTCCAGGAGTTTGGGGGAGTGGCAGAAGAACCTAGCACTGCCCTGGACATTATTGTGGTCATGGTTTGAGCTGGGGGAGGGTAGCTTCCAGGCAACTGGAAACCTACCTATGTTTGCCTATGGAAGGTGTTTAGCTGAAAATGGTTGTGTACAGAGATACACAGCCACTCACATAGGAGGTCGTACCTTGACAGAGGAACTGCACCTACTGCACCTATCCCCCCCCCCCCAACAGAGCAAACTTTACCTTTCTACAGTTCATAGGTTTACAAATCAGACGCAGGCTGTAATTGGTCACCCTTTAAAATCATTTAGAAAATGTTCTGTCTTATGATTAAAGGTAGAACGCAAAGACATTTATCAGCACAAACAACAGCCACTAAGGGTAACAGAATAAGTATAGGTTGCATTTTTAAGAGCTACTAGAGTCATTTTGGATATTAATGTATGTCACTCACAACCCTTGTATCTCTCATTTAAATAACATACATGAAATAGAGTAAGTTATGTATTTATGTAGTTATTCTATTATGTTGTAGTCTTGAAATTATGCAGTATTCTCTTGGTTCTACTATGTTGGTTATTGTGCTGCAGTTCATAAGTCAGTGTGTGATTGGCTTGCAAGATCCTAGGTAACAGGAACACTGTATACATACTGTAGAATGGCACCACTTTGTACAATGAGTTCTTGTCATTGAAGTTCAGTCATACTGCAGAATATATAGAATCATCCAAGGTCTCAAAAAAGAATTAACCTGCCCACACATGCTGCAATTCCACAGCTCTGCGCTCCTGGGTAGATGAGATCTAGCTGTTTGGGGGCAGTGTCTGAGCCTCATTATCACTTCCGGCATCCTCGGGGCCTATGAGTGTGGTTGGAAGATGGTCGCCCACACAGGACACAGGCCCTACAGCATCTTCCCACTATAATTACTACCTAGTAATGAGCCTATCAATTTCTATATACCCATTAGCACGCATTATAGTCATTTTGGAGCCAGCATTGAGTCACACAAACGACCTTTAAGCCCTGTGCTATATCCATGGCTATGTATGCATAAACATTAATTAGATGACTATTGTGGTGCAATGTTTTATTAAATGCATACTGGAAATATGTAACATAATATAATATTCATGATTACGATAGTCACACAGCCCTGTCTGAATACAATTACTGCTATAAACTTGATACATTGTATAGAATAGTTCCTTATTCCTGTCTAGCAGATCTCACAGTGCCTACATATTGTCTAGTGTTTCTGCACCATGATTATGCTGTACTAAGCTATCGACGACAAGCAAGCACTGAACTGTAAGTTAATGTGTCCTCAGGTAGAAATATTAGTTTGCTATGCAGCACAGCTACTGTACATGCGGCCTGGATTTTGCATTTCTGCCTGTGAGTGTTGATACAATAAAAAATGGGAAAGGATTGTTCTTTTGTTTTTGTTTTTTTATTATTATTATTAGTAGTAGTATGCACTTTCTATGAATGTGTGCTGTACATTTGTGCTGATGATAAAGCGATAAGACACAGAAGTTAACCAGATATGCCAATCATGGACGGAGCTCACAATTAGTGTCTTGTAAATAACTACACAGCTTCAAGTAGGTCATGCAACCGTCATCACCAGGTCGAAACAAAAACATTGGCAGTTTTATTGTAATGTATGCCTTCTCCATGACTCGCGGTTCATCTGCATTCCTGTGTTATAGTGCAAGCATTTGTTTATGTATGAGTGAATCCGAAGGAATCTAACACCAGGATATTTATTTTATATAATTATTCATGTGTTTAGCAATGCAGAAACCTTTTTATTTAGCTTGACAGGCATATTTTTTTTATGCATACAAAAAAACAAGGCATGCAACTTTCTTCTTGTTTTTATACATATATACGTATATCTGTATGTTTTTCTTTTTTATCATTATATTGTCGATGAAGTGTTAAAAGCCTGAAAGGATTTCGAAAGCTGCAGCGAGTGTGTTAAGACTGTTAATGAAGCAATAGAATCTAAGGACTAAATTAGCTCTCACACCCACACTGCGGAAAATACAGGAACTGTCTCATAGAATTGCTTCATGGTTTCTACCTGGAGGACGCTGGTATTATATTTATGTGAATTGAGGAAATTGGAAAGACAAGTGCCCCCACCGGACAATTTGCAGCCTTGTACCTACACCATTCACTTGTACAATATAAAAAACCACAGGTCATTTAAATATGTAACTGAAAAATATAAGGTTCTAGGAAGATTGATAAAATCACTTGATTTATGGTATATATGCATATAATGGTTAGCTGTCAGCCTGGTATTATTATAGGTTTCGGCAGTAGGCTTGTAAGGCAAATATCCTTTTTCCCTGTAGAGCTCTGTAGTAGATGTGATACTGACACTGCATTGTTGCTGGAGAAAAAATTACTTAGATACAGCAACTTACATGTTGTTCCCTGCTTAAAAAAAATAAACTTTATTCAGATTTTGGTATTGTATTAAAATAAACTTGCACTATATATCACAGTTTCCATTTGTTCCGTCAAGGCTTTCTACATGCAATGTAGAGATGTGCGGTTCGGTTCTCCAGAAATCTGAATCCATCCTTTCGTGAACATGGATAAATCCGAGTCGCGGTTCTGATTTCCTGAGGCGATCCGGATAAATCTGAGTTGTGGTTCTGATCATTTTGCGGTTCAGAATTCGGATTTTAAATCCGAAGTTCAGGTTTTGGATTGCAAAAATAACCTGATTTTAGCTGTTTTTTAAAAAAAAAATTCTATTTTTTTTTTTTAAAACCCAGATCCAAAACCAAAACACGAAGATGAATCGAGATTTAAAACCAAAGCATGGGGTCAGCGCACATCTCTTATTCAATGTGTCCTATTATTAGTGATGGCATTATTATATTTTGTCAGCATCCTTGTATATAGGAAACACTTTCAACAACTACATTTTGTTATATAATGCACTACTTCTATTATATTTTGGTACTGGTTGCAGATTTGGATGGAGCCGCAATGTCTTATAGTCAGCAGGTGGGGCTGTTGTATTTGCTGACTATCAAAAGCATGTAATTTTGTCATATATGGTGGGAACAGTGGAACCCGCATACCAGTTTTTTTTTTATTCCCATCAAGAAGCACATGGACACAGCAAGCCATTTTCTCTCAGCTACTAGCGCAGTGGAGGTCCGCTGCATGGGAGTCAGTGGGTCAGGAGATGCCCCTCTCAACTGGTGACCTTGTGTAAAGGTGGCGATGCACTGGAGTACTGTGATATACAATGCAGAGTGTTGATTGTAGCTGGTTGGGTGACTGCTTCTGCCACTGACTGTCCTCCACAATTGTACTTAGCTGAAATGGAGGGAGCACATGGGATGATTTATCATAGGGTGGAACCTAGGAGTTATAGTCAGCAATAGGGCTTTTCCCCCATTTTTTGCTACATTAAAGCAATATGGCCAGTGATAGCGCCCACTGATGGTAAGATTCCTCTAAGTGGAGAAACCTTTGTAACAAGTAACATTACTTATGCTGCTGCAATACCGTCTCTGTTATCAGCAACACAGAATGGATATAATGGATTAATAGCTGGCGCACACAAGAGGGGATGTAGTATGGATACCGATATCCCGACACTGCAAGCCAGACATGGGACTAAAGATAGGTGTAGCAACCCTGACACCTATCATTAACCCCACTACGATATCCCGACACCCGCCATACCGAACAAAGGTAAACCGGGTGCCTGGGAGGGTGGGAGGTTAGGTTTAGGGACCCCTGGGGGGGATTAGGGTTAGGCACCCCCCTGGGAGGGTTAGGGTATGGAAAGGGGGGGTTAGGGTTAGGCACCACTAGGGGCAGTTAGGTTTAGGCACCCCCCTTGGAGGGTTAGGCTTAGGGTGCGGGGAGTGGGGGGTTAAGGTTAGGCACTAACGGGGGAGGTTAGGGTTAGGTACTAGGGGGGAGGTTAGGGTTAGGGTAGGGTAGGGGGAGGGATAGGGTACTTACCACCCCCCGCCGGGATTTCCCTCCTTTGGTCTTCTGGTGTCGTTATATGATTCGGTGGCTAAGAGTACAGTACTTATTCTAACTTGGCCAGACGCAGCGGTGAGGTAAACTTTATTGCCCCAGTATCACAAATCAGCCCAGTGATATAATTTGCCACATTGTGGCAATTAGTGAGCTTTGATAAAAGAAAACCCAGCCTTATCGCGGTAATCAGGGTTATATTGATAAATAAGCTCCATAGTATTATAACACTAAGGTTCTAAGTTAACGACAGGTACAATAAGCTTATCGCAATTTAGGAGTAGATTTACTAAAGCTTCTAAAGCAGACAAGTGGAGGTGTTTCCCATAGCAACCAAACAGATTTTTCTAGGCTGCAATAGAGAAATGATAGCTATGATCTGATTGGTTGCTATGGACAACAGCTCCAGGTATACTTTTTAGATGCTTTAGTAAATCTACCCCATAGTATGTTGTCTTGCCAGTAATCCAGCATTATTAAAATGTATGTTTTTCCTGTCTGACTGGTTCTTTTTATGAACAGTATATCTTTGATCTACTCTGAGCTATACATGCCGGCCATTGGACAGCCAGGTTGGCACTGCAGGGGGCATGACACAGCAGAAATGGGCAGTGCTAGGGGAGTGTCGATGTGATTGTATCTTCGTTGCCCTGCTGCTGGTGGATGGGATCCACGATGATCATCGGCCAGCTGTACCACCCGCTTCACTCGGAAGTGGGCGGCCGGGTGGCGGATGACTTCGGAAGACTTGCCCACTCTTCCGGGCGGCGGGAGCAACACTTGATTTTCAGGAGCCTCCCTGATGATCTGGGAGAGTAGGCAACAATGCCGTGAGCTCTACAATAATTATGGCTCCAGGATCTATAGTATGGGTACAGAGCAGAGCATTTCTGCGCAGGCTCGTTACACGGAACTTGTTTTTCAGTCACAGCCATTTCCTTGAAATAGTAAGACGACTTCTCAAATCTTCTATTGACATCTCTGCAGTTGTTTGGCTGCTGGAATCCCCTTAGCTGCCAGCAGTACTCTGAATCAGGCTTAAGGGACCCGCACAGACTTTGCTTCTATTGAATATTCCTCTAAGTGTCACCACTAGCTGCAGGCTAATGTGTTTGAAAATGTCATTATGTTATCAACCCCGTATGCTTTTGTGGGTTCTACAGTTTTACTAGGAAGCTGTTCTGGATTCTTAACATTGTGATAGCTTGTTTGAGGGTCATTTGTTATCTGCGACTTTGAAAACAAATTTCCATCTGTCAAAGTATCTTATTTGTGCCAATGTATTGGCAAATAATCTCCCTGTTGTATCTAATCAAATGTGTATACCTTTTATTTGATTCGTTTAGAATGTGTTTCTATTGTGTACAGACACAATAAGGACTATTTAGGAACTGCAAAAATCATGAAAAATCATGAACCTGCTATTAAGCTCTGTGGGGTTAGCGTAGAGCTCATAGCAATACGGTCGTAAATTACTTTAAAAGAAAAAAGTGTACGTGACTTTGGACATAACATATACTGTAAAATGAGCATGCACATCTACAATATAGTGTGTGCATTCGCCTCTGAGCATATTCGCCTAGTTTACAAATGGTTGTCAATGTGGACTTGCACCTAGCCTTAGCTGGTGAAAAATATTCACCTTCGGACAAGTGTTTACTTGCATAATTGCTGGTACATGAGCTGTATATGCGTGATCACATCCTTACTGAACGTAGCCTACGTGAGAACGCCTCTTCGTTCCAACTTTGGTAAATGAGGTGGTTGGAGGGGTTCTAGGTTACCAGTGTTGAATGACAGGGTCAGTTAGCCTATTAGGTGTTAGTGGGAGGGGTTTTTGGCAGTCTATAAATAGGCAGAAAGAGTTTCCGTCTCCCTCTTTCCAGTTTACTTGACACCCTTCATAACTACAGTACAATTCTAATTCAATAAATTTGGTTGTGACCTCTTTAATTGGCAATACAGTCGTCCATGTAATTATTGCTAGGTAATTTGGTAAGTATGGCATTTTAAATCCACTGGGTGACTTAAATAATCTATAAATTACACTTATTTCAATGTACATAAAACAATATTTCTTTTCCTTAAATGGGATAGAAGACTCCCATTGGGTGTTCTAAACCTGATAATCAAATAAAAATATTTAAAGTCAAAAGCTACCAGTCAAATTGCCACTTTGAATATTAAGAATAATTACCGGTGAGTTCACCCCACTGTCCATGTGTGGAGGATGGCAGTAGGGGCCTGTTTCAGACCCGCTCACGAGCGCTAAGCGCTCGCAAGCGGGTCAATGGTGGCCCAGTGCGCATGCGCATGACGGAGCCGGTTGTCGTGTGCATGCGCGAGACCCGGATAGCGACGGGCAAACCGTTGCTCCGGGTCTCGTACCAAAGGGGGTGTGCTGTCGATGTTGAGTGACAGCACGCCCCATTTGTGGGCAGGCCGGGGGCGTGGCTGCCCAGACGGAGGCACTCCCATGGGAACGCCTACCGTCTGGGGCTGGCCCCACTGACATCACAAGTGATGGCCCTCTTGGGCTTGCGGCAACGAGACCCTACCACAAGGGTCTCGTCGCAAGCCCGATGGTCGCGATGGTCTTGACCATCACGACCATCTTCCTGGCCGCTCGCTATAGCTGTGGGTGGTCAGACCAGAGGGCCGGCCCTGATTCAGAGCGAGCGCTCTGTCAGAGCATCTAGCTCTGAATCAGGCCCTAAGTCCACTGATGGAAATAGTGGAAGATCCTCCACAGCGAGATTGTGTTCCCTCTGGAGCTTTGGTCAGCTGGTGGGTCATCGATTGCTAAAGGCTGACAAGTTTCAACACTACAAGGCGTCTTTTTCAAAGATTCATTTTAAGTGTTTCAGGCCCGGTCCTTTATAGCATGGTGTTCAATTATCAGTGACAGATGTGTAAAATTATAATTATATTAGGGGTGAGCGGGTTCGGATTTCTGAAATCCGAACCCCCCCGAGCCCCCCCGATCCGAGTCCGATCCGAGTCAGGCTCGACTTTTCCCGCCTGACTCGGATCTGACATCGAGGCAAAACGTCATCATCCCGCCTTCCGAGTCTCGCGGGTTTTGGATCCTATATAAGGTACCCGCGTCGGCGCCATTTTCTCACTCGGCTGTGGACAGTGAAGAGGGAGGGTGGGAGTTAGTGCTGTGTAGTGTAGTGTAGTGTAGTGCTGCTGTTGTCCACTACTTCAAAGTCCATAGGGGCTGGCTGTGTTGTGCTGTGCTGCTGTTGTTAATAGGGGCTGTGTCCACTACTTCAAAGTCCATAGGGGCTGGCTGGACTGTGTTGTGCAGTCAGTTCCAAAGTCCTGTGCAGTGTCCCAGTCCTAAAGGGGTGCTGTAGTGTTGTCCAGGGGGTGCTCTGTCCATCAGGGGTGCTCCCCCCAAGTGCTAAAAAAATAATATATTTTCTGTGTTTGTGAATTGTGTGCGCAGTAGCCGCACGTGCATCAACAAAGTAGTGCCAAGCGTGCGCCTGTGTCATAAGTAAAGGGCCGGCTGGCTTGACCGTTAAGGGTGCTGTAACTCCCGAAAGTACACTCCAGTCCAAACCAAAAAAAAAATTATTTTCTGTGTTTGTGAATTGTGTGCGCAGTAGCCGCACGTGCATCAACAAAGTAGTGCCAAGCGTGCGCCTGTGTCATAAGTAAAGGGCCGGCTGGCTTGACCGTTAAGGGTGCTGTAACCCCCGAAAGTACACTCCAGTCCAAACCAAAAAAAAAATTATTTTCTGTGTTTGTGAATTGTGTGCGCAGTAGCCGCACGTGCATCAACAAAGTAGTGCCAAGCGTGCGCCTGTGTCATAAGTAAAGGGCCGGCTGGCTTGACCGTTAAGGGTGCTGTAACCCCCGAAAGTACACTCCAGTCCAAACCTAAAAAAAAATTATTTTCTGTGTTTGTGAATTGTGTGCGCAGTAGCCGCACGTGCATCAACAAAGTAGTGCCAAGCGTGCGCCTGTGTCATAAGTAAAGGGCCGGCTGGCTTGACCGTTAAAGGGTGCTGTAACCCCCGAAAGTACACTCCAGTCCAAACCAAAAAAAAATTATTTTCTGTGTTTGTGAATTGTGTGCGCAGTAGCCGCACGTGCATCAACAAAGTAGTGCCAAGCGTGCGCCTGTGTCATAAGTAAAGGGCCGGCTGGCTTGACCGTTAAAGGGTGCTGTAACCCCCGAAAGTACACTCCAGTCCAAACCAAAAAAAAATTATTTTCTGTGTTTGTGAATTGTGTGCGCAGTAGCCGCACGTGCATCAACAAAGTAGTGCCAAGAGTGCGCCTGTGTCATAAGTAAAGGGCCGGCTGGCTTGACCGTTAAAGGGTGCTGTAACCCACAAAGTACACTCCAGTCCGAACCAAAAAAAAATTTATTTTCTGTGTTTAGCCGCACGTATATATCAAATCGATATAACATAAATGGAGGACCAAACTTTCTCCGATAAAAATAAAATAGAGAAAGATCAAGAACCACTTCCTCCTAGTGCTGAAGCTGCTGCCACTAGTCATGACATAGACGATAACATGCCATCAACGTCGTCTGCCAAGGCCGATGCCCAATGTCATAGTAGAGGGCACATACAATCCCAAATGGCAAAGTTCAGGAAAATGACCTTGAAAAAGACATTTAAATCAGCTGAAGAGAAACGTAAACTTGCCAATATGCCATTTACGACACGGAGTGGCAAGGAACGGCTAAGGTCGATCCCTAGTATGTTCATGACTAGTGGTTCAGCTTCACATGACGATGGAAGCCCTCCTCCCACTAAAAAAATCAAAAGAGTTAAGCTGGCAAAAGCACAGCGAAGAACTGTGCTTTCTAAGAAGATATCACAAATCCCCAAAGAGAGTCCAAGTGTGGTGGTGGTTGCGATGCCTGACCTTCCCAGCACTGGACGGGAAGAGGTGGCTCTTTCCACCATTTGCACGCCCCCTGCAAGTGCTGAAAGGAGCACCCACAGTCCACTTGCTGATATGCAAATTGAAGATGTCACTGTTGAAGTACAACAGGATGAGGATACTGGTGTAGCTGGCGCTGAGGAGGAAGTTGGCGAGGAGGATTCTGATGGTGATGTGGTTTGTTTAAATCAGGCTCCGGGGGAGACAGTTGTTGTCCGTGGGATGAAAAAGCCCATCACGGTCATGCCTGGGCAGAAGACCAAACATTCCACCTCTTTGGTCTGGCAATATTTCTATCCAAATCCGGACAACAACTGTCTTGCCATATGTACCATATGTAAAGGTGAAATAAGTAGGGGTAGGGACGTCAACCACCTAGGAACATCCTCCCTTATACGGCACCTGCAGCGCGTTCATAAAAAGTTACTGTCAAGTTCAGAAACTTTGGCTCAGACCGTAAGCAGTCCAGGGACACCTAAATCCCGTTGTCCTGTTGTATCCAAGCGCCTGCAAACCACACCGTCAACTCCCTCCTCGTCAATTTCCTCCTTAGTCAGGATCGGAAGTAGTCCTGCAGGCCATATCACTGGCATGACTGACTCTCCTATCCGGGATTCCTCCGGAGGATCCTGCATTGCTACGCCTACTGCTGCCGCTGCTGCTGTTGCTGCTGCTGCTGGGAGTCGTTCATCATCCCAGAGAGGAAGTAGGAACACCACTACTTTTACTAAACAATTGACCCTCCAACAGTCCTTAGCGAGGAGGATGAAGTACGACAGCAGTCATCCTGAAGCAAAACGTATAACTGAGGCCTTGACTGCTATGTTGGTGTTAGACGTGCGTCCGGTATCCGCCATTAGTGCAGTGGGATTTAGACAATTGATGGAGGTAGTGTGTCCCCTGTTCCAAATCCCGTCTAGATTCCACTTCACTAGGCAGGCGATACCGAGACTGTACAGAAACGTCAGAAAAAGTGTCCTCAGTGTCCTGAAAAATGCCGTTGTACACAATGTCCACTTAACCACGGACATGTGGACAAGTGGAACAGGGCAGACTAAGGACTATATGACTGTGACAGCCCACTGGGTAGATGTATCACCTTATGCAGCAACAGCAGCAGCGTCACCAGTAGCAGCATCTCAGAAACGCCAGCTCGTTACAAGGCAGGCTACGCTGTGTATCACCGGTTTCAGTAAGAGGCACACCGCCGACAACCTCTTAGAGAAACTGAGGGAAATCATCGCCCAGTGGCTTACCCCACTTAGACTCTCCTGGGGATTTGTGATATCTGACAACGCCACCAATATTGTGCGGGCATTACATCTGGGCAAATTCCAGCACGTCCCATGTTTTGCTCACACAATAAACTTGGTGGTGCAGAATTTTCTGAAAAGCGACAGGGGCGTGCAGGAGACGCTTTGGGTGGCCCGAAAAATTTCTGGCCACTTTCGCCATTCAGCGACTGCGTGCCGAAGACTGGAGCGCCAGCAAACACTCTTGAACCTGCCCCGCCATCACCTGAAGCAAGAGGTTGTGACGCGGTGGAACTCAACCCTCTATATGCTTCAGAGGATGGAGGAGCAGCAAAAGGCCATACAAGCCTATACATCCACCTATGACATAGGCAAAGGAGGGGGTATGCACCTGACTCAAGCGCAGTGGAGAATGATTTCCGTGTTGTGCAAGGTTCTTCAGCCCTTCGAACTTGCCACACGTGAAGTCAGTTCAGACACTGCCAGCTTGAGTCAGGTCATTCCCCTCATCAGGCTTTTGCAGAAGCAGCTGGAGAAAGTGAAGGAGGAGCTAAGACGGAGCGATTCCGCTCGGCATGTGGGACTTGTGGATGAAGCCCTTCATTCGCTTTGCCAGGATTCCAGGGTGGTCAATCTGTTGAAATCAGACCACTACATTTTGGCCACCGTGCTCGATCCTAGGTTTAAAGCCTATGTGGTGTCTCTCTTTCCGGCCGACACAAGCCTGCAGAGGTGCAAAGACCTGCTGGTGAACACACTGTCAGCTGAAGCGGAACGTGACACGTCAACGGCTCCTTCTTCATTTTCTCCCGCAACTGGGGCTGCCAGGAAAAAACTTAGGTATCCTAAGCAACCCGCTGGCGGTGATGCAGGGCAGGCAGGACCAAGTTTGGACATCTGGTCCGGACTGAAGGACCTGGCAACAATTTCTGACATGTCTACTGTCACTGCATATGATACTGTCACCATTGACAGAATGGTGGAGGATTACATCGGTGACAGCATCCAAGTAGGCATGTCAGACAGTCCATACCTGTACTGGCAGGAAAAAGAGGCAATTTGGAGGCCCCTGTACAAACTGGCTCTATTTTACCTGAGTTGCCCCCCCTCCAGTGTGTACTCCGAAAGAGTGTTTAGTGCAGCCGGGAACCTTGTCAGCGAAAGGCGTAGGAGGTTGCTTCCACAGAATGTGGAGAAGATGATGTTCATCAAAATGAATTATCAGCTCTTCCAGGGAGACCAGCCTCCAGAACGTACAGAGGGACCTGTGGTGGTGGATTCAAGTGGGGACGAGTTAATACTTTGTGAGGATGAGGATGTACACACTGAAGAGGGTGAGGAATCGGTGGATGAGGAGGATGAGGATGACATCTTGCCTCCGTAGAGCCAGTTTGTGCAGGGACACATTAATTGCCAGCTTGTTTTGTGGGGGCCCAAACGAACCAATCATTTCAGCCACAGTTGTGTGGCAGACCCTGGCGCTGAAATGATTGATTTGTTAAAGTGTGCATGTCCTGTTTATACAACATAAGGGTGGGTGGGAGGGCCCAAGGACAATTCCATCTTGCACCTCTTTTTTTCTTTGCATTATGTACAGTTTGGGGCCTAGTTTTTCTAACTGCCATCCTGTCTGCCACTGCAGTGTCACTCCTAGATGGGTCACGTGTTTGTGCCGCCCACTCGTGTCGCTTAGCATAGTCATCCAGCTACCTCGGTGCAACCTTTTGGACATAAAAACACTATTGTGAGGTGTGAGGTGTTCAGAATAGACTGGAAATGAGTGGAAATTAAGGTTATTGAGGTTAATAATAGCATAGGAGCAGAAAAACCTACAAATTCTGTGATTTTAGCTGTTTTTATGCTTTTTTTCAAAAAAATACAGATCCAAAACACAAAACCCAGAACCCAAAACACGGAAGGGTGGTTTTGGCAAAACCAATCCAGATCCAAAACACGAAGAAAGATCCAGATCCAAAACCAAAACACAAAACACGAAAAGTGGCCGGTGCACACCCCTAAATTATATTGACTTCACCTGCAGATATGTAGGTTTAATGCTGTTTAAAAGTACATGTACAGGTTGAGTCTCCCATATCCAAATATTTGGAAGTACGGAATATTCCGAAATACGGATCTTTTTTGGGCATGACTGAGATAATGAAACCTTTGATTTTTGATGGTTCAATGTACACAAACTTTGTCTAAGGCACAAATTATTAAAAATATTGTATAAAATTACCTTCAGGCTGTGTGTATAAGGTGTATATGAAACATAAATCCATTCTGTGTGTATATTTGGGTCCTATTCCCAAGATATTCCAAAATACGGAATATTCCGTTATCCAAAATACCCCTGGTCCCAAGCATTTTGGATATGGGAGACTCAACCAGTACTGATGTATTTTAGATCTAAAAGAAGGCAAGCAGGTGTGTTTCTTAATATATGTAGTGCAAAATCATCTACGCCAGGGTTCATTTAATAGATTTTTGTATTTGTAATAAAAATTCCCATTAGCACCAGGGTTAATTTTATCGACTTTGGTGAATGTTCTAGACCAATTTTTCCCAAACTTTTTCTTCAGGGAGCACTAACAACAGAGTTGTAACTATACTTTTTGGTGCCTTATGCCAGAGAGAGCATTGGTGCCCCCCCCCCATGTTTTAAATAGGGACATAAGATAGTGCACCTGAAAAAGGGCCATAGCCTCATGGGGAAGGACCAGGGAAGAGATAGGGGAGGCCAGGAGATGCTGGGGATAAAATAAGAGGAAGATACAAGAGAGAGTGATAATAAACAGAAAATTGAAAGGCACAAACAGCGCCCCCTGCCCTGCGGTGCCCTGTGCCATGGCACTGGTCGCACTACCCTAGTTACGGCCCTGACTAACAGTGCATGTTTTCCAGGTCTCCTCAAAGAATCACAAGTGAAACAATTAGCTCCACCTGTGGTTCTTTTAAAATGTGTCAGCCAGTGATGAATACACCTGTGCACCAACTAGGAAACATGGAAACCATGCACTGTTAGTGCTCCCTAATGAATGAGTTGGGAAACACTGCTCTAGGTAATGCACTTGGTGGAAATAAAAAAATATGTGACATGAAAGTCAAACCTATGGCTACGCCTCCATGCCACCTACACTGCATCCGCTATGGCCTGTGCCACGTGCCCTCCGGTCCTGTAATATAGACGATGAGCTGAGTTTGAGTAGCACAGTGTTTCCAGGATGAAATGAACTCTGGGCCTGATTCAGAGCCGAACGCTCTGACCAGAGCGCTCGCTCTGAATCAGGGCCCTCCTCCCTCAACTTGGAGCGGCCTCATGGACAGACCATCGCGACCATCGGGCTTGCGACGAGACCCTGCGGTAGGGTCTCGGTGACCGCAAGCCCTGGAGTGATTTTGGCTCTATCAGAGCCAAAATCACTCCCACTGACATCACTAGTGATGTCAGTGGGGCCGGACTCAGACGGTAGGCGTTCTCATGGGAACGCCTCCGTCTGGCAGCCACGCCCCCGGCACGCCCACCAAAGGGGGCGTGCTGTCACTCACCATCGACAGCACGCCCCCTTTGGTGCGAGACCCATAAAGACGGCTTGGCCGTCGTTATTCGGGTCTCGCACATGCACACGACGGAGGGAGCATGCATAATTCGACACCATCGACCGCTTGCGAGCGTCCTGCGCTCGCTAGCAGGTCTGAATCAGCCCCTCTGCTTGTTGCAGTGATCTCCTGTGTAAGGCGGGTCCCTAAAGAAGTTGACCTTTTACCTAAGACTTGGATACTACTGTCACCCATTAGTGTAGTGGAGATACTGGGGTACACCCAAAGGGGTCTTCCGCTAAAATGACCTGGATTTGTTTTGTAGTTGTGTTTATTATTATTTTTTAAATAAAAATAAGGACTCTCTTCTCTGAATAGAACACACTGTAAAACAGGTAAAACACAACAATAAAAATATATAAAGAGAAACATAAGTAAATTATAGGCATGTGCAGGGTTTTCTTCATGGGTGTGCACTGTGTCTTAGTGACTGATTTTTCAGGTGGCGCCGCATAATGGATGTATGGGTGCAAACCCTCCACCCCCCCCCCCATGTGCACGCTTATAAGCTAATTATGGCTCAGAGAGGACAGTGGAGTAATCTGACTATTGTAGAATGCTGCAGCATTAGCATTACATCATTGACCTACCCAATTGTTGTGTGTTTTTTTTACAAATGAAATGGTGTAGAGGACTCAAATCAGCATATTGCCAAAAAAACTATGGGGGGTACTAGTGCTGCCCCGTTTCTGCCCACGTTCTGCTTCACTACTCGCTTTACTTATCTCTCTTCAGTACATCACTATATGTTTAGTATTTTTTTTTCTGGCCTTTTTCTATTCCTGTTTTCCTATTTACCTCGGTTCTTATGCAAAGTAGGGAGATCTATGGCAGCGGTTGCAACCTAATGCAATGAATCAGACTCATACTTTCCAGCGTTACGTAAGTCTTGTATTTTAAACCCAAGAAGCCCAGGAGAGATTTTGGTAAATTCCATTTTACAGATATTAAAGAACACCAACGTTGTCTATCTGCAGCAAGCTGCTCTTTCCACAGGCGATCCAGCTGATCAGCATTGTAGCTAGTGACGTGGGAAGCTGCGTTAGTCTTTCTCTTCAATGCTGCAGAGGTCATTCAAGTTCTAACGGGGCTGCTATACATTTTAATTATTATTTTATTTTGATTTAAGTGGAATATTACATTTTTTGTAACCAGTCACACCTATAAGTCAGAGGACAATAGAAGAACACCACAAGTGCTCTACAAAGATTAGAGGATTAACAGTGTGCTGCATTAGGGGAAAAAATCACATCTTTCAAACTAATTACCCAACACACATTTGCTGCTGGATAGTGGATGGCAACAGTACAATCAGACTCTCTCAATTATAGCAGCCTGCCTGTGAGATGCAATTCCTGTTATTGTTACTTGTGGTGCTGTTAAAAACACTGCAATCAATTCAGAATGCTGCTTGTTTTGTTATGTTTATTTGGGCATTATTGTGAGGAATATAAATGCTTCAAACTCCTTTATATTGTATAAAAAAAATGCAAATGTTTGCATGTGTAGTGACACATGTTTCAGACTTCCCATATAGATTAGTATCAAACATTGCACAAACCTAGTACACGGCAGTAGCAGGTTCACACCTGGTGCCTACTGTGTTCAGTGGCTGCAAACAGGCCTAAAACCCATTAAACCAGACACGGCACAGGCACTCTAGCTAGATACACCCCTCCGCTGGTGCTTACCTCCTTCCCTGGAAGTGACCTCACTTCTGACCGTATGTGGACAAGAGAGGGGGGGCTGCATCTCCTTCTCCTCTCAGATTGGGATTGTGGTGTGGGCTAGGGATGGGACATCAATGTTTGTAAACATGCTTAACTGTTGATGTCCGATGGATGGCATTTGTTTTTGTTTTATTGTTTTCACAATGAGATGGCAATGTTTATTTTCCACCAACGATGAGTTTGTAACAATGTTACTTAATTTAATTCCTGGTATCGGAACCAAAAACTCTGAGCTGTATTAAGTCACACTTCACATACTCCAAAGGATCTTTCTCCAGTAATTACCGCTGGTACATGCACGGCTTGCTGACAGCAGATGTGCAGTAGCTCAGTTGGATTGGAATCCAGAAGTAAATTTGCTTAAATCGGTTATGGGAACCCATGTCACTGCGTCTTACTCTTGATACATAGCCCCGAAAAAGCATTCCAAATCGCCACAATGTGATTTTTGAGGCTTTAGCTCATTTTTTTTGTAAATAGATAGATTTTATTTTTGCTAATTTTGTTAACATTTTTAATTTGGTTTGCACATGATTCACAGAACTCCAGTTGTGAAATGTTTACATGATACCTGTTAATATCTGGAACTTTCAAACTGTAAAAAGCCTTCCCAAACCAAGTTGATTTTATGTCCAAATATTTATTCTTTTGATAATATACAGTATGTAAAAAATTTATCATGCATTGGAAGTAGATATGACTTAAGATATTTTAAATACTGTATATATAAATTAAATGGTTACATTACACTGCCACTGTTCACATTATTTGATCTGGGGTGAATCGTATTCCTTTTTTTTTTTGTAATAAACCACATATTAAAACTGACCACAACTGCTGAAGTTCTATATTCTTCCTGCTCACCCCAGAGCCTCGATGCATCCTCCTGTTGTCTCGTACTCACTGTTGCCTGGTTTCTATGTAACAACGTGCTATTTTAAATAAATAGTTGTTTGGATATGTGTTTAGGTTAGAGTTGGGTTAATTACAGCCAATTAACTATATGCAAACACTAATCATCACAGCTTTATTTAAAAGATATATTTCCTGTTAATGATGTTATGTTTGTGGTTTTTTTTGCAAAGGAATAACGAGCAACCTTGGCTACAGGGCAGCAGGGGGCACTAGTGAGAGCCTGGCATTGGTGGTAAAGCCTGGTGTGTCAGTTAGGGTGAACGGATAATCTGCAGTCTCAATAATTTTGCAAAGTTCTGATCTCATCCTACTTGAAACTTAAAAGCAGGTGTGAGTAGAATGTTTATCCAATGGCAAAACATTTTATTTTCAGGCAAAACATTAGTGATAGCCTTGCATTGTGTTAATGTAATTAGTTGCTCAGATATCCCCAGTCAGTATATTTAATAGATGCTACATATCTGCTTAAAAACTTTTATGTTGATAATCTTTTTCCAAGGTCAGGATTAAATCACTCGGCACACCAGTGAGTTGATCCTGTTATGTAAGCTGCTTACAACAGGCTCGCTCTGTGCTGTCAATCATACTACTTTTATAACTCAGGGGTAAACTCCTTCCTAAACTAGTGATATCAGGCTTTCAATGGTATATTGCATTTACAGAATTAATATCACTATGAGGAAAATGTGCAATAATGTAACAAATTAGAATGTATTGAACTAACATATGTAGTACGCTACTTTTCTAAATAATCTGTCATGGAGACAATTATAAAATGTGTATAATTAACTTGGCACCCTCGGATCGCCTGGAAGTTCATTTAAAACAAAGCTAAATATATTAAAGATACACTTGGCAAGCTACAGTATACTATTTCCCTCTTATTTGCTAGCAAACCTAGGTGGCTACTATCTTACATTTTTGGGCCACGTTATTAGATATATATATAATGCCCATTACACAATATGCCACACACTGTAATGCCCATTACACATTATGACACACAATGTAATGCCCATTAGACATTATGCCACATACTGTTATGCCCATTACACATTATGACACACACAGTAATGCCCATTATACATTATGCCACACACTGTAATGTCCATTACACATTATTCCACACACTGTAATGCCCATTACACATTATTCCACAAGAGGATACAAAAATCACCAATGTTACCTTGCCCTTAGGAAGGGATTGATTACAATACTAGTGTTCACTCTAGCCCCGGTGGCAGGCAGGGCGCCGGAGCTAGAGAGGGCAACCTTATGCGCGCGGCGAAGGCGTGCACGCCCGAAAAGGGGGCGTGGTCATGAAAAGGGGGCGTGTCTATAAGACGCGTCCCCTTTTCGTCATACTTGAGGGCGTGCCCGGCGCTTACGGACATGCCGGGCAGCTCCCAAGCGCTGCAGAAAGAGAGAATAGATGCCGGGTGCATGCGCCCGGCGTCTATTCTCCGGCGATGACCGGGACACCGCATGTTTCTCCTCCCACGGGACACTGTGTCCCGCGGGTGAGAACGGCACCCGCAGGCTGTGAGGGCAGGGCGCTTTTTGCCCTCCTCCTGGAGGGTAGGGTGCTTTTTGCACTCCAGAAGGAGGGCAGGGCGCCGCACCCCGCTAAAACAGCCTAGTGGGAATGCTACAATACCCAGGGTATAGTTTCTCTCTTCACTAAATAATCAATACAGTACTGTATTGATTATTTAGTGAAGATAGAAACTATACCCTGGTTTGTAATCAATTCCTTCTTAAGGGCAAGCCAGGTGAGGTGACTGGTGATTTGTACCCTTTGTTCATTTTAATATATAATAATTATATAGCCAGCGGCCAGTCACAGTCACTTACTCAATGCATAGCACTGTCTGCAGTCCAGCACCCGCCCGTCTGTCCCCGCAGCCCTCAACTCTTACTGATTTGATCAACGCACTGGTGACGGACCTGCCGGTCTTAACAGCCAGCAGCCCAGGTAGCACACAGTATAACCGGCTCCCATGCCGCCCGCGACCAGCCTGTCCCCTACATCTCGCGGAAGCAGTCAGTATGCGGCACGTGGCTCTCACCTCAGTGCTTCGGCACCAAATGGTAGCTGCAGGGACTATGGTTATGCCACTGGCGATAACGATTCTAATGGGTGGTCTGGTGCACACCCGGACCACCCTGTAGCTTCGCCTATGGGTGCAGGGGGTTGCTTGCTTGGGTGGTGGGCCTCCTAAGCCGCCGGGCCCCATAGCAAGCGCACCCCATGCACCCTCTACAGTTACACCACTGCCTACTGGTAGATCTTCTCCTTCCACTAACTCCAGCACTGTGGAACACAAACTGAAAAATGTTACTTGTTTATGATGTCATAGTGTGATGTAATTTAAATGATATTAAATAATGTACAGTTTGAAAAGGTTGAGAACAAGAAATTAACAAAGAATTCAAATTCATTGCTGGCTTTTGATGAAGATCCAATCAATTAAAGAAAATAAAAAAGAGAGATCATTTGGCTTTAGTTACCTAATTGTGATATCCTACTCAGCAAGACTCTGGGGGTCATTCAGACCCGCTCGCGAGCAGCAGTACGCTTGCAAGCGGGTCGATGTTCCCCACTGCGCATGCGCATGATGGAGGGAGCTCCGTCGTACGCATGCGCGAGATCCGGTGAGCGTCAGGCTTTCCATCGCTCCGGGTCTCGCACCAAAGGGGGCGTGCTGTCGATGTTGATTGACAGCACGCCCCCTTTGGTGGGCGTGCCGGGGGCGTGCCTGCCAGACAGAGGCGTTCCCATGGGAATGCCTACCATCTGAAGCCGGCCCCTAGCCACTAGTGATGTCAGTGGGAGTGATTTTGGCTCTGATAGAGCCAAAATCACTCCAGGGCTTGTGGCAGGGAGATCCTACCGCAGGGTCCCCGTCGCAAGTCCGATGGTCGCGATGGTCTTGACCCACAGCTATATATGGTCTTGACCCACAGCTCTTGGTCACCCACAGCTATACGAGCGTCCAGGAGGATGCTCCATTTTCATGGAGGAGGGCCCTGATTTAGAGCGAGCACTCTGGTCAGAGCATCCGGCTCTGAATCTGGCCCTCTGTCATTAGACTGTTATGGGAAAAAATGACAGGTTCTTTCAGGGGCATATTAAGAAATTGTGTGCAGTGGATCCCCCCACCATGAAGCTGGCCCCTCTCCTCCCCTGACAAACTGTGCCACGCAGTGCGCAGGCTCGTCATACTTTTTTCTGGTGATAAATTCAGAAAGATGGCGGATGAGCAAAGACTCTGAAACAGTGCCAGAGTCTTTGCTAGCTCCTGTGTGGCCCCATCTTTCTGAATACAGTAGATCACTAACAAGATGGTGCCGCACGTGAAGACGGGGACACCGCACAGGAGGTACAGTGGTTGGTTCTGGGTGCAGGGTGTCCAGTGAGGGGGACCCATGATAGATACACCAATGATGGGTTTCTCCAGTTGATCCATATGGTTCGTGGTCTGGGGGAGATGCACTAAGCCTTAGTAAGTGATAAAGTGGAGAGTGAGAAAGTGCCAACCTGTCATTTTTCAAACACAGCCTGTAAAATGACAGTTAGGAGCTGATTGATCGGTCGTTAGTTGCAAGTGGTCGCTCTGAATCAGGGTGGCCGCTTGCATCCTGAACGGCCGCCTCCTTGTCGATCGTTAAGCTGTGGGTAACCACCCACAGCTTAACGACCGACCATGTTGATGGTCGCTATGGTGATCACCATCGCGACCACCGGGGCTTACGACCAGACCCTAAGGTTGGGTCTGGGCACTCGTAAGCCCCAGGGAGCTTTCTGCTCTGATGGAGCAGGAAGCTCCCCACTGACATCACTGATGATGTCAGTGTGGACGCCCACAAAACGGTAGGCATTTGTAAAGGAACTCCTCCGTTTTGGAAACCACCCCCCTGGCTCGCCTACCAAACGGGGGCAGCTGTCGATCAACATCGACAGCCGCCCCTTTGGTAACGAGCTCCGGAGTGACAGAGTTTCTCTGTCGCTCCGGGGCTTGCGCATGCGCACTGCAGCCGCTGCACGTGTGCAGGCCAAACCATCGAGTCAGTTACGAGCGCAAGGGCGCTCGCGACCGACTCTGAATGAGGTCCTTTATCACTCTCCAAGGCTTACTGCATCTCCCCCTAGTTTTCAAATAATTCAGATGATTCTTTTAAGCTCATTGTCATGCTCCGGACACTTAAAACCACCTTTTTACTTCTCCTTGGGCATGTCCAGGCTAGTGCTGAGGTCCGCAAGTGCTGTGCATCACTCCTGGATAGCAGAAAGATCCATTTGTGATGCTCATCGCTCCCGGCTGGTGCTGAGATCTACTCCTGCCCCGTCTGCTCAGTGTCCCGTCACTGAACATGGAGATGGGTCTCCGCAGTCACTTGCTCACAGTGTGTCTCCCCAGCATGATGGTATACAAACTGCACGCCAGAGTTCCCATCAGAACAACTGTATGGGCGCAACAATGTTGGACTCTGTCACCTGACTCTCCTCCACCACTCAGAGTGCTGCTCCCAGGCAAGCTGATCGCAGCATCCACTCCCTGGGGATCCTCCCCTATAAATTAAATTTCCTGACTCGTCTCTGTTGCCAGTACAACGTCGCTTCTTGCTGAAGTTACAGCTCAGTACTGAGCTCCCAGGTACTCTGTATCTTAACGATCCCAGGGTTCGATTCAGACCTGTTCGCTAGATGCGTACGCTCGCTCCCAGCATATGCAAATTCAGCTAAGTGACGACAAGGCAGGCGATCGCACGGCAAGCCATAAGCACGCCCACTATGTCTTGGCGTGCGATAATCCTGTGTATGCAGACACCCACCAGCCTGTCTTAAGAGGCCCACTAGCACACGTCATCTCCTGGAAGTGTATGCAACCATCTGTACATCGGGTACCATCAGAAGCGAAAGCAGCGCTTAAGGTAGACTATACCCTACCGCTAGCACTGCGATCCCTTCACAACCCGGTGACGTCTACTATGACGCTGCCTGTTAATTATGCACGCCTCTGGAATAGCGTTATTTCGGTCAGGCACACCTGCATTCGCCCCTCCACTCCCCCGTTTCTAGTGGCCTGCCCCTGTTACCACCCACAAACGGCTTCTCCTGTCACTCACTGTGGTGGGCTGTCTATGCTCGGCGAGCGAATGCTTCCCGATCTTTCGCATTAGTTCGCGCATGCTCACTGCGATGCATACGCATGCGCACAATGCGAACCATCGGCAGCTATGAGCGAACGCTTCTTAGCGTCCAGGTCTGAATTGGGCCCGCCGTGCATTATATCCAGTTCCTAGATCAGGTAAAACAAGTCTCCTATACCATCTTGCATAACAGTCTGGTTTTACCACTGAGACTTGTTCTTACAGCAACCATCGGTTCCAGCCGATACCTCCAACCATCGGTCTCATCCGATGCTTCCAACATTGGACTCTGGGTCTCATTCAGAGCCGCTCGTAAGCGGGCGCTCGTTCGCTCCGAGCGATGTTCGCACATCTGCCTGTGCGTATGGGTTTTAGTACGCATGCGCGAACCAGTCAGTGCGGTCGAAAATCGTGTGCTCACAAAATAGCGAATGCCTGCTAATTTGAGTGACAGAATGAGGCGTTTGTGGGTGGTAACAGGGGAAGGTGCTTAAAAACGGGGAGTGGAGAGCCGAACGCAGGCGTGCCAAACGGTCAAAACGGGCGTTTAATGGGAGTGCATAATTAACAAAGCAGCGTCATTGACCACGTCACTTGGTTGTCTTTTCGCCTGAACTGCTCGCATGATTGCGGTAGGAAAATCCAACCACAAGCACTGCGAGCAGTTCATACGCCTTTCGATGTACTCGATTAATCAAATAAATAGCGGAGATGACGTAGGATGCGAGCGGCCAGGGAGCGTTTTTTCCTAAATAGTGAGCGCATGCTTTGTTCGCTCGTTCAGACATAGAGGCGTCAACAGACCACAAAGAGCGAGCGCTTAATTTAAATAGCCAGCCCCTTTTTATGAATGAGCGTCCGCAAATAGCGTCCGGCTCTGATTCAGGTCCTCTTATCAAAAAAGTTTCTCAATTCGTCAACATTGGACTCATATCAATTAAGTCCTTCAATTCTTCAACATCAGTCCCAACCGATCAAGTTCATCAATTCATCAACATCAGACTCTTATCAATTAAGTCCTTCAATTCTTCAATATCGGTCCCAACCGATCAAGGCCCTGATTCAGAGCCGGTCGCTCTGACCAGAGCGCTCGCTCTGAATCAGGGCCCACCTCCATTAATATGGAGAGTCCTCCTTGATGCTCATATAGCTGTGGGTCACCACCCACAGCATATACGAGCGTGCAAAATGATGGTCGCGATGGTCTTGACCATCGCGACCATCCGAACTGCGAGTAAAAGCCTGCGGTTGAGTTTCTCAACTGCAAGGCCAGGAGTGATTTTGGCTCTATCAGAGCCAAAGTCACTCCCACTGACATCACTAGTGATGTCAGTGGGGTCGGCTTCAGACGGTAGGCGTTCCCTTGGGAACGCCTCCGTCTGGCAGGCATGCCCCCGGCACGCCCACCAAAGGGGGCGTGCTGTCAGTCACCATCGACAGCACGCCCCCTTTGATGAGACACTCCGAGCGAAGGAAAGTCCTTCGCTCGTCGGGTCTCCCGCATGCGCACGACGGAGCTCCCTCCGTCGTGCGCATGCGCAGTGGAGAACATCGACCCACTTGCGAGCGTACTACCGCTCGCGAGTGGGTCTGAATGACCCCCCAAGTTCATAAGTTCATCAACATCGGACTCTTATCAATTAAGTTCTTCAATTCTTCAACATCAGTCCCAACCGATCAAGTTAATCAATTCTTCAACATCGTACTCATATCAATTAAGTTCTTCAATTCTTCAACATCGGTCTCAAAATGATCCAGCTCTTCAGTTCAGCATTACCGATCACTCCGGCCCTACTCAAAAATCCAGCATCATCGGTCCCAACCCGATTCTTCTCATCTGTACAGTATCATTATCTCCAGTTCTCATTCCTAATAAAGACATTGTATTCCTGTCCTCGCCTTCGGGCCCATCATCCTCCACTTCAGCCTCCCACACCTGTTTCAACCCTCATGTGTGACACTTATCATTGAATAAACAAAAAGGTGATTAGAGTGTTTCCTTTACAAAGTGATTACTAAAGGCATCATACTGTATCTTCATCACGTATATTGTTGTTGAGGACTTTATAATATAAAATAAATTAGCTTAGAAGCATTGGGCAGGAGACATAGATGCCTAGTTATCCAATCAGTCGATTTCTCAGCAAAGACTTAGGCCCTCATTCAGAGCCACTCGCTATTTGCGGTAGTTCGTTCTAAAACAAGGGGTGGCTATTCAAATGAACCGTTCGCTAATTGCGGTCTGTTCACGACTCTAAGTCTGAACGAGCGAGCAAAACTTGCGGGTGTAATTTTGAAAAATACGCCCCCTTGCCGCTCGCACCATACGTCATGTCTGCTATTTATTAGATTAATCGAGTACATCGAACAGCGTATGAACTGCTCGCTATTCTTGTGGTTGGTTTTTTCAACCGCTATTTTGCGAGCAGTTCTGAGTAAAAAAAAAACAAGTGACGTGGTCAATGACGCTGCTGTATTAATTATGCACTCCCTTAAAATGCCCGTTTTGACCTTTAAGCACACCTGCGTTCGAATTCCACACCCCCGTTTTCAAGCACCTTCCCCTGTTACCACCCACATACGCCTCCTTCTGTCACTCAAAATAGCAGGCATTCGCTATATAGCGAACAAACGATTTTCGGCCGCACTGACTGGTTCGTACATCGGTCAGAACGAACGAGCGGCCGTTTACGAGCGGCTCTGAATCAGGGCCTTATTGTGTAGCTGACCGATACTAGCCCGGAGCAGAGATTTCCCACATTGTCGGCCAGTTAGGGTCACGCATGCACACTGTGCTAGTAGCTGCAACTTGCAGATTAAAGTTTAACAAACTTAGTAATAGAAGCATAAATAAATAGATATTTGTTGTAAACAATATATAGATAATCTTAGTTGACATTTTGTAACTTTCATAAATGCACGACAATGTCTCTAAAAAAAAACTTAATATTTTTTTATTCTGATACTTGAGAAAAGAATTAGACAAATAAATAAGTTTTTAACATGTAATACTTATTATGCTTGCTATTTTATATTTCCACAATGTTTTTTTTCACGATTTTTATTTAATTGCCACAATGTGTTTTTTTTATTTCACAATTTTTATTTCATTTCCACATAGGTTTTTTTTTTTTAGTCCACCGTATTTTTTGCTGTCTGCAAATAAGCAGACTGTTACTGTGTACAGTAAAAAATTTTTATCTTTTGATGGTGTTTAAAAGGAGTTACAGTATACATGGAGTTCTTTGTTTCAGAAAGAAGAATACTCTTGGTCAAAATCTCCTGATTTGCTCTCCAAATCAGGAGATTTTGACCAAGAGTATTCTTCTTTCTGAAACAAAGAATCCCATGTATACTGTAACTCCTTTTAAACACCATCAAAAGATAAAAAAAATTACTGTACACAGTAAGTAATTTGAAAACCCTTTGCTTGCACTACTGCCTAAATACTAACAAACCAGAATGTTTTCCATGATTTAGATTGTAAGCTCTCACGAGCAGGGCCCTCTTGCCTCATGTGCTTTAACTTCCCTTACTTACAACAATAATCTTCTCCCCACTGCCTACAGCGACACCTAGCCTTTGGGTTCTGCTGTCATGCTGCTTATATGGGTATTATGACTGCTGATGCAGCAATGTTTATAAACCATGTAAATGTTCTGTACTGTAAGTCACTACTTTCATATTTTTTCATACTGTTTGTTTATGTACTTTAAGGTACTGTGGTGACATATAAATAAAGAAAAAGAATAATAATAATAATAATAATAATATTATTATATATATTATGTATAAATTAAAACAAAGATTTTGAGAACCAATTATTGGACAAGTTGAGCTCACACTGTACGGCATCTCTGTAAACTTACAATATTGCATCCATTTAACGTAAGCTTTTGTAACAGAATAATACACTACAGCATTTCTGGTACAATGCTGGGGACCCAGAGAACAAAGCCCATTGGACTGCTTCCAGGGTATTAATTTACAAGATATTATTACCGCTTACTGCTGGGGTCAAAACATGGGCGTCTTTACAGCAGACCTCATTCAGAGCCGATCGCAAAATGCGAGCACTCACTCTGAATGAGGGCGGCCACTTCACATTTAAAATCCGGCCTCCTGGCCGGTCGCTAAGCTCTGGGTGACCACCCACAGCTTTAGCGAGTGACCAGGTTGATGGTCGCGATGGTCGAGACCATCGCGACCATTGGGGCTTGCGACGAGACCCTTGTGGTAGGGTCTCGTCTGCCGCAAGCCCCAGTGAGCTTTCGGCTCTAATAGAGCCGGAAGCTCACCATTGACATCACAAGTGATGTCAGTGGTGCCGCCTCCGTTTGGCCAGCCACCCCCCCAACCCGCCTACAAAACGGTGCGAGCTGTCGATCACCATCGACAGCCGCCCCTTTTGTAGTGAGCCCCGGAAGGAGAGAATTTCTCTCTCGCTCCGGGGCTTGCGCACGCAACATCGACCCACTTGCGAGTGCTCAGCGCTTGCGAGTGGGTCTGAATGAGACCCTGAGTGCAAAGGCACCTGCACTGTGCCAGAGCCTTGGCTTTCTTGTGCACGTGCACCACCTTCCCGAATATAACTGGAATGATGGCATCACAGAAGATGTGGAACCCGCTTGTAAGCACAATATTATGCGGGGCTGGGGGGGGGGGTGCTGCTCAGAGGACGGGCACACTTGGGTGTTAATACAGCCATCTAATAATTTTAATTAATATAGTTCTGAAAAGCCCAGATCACCCTCAGATCACCCTGACACTATATACTTGGTACATTAATTAGTAAAGATCGTAGAGGTGACACCCTGGGCTCCTCATATAATGAATGCACACACACAATTTTTTAGATATGTTTAAGTGAAAAAGACAAACAAACGATGCAGCACTATTCTCTTACATGAATGGTGCACATTTCTGTTCTGTTATGCTTCCGGTTTCACCAGATCACCGTATTAGTCTGAGCTAAGCATGCATTATCTCTACTCTGTATTTGCCCAAGTTACAAAAAAAAATACAGTCATCCTTGTTCCTCATCTTGACCTAAAGCAATCCTCAACTAACGTTCTTGATTCTTATTGTGACCTGGAGTAACCATCAGTTGATGACCTCCATCCTCATTCAGCCCAAAGTAATCTTCAGCCTACACTCATGATCTCCATCATGACCTGGAGGAATCTTCAGCCAATCCTAAACTAATCACTGATTACAGGGCTTTGAAAGTAAATAGACAATCCCAAAATAATGAGAATAAAGCTGTTTTTTTTTAGAACTTCTTCGGTAAAGTTTTTATAACAATGTTTTATTTTACTCTTGACTTTAGTAATCACCGTAAAAAAATGTTTGTTTCTTGAGCAATCTTAAAATGCTTTATATTGTTGTTGTGTTTTATTCTTATTTTTTTTTTTATCTCACAGTATTTTCTTTGAAAATGTTTATTGATGTAATGAGCGCAGTACAGCAAGCCTCAGTTTTCAATAAAACTATCTACATGTGTTTATTTAGCTTTAACAATGTTTTAAAGCTACCAACAACAAGTATCAGCTGCTGAGAAAATATGATTACAGGCTGGAACATTAATATTAAGGATACAACTCTTCCACCCGCATAGATCATTATTTAGATTTATTACTCTTCAATTCCTTCTTCAAGTTATTACTTTTATTAGTTTTTTAATGAAAAATATTTTGCTATACTCTGTATAGCTGTACTGTGTGTATGTATATGTACAGTATCTATACATAGCATAGAATATATAGTAAAAGTCCCTGGTAGGCATCTGTCTGTTTGTTTGGGCTAATCTCGAGAACCACTTGACGGATTTTGATGCAGTTTTCACTATTCTATAGAGCATTTGTTGAGGAAGGTTTAGGTATATGAAACATTAATGTATGACTAAAGAGAGCCGAGTTGTGACATTTTTAGTGAGACAAGTCAATGAAAAACAGACGTCTGAGCGCTTTTTTGGCTTACGCTGCCTAAACCATTAAAGATATATCACAACAATGGGCTTTGGCCCTGATTCAGACCCACTCGCAAGCGGCTGTCCGCTCGCAAGTGGGTCGATGGTCTGCACTGAGCATGCGCACGACGGAGGGAGCTCCGTCGTGCGCATGCTCCAGACGCGACGAGCGAAGGAAAGTCCTTCGCTCGTTGTGTCTGATCAAAGGGGGCGTGCTGTCGATGTTGATTGACAGCACGCCCCCTTTGGTGGGCGTTCCGGGGGCGTGCCTCCCTGACGGGGGCGTTCCCAAGGGAACGCCTACCGTCAGAAGCCGGCCCACTGACATCACTAGTGATGTCAGTGGGAGTGATTTTGGCTCTGATAAAGCCAAAATCACTCCGGGCCTTGCGGTTGAAAACCTCAACCGCAGGCTCCGGCTCGCAGTTTCGATGGTCGCGATGGTCACGACTATCGCGGCCATCAAACTGCACGCTCGTATAGGCTGTGGGTGGTGACCCACAGCTATACGAGCGTCCAGGAGGACGCTCCAGAATTATGGAGGGCGGCCCTCATTCAGAGCGCGCCCTCTGCTCAGAGCATACAGCTCTGAATGAGGGCCTTTATTTTCTACCATGTAGAGATTGATATGTATTATATGGTTTCTCCAGAAATTTTTTTTTTTTTACCAGTCCTATTTCATTTATGTAAAAAAACGATTCTTTAATTTCAAATGAGTCCAATTCCCAGTAAAAGTCTGCTTTGGCATGACAATGAATAAAGCACAAGGACAGACACTTAACGTGGCTGGAGTTGACCTAAGTAGAGACTGTTTTGCTCATGGGCAACTTTACGTGGCCCTTTTGCTTGACAAATCATAACTATGGGCCTGATTCAGACCCACTCGCGAGCGCATAGCGCTTGCAAGCGGGCCAATGGACGGGCAGTGCGCATGCACGAGCCCCGGAGCCAGTGAGAGCTTCACTCGCTCGGGGCTCGCAGCAAAACGGGGCGGCTGTCGATATTGATCGACAGCTTATCCCATTTTGTAGGTGGGTTGGGGGGTGGCTGCACAAATGGAGGAGTTCCCGAAGGAACGCCTCCCATTTGTGGGCGGCCCTACTGAATCACACGTGATGTCAGTAGTGAACTTCCTGCTCCATTACAGCAGGAAGTTCACTGGGGCTTGTGGTGGACGAGACGCTACCACAAGGGTCTCCTCGCAACCCTGATGGTCACTATAATCGCGACCATTGCCATGCCGCCCGCACAAGCTGTAGGTGGTCACCCACAGCTATGCGAGCGGCCTGGAGGCGGATTTTTTTTTTAAAAATCCGCCCTGATTCAGGACCTAAATCTTTTCATGTTGATGTAAGTAGGAAAAATTACTAATGTCCTCTACTAGGCAAACTTATAGGACCTCGGTTAAAAAAAGACTATCACTGTAAATTTTAAATTGCTCCTGTGTCCCGAGGTGGGAAGCCAGTGTATATATATTTATATCACCTTTCGCCAAATATACCATGAACACTCCAAGCTGTATTCTATATGAAAACAGATAAAGTTAGTTCCACATATTGCAATCTGTGTTGAACTGACAAACTGCCTCTATAGGACATTGAACAAGACTAGCTTTGATAAAAGTGCCACTTAGTTCATATACTGTAGATAGATTATCCCTTTAATGGATTCATTAATTAGCAACTACTGTATTAATGAGTAAAAAAAGGCAACCATTATTAAAACCTGTCATTTTTGATCTGTGCAAAACTTTCCAACAATTTGCACAGCTATTGGCTATCCACTTTCCATCATTGCTCTTTATTAAACGTGTTTGAGAACCATGGTCTAGCATATAATTTTCATAGGGAATGAATCTCACCTTTTCAAACATATAAATGTCAAAAGAAATAGTGACTTATATATTCGTCTTTTCCTGCAGTAGTGTACTTTGCTTGTCTCTACATTAATATTTGTTGATTAGAGTGGTACAATAGCATCTGTGCAAACTGTGCTTTTCTTGAATTATTCAAACATATACAATGAGAACCCTTTGGATACCATATTGTCTTTTCATAATGTGTGAATTCTATTCTAGTTCTAAGATATTTAAAATGTTTTAAAAAACACCCCTTCAACTTAATTATATAGGTTTTATTAGTTGGTAAAATAAATGTTATTAAACATTGTATTAAACAGCACCCCTTGGACCTTTTTGATGTACCCTTGGCATATACATATATTTGTGGTTACGTTTTAGAAGATGCATATTACTCTATAAGGAGCAGTTACAGTACTTTTTAATCGTTTTTTTCCTATTACTATGCTTTCCCATAGCTAAGATACTATAAAGGCATAGCTGTAATTAAAATGACTATATTAATAGAAAGCAGATCTGTATATGGTTTGAAGTAGAGGAACTAAGGTGGATGCACACTTACCCCTGTAACCTGTCAGTGACTGTAGACAAGTGCCTAATTATGAATCCAACCTTGTCAATATTCATTCCCATTGCGGTGCCCTTTAATTTGCCCCACACTAGCAGCTGCTATAATACATATGCAAAACATCACTCATTCAGAATCAGCATAAGCAAATGACTTGTAACATAAGCTGATTCTTTTCATTGACTCTTCCCCTATGACAAATTAGGTGAATAATATGCTAGTCCCTCAAGTCTGAACAGCTCCGGGCTAACAAGAGCAGATCAATTAGGTGTCCTTTATTTTTTTTTTGTTGTTTTACCGTCTTTAACTGCCAGTTCATTTCATTGTATTGTAAAGCATGTTAAAAAGAGAGGCAGAAAGAGAGACTGAATGAAAGAGAGGACTAAGAGTGAGAAATAGAGACAGAGGGCAATAGGAGAGAGATACTTTCAGTACAGTGGTATTCATTTATAGAAACTCTGATTTTCAATAGTTTATTTAGTATTCTCACTCCATCTTTCATACACTGTAGTGCTGCATATATTTTACATATGTCAGGCATTACTCTTGTTCTGAATGAATGACTTGGCTGTAGTGCCTTTCCTACCATTGATTTTGCAGGCACCTGGGAGGAGGAGTTGACAAGTTAGTAAATTGTTCAGGGAGCAAGCAAGAGTAGAGTTATGTTCAGCACATTTTAAGTCCTCTAAGGATGTCTCTGTCAAGACCAGCCATCAAGTAGTAATCTCCCTTCGGTAGGGAACTTGTCACTACTTGTGAGTCTTATCTCATTGTGTATCTCTTTTTTTCCTCTTCTTTTTATTTCTCTCTTAGACTTAAATTTATGTGATTTATGATTTATTGACTCTAGTGAGGATTTTGTTAGATATTCAGGGTTGGAAGGCCTCACCAATGACTTCAAAATATACAGGCTGTTTCACATTTGAATGTAAGTCCACTTGCAAAGCTTATCTAGTGTGATTAAGCTTTGGGCTAGTGCCAGAACTGAGCATATGCAAGTAGGGGTGCTTCTCCACTTGCAGCTCTAGGGGCATAACTGGTCTGCAACTGGGCATTTGTCCATGGGCTAAGTTCAGAGAGGATGTGCCGATGGAATTGTAGGCTGTGCAAAGCTGCGCATATGCATAATTACACCTGTATTCAGACCGATCTCTTGCACAAGGGATTGTGTAAGTGTAAATGTACACTTATCTACGCATTTAGGCCCTGATTCAGAGCTGGACGCTCTTTCAGAGCGCTCGCTCTGAATCAGGGCATTTATTTTTTGCTGACGGCCTCCTGGACGCTAGCTAAGCTGTGGGTGACCACCCACAGCTTTTGCGAGCGGCCAGGTGATGGTCACGATGGTCATGACCATCGCAACCATCGGGCTTGCGACGAGACCCTCGGGCTTGCGACGAGACCCTTGTGGTAGGGTCTCATTCCCGCAAGCCCCAGTGAGCTTCCTGCTCTAATAGAGCAGGAAGCTCAACTACTGATCTCACAAGTGATGTCAGTAGGGCCGCCCTCAAATGGCAGGTGTTCCTTCGGGAACGCCTCTGTTTGGCCAGCCACCCCCCATCCCCGCCTACAAAACGGGGCGAGCTGTCAATCAACATCGACAGCCGCCCTGTTTTGTTGCGAGCCCCGAAGCAAGTGATTTCTCGCGAGTGCCCTGCCCGGCCATTGACCCGCTTGCGAGCACATAGCGCTTGCAAGCGGGTCTGAATCAGGCTCTTAGTTGAGTGTTCACAATGCAGGGGACATTTATGGTCAACTTGCATCCAGCTCTGCAATAGCAGCAATATATACACTTTTTAAAGGACTAATAGACCTACTCAGGCCTTTTGTAAGCTGGTAGCTTTAGTAATTTCCTAAAGATCAGCTTTGTTAATGTGCTCATGCAAAACATTATACATTTCATAGGCATTAAAATTGTTCCATTGGGGTTTATGTATCAAGCAATGAAAAGTGTGGAGAAGTGGACTAGTGGAGAAATTGCCCATAGCAACCAATCAGCTTTAAAGTAGCATTTATCAAGTACAGCCTATAAAATAACAGGTAGGAGCTGATTGGTTGCTATGGGCAACTTCTCCACTGGTCCACTTCTCCACACTTTTCACTGCTTGATACATAACCCCTATGCCTGATATATGTCAAGATCACATGATGAGATCATAGGACCAGTATACAGGGTCAGTGCCTAACCAGTAGGTCAATATAGTAATGTCTAGATAACTCTGTGAGAAGGTACCTTCATCCAGTCTCAAGCACTGTGTGAGTGTACCACTGTCACACCTAAAATCACAATCACTAGGAGGATGTCTAAAGAGGGTATATTATTGCCCCTCTGGATGGTGCCTGCTGCACACCACTGCTTTAGTGCATAGTGCCAACATATTCAATGACCACAGAGAGACACTTAAACACTGTCTCATCGCTAGTTTGTGCCGCCAAAGGATTTTGTACATTTGTAGTCAGTGAATTTAGTGTTTATCCATCCCAAGTGACCATGGCTCATCGTTTACAATTCACCTCATGAGTAGTTTTGGCTGGAGAAATTGGTGGCTTGCACAAAGGCAAGAAAGAAACAAAAACAAAAGTAAAGACATGATAAATACAACTCTCTACTGCTTCTTAGCAGGCTGATTTACAAACACAACTCTTTATACTTTTCAAGACGTAAAGTGACACAACAAAGAAACGCAATAAAACCTAGCTTATATTATATTACGTTATGTAGTCTTCACAGAACTGCAACCATATGCCATCTTGTGACCTATTAATTGCAAGTGTGCCTATTTATATTGGTACAATATGATTTAGCTTGCAAAATGGCAATTAGTTTTCTTGTGAAAAAGTCTGTTTGCTCTGATGGGTGGGATTGGGCGTCCGGCCAATACTTACCATGAGCTTCAGTGGGTGAGGATTGCGCATTTTAGGTGGTGTCTGTGGTCCAATCAGTGGCTGCAGAGTTGTTGTCAACCCTTACTCCTTCCACTACAAGTAGGCAGACATGCCTAAATGTGAATACCAAATGCCCCCTTATTTCTGTGTCTTATAGGAGACTTAATCAAGGGGCGGTACTTCCAGTGCTATAAATTATATGGATAGCAGGCACAGATCATGTGGCTGATTAGGCACTGTACTGTAGTAACAGGTAAAACTGCACTTGCATACAGATGGTGACTAAAGAAGACAGGCTGTTCCCCATCAGTAACATGGATAAGTTCATGTCCGTTAGTAAATTTTCATCAAACTCTGCAACACATGGAGCGTACACTGATACAACTGGTGCAACTTTAAAATAGGGAATAATTTGTTTTGATGACAAATGTACAGATGTAAAAATGTCTTTGTTTGAGGTGCATGTTGCTAAGATAAGGGTATGCTAAAATAGAGCATTGAGATGCATCTGTGGCATGAATAGACTGGTCATCATTATCAGTATGTCTGCTACCACATGTTCCATGAAGTAGTCCAAAGGGAATCTTTTTCCACATCGTAGATAAGTAGGAATAAAATAAAAAATCTGCTCTAATATATGCTCTTTTCATAGCACGGGTGTATAATCACAATCACAAGCTGTTTCCCAGTCTTTAAAAAAAATGCATTATTTTAACCATATGTGTGCATTTTATATACCTATTATGAGTGGCGGTTCCAACCTTCACCAGTTCGGGGGGCTGCCCGGGCTGCAGCTTAGGTCAGCGCTGACCCAGACTCCAGAATCTCTAGTATTGCGTATGCGCAAATGCTGGGCTTGGGGAAACAATAGATGGGAATAAAAAAATTTAAAAAACACATGCGCAGCTGGAGTGTAACAACTTCTAGGCCTGCACAGTGTGCAGCCCCTAGAAGCACATTACAGCCAGCGATCAGCACAGTGTGGGCTTCCTGCTAGGGGAGCAATGTAGTCACTTATTAGTTCTGATTTTATACAATCATCCCATGACCAACAGCCTAGGAGTATCAGGGAGAGCTTTTCGGTTTGGGTCTGGTAGTCTCTTTGAGCTGTTTCCATGCAGATACTTTGGTGTCAGGATTAATAGTGGCTGTAGCTCCGTGCTGACCAGGTGGGGTCTGGTTCACATTATGACAGGGGAACTTATGGTGCAGGTTATGGTATAACCAGCAGGGGTAATGAGGGGGGAGGATCTACATGTGGGACGTAATTACACCCCCAAGATGTGTGATACTGCTGACTCCATAGGAGCCAATGGATACTGTAATCTAAGAGGCTGCCACTAGGTGGAGCCACAAAGTGCCTGGAGACAGTGTGACAGTACTGGGAACAACAGAGATCCGTGGAGGCTGTCTGATTTAGAACAAAGGGAGATGTCCATAGTGAACACATATTGAAAGTACTGAGTAACTCTGATATTTACAAGAGACTGAGATTTGAATATGTGGACAGTGTGATATATGTCCTCTTTGAGTTACTACTGAACCAGTGACTGAGTCTATGAGCATATAGAGAGGAAGCCGTTTTGTGAGAGAATTATAAGATGATCAAACAGTTATCAATACTATCAAGTGTTGAAGATAACTGTTCTATTGAAAGTGGAACCACGGTATGTTTATTGTGCTGTATCACTAGAAAGTACAGCTAATGTTCTCTGAACTCAAGAAAGACCAGTATTAGATGCTAATCCTATTACTTTTGCCTATTGTGAATTACAAGTACATGCATGTTATAGGACAGTGAACACCTAGCTAGAAAGTACTCCAACAAAAGAAATTTGTGTTAACTTTAAAGTAAATGACTGATCAGTCTAAAGTTTTGCTAGACTGCTGAGTAATAATCCATTTTGCTATTGTGTTTTGTGACGGTTATTGTGTGTTGAGAAACTAGTCTAATGAAGCAATTTTCCCTAGTTATAGCCAAAGACATGCTGCAGCAGTTAAGTTACTGAAGCCTATTTGATTACTAAAGAGAGTCATTGCCTACAGTCTACTTACTACCGTATATTTGTCATATTTTGTCTGTGCAGAATTGTCTGTCATTTGCATGGGGATTATTTTTCCTATCGTGACCTACCCTGGACTCATGTCATCGTACACCCCCTTTAATAAATCTACTACATTATTCTATTTATCAAGGTTGTCATGTTATGTCATTTACTGTATGTATGGGGTTAGCCTCTGTGTTACAGCCTGTGGTGGATAAGCTCGTGTAGCTGTTTCCAGAGAAAAAGGGAGAACCACTGGAGCTGCTGTCTCAGCTGTAAGGTACCATCTAAATCTGACTTACCTGTGAACACTCTGACACCTGGGGTACCACTGATGGCGTGGCATGCCCCCATACTACCCAACCTTGGCCACACCTCCATTTAGTAATGGGACACCACTCTCCACTCACCATTCCCTGTGGCCCTGGTGACGGTTCCAGACAGTTTTGCCTGTTGCTGTTTAACATTTTAGCAGTGGGACCCCACACAGTGAATTGTGCTGATACTGTATATTATCTTCAGTGGAGCTTTAGAAAAAAAAGGATTTATTTATTTAAAAAAAAAAAAAAAGACAGGTTGCCACGTAATATTGCATTATGTTTAGTGTTATGGTTAAACTACACCTTCTAAAAGGTACAAAGATAGCTTTAATACTAAATAAGGCGCATCAGTAAGGGCTGCACACCTATACTGTACTGCACCTGCATGCGAACATCTGATCTGCGTCTCAAGACACAAGGTGCCACACATACAAATGACATGTAACTAAAGGGTAGATTCTTTAGCTGTGGATGTCCAAGGTCCTGATGTCTTCTGCACCTGAAATACAGAAGGCAGATTCTGCTCATAGCCTATGGAGGTTCAAAGATAATCTGCCTACCCTAATATATGGCAGGTCACGGTTAATTGAATCTGCCCTTAATTTGGCTGCATGTACAGATGTATCCGCATACTCCTATCCTCTGTTCACAGCAAATAGCCCAATTTAGCGCGCCACAGGCTTTGATACTTAGCCGTGCCAAAACACTAATCCTAAGTATCTAAAACACTATAAGCTAAGATGCAAAATTGAGTAAAAAAGTAGCACAATGAAGAAAAAAGTAGCAAAATTAAGGAAATGGTAACAAAGTTGAAGAAAAAGTACAAGATCAAGGTTAAACAGACAAGATAGGTTCAATGATCTGCGACATTCATCGTTTTGCTTCATCTGCGACTTTAAGCCAATTTGTTTGCTATAAAAAAACTAATCTTAATACCCAGTACACTATTTAAATAAAAATAAGCAAAAAATGTAGGAAAAAGGATGCAGCACGGGAATCGCACCAGGCGTTTTGCGCCATATGGCACAAAAAGGATAGGTGCATAGAGACACGTGTATTATTGCATGCACAGTGCGTCAAGGAACATCTTTATGTTGCACATATTTATGGATTCAGTGTTCAGCAGAACCCTACGATGCAGGATGGTAAAACACCTATTAATTTAACATGTGCCATTTTAAATCAATTTCATTAAATAAATTGTTCATAGTGTGTTCGTGAACCAGCTACAACAGATTGTCTATGTTCAAAGCTTGTAAAAATCAGGTCAATGCTGAACGACTGCCGTTTCCAAATTATAAAACAAATAGCGCTGTTATATTCAAATGAGGCAGCTGCAGGAAGACTTGGGTGTTTGTATACCTTCTTCTTTACTGAAAGCTACAAAATATCAATAGATTTTATGAGGAAATGCATCAAATTTAGCAACAATACAAGAAAAAGTGGTTTTAACACATCTACAAACAGTTTGCATTAACGCTTTGCTTGCAGCTATTTCTCATGTTGTGCCTTATAACCCTACATAAAAATGCAATAATTAGTTTAGTTGGGAAGTGGCCAGGTGTTTTCTTCACGACTAGTATTGATTAGGGGCATAATTTTAACAGGAAATATGCTTTTAAAATAAGGCAGACATTTGTAATATCTATATTCAGTATTGTGTTGCCGATTTAATTACACTGGATAAGGAATAAAAGAAAAGAGAGCACAAAGAGTACTACTGTATACTCATAACTGTATACTCATCATAAGCATCTGCCACTCCCTCCTTGGCTGGCTGGGGGGGTCTGTAATTGTGCAGATGCGCAGGATCTGGATCCTGTGTGTGTATACAAATTAACAAGCTAGCTGGCTTCTAGGGATTGCATCGGCTGCAACAGGGGCATAACTAGGTATTTTAAGGCCCCTTAGCAAAAGTTTGTAAGGGCCCCTATGTAGCACCCAATGGTAAAAAATTTATATAACACATGTAACTTTGACAAGGAAGATGGGCCCCCCTCAGCTCTGGGCCCCTTAGCATCTGAACTCCTTGCCAGGGCCGGTGCTACCATTAGGCAACCTTAGGCAGTCGCCTAAGGGCGTCGGCCACTGGAGGGCGCCACTGAGTGCACAAAAAAAAAATTAATCGCGTAATTCATGGCTGAGTGACATGTAATGAATTTGTGGCACAGCTGTGTGGAATGTTATGAATTTGCGGCAGTGTTATTAGGTACATTATGATTTTGGCGCTCTGCTGTGTGTAATACTCTAAATAGTATATTATGATTTGGGGATACTGCTGTGTGGCATGTTATTGAATTGGGGAGACTGATGCGTGGCATATTATGAATAGGAGGGAGCAGGGGCGGTTGGTGAAATGTTGCCTAGGATGCCCGGAAACCTTGCACCGGCCCTGCTGCTTGCACCTATGATAGTTACAGTCATGGGCTGCAGTCCCAAGAAGTGCTGCCGCGATAGCAGGGGAGTGATTTCCCATGGGAACCAGTCTCTGCTATTACAGTCTCAGGGGAGTAAACTCCTGTACCTGGGACTGCCTGTCCATCATGTAATTAGCAGGGAGCGCTTCCAAGGCCCTGGGGGAGGCAGATTTTACAGGGGGGGGGGGGCTGCCAGCAAACCCTAGGTAAAATCCGCCACTGCTCATACAGATGTGTCCTCGCAGATCTTTGCTGCAGTCACTCCAAACAACCCCTCTCGGTGCATCAGGTTCTATGAGACTCTGCTAGCACCGGGCAGATTTGCCACGGGACCTGGCTGTTCAATCACACCAGGCATTTCGGGCTGTCAGGCGTATTGAGGATAGATTTAGGGGGACACATCTGTACGTCATGACAAAGCATACATGCCTACCCTCCTGGAAGTCGAGGGAGGCTCTCGCCCAGTAGGCATATCTCCCGCATCTCGCCCACTTCCTAGTGAAGTGGGCAGAATAAGGATTATCTTCTTGTGTGCCGCCGCATCTGCGAGTAGGGGCGTGACCTAATGACGTGATTCTATGAAAATTGTGTCATTTGCCCCGCCCCTTATTTAAATATGTCATTAGCAGCAAATTGCAGCGAGGGATGGGCTTAATGGTGCGCTCCATCCAGCCCCGCCCGCAACACCTCCCACCTGTTTCTCCTCCCCGGGGTTCTCCCGAGAAGGAGAAGTCAAATGCCGGCAAGTATGTTACAAAGTATTTCTAAAATGTAAAAAATATATATCCATGCATTGCAAGTTTGGCTGTAAGACCAAGGGTTCCGCTTATTTGCCAAGTCCAAGGCAAGAGCTTAAGTTGCCTTGGGTGTAATTTAATCTTAATTGTAAAATATCACATTATTATTATTATTATTACTAGTGTATAGCTTAATACTCCTACTTTCAAGGGTGGCTCACTCAATTAATAGGTAAATACTCCTGCAGTTGTTGTTCCAATAAAATTAATCATGTTAAAATAAAAAAAAGTATGATTTAGCTAAATATAACACTGATGTTGATAATCCTGTCTCTCTCTCTCTCTCTCTCTCTCTCTCTCTCTCTCTCTCTCTCATTAGACTTGTGCAAGGACCCCCATGTTTTGGTTTTAGCAAAGCCTCCCTCAAATGTTATGGTTTTGTCAAACCCACCCTCGGATTCAGTTTTGGTTTTGGAGTTCTTTAAAATTGATAACAGCAGTTAAAATCATATAATTTGGGCCTGTTTACATGCAATTCAAAGCCCAAGGTTCGGAAACAACTGGACTAAAACATACGAGTCTGGCAAACTGGTTGGCAACAAGCATAATGGGAATAAGGTGGAAGTGTCATTGGTAATAGTCCCACTTCAGTACACAGATAAACAGCTACGCTATGTACTATAGATAAAAGTGATTGGACACTGACAACAAATAGCTCAACAATATTTTATTGACGTCAGTACTTTGTAGGTCCACCACGTACAGTGATTACTGCAGACACCCTTCTTGGCAAACTGTCCACAAGTTCCTAAGCAACAGCAGGCGGTGTGTTTTGCCATTCTGCCTTTAGTACAGTGACCAGCTGTGGCACTGATGAAGGTTGAGATGGCCTAGAACACACCCATTGCTCCAATTCCTCCCAGAGTTCTCAATGGGGATAAGATCTGGATTCTGAGCTGACCAGTCCTTCTGGGTTACCAAATTTTTTGTATACCAGTCCAGTGTCGCCCTGGCAACATGACAGGTGGCAGTGTCTTCATGATAAAAAAAAACATTAGTTGTTTCCGCAGAACTGCAAGCGCATGTGCCATCCTACGAGGTTTCTTGTTGAAACCGCTATATTAGTGGCCATTTGGAACTCGTGTGCAATATTATGCATGGTATGTCTTTCGCTTGCTTGGGGGTGTCCAATCAATTTGTCTTCATTCTGTAGATTACAGCATAGCAGTGTTAAGGAACCAAATACACTTCAAGGACCCCATTGTGCGACACTCTAACCTTCAACAGGGCACGCATTACCTTAACTTTTAATCTATGAAGAGACGGCAATCTATAATAAAATATCCGCCGACAAGTGTTACAAGCACCGTACATGGTAAACATGAAAACCTTTAAAAATGATAGAATATTATGTAGTGTGCTAGGGAAGAACAAGAGCGTGGGAGGCCCTGCCGAGAGCTTATAGTCTAATGGAAAGGGGTGAACAGTTGGAGGATGAACTGGGAAGGATACATGGTGAAGTTGGAGATGAGTGCACATAGCCGAAAGGAGATGAGGTGATGGCTCACAACAGGCCTAGCCAACCTGTGACTCTCCAGCTGCTGAGAATCTACAAGTCCCAGCATCCCCTGCTACAATTTGCTATTAGGGAATGCTAAAACTGTGACAGGGCATGCTGGGATGTGTACTCTCACAAGAGCTGGAGAGCCGCAGGTTGGCCATTCCTGGCTCATAGGGTCACAAGCAGCCATAGTTCTGCCTGTTGTCCATCACTGGTGTAAACACACAAGGAAATCACAGGTTGGGTCAAAAGTGTGTTAGAACAACTAAACCTGACACTAGTGAAGTTTACTCAGAAACTAGTAAAGGTTGAGTCCAGCAAGACCAGGATTCTAACCCCATCAGCCATTTTGTCTATTGTATCCATGTTTGATATCCTCTCACCTTACAATTGCCTGGGGGTGGGCCATAGCACCAGGGTCTTGGGTCGGACATTACTGATGATATACTGTAGCCAGTCCCAAAAACATTCAAATTGGAAACAGACACTCTCTAAGTTTGCTTATGTGTATACAAAAGAGTAGCATAAGACTTTATCTAGCCTATATATGGTATACTGCCTTCAATAACCACAGCTAATAAATAAAAAGAAAGGAAATTAGTTTGTCGTTGTTAAATAAAATGTGATTTACTTTGAAATTAAACAGTAGAATAAATAGAACTGTGCAAGTAATTAAATTTTTACTAATTATATTTTTTTCTGAATTAATCTGTGAAGTGAAAAGGGGAAATTGTAAAAATAAAAACATTTCCAGCATCATTTTTGACTGGACAGAAAGTTAATACAGTAGATATAATGGGTTGCTTGGTAACCTCACATATCTATTTGTCTTACCGTAATACATGAAACATCTGCTTGACCCTTTCTAGCTGTCTGCGAAGCTCACCAAACAAATGTGGACGTGCGACTCACAAAAAGTTTTATGTTTTTCATTTGATTTCGATTTTTTTTTTTATAATAAATTATTTATTTATTGTTTTATTCTGTGAAAATCCAATGCTGCATCTATTTTGGAGAAAACAGGAGGTGAAGGTTTCATGCCGTGTAAGCTAGATATATTGAACATGTGAGGAATATTTTATAACTCAGTAGTGAATCTTGGAAATAAATGTACCACACAATGACACTAATACTTTCCCGAAAATCATTATTTTAAATTATATTTGGGGATATTTTTTTGTAGTGCTAGGTTGACATCCACCTATGACCCCCCAGCCCCCTGGAAATCACTCCACTGTACCCAGTTCTACTTATTGCGAGCTGTTTATTGCAAAAATGCTTACTTTATATATATTTATAGTAATGGAAACACTATTTGGAAATAATATTTCTCCTCTACCCAGTTTATATCTTGTATTGTCTTTATGAATCATGGTCATCATAACTAGGGTTGGGCTAGAGGTGCTGCCGTCCAGGGCGCTGTACCCTAGAGTTTTGGCACTGTTCCTTCCCTGTTGCCCCAGTAATTGGCTTGCAGGGTGTCTGGGCAAGCACCCTGCAGCCTGCAGAGCTGCCTGGAGTGTCCTTAAGACAGAATATCACAATGCTACAGCCCTGGTATGAATAAAAAATAAATAATAAAAAACTGACTCAAAGAAAATTTTAAAACAATGGTGGCCTCAGCCAATTAGGCTTTTTTGACCACTGGGACTGTTACTGAGACGTCCACCGGAGCCATCACAGCTGTCTGCAACTGCGTATACATAAGCTTCATCAGACAAACATCGACTCCTTGGGGTATATTTACTAATGGTCGACTCTCAAATATTTAAAATCGATCAACATCCATGTTGTGTTCCTGGGACAGACTCACACATTTACTAACAGACAATGTTTTAATTTATTTTTTAAGTATTAGTAAATGTGTGATATAGCCCCAGAAACACAACATCGATGTTGCTGAGAATGGCCACTGAGAAGCTGGAGCCATGTTTTCTGCGTACAGGATCGCAAGAGCAGGATGTGACCCCCCTTAACAGTGGAGATACGCCTGTGTATGCGACTACAGTAATGTACCTCGACACATGCTGTGTAGCGTAAAATCGATCAATTTGCGAAAACTTCACCATTGCGTACAACACTGAATCAGGCCCAATGCCTAGTGTTATCCTGGCTTTCTAATACAGCTCTGTTAAAAAGTTATGTATTTACCCCCAATAACATATTAAAATGCTAATACTCCTCCAACATCTATGTAACAGCATCCCAATGCAGAGGAATCTGAGACTGCAGGTATTTGATTTACTTTATCATTTTCCGTACCCTTGTGTATGATCATAGTAAGTCGTACAATTCTGCAACGCAAGCATACCAGGATATCAGTCACACTGTGCTGCAGTGAGGGAAGTGTGTCTCTCCTAAGGGGATGGCCATCTTGTTGTAACAAATAGACAATCATAATTTGACCTTAATGTCAACTATTTATAACTACAGCTAGAGTTGCAAGTTTTATTTATGCAAAAGTCCACTGTTCATTAAGGTATTGCTTACACAGAAGGTCGATACCAGTGCAGTAACTAGCCATGGATGACCGGAGCCACCGCACACAGCACAGAGGCTCTGTGGGTGGCACCATCGCCACCCCAAGGCCCGTGCTCCTGGCTAGTAGGGTGCCTGGAACAGCACCCTGCAGACAGGACTGCTGCTGCAGCACCCAAGGAGTATCCTGTGGACACTCCAGACGGGCACCCTGCACAGTATATGCAGCCCCTCATGAAGCCCGCTCAGCGCTTCACATACCGGAGCTGCCGCTACACCATCGCTGTCTGACGTCATGCCCGCGACGTCATGGCACGCTCAGAGGGCGGGGCCGGCACAGGGCGCAATTGTGCCCTGTTACAGCTCTGGTCTATATAAATACATATAGGGGCCTATTCATCATCACTTAATTTTCACAAAAGCAGGTGAAAAAGCACATTTTTACCTGCAATTATGAAAATTAAGTTAACGGGCCATTCATTAAGAAGGTAAAGCAGGAGATATCACAGATATCTCCTACTTACCTTCTGTTTGCGGAATGGCCCGCTGTCCCCATACACTAGTATCACAGATATCTCCTACTTACCTTCTGTTTGCGGAATGGCCCGCTGTCCCCATACACTAGTATCACAGATATCTCCTACTTACCTTCTGTTTGCGGAATGGCCCGCTGTCCCCATACACTAGTATCACAGATATCTCCTACTTACCTTCTGTTTGCGGAATGGCCCGCCGTCTCCATACACTAGTATCACAGATATCTCCTACTTACCTTCTGTTTGCGGAATGGCCCGCTGTCCCCATACACTAGTATCACAGATATCTCCTACTTACCTTCTGTTTGCGGAATGGCCCGCTGTCCCCATACACTAGTATCACAGATATCTCCTACTTACCTTCTGTTTGCGGAATGGCCCTCTGTCCCCATACACTAGTATCACAGATATCTCCTACTTACCTTCTGTTTGCGGAATGGCCCGCTGTCCCCATACACTAGTATCACAGATATCTCCTACTTACCTTCTGTTTGCGGAATGGCCCGCTGTCCCCATACACTAGTATCACAGATATCTCCTACTTACCTTCTGTTTGCGGAATGGCCCGCTGTCCCCATACACTAGTATCACAGATATCTCCTACTTACCTTCTGTTTGCGGAATGGCCCGCTGTCCCCATACACTAGTATCACAGATATCTCCTACTTACCTTCTGTTTGCGGAATGGCCCGCTGTCCCCATACACTAGTATCACAGATATCTCCTACTTACCTTCTGTTTGCGGAATGGCCCGCTGTCTCCATACACTAGTATCACAGATATCTCCTACTTACCTTCTGTTTGCGGAATGGCCCGCTGTCCCCATACACTAGTATCACAGATATCTCCTACTTACCTTCTGTTTGCGGAATGGCCCGCTGTCCCCATACACTAGTATCACAGATATCTCCTACTTACCTTCTGTTTGCGGAATGGCCCGCTGTCCCCATACACTAGTATCACAGATATCTCCTACTTACCTTCTGTTTGCGGAATGGCCCGCTTTCCCCATACACTAGTATCACAGATATTTCCTACTTACCTTCTGTTTGCGGAATGGCCCTCTGTCCCCATACACTAGTATCACAGATATCTTCTACTTACCTTCTGTTTGCGGAATGGCCCGCTGTCCCCATACACTAGTATCACAGATATCTCCTACTTACCTTCTGTTTGCAGAATGGCCCGCTGTCCCCATACACTAGTATCACAGATATCTCCTACTTACCTTCTGTTTGTGGAATGGCCCGCTTTCCCCATACACTAGTATCACAGATATCTCCTACTTACCTTCTGTTTGTGGAATGGCCCTCTGTCCCCATACACTAGTATCACAGATATCTCCTACTTACCTTCTGTTTGCGGAATGGCCCGCTGTCCCCATACACTAGTATCACAGATATCTCCTACTTACCTTCTGTTTGCAGAATGGCCCGCTGTCCCCATACACTAGTATCACAGATATCTCCTACTTACCTTCTGTTTGTGGAATGGCCTGCTTTCCCCATACACTAGTATCACAGATATCTCCTACTTACCTTCTGTTTGTGGAATGGCCCTCTGTCCCCATACACTAGTATGGGGACAGAATTCATCAAGTTCCGAAAATATAATATTTTCGGCGCTTGACTGCTGGAGCATTCACCATCTTCAGATGGCGAATGCCCCCGCTTGTTGATCGCTACCCGTTCTTCCCTATGGGAAGAAGGTCCGGGTTGCGATAAGGTATCCTTTATGATCCCTCCGCCCCTGTCCGGCTCCTTCCGCCGGACGTTGGGGCTCTTGTGCGCATGCGTGACCTGTAGGTCACGCACATGCACCGCCGTCACTGCTCCAACAGGAGCAGTGAAAAGATTCACTGCTCCGAAAAGGAGCAGTGAAGCCGCTTGCGGGGGCAGCTGATTTCACATCAGCTGCCACCTTGCCGGGGCAATGATGAATTGCCTCGGTGGCCGCAACGACCCCGATAATTAACATCATGAATGGGCCCCAGTGCACTCTATATAGAACTTGTCCTGGAATAAATGACAAATCACTACAGTTGGCTGTATGAATCTAATAAATACACATTGGAAGCATGGTTTGCCTTTCTCACCGCCTGGGCACAGACGGAGGTTTGGCAACTTTTAGGGCTTTATTTAGCAAACATAAAAATGTCTATAGCATTTTCATTGGAGAAAACAAGTTTATTTTTTAATCTTCTCCCTATTTATAGAAGAGAAAACTGCATTTCACTGTGTGTTCTTATCTCTTCTCTTGGTGATCAGTCATGCTTTTTATGCAGAAGAGAAAAACTACTCTTCTCCAAACTTTTCTCAAAAAGATAACACCATCTCTATGGGGCACAGGGGTGTATCTATAGTGGGTGCAGGGTGTGTGGTGCACACAGGTCCAGGGGGGGCCCGCACTGCACACCCTTCACCCATATTATTTAAAACTTACCTCTCCGAGGTCCCGCATCGGGTCTCTCAGCGCTGCTCAAAATGCTGGAAATGGCAGCCGCAGCCATTTTTCCGGCATCTTGCGCATGCACTGTGAGGAAATCGCTGAGAAAATGGTGGCCGTGCCATTTCCCTGCCAGTCTGCGAATGCGCAGGAGACTCTGGGCACACTCTAGTGGCCAGAGTCTACTGATGATGCGGTGGCCAGCCAGTCACACCAGTTGTCTGCCGGCCACCGGGGTAAGAGGAGGGGGCCCCTGACGGGGAATGTACACGAGCCTCCTCCTTTCTTAAGACGTCCCTGATGGGGCATATTTATCACAATCCGTATCTCAGATGCGGATTGGCTGTGATAAAATTGCCCTATATTGAAATGCGATATTTGAATACACATCATAAGGATGCATCAAAAATCACATGCAGGGACAGAGGTTGCGATAATGCTCTGTCCCTGCGAATCCACTTCACAAACTTTTCACTGTATTTTCCACAAACAATACAGTATGTGTCCGCGTATGCGTCGCTGGCCGCCGCTACATCCCGTGGCCAACACTCCCTGTGACTGCACCCCAGCGATTGCCCCCCCCTTCCCCCTGCGACCCATCACCCCTTAGCTTACACTTATCTGCCTTGTGATCGGTGTTCCGGTGAGGTTCTCTCTCTGGGGCTCCGGTCAGTTGTTCCATGTACAGTTGGCACTGTGACCCCGGTCAGCTGTTCCATGCAACAGCTGATCAGGGACACCGGGCAGGAGCTCGGAGACCAGCTGATCGGAGCCCTAGAGGACCTCACCGGAACACTGATCTCTGGTCCCTGGAATCAGATAAGTGTTTTTTTTTCTTAAACTATTTTTTGTATTTTTTTTGCAGTGATCAGCTTCTGGTCTATTTAGACCACACAGCTGATCACATGGGCCGGCTCACGGCTCTTCTTTGCCTGTCAGAGCAGAGCAGGAGTCGAGGGACTGGGGGGAAAGCCCTGATAGCGCCATCTTATTATCACAGGGCTTTCCCACTTATTTTGTTAACAATTTATTTTCAGTAAATCTCAGGCAGATCACATTTCCCATTACAAGGATGGAAAATGCGATCTGCATACTAAAAATATGTGAATTAAAAGGATATAGAGTAGTTTTTCATGAATACTGCTCCAATTGCCCTTTAATACATTTATGTGATACCACAATAATGTGAAAAGTTTGTGAACACATCTCTTTTCAAATTTTTTTAAGAAAAAATAATATTGATAAATAGGCCTCTATATGATGTTACTGTAGGTGAAAGCAGAAAACATACATTTTATTGTACAGGCAGATGAAAAAAAACCCTAAAAATAAATAGCAAATTAATTCTTTAAGATCTTTAAGTGTAAATATATATATATATCATACTTGCCTACTCTCCCGGGAGCCTCAAGAAAATTGGATGGCACTCCCGGCTCCCTGGGAAGCCCGTCAAGCCTTCCCGCCGGCCGCCAACCCTTCCAGACACCTCTTCCCTCCCCCCACAATTACAACACAAACCCCTGCAGAGGGAAGGGCAGATGAGGCGATTAGTGCTGAATTGCGTCCTCATGACCCCCTACCCCTGCTTCACAATGCTGGTAATCTTGGCATTGTGTAGCAGGGGCGGGGCCAAAATGAAGCAATCGCGTGGCCACGCTCCCTGCTCTACCCCCAATGCCGGGTAATATCATCCCCGGCTGCACCCCTCTATGCCATCCACGCCCCCCGCTACGCCGACCTGGCTGCTCCCTCCCGGAGGGGGCAGCCAGAATGTCGGCAAACATGATTATATATATACACACATAAATTTAATGATTCCCTGATCAAAATTGGGGCATCAAGCAAAGGTGAAGACCTAATTTTGATCTTGCACCGTGCACACTAGGGGCCTGATTCAGGTCCCCCACTGCGCATGCGCCGCCTCCGGTGTGCGCATGCGCGAGACCCGTCCAGCGATGACTGCTCCGTCACTACGGGTCTCGCTACAAGACAGGGCGGCTGTCGATGATGATTGACAGCTCACCTCATTTTGTAGGTGGGGAGGGGGGGTGGCTGCACAAACACAGGCGTTCCTGAAGGAACGCCTGCCGTTTGTGGGTGGCCATACTGACATCACTTGTGATGTCAGTAGTGGACTTCCTGCTCTATTACCACAGGGTCTCCTCGCAAGCCCGATGGTCGCGATAATCGCGATGGGCTCCAGGCCGCTCGCAAAAGCTGTGGGTGGTCACCTACAGCTTAGCGAGCGGCCTGAAGAAAAAAAAACCTTTTTTGTCTAAGCTTACTGAATATTTTAACATACAGGAAAATACAGGAAAACTAACTATTGCCGTAAGATGCCATTGACATTAGAATTATAAAACATGTGTTTTTACCACTTTGCAGCTACCTTACTTGTTGAAGTGGCTTTTACCTTGTAGTTTATGATGAACAAAGGGTCAGAAGAATTCACAGGCTTGTGTGTTTCTGGTTATTAGCCTTTAGAATGAATGAATACCATTTCCCAATAACCATATATTCTTGCTCCTGCCAGCACGTTCATTGTCCAGGTCTGAACATTCATTTTAATGTCATCAACTGTTGCCTGCAATAAACAAGTTATTCTCTCATTTTAGTTCCTGCGACATAGGAGGGGAAGAGTCACCAGATTTTCTGACATTGGGGGTTGCAAATAATTAATCCCCTTCCAAGCCAGCATTCTTAATAATACATACTTTTTCAGCCTGAATAATTTATTTCAATATTCTTTTTTTAAAATGTATTTTGTATCAGATGCGTTCCTGTTTTCTATTATGAATGCCCGTATGTTATTTGACAATTATTATTGCATGTAGAGCGCATAAAAATGGCTGTTTATCATGGGAAAGGTAAAAGTCACTTTTATATGAAAGGCGGTATGTTTTGTATTAAACATAAAGCAGATTATTGGAACTTGGGGTTATTCAGACCCGCTCGCGAGGAAAGTTCGCTCGCAAGCGGGTTGATGTTTGGCGAATGCGCATGCGCACGACGGAGGGAGCTCCGGCGTGCGCATGCGCGAGACCCGGCGAGCGACGAGAAATACGTTGCTCGGGGTCTCGCACCAAAGGGGGCGTGCTGTCGATGTTGACTGACAGCACGCCCCCTTTGGTGGGCGTGCCAGGGGCGTGGTGGCCAGATGTAGGCGTTCCCATGGGAACGCCTACCGTCTGAGTCCGGCCCCACTGACATCAGTAATGATGTCAGTGGGAGTGACTTTGGCTCTGATAGAGCCAAAATCACTCTAGGGATTGCGCAGGGTCTCGTCGCAAGCCCGATGGTCGCGATGGTCTTTGACCATCGCGACCATCATCATGGACGCTCGCATAAGCTGTGGGTGGTAACCCACAGCTATGCGAGCGTCCATGAAGACGCTCCAAAAACAGGTAGGAGGGCCCTGATTCAGAGCGAGCGCTCTGGTCAGAGCGTTCAGCTCTGAATCAGACCCTCACTTTGTACTAGTAAAAAACTAAAAATAGAACCATGCACTCACATGGGAAACTGTATAAAACAATAAACTCAAAGGGCTGATTTATTGGGTATCTAACCCAATATTTTAGTTATTTTCTAGGTATGTGTTTTATGTTAGTTTCAGGGAATGTATGTACTTATAAATACAGCATGTTGTGGTTGTGGCAAGCAATGCCCTTCCTAGGCTTGTGAGCACCCAGGGCCAAAATGTCGACATGTAATTGTCAGCACCATAATGCCGTTATTTTTGAGATTCAGAATGTTGATATGGACATTATGTTGATATTACATGTTGACATTGTTGTAATGTCGACATGGACATTATGTTGCCTGTTGACAGTCACACCGTCGTCATAATAGTTTAGTATTAGATGTAGGTTTGGGTTAGGGCTTAAATAATAAAAAATAGTTATGTTGACCATTGACATTGTGTATGTTGACGACTCGACATGCCACATTTTGACTAACGTCAATTTCAATATTCATTGCATGTCGACAGTTTTGTGTTAAAATTTTTAATGTCGACATTACATACTACATCCTACATACCAGTTCTCCAAAAAGGGACTCGGCAATAAGAATTGGGATAGTGAGCAGACTCTCTCTTATCTGTTATGGTAGATTTGGCCACCTATTGAAGGTGTCTTAAGGTAGGTACACACTATACAGATATATCTGCAGATGATGGTCTTTCATACACACTGAACGGCCATCATCTGTGTGTGGCTGCGGGTCCCGGCGGCCAGGGGACGTGTCGGAGGCTTGTCCCGCCACCTCCCCGTGGTTGCAGCAATGTGTGTATGGGCGGTCTGCAGACTGCCTGTACACACATGACGATGGACAGATATGTCTGTAGACCGCCTGTACACACATGACGATGGACAGATATGTCTGTAGACCGCCTGTACACACATGACGATGGACAGATATGTCTGTAGACCGCCTGTACACACATGACGATGGACAGATATGTCTGTATACCGCCTGTACACACATGGCGATGGACAGATATGTCTGTAGACCGCCTGTACACACATGACGATGGACAGATATGTCTGTAGACCGCCTGTACACACATGACGATGGCCAGATATGTCTGTAGACCGCCTGTACACACATGACGATGGACAGATATGTCTGTAGACCGCCTGTACACACATGACGATGGACAGATATGTCTGTAGACCGCCTGTACACACATGACGATGGACAGATATGTCTGTAGACCGCCTGTACACACATGACGATGGACAGATATGTCTGTAGACCGCCTGTACACACATGACGATGGACAGATATGTCTGTAGACCGCCTGTACACACATGACGATGGACAGATATGTCTGTAGACCGCCTGTACACACATGACGATGGACAGATATGTCTGTAGACCGCCTGTACACACATGACGATGGACAGATATGTCTGTAGACCGCCTGTACACACATGACGATGGACAGATATGTCTGTAGACCGCCTGTACACACATGACGATGGACAGATATGTCTGTAGACCGCCTGTACACACATGACGATGGACAGATATGTCTGTAGACCGCCTGTACACACATGACGATGGACAGATATGTCTGTAGACCGCCTGTACACACATGACAATGGACAGATATGTCTGTAGACCGCCTGTACACACATGACGATGGACAGATATGTCTGTAGACCGCCTGTACACACATGACGATGGACAGATATGTCTGTAGACCGCCTGTACACACATGACGATGGACAGATATGTCTGTAGACCGCCTGTACACACATGACGATGGACAGATATGTCTGTAGACCGCCTGTACACACATGACGATGGACAGATATGTCTGTAGACCGCCTGTACTTACATGACGATGGACAGATATGTCTGTAGACCGCCTGTACTTACATGACGATGGACAGATATGTCTGTAGACCACCTGTACACACATGACGATGGACAGATATGTCTGTAGACCGCCTGTACACACATGACAATGGACAGATATGTCTGTAGACCGCCTGTACACACATGACGATGGACAGATATGTCTGTAGACTGCCCGTACACACATGACGATGGACAGACATGTCTGTAGACATATCTGTCCATCCGCTGTGCAGCACAGCCAATGCGATATGTCAGTGAACGACGACGTTCACCGACATATCGTGTATACACACTGGCCGAAGGGCAGCAGAAATATTGGCTGATCAATTGATCGGCCAATATATCTATCAGTGTGTACCCAGCATTAAGCTCAGTTGCTGTTGGCAAGGATCCTGGAACCTTGGTATCCTATTTGGACAGAGATTGTCACTATCAATCTCCTGGAAAGCTAAACAACAAGTGAACACGCTAAACTTTATTGTCCCATAGAGCCCCAATACTACAAGAAAAGCTTCCACTTTTAATTATTAGGCATTTGTTTCCCAATCAGAGCCAAGATCAGATTAACAACATTAACATTTAATAAAAGCCTATTATGAGCCCCCGCATTAATTAGTTAGCCCCACGTTTAATACAGAGATCCCACAATATATAGCCCCACATCCCAACATTACTTTAATAATCAGGGTCCAACGCAATATTTCTAGAGAGTTATCAAATGCTTGATTTTAGAGTAGGTGTGGTCAAGCTGTAGCCTGCCTCATACATAGTGCAGTGTATGTAATACGTCACACATAAACAGGGCCGGTGACTACAGTGCAGTAAGCCTTTATATAATGCAGTAAGGCCAGCCATACATAGTGCAGTGTATGTAATACGTCACACATAATCAGGGCCCGTGATTACAGTACAGTAAGCCGTTATATAATGCAGTAGGGCTAGCCATACATAGTGCAGTGTATGTAATACATCAGACAAACTCAGGCCGGTGATCACAGTACAGTAAGCCGTTATATAATGCAGTAGGGCTAGCCATACATAGTGCAGTGTATGTAATACATCAGACATACTCAGGCCAGTGATCATAGTACAGTAAGTCGTTAGATGGTGCAGTAGGGCCAGCCATATATAGTGCAGTTTATGTAATACATCAGACATACTCAGGCCGGTGATCACAGTACAGTAAGCCGTTATATAATGCAGGAGGGCCAGCTATATATAGTGCAGTGTATGTAATACATCAGACATACTCAGGCCGGTGATCACAGTACAGTAAGCCGTTATATAATGCAGGAGGGCCATCCATATATAGTGCAGTGTATGTAATACATCAGACATACTCAGGTGATCACAGTACAGTAAGCCGTTATATAATGCAGTACGGCCAGCCATATATAGTGCAGTGTATGTAATACATCAGACATACTCAGGCCGGTGATCACAGTACAGTAAGCCGTTATATAATGCAGTAAGGCCAGCCATATATAGTGCAGTGTATGTAATACATCAGACATACTCAGGCCGGTGATCACAGTACAGTAAGCCGTTATATAATGCAGTAAGGCCAGCCATATATAGTGCAGTGTATGTAATACATCAGACATACTCAGGCCGGTGATCACAGTACAGTAAGCCATTATATAATGCAGTAGGGCCAGCCATATATAGTGCAGTGTATGTAATACATCAGACATACTCAGGCCGGTGATCACAGTACAGTAAGCCATTATATAATGCAGTAGGGCCAGCCATATATAGTGCAGTGTATGTAATACATCAGACATACTCAGGCCAGTGATCACAGTACAGTAAGCCATTATATAATGCAGTAGGAGCAGCCATATATAGTGCAATGTATGTAATACATCAGACATACTCAGGTGATCACAGTAAGTAAGTCGTTAGATGCTGCAGTAGGGCTAGTCATACATAGTGCAATGTATGTAATACATCAGACATACATAGGGTTGGTGATCACAGTAAGCCAATAAGAATGGCCCCGGGTGCGGTGTAATGCAGAGATCCGAAAGTTTTATTAAACTGGAACTCAGGAACCTCGGATCAGACTTAACCCTCCATCAAGCTGTTGGGAAAAGGGGTTAAAGACATACATGCAAACAGCAATGCAACAGGATACTAAGCAATGAAGGAGGAACAATAACTCCTTGTTTTTCAAATGTGTCCACAATATAAAAGTCGCCAGTTACCACTGCATGCAAGTGATTGTCTAAGTTTGTATAGTGTTCCCAAACATTGTCCGGCATAGTAGTTGTAGTCACTGCGGTTATATTCCCAGCAGTACTGCACCCCGAATTAAAGCTTAAGTTCATCGAGTAACAAGGTTATTGTCTCCTGTCTTTTATTTCCCTTGGATAAACTCAGTGGTAGCGACTGGAAGAATTGGCAGCTAAAAAGGAGTACTAATGAGTTCTCTCACATCACTGTCGCTGTGTTTATTCCTGACTCCCTTTCTATGCTTGCACTTGTAGCCAGACGATATTAGCAGTAGTAGCTGTGAATATCTCCTGAAATAGGTGGTTACCTAGTTGCAATCCCTCTCTTTGTATCCTGGCCAGCCTCCTCCTAGCTGCTTGGTACTAAGGGCCTGATTCAGAGCGCTTGCTCTGATTTAATGCGGCCGCTTTTTTTTTTTTAAGGCAGCCTCCTGGCCTCTCGCTAAGCCACGACCATCGGGCTTGCGACGAGACCCTTGTGGTAGGGACTCGTCTGCTGCAAGCCCCAGTGAGCTTCCGGCTCTAATAGAGCCGGAAGCTCACTACTGACAGTAGGGCCACCCCCAAACGGCCACCCCCCCTCCCTGTCTACAAAACGGGGTGAGCTGTCGATCAACATCGATAGCCGCCCTGTTTGTAGCGAGCGCACTGCCCAGCCATCGACCCGCTTGCGAGCGCCGATTGATAGTCCCATTACTTTTGGCCCCTTAAAAAGTGGGAGGCACATATAGAAACCATTGTAATTCCTACACCGTTCACCTGATTTGGATGTAATTACCCTCAAATTAAATCTGAAAGTCTGCAGTTAAAGCACATCTTGTTTGTTTCATTTCAGAGCCATTGTGGTGGTGAATAGAGGCCAAAATATGAAAATTCTGTCAATGTCCCAATATTTATGCACCTGACTGTATATATGTATATATATTGTAATAGGATCGGGGTAGGAGGTCCCTCTCCTGGGGTAGTTGGACACCTTCTAACACACTGCAGCCAGGAAACAGCATACCAGTCCAGGGTTTACGTGCAAGCTAGCCAGAGCTAGTGTTCATTGTGCAGTAATAAAAATCATAAACATAAATCCTAGCCCGTCTGAGCACTAACTAGACAATAACTTCCCTCTCTCAAAAAGTGGTAGGGCCTACTGCCCTCCCCACAAACATAGGCATATACAGATTACTTACAAGAACTATATCACAGTGTCTCTGAACAAGCCTGCCTGCTTGCTTTCCCCAGGTGTAAGACCCTGAGCCATAGCCCTACACAGCTTATATGAGCCTCTCCCACCTGCAGGCACTGATTTGCCTGCACTCAGGTAGAAGGCCCGAAAAGCCGGACCGGCCTTGTAGATGGAGCCCTCGCTTCACTCTCACATCACACCCCCAGGTCCCATTATCCAGCTTTTACTCAAAGGCCAACTCTTATCAAGCACAAGCACAGACATTTTCTGGGGTTTTTAAAACACATACTGTATGTTAAGAACCTGGGAGACACATATATGCCATCTTTTATAACCATATCACCCTCCTAAATATGTAATTAATTATTTTTACATATTTATAGATTAGATTATTTATACATACTTAAGCCTCCACATATTTTATGTAATTTTGTACTTCCTGAAGACGGAGGGGGGGGAAGGGGGGTGCGGATTGATGACTTTAAGGAAATGCTAGACTCGCACCCTGACTGGTTTTAAACACCGCCAAAAGCAGAGCTAGAAGTGTTTTTCCGGTGGTGCAAACCCTAATGTAATCTGCTGTGCACTCCTATGACTCCATGTGCAGCTACTAACAAATTCTGTGAGGGCTATCTAGCAGTGTTGCACCTCAGCTGCTGCCCCCTAACTGTCCCCGAGAGCTGTACTTGAATGGTGGGTGCTCAAGTAAAGACTGGCTTTATTACTTACTGCTCCGCCTCCGGCTCCACCCTGGACTGTGGAAGCCTCATCTCTGCACTCCGGTCACAGCTGAGGAATAGATTGATCACTGGGGAAGCTCCGCCTGATTACACTCCCTCACTCCGACCCACTGGCAGCACCAAACGCAAGGAGTATACAGGCAGGAAGCTCCACTTCTCTCCCTCTGTTACTGTCCGTCCTTCCAGAACTCTGGACTGCCCCAACTAGCCACTACCATGCCAGCCGAAATCTCCGATCTCCCCTGTGGTAGGAAAGATGCTACAGTAGTACCAGTGCCAGATTAAGGTCCACATGGGCCTGGAGCTGGAATGTATGAAGGGCCTATTGTGTGCAGCTGCAGGGGGAGTGACTAGTGCTGCGGCAGTGTGATTAGTAGTGTGGTCAACAGTACATAGGGGGTGTGTTCTGTGGTTAGCTCTATGGAGGGCATATCTAGCGCCTACCATCAACTCCTTTATAGTATAGCTATGAGCATGATTCAGAATTGTACGCAGTGTCGATATTTTTGCAGGTGAGAAGTTATTGGTAAACTGCGCATTAATCTAAGTCGCACTGTGCATGCATCACTGTACAGTAGGTGATAAGGGCCGGTACGGCATACCATTAACAAATTAGCGGCCAATACGCGGTACCCCCTAAAATCTTACTGCCGAAGCCATTAGCTGCACCACACCCCTCGTGATTTGTGGACAAGCTAATTTTTTTTGTGTGCGCACCTTTGAGGCACACACAGAGTACAACTAATAAACTACTTGCACCACTATCTAGCTACGTCTCTCTATCTTTTCTGCACCCTGGTCTCAGTTCAGGGGCAAATGCTGGGGTAGTATGCAGTGGTGTATCTATAATGGGTGCAGGAGGGCCCCGCACCGCACACACTGCACCCATATTATTTTAAACTTACCTGTTCATGGTCCTGCGTCGGGTGCTCAGACGCCATTTTTCCGGTGTTCTGCGCATGCACAGTAGACTCCGGAAACACTCTAGTGCCCGGAGTCTACTAAGAGGCTCCGGTGGGCGGCAGTCGGCCGTCGGCCACCGGGGAGACAGGAGGGGGCCCTGCCCTGGAAGTGCACACGGGCCCCCTTCTCTCTTAAGATGCCCCTGGTAGTATGGTAAATATATATATATATATATATATACACACACCCTATATACTGTACATGCATACATAGATACAGTACACAGGGGCCAGACATTACACTGACCTGTGGGAAGGTACTCTGACCATGCGTGTTGGTTTCTCTTCCCTTCCAGTGACAGCTGCCTTCCATCCTTTGCTAGGCAGCTCAGCCTCTGCACTCGCAGACTAACTCTTCTTTAGAAGTCTGCGCCCGGACTGTCTGCTGTGCTCAGTTGTGTGTGTGCGCCGGGCCGAAAGCTTCAAATGACACAGGGCACCACAGGGCAGGGGGCGCTGTTTGGGCCTGTCAAATTTCTGTTTATTATCATTCTTGCTTGTAGCTTCCTCTTATTTCATCCCCAGCATCTCCTGGCCTCTCCTATCTCTTCCCTGGCCCTTCCCCATGAAGCCATGGCCCTTTTTTTGGGTGCATTATGTCCCTTTGAGAAATGAGGGGGCGCCAATGCTCTTTCTGGCACAGGGCACCAAATAGTCTAGTTACGGCTCTGGTGGTTTGTACACTGACCTGATCGTAGTGCTTAAGAGAGGGTATGGTCAACCTTAAGCTCTACGACCAGTTCCGATGGTTACCGATGGTCTCGATTAATCCTTATATGGCCGGAGATGACGTGTAATGGCTACGAGAAGGGGGCGTATTTTTTGTCTTACGGCCGCATCCTCCCCTTGGTCGGCCAGCTAACGATCCGATCTTAAGGACGCAACTTGCGAGTACATCATTTGCATATCCGGCCCCTTTTCCCTTACGACCGTGCAGCCGCAACGACCGACTCTGAATGAGGTCCTTAGTCCCCAGGGACCCCTAACAGTGCATGTTTTTCAAATCTCCTATTTGGTGCAGAAGTATAATCATTACTAGCTGATACATTTTTAAAAGATTCACTGGTGTAAAACATTCACTTTTAGGTTTCCCTGAAGACCAAGTTAGGGAAATAATGGTCTTTAGCAGTGGTTCCCTAAACTGTGCGCCATGGCACCCTGGGGTGCATTGGGACACTCTTGCAGGGGTGCCTCAGGTTGGTGGTCCAGCACCAAATCAATTTGGTCAATGTAATGTAAATATGTGGACAAACAGAAGTGCAAACCTGTCCATCACCACATAACTGAACCTAAGGATGACAGGTAAAAGCACAATTCACTTCATTTTACTACTTTACATTTTTTTTCTGAATTTCTCAATTACTTTTGGCTTAGGGGTGCCGTGAAAACAATTCTGATACTCTAGGGAGCCGCGGTTCAAAAAAGTTTGGGAACCACTGGTCTATAGTATAGATTAGGGGAGAAAGTATATACAAAAAAATCTTTCTGTATCTGTTTCTACTTTATCACCATCATGAATATACAGAGGACGGTGGAGGGGAGAACAGCAGGAGGCTGCAAAAATGTCATACATTTATATTTAGGACCCACATGATGTCTTACACTATAAACTGATTGTCACCAAGGAAAGCAACATTTTGTTCTGAGACATAGGATAGAAGCAGATTTCTGTTAGAGTGGATTTGAGTTTTTACAATATAGGAATCTGACATTGTTATCATGTTTTTCCTAAAAAATGTGCCTCTAAGGTCCAAAAGATAGGCCCATATTTAATTAAAGGGGAAAAGCCACGACCGCCAAAAAGTTTTTGCTTGTTTCTGAAGTATCGACCCTATTCAATTCCAGGATGTTTTCGTCTAGGCAAAAACTCCATAGGCAAAAATAGGTGAAATCCATATTTTGGGGTAAAAATGGGGGGACTTGGTTCAGAACCCTTTGGACACCCCCCTTATGACTAATTAGGCAAAACATTTTTTATCTTACTTCACCCCAAAAAAAGAAGTCATTTTTGGAGTGAAAATGAAAAAAAGTGTTTGAAAACTGGGCGAAAGTACTGGGATGGATATTTTGGGGGGCTCTATGGATGGAACAGGTATTTTTAGGATTACAGGAGGCTGCAGCAGCTGTATAATTTAAACATTTTTTTTACTCTGCTCTTTACAGACCCCAAAATATACTAGTATCCATTTACATGTACCCCCAATTTAACTACAGCACATATTTTTCATAAAAGACATTGCTTAATATAATTTTTCCACAATTATGCAAAAATGCATATAACAGCCCTTTGACTCAAAATAAGATCCCTAATTACTTTAATTATGGCTAATAATACACTTCTATATTGATGACCCCGGGTGAGTTAGGCTTTATTGCGGGTACAGACTGATTTCCCCCTAAAAAACTGACCTTTTCGCCAGTTCCGGTATTCGCTGCATTCGCCCATATGCGTTTTCGCCTATTTTACAATTGAATTGGGCGAAATGCAGGTGCACGCACTGAGAAAGCAGGCGAAAACTTTGCCTCAAAACACATGAATGAGGCGAAAACATTGCGCTCTCTTTTTGGTATATTTATAAACTATAAAGCATTGGAGAGATATAACGTGAAGAGAGAAAGTACCAACCAGTCCGCTCCTGTCATTTTTCATACACCTGTAAAATGACAGTTAGGAGCTGATTGGATGGTACTTTATCTCTCTCCACTGTATCTCTCTCCAAGGCAGGGGCATAACTAGCTATTTGGGGGCCCCATAGCAAAGGTGCCGACCTAGTCAGATGAACAAAAAAAAAATATTTTTTTAAATGATATGTATATCATACCTGCCTACCCTCCCGGTTTTCGTGGGAGGCTCCCGATTTTTCGGGTAACCCCCCGCACCCCCGGAAGGGTAGGCACTTCTCCCGCATTCTGCCCACTTCCTAATGAAGTGGGCAGAATGGGGAGAACTTCCGCGGCAATCGCGGGACCCTGTATACAGGGCGGGGCTTAAAGACCCGATTCTTCATGAATCGCGTCATTTAGCCCCGCCCCTTATTTAAATATGCGGCAATTTGCAGCGGAAGGGGGCGGGGCTTAATGCCGTGAATCGTTTGGCCCCGCCCCCGTCGGGACCCAGCTGCTTCTCCTCCCCGGGTTCTCCCGGGGAGGAGATTTAAAAGGTAGGCAAGTATGTGTATATACTAGGGATGTGCAGGCTCGGATAGGTTCGAGTTTGCACGTTGAGTTCGGATTTTTTCCTCCAAAAAAACGGAACTCAGAAAGAGGCTAAACCTCATCTTACATGGACGAACATCATCATTCCTGGACTTTTGTCCAGAAATGATGATGTTCGTCCATGTAAGATGACGTTTAGCCTCTTTCTGAGTTCCGTTTTTTTGGAGGGAAAAATCCGAACTCAACGTGCAAACTCGAACCTATCCGAGCCTGCACATCCCTAGTATATACACATGTGTACAGTATATATATATCCATATAAATGTATATACACACACACATATATATTTGAGATGAGCATATTATATTTATGAAGAAATTAAAAATCACTTTTACTTTTGCTGCACCACAGTGTCACTCACAGAGTCTTCCCTCAAACTCCGCTCCAACGACTTGAGCCTTGCCCCTGACTGCTGCTGGACCACAGCACATCCCTCCCAGTCCCCGCCCGGAGCCCAGTGAAGAGAGAGACTTTCGAGATGATGATGTCATCATCTCACGAGATCAGCCAGTAGCTCTTCAGTGACGAGGCTAATTAATAAGTGACCACACAGTCCCGGTGACCCCCCCTCAATACCCATACCATGCCTGCCCGCCGTCTGCTGCTGCCAGGAAGTCATTAAGTTTTAATAAAGGATAACAGAGAAAATAAAATAAAAAAGTCTGCACGATGCTGTGAGTTGTTTGCCTAAGCGGCTGGGCCACATAACAAGTGCAACCCTTGCAACCTCTATAGTTACGCCAGTGTTCCAAGGCTTAGTAAGGCTGAATACATCTCTCCCTATGCAATATACTGTATCTGACTCACCATCAGCTCTTTTATTTCACTACGCTGATATAATGAACCACTACTCATATTATTTGGTTATTACATACCTCAGATGCTTTATGCATTCTATTTTGGCTGATTAGAGCATAGGAGAAGTATTTTTGTGTGGAATCCACTCCACTCTTTTGCCTCACAATACAGGCCTGTATAAAACATGAACTCACTAATCTATCGAGATAAAGTTCCAACCAATCAACTCCTAACTGTCAGTTTACAGGCTGTTTGAAAAATGTCAGTTAGGAGCTGATTGGTTGGTACTTTCTCTCTCTCTCCACTTGATCATTTTTCAAGGCTTAGTACATCTCCCCTTTATAAAGAGTTAAATTCTCTGTGATAGGAATAAAAAAACACTCAACTGTTTAACTAGAAATCAAATAAGCATACAAAGTGTGAAAATATAATTGGAGAGACCAGTGTAATAATATACAGTATATAAACATTAAGTTTAATTATGTTACCTGTTAACAAATGTTAACTACAGTGTTAAGGTCTTCAAAATCCCACCTTGTATTTCTGCAGCAGTATAGCCATTTAGCTTTCTAACTAAATTGCATGTCAGAAATCTGGACGTGTGACCGAACATATGCTGAAATGGTGTCTGAAAAAGACCAGCTATCGAAAATGGAAAAGAAAGCGAGAAAATAAATAGACATTCGCATGTGATCTCGGGTCGCCCATAAGACCTTTCATTCGAGATGGAAGAAAATCATTTCTCTTGTGCCACATGTTTCTGTACATTGGTTAAATTGTGTTCTTTCAACACTTTCCTTTGGTTGCGGCGTGAATTTTGTTTAGGGAAATTACAAACGTGTTATTGAATTTATATGCAAATACATTATATTGGAAATAAAGCTCAAATGTGCAATTTTGAGAAATCGAAAATTAAAAGCTCAGTTTGTCTAAAAAACCTAATTGGTACAGTTGTTTATACGAATACACTTGTTGAGAAAAGTCAGATGTAAACCTGTGTGCCTCCCTCTCTGTGCCACTCTGTGCATTATTTCCACCATCTGCCGTTCCTGTGTATGAAGCCTGCCTCCTGGGAATGTTTCTTTTTATGAACACAAGGGTCTCACTTGCGTACTATCTATAATGTGCATGGCAGGGGCGTTTTAAGAGAGACTCTACAGAATCTACTGCGATTGCGTAAATCTCCGTGAACATGGCACCCGCGCCTTGTTCACGTGGATGTCACAACTGTGCATGCGCAAATCACAGGGGAAATGGCCACTGCGCCATTTTCCTGGTGAATATAGACCCACAGAAACTGCCCAGCATGGAACTACGGAGAGGTAAGTATATTAATTAAATAGGTACGGGTTTGTGCGGTGTGGGCCTCCCTGGACCCAGGGGCTCATGTGTACCACACACCCATTATAGATACGCCACTGGTGCATGGTGTGCGGTCAAGGAGGCCCCCCGCACTGCATACCCTGTGCCCACTATGGTATGCCTGCAGTGGCTTCCCCGCTACCTTTTGCTGGTGGTACCATCTTTCATGGTATACATTCAGAAAGAGGCGGAGGGTGATCATAAAGACTCTGCTGTACATGCACCATCTTTCAAAAATATCATACGAAAGATGTTGCCACTTGCAAAAGGTAGAGGTGGAATGCACATGGGCCCCCCTAGGTGCTAATACACCTCTGATGGGTCTACTGATTCTTTGGCTCCTTGAGACAAAATGGTAAATTTTTTTATCACTACTGAATAAAATAAGCATTTAATAAAATAAGCATCCTGAGACCATTCATGTGTGGGGTTTCTTCTCAGCCAAGAGAGTGGGATCACCCACAATTTTGCCTAAGAACACAGCCATGAATAAAGAATGGCACCAAAACATCCTCCAAGAGCAACTTCTCCCAACTATCCAAGAACAGTTTGGTGATGAACAATGCCTTTTCCAGCATGATGGAGCACCTTGCCATAAAGCAAAAATGATAACTTAGTGGGTCAGGGAACAAAATATCTAAATTTTGAGTCCATGGCCAGGAAACTCCAGTAAACCCTAATCCCATTGAGACAAACAAAAACCCACAAATTCTGACAAACTCCGAGCATTGATTAGGCAACAATGGGCGGCCATCCGTCGGTATGTGGCTCAGAAGTTGAGTGACAGCATGCCAGGGCGAATTGCAGAGGTCTTGAAAAAGAAGGGTCAACACTGCAAATATTGAGTCTTTGCAAAAATGTAATTGTCAATAAAAGCCTTTGACACTTATGAAATGCTTGTAATTTTACTTCAGTATACCATAGTAACATCTGGCATAAAGGTCTAAAAACACTGAAGCAGTAAACTTTGTGAAAACCAATACTTGTGTCATTCTCAAAACTTTTGGCCATGGCTGTAGATAATTAGGCCTGAAGCTAGCAGTTAACTAATTAGTATATAAGTTGAAGTGAAAACAAGTCTCTGCTGAAAGTCAATACCCATATACCTGCTGATAAATAGGCCACCCAGTAAGTATCTTCCAGACAATACTGTATATGGGTTGATGACTCTCTCATTAATATTCATGAACATTCATAGTTATCCAAATCATCATGCAGCTATGGAAAAAGTGAACACAGACTAAAGACTACAGCCGTACCACACAGCAAATGTAAGACGTCTGTGTAATCTACAGCTGTGAAAAAGTCCACTTTAAAGTAATCACAGTATACCGCTAAAAGCTCTAAATTGTTACATTTTTTAGAATCGTAAGCAACAAAATAGGACTATGAAATATCATACAATATATTCTATATAGAATTTTTTTTTTTTTTCACAAAATCACTTAAAATATTATGAAATATTACTAAATTTTCCCCCATAGACATCTCTATAATTTTTTAAGTTACTTTAGCATAATTGCTAATGTTTCCAGTGGTGTTACAAAAAAAAAAAAAAAAGTGTTATTCTCCATTAAAGTTTAGTGCTACAAATGGAATTCAAAGTCACAGAAGAGCTATAAACAGTAAAAGAACTGGCTGTACAGTATGTCCAGCACTGGCATTGATTCACCATTAGACCCTAATTTACAATCGTCCTTCTTTGTGCTTCATATCTAGTTAAGCGTCACATCGAAATATTTTACAACACTCTCGCCTTTTCCATGTTAAGGAATAAAAAGTGGAATGTTGTATATGTTTAGGTAACCCACTAAAAAATTGTAAGGTAATTCATTTGCCTTAAGACAAAAACAACATTTTCCTAAGAAATCAATGCTAAAAGCACTTCTCTAAGGTACAAATAGTATAAAAATAAAATATATCAGGAAGATTGTATTACACTTATAGACTATCCCCCTAGGTGGCAGGAGACATCAGGCACTGAATATCTAACTGACTGTGGTACAATGACATTGATATACATCTAACAGAATAGCTCAGTGATTAACTTGCTACCTGTGACAATTATATTGACACTCCTGAAGAGTCAATTGGAATTTTGACGTCCCGTGCACCAAAAGGTAGATTATAAGCTCTTGTGCGATTAAACTGTGCCTGGAAACTTCTGTGTATAGTAGTTCTAAACATGTAAATTGATAGAATAATAAAAATCTTAAGTACTATATATAAATATACTTGTCAAGAGGTAATAGCACATGTCATCCTTACTCCCTGGTGAATGGAAACCTTTCTGCAATGAAAATATTTATAAGATAGTTTTATCTAGAGATTAACAGGATATATTTGGAAGCGGGGTAAAAATATTTTATTGAGAGCATATTGTATATACATTTCATCGATCCTGGATTGTTTGTACATTTCACCCTGTATGGAGGAAGTGCTAATGTTTCAGGGGCTGCGCCAATTATGGGACTGAATTCAAGGCCGGTCCATTGCTCCCTCCATTTTCCTTAGGACCCTGATGACAGAGTGTAACTCCCCCCATTATGGCGTACTAAATTACATTTTAGCTATGGTTTCTATTACAAAATACAAACAAACATATTTTACTAACTGGTAATAAAAATACACAGTATCCTATCCATCTGTAATGGCCAGCCACTCACAAATCAGTATGGGGAAAGGAAGGATTGTTATGGACAAACATGTTCCAGAATGTATTGTGGAAAATCCAGGTGCAGTAATATGTGAGTTAGCATTCAGTTACCATACCACACATAGAGGAATGACCTCAGGTTGGTGACATCTGACATTAGTAACATTGAACAGGAGTTGTGGTAGAGGAGAATTATCAGCAGGCTACAAGATTAAATATCACCAGCGAATGAAAGAACATGTCATTCCAATATGCCCGCAACTTACAGAACCATTGTCAGACTGCTATGATTATATATTTCTAGACTATGCTTTACTGTTGACCCTACAACATATAAAGAATAAAAAAGAGAATGGTAAAAAAAAAAAGATGAAAGTAATTAGAATGGGCTTTGCAACCAAGAGACTGTTAAACCACTGTCACGTGTAAAAGATACGGCCTAGTTTTTTGTAAACCTGTAAATGATTTTGTGTTAAAATAAGTGTTTGATTTTTACCTTTGCCCACCATACACAAACATTATTTTATGTATATATATATATATATATATATGTATATATATATATATATATATTGCACCCCAAATCTAGGAATGGTGAGTGCGCCATGGATTAGTGCTTTTTGTTTATTTGATTAATTTTTATAATTAATCATTTTGTGATCACATTTTCTCATGCACCCCTTTTAACCTGTTTAATTTAACTTGTGTCAGCTGTTTTCCTAGGTGCTTTGCAACAGATGTGCTTGGTGACTGTCTCACGTTCAAAAGCAAAGTTGCTGTGAGCTTTAAACCTTGATAGCATACCCTGAGTGTAACACTAATGTGATGCCTAGTTCCATGTTAGAATTCTGAGCAATAGAGTAGGGACTTGCAGTAAAGTGGGGTACCGTGACGGGGGCTGCAAGCTTAAATGCATTGATCAATTCATGAACCAAAACCTCACTGTTTATTATGTGTATTATTATTATTACTGTTAGTTACTATGATGAGTGCAGAGCCCCTGTGATAGATAGATATATATATATCTATCAGTGGCGTAACTTCATCCCAGGTGCCCGGAGGCAAGATAAATGTTGGTGCCCCCCCCCAAACTAAAATGTACCACCCCCCAGCACCTATGCCAGCCCCAGCTGCCGCCGCCCCCTTATGCAGTTCCTTTTATATAATGCCCCCTGTAGTGGTCCGCCTATGTAGTGCTCCCCAGTAATGGTCCCCCTATGCAGTTCATCCAGTAGTGAGCCCCCGGTAGTTGCCCCCAGTAGTGAGGCCCCTTGTAGTTGCCTCCAGTAGTGAGCCCCCTGTAGTTGCCCCCAGTAGTAGGCCCCTGTAGTTACCCCCAGTAGTGAGGGCCCTGTAGTTGCCCCCAGTAGTAGGCCCCTGTAGTTACCCCCAGTAGTGAGGCCCCTGTAGTTGCCCCCAGTAGTAGGCCCCTGTAGTTGCCCCCAGTAGTGAGACCCCTGTAGTTGCCCCCAGTAGTGAGGCCCCTGTAGTTGCCCCCAGTAGTGATGGCCCCCACCGCGTGCGCACACACAAAAAAACAAACAAACACTTACCTTTATCCCTGCTCCAGTGCTGCTGCCGTCCATCCCTGGTGTCCGCTCCTCTGCACTATCGGAGTGACGTCATTACGTTATTCCCATAGTGCACTGCGGGACCCGGAAGACGGAGCTCACTCCTGAGCTCCATCCGGAGCTCACTCCTGAGCTCCGTCCCCGGCGTCCGCTCCTCGGCACTATGTGAGTGACGTTATGACGTCACTCCCATAGTACACTGCGGGATCCGGAAGACGGAGGGAGCTCCGTCCTCCGGCTACCGCCAGGAGGACAAGAGCCGGGCGCCCGCTGGTAACACACTCAGCGGGCGCCCGGCAAATGGAGGGTGCAGGGGTGCGACTGCACCCCTTGCACCCTCCGTAGTTAGGCCAATGGAAGTGGTGCGCCGATCAGCGGCGCTCCTTCTCCATGCAGCTCCCGGGGACAATGGAGCCAGGTGCCCCCTTCAGGACTGACGCCCGGCGGCAAGTGACTCCATTGTCTCCGGGAGTTCCGCCACTGATATATATATATATATATATATATATATATATCTTCTTCCAAGAAAACTGTTGCAGTACAATATATTTAACAATCAGATATAATTGACATCAACATTACAATAGTTAATACAATTTTTTTTTTTATAACGGGATTTGTGATGGGTTCAGTAAATGTAGGGATGAATCAGAAGGAGATAGTTGCCAACCAGCATGTCGTTTGTACTTCTTTTTAGCCTAAAAGGTTATTATGCACCTTACATATAATATAGCCCACTTTTACCAACTGGGGCTCATAATCGTCCCCAGGATTTTGTCCCGCATGAGAAAGGGGCATGCCTTGTCTAAGCATGTTGGCCTAGCAGAGTGCCAGGAGGCAGAGCTGCTTGGCCAGGCCTCCAGACAGCTGGACCGGCCTATCGGACGATTGGCCCTTCTGGCATTTGCCAGACGGCCAGTCCAGTCATGCTGTTAACCCACACACATAAAATCTAGTTTAACTTGTAGTCTACAGATAAACATTTGTAGCCGATATGCCTGATTGGTGTATGTGAGTCTATATGCATAGGTAATTGTCAGGGATTATTAGTAGACAATAGTGGTCTTATTTTGGTATTTGACAGTGCTGTAACTAGGAGTGTGCAAGTGGTGTTGTCACCCCAGAGCGTGACATCATAATGTCACGTGTTCGGAAGCATGGCCCTCCCAGGGCAGCACAGAGGCCTGCTCTGGTATTTGGCCATATTATAACATTATTATTGCATTACCCCACAATAACCATCGGTGGTTTGCCACAGATGGTTGATTATTTTGCAATAAATGGCCAGAGATCCAGTGGTACTCTGCCATCTATGGAAGAGAGCGTTGCAATGTGTTTTTTTCCTTGTACGGTGGCACTTACCCTTGCTACTGGTGCTAAGCTCTAGCACATCTAATTCACATCTAATTTGTAATATTTCTGCCCATATTGCAACCAAATCGCTATGCTAATTGTGACCAGGGCTGTAACTAGGGTAGTGCAGCCTGTGCCATGGTACAGGGCACCACAGGTCAGGGGGCGCTGTTTGGGTCTGTCAATTTCTGTTTATTACCATTCTCAATTGTAGCTTCCTCTTATTTCATCCCCAGCATCTCCTGGCCTCCCCTATCTCTTCCCCGGCCCTTGCCCATGATGCCATGACCCTTTTTTGGGTGTGTTATGTCCCTATTTGAAAAATGGGGGGGGGGGGGGGGCAAAGCTCTTTCTGGCACAGGGCACCAAAAAGTCTAGTTACGGCTCTGATTGTGACACTGGATACTGGATTTCTGTACAGTAATTCTATAGATTTCTCTTTCTGCAAAACATATCAGGCTGCTGGGGGTTTTTTTTATGTGCTGATTTATATAGGGCAAACTCATTTCCTTACAGCCTGCAGTCATTAGGTTCCTTACAGAAATGACAGTCTTACCATATAGGTGCCAGTTGTTTCACGGAATATTAGTTTCATCCAACTAAAGCTCATGGAGACCTACTTTGAGCTGAGACATCAACACATTAAATCAATCCATCTACAGAAGGGCTATGTCAAAATAGCTGTCTTCACGCATTTTGCATTGTTATTCTTCACTAAGCTGATGCTCAGGGGTCAGATTAGAGTTCATTCAACCAGAGCCACAGCAGAGATGATAGCCAGCCTCGGGACACATTTTTAAGTTGAGCTTTGCAGAACAGCCACTTGGAGTTCATTTGACATTTTGCAAAATGTTACAGCTTTAACATTGTTACACCGAGAGACACAGAAATAGGCTGATACAGTAGCTGTAGGTTCCACCATCCATAGTTGCTATATGTATGATCTCCATAATTCTTTACAGTACAGCGCATCTTCTTCCAGTTCTTGGAGATGAGTATCAATATGAACAGGTAATGCAAAAAAAAAAGGTTAACAAAACTATTAAGGACACAAGTACTCAGGGGGCAATTTTATACAATAAGAACTGATTAAAATAGTAGATGGGTGGCGTGTTAGCTGTTGGCCTTGGAGGTATACAGTCTGGGCAGTCAGAACACAGTACAGGTGTGTAGGTGTGACAACAGGGCACCACACTATTAGGGGACCCTGTCGGAGTTGATAAATGAACATTTTTTTCCAGCACAGGTGCAATTTCTATTCCACTTTACAAGTCCTTGTCTCTGGGAGAGCAGTGCAGGGACATTGGTGCAAGCGCGGTGATATGGGACAGTGGGGCATGCACAGTGGCATCTGTATTGTGCATTAGCAGTGCAGTGCCAATAGAGCTTCATGTTGCATGCACCTGAGTCCAGACAACGTTCAATCAGCTTCTAGTTATCATTTATCAAGTACAGTGTATAAAACACTACTTTGTATAGTGGTGGAGGGGCCACAAGGGCACGATCATAGTGCACCGCCCCTGTACCGCTTGTCTGACTGCCCCCTCCTCTGGCCCTCCCAGGGACCCATGCAGAGAAGTCAGCAAGTATGATCTACGCTTACTGTACCACCAGAGAGTGTAACATGGGTGTGAAGAGGCTATTTCTTATAGGCAAAGTTCACACAAATGTGGCCCACCTAGTATAGAGCAGATTCATGTATAGTAATATAAACGAGCGCTTGTATATGTTTGTGTGTGATCTAGAAATTATTCTGAATTCCACAATAAAAACAATGCATAAAAGAAAACAATGCATACAAAAAAAATCAATTAGTGATAAAAATCAGTGATTGTTTTACAGCCCTTTTAAAGGGATAAATGAAGAGTCCCGTCCTATTATGAGAGTGGCAGCGCCACCCTCAGTGATTGCGACACTGAGCCTATTAATGGAGGCACTAGCACCTAGACCAGTGTTTCCCAACCTCGGTACTCAAGGCACACTAACAGTCCAGGTTTTAGTGATATCCATGCTTGAGCACAGATGGTTAAACCAAAATAACTGAGGTACTAATTAAGACACCTGTGCTCAAGTATGGCTATCCTCAAAACCTGGACTGTTAGTGTGCCTTGAGGACAGTGGTTGGAAACCTGTAGTGTCTAAATCCCCTTCACGGAGAGGACCCTGGCATCATCAGCCAATGTCCAGCATCATTCCCTACCATCCAAGTGGGCCTAGAGGGGGAATATAACCATGTGGCGAGCGTAGTGAGCCACCGAGCCCGAAGCATGGCGAGCACAGCGAGCCCGTGAGGGGACAAGTTTATTGTTTAAGTGGGGACAACTTACTTGTTTAGCTGGCCTTCATGAGCGTGAACTGCACTTCGGCCCTCACTCACGTCACTTCCAGGTCCTAGCAAAAAGGGGAAATAAGCTCTACCTTGGAAACCCCTGGCCTAGACTGTCCCTCTCTTACCTCCTGGCGTGCAGTGCGGGTCTTCTGGTTGCTGCCGCTGCGGTGCTCTTTAGCTCCGAGTCCGACAGTTAGCAGTGCTCCCGGCCATGATGGTGTTATTTCTGAATGCCGGGACACGGGACCTCTCTATTCACGTATACATTGATGATGATGACATGTGATAAACTGAGTGAATGTGCTGCCCATGCGGAGGTGGAGGCAGCACGGGATAGGTAAAGCTCTGCATATGTGCTAGAATATAACATTTTTCCTTTATGTAATTCAATTATTTTACATATATAACAATGGTTGAGTTGGTTGTTGCTTATTCGCACAGTTTTATCTAATAAGATTGATATTAAAATTCTATATTAAAAAGATAAAATGTTTTAATTTCCACACTAATTATCACACTATAAAATAACATTTTACCTGCAGTGAAGTTACCTGCACCTGCCACACGGGGCGTGTTTCAGGAACGTCCAGTTCTGCAGTAACAGTCACCATAGAGACGGGAGTTCTTGCTGCTCCCACCATGTGCATGCACCTCTGATTTAGGCCCATACACACATAGTAAGTTACTGTTACTAAATAAATGTACACATAGTTGGCCAATATTCAACGTTGGACATAAAGGTAATCACAAAATGCCTCAGAAAATAATACTTACTCAGAGTTGGGCGTATACGTAAGGTTGGAACGGCGGCTTCCTCCCCTTTGCATAGCTATGTCTGATGCGCCCATTATACTGTACGACTGTAGCTGTAGCTTCACTGTGAGAATGAAAATACAAAAAGTGTTGCAGTCCATAATCCATACACATTTCATTTAGCATAGGTATGATATGGGGCATCTGAAATGCTAAGCGAAGCAGATGTAACTATAATAATTTTTTTATGTCAACACTTATAAACATATGTGCAGCGTTCCCCTTCCCCAACAGAGGCCCTGATTCAGAGCCGTACACTCTGAAAGAGCGCTCGTTCTGAATCAGGGTTTTTTTTTTTGTGCGGCCTCCTGGCCGCTCACATAGCTGTGGGTGACCAGGTCGGGAGTTTGACTGGGGCGGTACACCTGTCAAACCGTAACGCAGGTGTCTTAAGGTGCGCTCAGGGAGAACAGCAACCTCCCGTGGAGCAGAAGGGCATGTGTGGGTGTCCACCCACAGCTATAGCGAGCAACCATGATGATGGTCGCGATGGTCAAGACCATCGCGACCATCGGGGCTTGCGACGAACCCTTGTGGTAGGGTCTCGTGGCCGCAAGCCCCAGAGAGCTTTCGGCTCTAACAGAGCCGGAAGCTCTCCACTGACACCACTCGTGATGTCAGTGTGGCCGTCCCCAAACGGCAAGCGTTCCCTCGGGAACACCTCCGTTTGGGCAGCCACCCCCCGGTCACTCAACATTGACAGCTCGCCCCCTTTGGTGCGAGACCCGGAGCGACGGATTGCCCATCGCTAGCAGAGTCTCGCGAATGCGCACGATGAAGCCGGCTCCGTCGTGCGCATGCGCTGTGGGCCACCATCGACCCGGTTGCGAGCGCTTGCGACCAGGTCTGAATCAGGCCCAGAGTGCACAGCATACTGTATTCGTGTAAGTAGAAAATTCATTGATTTGCATTTTGACATTTAAAACACTGTTGCAGCAGTTACAATGTAGTTGCATGATTGGATTTGTTTTAGAAGTTTTCGTCCAATCAGATGCAGGCAGCGTCCATCATCATCAATGAGCAACTTGCATACGCGTTTCATCAAACACAAGTCAGGCCCCTCGGTGCACACGCAATCTCAGTTTTTGTTCGCAGTTTGCAGCTACACGCCCACACCATGACCTTCCTGTACCATCATCTGGACTGCTCCGTAACCGCTCCTCCAGATACGCCGAGTTGTCAGTCACATTTACAACTAAAAAAGAGATGCACATGTGCACTAAAAAAAGTGCAAATTGCGGGACAAAAAATTTGCAACAAGCGTTTATGTTAATCTCTGAATCAGGTCTAACTGAAATAACGCAAAGTAAAAAATAATCACATACTGTACCCATGATCAGTATCAAAAAGACAACATAGACACTGCACTGGTTATAGTACAGGCTTATAGTACTGGCATACAGACTGACAGAACAGTCAGACACATACTATAGGACTGGTAAACAGCCTAACAGGACAAACACACTGACAGGACTGGGAGACAGACACACTGACAGGACTGGAAGACAGACACACTGACAGGACTGGGAGACAGACACACTGACAGGATTGGGAGACAAACACCCTGACAGGACTGGGAGACAGACACACTGACAGGACTGGGAGACAAACACACTGGCAGGAATGGGAGACAGACACACTGACAGGACTGGGAGACAGACACACTGACAGGACTGGGAGACAAACACACTGACAGGACTGGGAGAAAAACACACTGACAGGACTGGGAGACAAACACCCTGACAGGACTAGGAGACAGACACACTGACAGGACTAGGAGAAAAACACATTGACAGGACTGGGAGACAGACACACTGACAGAACTGGGAGACAGACACACTGACAGCACTGGGAGACAGACACACTGACAGGACTGGGAGACAAACACACTGACAGAACTGGGAGTCAAATACCCTGACAGGACTGGGAGACAGACACACTGACAGGACTGGGAGACAAACACACTGACAGGACTGGGAGACAGACACACTGACAGGACTGGGAGACAAACACACTGACAGGACTGGGAGATAGACACACTGACAAGACTGGGAGACAAACACACTGACAGAACTGGGAGACAGACACCCTGACAGGACTGGGAGACAGACACACTGACAGGACTGGGAGAAAAACACACTCACAGGACTGGGAGACAGACACACTGACAGGACTGAGAGACAGATACACTGACAGAACTGGGAGACAGACACACTGGCAGGACTGGGAGAAAAACACTGACAGGACTGGGAGACAGAAAAGGAGACTGACAGATAAGACTGGGAAACAGACTGACAGGTCAGACATATATGCTGACACTATTCACACTAATTTCCCCACGGATCTGTCGGGTTGAGATTCCCCACATCCCTGAGTTGTGTGCTGGGCACCTGAAGACATAGAGAACAAGTCTCACCCATACAGTACTTGCTGACATTTATATTTTCCCTTTGGGAGTAGCCCAGTAAGGAGCTCCAGCTGACCACTGATGGGGGCATATCTTGTAATTTTTCCCCCTCCCAAATTTATTGCATTATATTGGCCCTCACAGCATTATGCTCCCAGTCCCGTCCATTTCACTAGAAAGTGGATGGGATGTAGTAGGTGCACCTACTCATCTAGAGGAACATTTGGTAGTCCTCCAGACATTTTGATAGAGTAGGTAAGTATGGTCTGACCGCTGCCCTCTGCTGACAGTCTCCTGCCATGCACAAAGCTTTATTGTGCCAGACATTTTCTTTCAGCACCCAGAGAGGTTTCTGTGCACCAAAAATCCCCCCACCCCAATGTGCCCCTGCATCAGCTTACAGATCTGCATGAGCCGGTATATGTGCAGGAATGTTTGATTGAGATTCTCTGGTAGACACATCCTGATGCAAAACACTTCACTTTTTTAACTTGCAGTTTTATCTATAATTGTGAAGGTAATTTATAAAGCTCTTCTGTGAATTAAACCATTAGCAAGTATTACGAAATGTGTCAGGCTTAGCCAAAAATGTTTAGTAGTTTTGTTTTATAGTTATTACAACTGGTGCTTTCCCCACTGCAGGTCTGCCCTGCTTTTGTGCACGTATAAATATAATTTCTTAGCCAAAAGTTATGCTTTAGCTATTACTGAAACCATTGACAAATGTTTTTTGGGAATCCAAATCTCTCTTCCTGCGTCCTTCTGAGTTATATCCATCAAAGTCATATTTGATTTACTGAACAAGCAGAGTAATAAAGATTGATATTGTTATTGGGCAGGACTGTAGTTATTAAAAAGGGGATTCTGACATTACAGAATGCACCCATAGTACATCAATTTAGGTAATAGAATTACTGTAGCTATGAATTATTGCAATATTCTAAAAATAAAACCTTTGAAACAAGTACATGAATTTTGTTTATACAGTATAGGCTTGTCTCACACATATGTTTGTCTATATTTATGTATTGTTTTTGCAGCATCAGGTTTACAATAACAATATTAAAAATGAACATCAATAAATACTACAATCCCTTAATCACTGAAACTAGTAGTTATCCAATAGCAGGAATAGGGCTGAGGGCAGCCCAGCTACTGATGGAGTGCTGGGCTCGCCCCCAGCCTGATGTTAAACAGGAGGCGTGCCATATGGGCATGCCCCCAAATAACGTCATTTAGGCCATTTTTGGTCACGCGCAGGTAACGGGCGCCTAAATGCCATTCTGCTCAGGGCGCAGCTCCCCCTGGAGCCGGCCCTTACTGTTACAAAGACACAGGTACACTACCAGGTACACTGCTAGTACATGACACCTCCAAAATGATGCTCGAAACAAGTTTCTACAATCTTTTAGGGATGGTATAGTTTATATCTCTGTTCGGATGGCCAGCTTGTCCAGCATCAATCCCCCGCACACACGCACACGCACACATGCACACACACACGCGCACAAAAAACCAACATGCTTATGAAGCCTAAGCTCCACTCCAGCTCCACCTAAAATGACTAGTATCAGGCCCATGTCTTCTTTTCCTTGAGTGTGACATCTTCTTCTCCTTTTCCTATATTAAGATTACTGTCTTAGATGTTTTGCTTAAATACAGCCCCACCCTGAGACCTACCAGCAGGAGTAAGACTTTAATTATCTCCAGACACCTGTGGTAAGTCCCTTATTCTACCACAATAGCAAAGAGGAAACTAGAATCTCCTTCAATTAATATGATTAAATCTGCAAATCCCACATTCTCTCACATGAATTAATTTTGTTGCCCTCCAGACTTGACCACATGAATATCAAATATCAATGGGAGCGGAGGTGAAAGGGCAAACACATAATACGTATAATACAACAACGTACAGTATACTATGTTATAGGCAGATAGCTTTTCAGCAAAGGTGCCTTTTCACATTGTAACCATTTTTGGGCGACTTCAGCAATTTAGCCAGGCACCTCCACCATACCGTACTTTCATTTAGTGGTTCTCCACCTAAATAGACTACGAGTCTGTTGCTTCGATCATCTTGTAGAAGAGATCACTGTCACGTGACAGACTGAAGATATCCTAGATTTCCAAGCTACAGTCACACGTTTGTGCATTGTGTGCAGTAAATGATTTGATGCATTGGGGTTTCTGTCCAATAAGTTTCTGCACATGGCACATACCTATAGCGTTTCGTTGTGCTGGTAATGGTTGAGAGGTCATTGGTGAAAGTATTTTGACTTCATGACAATAAATCTATTGGAGTTCATTGTTGGTAGCTTATCAAAGCCTATATAGCCTGGATGATAATATTGGAATGAAGCTGTAATACAACACAGTAAAAGGATACACCATTTCAAAGATGCAAGTTATATAACAATTACAGATAGCTTGTGAATGATACATAATACACACTGTATTTTTGTGTAACTGACCATCAACTCATTTTTTATTTAATTTTAATATATTGTATAAAGGTTTGGTTTGTACTGTGATACCGACTGCTGCTGGGATTTTGGCGCGGTATTCTGAGCGCTAGGAAATCCTGACCGCTGGGACAGTGTCTACATCCTGTACTGTAAATATTATGTATGCTGTTTATTTCAATTCTAATAGACATTATCCAATCTACTAATCTACTATACTAACAGTATGAAACCACTGCACATTAAATCTTTTGGATAAATTCTCAGTGGTTATTATATAATACTGTGTTTTCAGTATTAACCAGGTCTAGCACAGATGACCTATGTTTATATAAGGCAAGCTGTGATCGCCAAGTATTAAATGTCTGGTCAGTCGAGTGCAAAATACCAGGGCATTGCCCTGTTCAAAATACTATATTAAGCAGCACTAATGAGAAGTTCTGTAGACATTTTAGAATATAATTTTCCTTGGCGTCACTGTATATTGCCATTTGACTCATTTTCCAAGGACTAATGACCAGGCAGTGCACTTTATAATTACAGATAAAATATCTCACGTCACAGAGGTGATTTTCAGTTCATCCTTAATGTAAAGAAGCTATGTAATTATTTTACATTTAAGAATAGATGATAGGAGCGTTAAGTGCTGCTTTTGAGTTACCAATAATAGCTGACATACAGTATTTAATGTACAGCTAAAGCTTTTACTATTGACGAGGTAAAAATGTACACACATACTGTACTAATGCCAAACAAATAGCTTTACGTAGAAATATGTCTCTGACTCTTTTTATTTTAAATGTAGCTATCACAAGCTGGACTCAGTTATCCAAAAATCACATACATTTTGTGAGTCCCCAAAAACAAGTGAGATGGCTGAAAATAATGGAAGTAAAACCATTGGATCATTAGACTTGGCCCATGTGTAGCCAGCCAACTGTACTGTAAATACTCTAGTGTGTGTGTGCGTGCGTGTATGTGTGTGGTGCATAGGCAAACGCAGGGGTGTTCCTGTTGCCTGGAAACCGCCCTCCCTCAGCCCACACCATGACCAAAATAGAAATAGTAATACAATAGAGTTTTACAAGTGCTGCATGTTTTTCTCAGTATCACAAAGGAAATAATTAGCACCACGTACGGATCTTTTAACATGTGTCAGCCAGTAATAAATACACCTGTGCACCAACTAGGAGATCTGGAAAACATGCACTGTTAGGGGTGTAATGCTATAGACCAACAATAGTGTTAATTATTGAAACCATATAATAATACACTATACAGTGCATAACAAGACCAATATGTACATATATGTCCAGGGCAGTGCTAGGTTCTTCCGCTGCTCCCCCAGACTCTCGCACTTGCTCCCATGCTCTGGAATGATGCCCACATCTAAAATAAAAACTTTCAGCTCAGGCAGGATGCTGCATTTAATGGTATATTACTGTGATCACTGGTCCAGTATGTGCTGGAATTATGACACACAATACACTTTGTATGATGCAAAGCTGGATAAGTGCTAATTATACCCCATTCATGGACTGGCCACACTCGCTCTAAAACCAAGCATTTGGAAACCCCCCTCTAGAAATCCTGCATTTGACACTGTGGTGAGTGATTTATTATCCACTGCATGCAGCTTTCCATGCATTCACTTGGTAGCTCACTTGTCTATGTAACTCATGAACAAAGTTAACTTCTAGAAATGAAAGGTTGTTTACCTAACAAGTCCTAGTGTTGCCAGAGGTGATTGGGCTACTTAGTCCATCACCAATGGCTGGACCTTAGCCAATTTGGTCACCCACATGTTTGCATAGATACGACGGGATCAGCCCATGTGTAGCCATATGCACTGTCACTGGCCTTTCTTAGTGGGAAAAGTAATCACTCTTAATCTACAGTGACTTCCGATACATCCACTGCTCAGGGGTGACAACAGAGGCAGGAAGCAAATAATAGGGTAACAATGTTTTCCAATGTGGATATCGCAGAATGTACTGTGACACATGGACAGAGGTAGCTTTTCAAAATCAAAGGTTGTTTTCCTCAGGAGCTGCCAGACTTCTGTTCAATACATCAATAAATGCAGCATATTCCTGGAGACAAAAGATGGTGCATCAGTGCTTTAGTAGGATTATAGTAATTTAGCCAGTTGCCTGTACAAAGTAACTATGTATTTAGACTATTTCTGGTGAATGCCATTCAGATATACAAGCCCCGTTAATTGTAGCTTTAATGGAAGCGGCATAAAATGACAACAAAGATAAATTGTACGTATTCATCCTGTACTTAGATCATAACACACAGCTCAAACAATCAATAGAAAGCCTAGGAAATACAAAAACAGCAGACTACTCAAAGTATTATTTATATATATATATATATATATATATATATATATATATGAAAAAAAACACATACATATATATGTGCATGTTTGGGACTGAATAGGTATATATTGTGTATATATAAATGTTAGTGGTCTACGGACCCAGCTTTAACTTTGTGTCTTCATGTGTAGTGCCGCCTTTCCCCAATTACTGCCTATATATCTATATCTATATATATGTATATACTGCTCAAACGGACCGGCACTCTTCTGTGAGAACAACTTGCTCCGGTGCCCTCAGGGTGATGAGAGGTTCAAGGAAACAAAAAACTGCGGCACTCCAGAGACAATGTATTAAACGTTCACACCTTGACAAAGGAGCCATAGAGCCCCGAGACGTTGGATACTTTTTGGGACAATATTTCATATATTTGCTTTATACCAGTCTCCGAGTGCCGCAGTTTTTTGTTTTCTATACATTTGTATATATATATATACACAAATAAGATCTTAAAGGATGTTTTAATATAATTTTATTGTTGACATGCACAGCAAAAAGCTTGATTGCAACTGGGGAAATGCTATTGTAAATGCTAGTAATACTAAAAACATCATATTGAGTCACACACTGTTGGGGAAATTTATTTGCATAATACCTCAACATTCATGAGAATGCAGCCTATTTCATCAGGAACTATAGGCATTGATGATTGCTGATTCTCCAGGACCATTGCGGTCAGCCACCCAGCTGCTCAGCTGATCTTACATACTGGAGACATTACCGGACCAAATTAATTTACCCCAGTGAGATCCTGATCAACCTACCTGCAGGTCAGGCATCTCATTTTTCATTTTTTGATTTGTTTTGTCCAGCAACGTGGTTCCAGTTTATTAAGACTATTTTTATAAGGGTCTTACTTATACACCCAATCATATTTTTTCTTATTATTTTTTTCAATCTACATCCACACTTTTTTTTGATTTTTCTCGTATCAACCAGATTTTTATCAATCTTTTCAATTCTTCTATATAAACCACACAGTGTGTATCTTTATTTAACATTGTTTTTACGCATTTGCATACTATATATATTTATGTTTTAATCTGCATCATTCTACTGTATATCATTCATGTCTCTTATATATAAACTATATTTACCATATTTTTTTATCACTTTAATGTGTTATTGCTGCAGGTCCTTGTTCATTCATCACCTATATCTGCTGCGCTATCTACATCTTACTTTCTGTTTATACTCACCAGTGACCACTGGGTTATCGATAGCTGCATTCTATTTATAGATTGTGTTTTTAACTGTTTCTTCATTTAGTCTATTGGATACTATTTAGGTGGCCCGTAGCATAGTCTCATTGTTACACAGTCTTTGTTTGGGGCATTGCTAGGTGATAGCACTTGTTCCTAGTGAAATAAGTGGCAGAATAGTGATTCAGCCACATTCTTGGGCAGATTCAGGAGCTGTGAGGAAAAAGCCAGGTTAAATGCACCCTATGAGGCTTAGCCACGTATCTAATTGAATCTGCCCCTCTGTGTATAGGTGAGGTCTGACCACGGAATATGCATGTCATATGCTAATGCTATATTCATTATAGTATCCAACACTGTGCAAAAGTGATTAAAGAACGGATCATGTGCACATAACTCAAGTCACATCTCCACTTTCTGCTGAATAGACGCAACTGGGTGATAATAGGGTGTTCCAAGTAGGCTAAGTTGAGTCATGGCGTTTCGTGGGCATGTAGAATTGTGGGCTATTCAAACATGTTTGTACATAGAGACCTGTCTGATTATAGAGGGAGCGAGTGCACCCTGATAATAATGACAGCTACTTCTAGAAGGGGATGGATAGGTGAGGTGCAACCGCATTTGGGGAAGCACCTTGATATATCATACAAATAAATAGAAAGTGGCTCAGCCAATGTCTCTCCGTGATTTCCCTTGCAAAGGCCTAACTGGGAAATTTCCTCCATCCCTGGAAAAGGCATCACCATGGCGACACCTGGTTTTTCTTCTTCATTCATTAGTTTCAGCGCTCACATAGGCTGCACCATATACTCTGTGGATCTTAAAATCAGTGATCTGACACCATTACTGTTGCTATGTAGAACAGCAGTATGACAGCGAACCGAGAGATGAGAAAGTTCAGGGAAATCTTTTTAGTCACAGATGGAGTTATTATATTTTAATGATGCAAAATCTTTCACAGACTTTTAGCTTAGTGACATTTAATTATGCTTAAAAGTAAATAGGTTAAATTACAGAGCAAGAGGATGGGTGTTAAAGATTTAGAGAAATGATTAAAATTATTACATTACTGAAAGCTCAGGAGAAGAGGAGAAAAACCTTCCAGCGGATTTTAGCTGGGAAAAACAAACAAAAAACCAACCAAACAAAAAACAATAATAATAACAACAAGGGTTTTGAAATACTTTGGGAAACCACAAATTTAAAAAAAATGGGCTAATTAGACGGAGCCATTGCTTGCAGTCTGAATTTGGGTTCATGTGTCCTGTTTTTAAATAATATTTATTCTTATGTTGTTTTATTCCTAATGATATTCTTCCAAACAGACTCTCTCTATGGGGGAGATGCACTAAGCTTTGGAGGGAGACAAAGTGGATGGAGAAAAAGGACCAACCAATCAGCTCCTAACTGTCATTTTTTAATCACAGCCTGTAAAGTGATAGTTAGAAGCTGGTTGGTTGGTACTTTATCTCGGTCCACTTTATCTCTCTCCAAGGCTTAGTACATCTCTCGCTATACAGTCTTATTTATTCTTTAGATTTTCACTTTTAAATTAACCAAGAACGGCCGAGTAGCTTTCTTCAAGGGAAATATTTATCCATACATTCCAAAGGTAAATGTTGATAGGAAGTTGTTTATCTCAATCACTGACTTTGGAACAAACTGTTCACTAGACATTGGACAATTTGATTTTACAAATGATTCACTACAAAGCAAACAATAGGTTGATGGAAACATTGTTTGCACCATAATGTCTCTTTAGAGACCATAATGTCTCCCATTATTGATAGAGGCACTTATGATTCCTATTCTGAATTCCACAGGGCTCTAATACTGTAGCACATAAATAATGAATACTGAGGATTTGCCCATTCTTAGAAGATGTATTAAACCATATAACGAGTGGAGAAGTTGGCCATAGCAGCCAATCAAGTATAGTATGTACTTGATAAATGCTGGCTACTGTAGAAGCTGCTTGGTTGCCATGGGTGATTAGTTGCTATGGGTAACTTCTCCACTTGTCCACTCTTTAAAACGTTTGATACATCTCTCACAAAGCTCCTTTATTTGGCAGGCACAGATGCACAGGCTGAATGAGATTTTAGATCTCCACTAGCCCCAATGAGATAAGGACGTTAATTCCAAATTTGTACATTTTTTTTGTTTTAAATTAGCTTCAAAGGAAAAAAAAAAATCAAAATTCTTTGTCCAAAGAATCAACCAAACATTTTTACTATTACTAGAAATTAAACAGAGATTCCTCCAGTTTGATTAAATGAAGGAGCCATGCAGTGTTACATAATGACAAAGTTATTGTTACAAAGCTATGAATTGCTGTGATGAGAGTTAATTAAATATTTAAAAATGTGAGCTTGGGTAGTTGAGTCTGGTACCTTACAGAATAGATTTTTATATTCATGCCCAGATGGCAATACTTTAGTGCTGACCTTCTCCTCACAACAGTGATCAATAGTAAATGCTATTTGTACTTCTCTAGTGAGAACAAAGCTGCTAGGGTTTTTAAAAATCACTTTAATGTGGTGTTTTTTTTTTTCCGTTTGTTAACATTTAATTTTTCCTACTTGCTCTGAGTTCATACATGACTATAATTTGTATTGCTGTAAAAATCAACTATGGTGCCATTACCACGGTTCATCTGTTTACTGCATAATTTCACTAGTTTAACATTTGAACTGTGGCACGTAAAATAAAATGTTATCTGTGAATTTGAAAAAAAGGAAAAAGAGAAATAATTGAAAATATTGATCCTAGAATAATTGTATTTCAAATTAGTGATATGATTACACTGATATTGATTTTATGATATTCAGTATTCATTAAAAACCTAAGGAGAGTGTCTAGTTATGGAATTTTTCAATTAGGATATTACAGATTGAAGTGAAATTTCCAGTATAATAAGATTTTGGTTGATTTGCTTCATAATTTTGGCCTTGAGCTGAGAAATATAAAGAAAAATGTCCCCAACTTTTCTATAAGCTTTCACAGGCATTTATTAACCAACTGAACACGTTCGTCACTTAGCTTTTGTCCCCAATAATGTTTTATAAACATATTTACTAATAGTAGATAGATATGTCCAAATTATTATTTATTTGTTAAGATGATATATCTAGAGCAGGAGTGTTGTAAATGCCATCCTTGTCTGCACACTATATATGTGCTATTGAGATACAGTATAATAATAATAATAATAATTTGTAGAAATCCGCATTCACATCTTCAAAACAATCAAATATATTGGGGTGCTCCACTATGCTAACTAAATGGTTCCAAATTTTATCCAGGGCATGGCCATGATCAGCCAAATGAGGGCACTCACCAGGTACTGTATAGTCCAAATATTGCATTTATTAGGTCACAGACATCACAAGACGATCATCGTTTCGACGTCTACTTACAGTATATCTAATGTGTGGGCTTTAATTCTATATTTAACTGTATATGTAAATTTATGGGATATCTATTAACATCTGATGTATATGAAGATATATTATCTCACGGTTATTCATGTAAGGTCCTTTGAGAGCTTTGTTATTAGCTGCCGAATATTTATATATTCCTTAGTGGCTTTTACCCCTGGCTATACGTTTTTGCAATTAGCCAGTTACATGTATTTCTATTGACTAAGCATTAGGGGATACAGGTGGCATGCAAGCGAGAAGTGAGTCTGGAACGCTTTGGCGCTCCTTTATGACTCAGTTCCGGTTCTTCCAGAGCAAACCCCGGAAGCGTGCCTGTCACTAAGAAGCCATGCCGGTGTTGCGCTCCTGACTTGATCCATTTCTATTGAACAATGGTGAGTGAGTAGTACCCCGCTATGCTATTATAGCTTGTCACACTTGTGCCCAAGGGATGATTATTTCATATATAGTAATGCATTTTAGACTAGTAGGTTTGCATGCCATTATATGGAACGCATGGTAAACACTTCCCACTTCCCTTTCAATTAATCAATTATTGTCTAATTAACTAGCTTGGCAGTGCTATATAAAAGAGCTCTGGAGTGAATGTCAGTATACTTCCTGGCTGTGTGCTGTGCTGAACCACAATCCTGTATTTAGTATGATGACCTTTCGGGGCTGAAACGTTGACAGTCTTTTGTGATGTCTGTGACCTAACAAATGCAATATTTGCACTATACCTGGTGAGTGCCATGAGTTGGCTGATCTTGGCCATACCCTGGATATATATGCGGCCAACGTTTCAATGTTTAATCCATTTTCATCAGGACATGATGAAAATGTATTAAACATTGAAATGTTGACTGCACTGACGCTGATTGGAAGTACTTTTCTGTATGGAGTGTCGCACCTACCATATGAGATTTTATATATATATCATGCCTCCCAACATTTCAGATCCCGCATTCGGGACCCCTGCGCGCTGAAAAGGGGGCGTGGCCTTGTTATTGCTGCATGGTGTGATTTATTGGAGATGTGTCCGCAAGTCATGACCCCATTTTACGTCATGTTGGGGACGAGCCCAGCACTCTGCCAGCCCTCGCACTAAATGGATGCCGCATGCGTGCGGTAACAACTTAACTTCACGGCACCGCTGCCTTCTGCTTTGCAGAGCAGAGCTGCGGCGTTGTATGAGTGTCCCCAACCTCCCGACCGCCCGCGGGACACGATGGCCCATGAGCAGGACAGCGGTATAGTGTTCGTAAAACAGCACTAGTAAAATTAGTTAGAAGTTATGTGGCATTTACAAAAAGGACGGGTAAAAGTTATTTTGTTGCTCCTAGGTACCCATCTTATTATACCTCTTATATTTGTAATCCACCATCTCTGAGTTCCCATGCTGTCCCATGTTTAGGTATTACACCTCTCTATTGTAAAAGTGCTACATACATAGCAGCATTGCTCACAGCTTTCATTTTAACATCATCTTCTGACTTAGATTCTGTAAGTTACAGTATTTTAGTAATTGCTGCAGAAAATGTTAGGAATAAATGCCATGCATGGTGATTACTCAGTGACATGTCTATGCAGGTTCATCAAACTTTCATCTAATGGAAAACAAAATGAATCAATAATGTTTCTGCAACATGCCCTGTACAGTGAGATCTCTGATATAATGAATGGATTGATATGGGTTTTCTGACACTACTTGACACAAAATAGTAAACAGCACAGGATACTGAGCTGGCTGTCTAATCCTAGTCCCTGTTGAGTATCCTCCATCTTTAAAATTGAATATTTAATTTATTTTTGTTTACTTCCATTTTTTATTCTACACTTCTTTATCATTTATCTGGGTCATTGTACTTACTATCTCATTTATTGCTATTGGCAGTTACTTATATACCGTAGCCCTATCATATTATGCAGCACTTGGCAGATCATTTTTTAAATATTCACATCAGTCCCTGTCTCATTGGTGCTTACACTCAAAATTCTTATTAACCATGTCGACATCCGGCATGTTGGCACTGATGTAATGTCCACACTGTTGAAATGTGGACAATGTGTAATTTTGTGTAATTGTCTACCTAATCCTAACACTAACACAAACGCTACCGCTCACTGTAAGCCTAACGTTAACCGTAAGTCTAGTGGAAATGTCAACATTTTCATAATGTCAACATTCCGCAGGTTTCGCCATTAATGATGTCGGTATTTTAACCATGTCTGCATAATGAATGTCTACCTTCTAGTGTCAGAGATGGACGGATTTGCAGAGCCGCACAAAAGCAGCTGTGCTATTCCGGCCCTCTCGGATGCAAATGAAGAAGGAGGTGTCAGACACCTTCTTGCTGCATTTGCAATCCCAGCACCGTAACTGATGTCACAGGCTGGGATCTCCATCGAAACCATTGCGTCCGATGGTTGCGCATGATCAAGTCGCTGCATCACTGCATTGCATACATACTGCCCTGGGGTTAGTAGAGGGCATAAAAACATATTTTCTGGGGCCACCAGAAGTCTAAGGACAGCAATGACTGCAAGTATAGCATTAAAATTGGGCCCAATTACTAGAATAAGTTGTTTCTATAAGGAATAACTAATTTCTGAAACCTTTTGCACTAATTGCTCCTGATGTACATTTCAGTTTAGAATGCTTGGAAGTTAAGATTTATATAATGTTGCAACAAGAACCTTTCTTGTTGGGTACTTGCAATAGAACAGGCAAGTGGATCAGTCTAGCACAATAGATGGGTTGGGTACGGAATGCAGGCATCCCAACAGGGTTAGGTTACCGGCACCCGTCAGTAGGTATCCTAACCCTTCTCCTACCCTTACCCCTAAATCTCCCTACCCGGTGCCTAAACCTAACCTCCCCCCTAGTGCCTAAAACTAACCTCAACCTCCTTGCACCCTAAACCTAACCCTCCCCCAGTGCCTAACCCTAACCTTAGTGCCTATCCCCTAACTCTGCCCCTAGTACCTAACCCTATCCCTCCCCCTAGTGCCTAACCCTAACCCTGCTACTTACTTTTGGGATGCCGGCGGTCGGGATCCCGGCAGTCAGGATGCCCGCGGTCCTAATGCTGACAGATGTTGGAATTCCAGCACCGGTATTCTAAACGCTGGCATCCCCTTTGCCGGGATATTGACCATATGCCCAATAGATACAGTACCTCTGAAAGAATAGACTGAATAAATGACACAAGAAACACAATCATATTAACCGTGTAAGAGAAGATCTATATCTCAAGAAAGAATATACAGGTTGAGTCTCCCATATCCAAAATGCTTGGGACCAGGGGTATTTTGGAATATTTGCATATCATCATGAAATCTCTTGGGAATGGGGCCTAAATATACACACAGAATGCATTTATGTGTTATATACATCTTATACACACAGTCTACAGGTAATTTTATACAATATGTTAAATCATTTTGTGGCTCAAGCAAAGTTTGTGTTCAGAAATAAAATTCATTTATGTTTCATATACATCTTATACACACAGCCTGAAGGTAATTTTATACAATATTTTTAATAATTTGTGCCTTAGACAAAGTTTCTGTACATTGAACCATCAAAAACCAAAGGTTTCATTATCTGAGTCATGCCAAAATTATTCCGTATTTCGGAATATACCATATTTCGGAATATTTGGATATGGGAGACTCAACCTGTACTGTGTATGTGAACATATTTTAACAGCTGGGTAAACCTGCTAAATATATTTATATAGTAGACCACTGTAACTGAAATCTAATTGCTCTCTGTTAAATTTGCATGCTGATTTATTTTGTGAGTTCCAAAATGTTCATTTTCGCAACTGTCTGAGCTGATGGTATCATTAATATTATACTGTTCATCACAAATTTTGTGTCCATTTCTGCAGATTGATCTCAGTGTGAATCACAAAAAAACAGAGTAATATCTTAAAAAGGTTCTTGCCGGGAAAATAATTGAAACAACAAGTGTCCTCTATGTGAAATGTGCAAACTCCTTACATTTACAGGTAGTAATAATAAATAATGCATATTTTGTTTGATCCACGCTGTCGCTAAATGCTTCTTTATTCATCAAGCTAAAGATCTGTTCATACCAACAGTGTGTCGTTTGGCAGCAATGCCAACACGTCAGGATGTACTGTAAGGAAATTGTTTATACAGAACCTAAATATTTTCAAGGGATGTCCCCACCCCAGGTGCACATAAGGTACTGTAGATACACAGCCAGGAAATCCTGAGATAATATGAATACACACTGCAAAACTCACAGGAATGAGGCTGCGTAATGTTCTCACAAAAATAACTGTATCTTTTCGGGTAATTTACTTACAGACTTCTCTATTTCTCCATTAGGCCTTGGAGAAAAAGAGGGTACTATAAATGTGGGTAGTATCTCCAAAGAAATAACCGGGACTGTCTTGGGAATATCAAATGTACAGAGGACGGCAGAGCCGTAACTAGACTTTTTGGTGCCCGCCCCCCTCATTTTTCAAAGGGACATAATACACCCAAAAAAGGGAAATGGCCTCATGGGGAAGGGCCAGGGAAGAGATAGGGGAGACCAGGAGATGCTGGGGATGAAATAAGAGGAAACTACAAGTGAGAATGATAATAATCAGATATTTGACAGGCCCAAACAGCGCCCCCTGACCTGTGGTGCCCTGTGCGATGGTGATGCTGCCTTTGACACAAGGCCAAGGTGGTACAACAAAGGCTGTAGCAACAGCGGCATTTGTGCCTGGCTCACAAAGGGACCTGGAAGATCCCCTGAAGATGCACCCAGTGTCTTCAAAAAGTGTGTTTCCTGTTTTCCGCAGCATATTCTCTGACAGTGTAGAGGTGCCAAGAGGACCAGCCAGCAGACAAAACATCCACCACACCCAGGGGCGTATTAAGAGATGAGGGGGCCCGTGTTCATCCCCATCTGGGGACTCCTCTTCTCTCTCCGGTGGCCGGCAGCAGGCTGACGCGTCTGACCGCCGACTGCAGCACCAGTAGACTCTGGGCACTCGAGTGTGCCCAGAGTCTACTGCGCAGGTGACCTGGCGATTTCTTCACTGCGCATGAGACGGACAATTTCCGTCGTATTGTGCAGGGCTGAGATACCAGACGTGGGACCTCGGAGAGGTAAGCATTAGATAATATGGGTGCAGGGTGTGCGGTGCGGGCACACCCTGGACCCAGGGGCCCGTGCAGACCCTGCACACCCTGCACATACACGCTGCACACATAATAGATACACCCCTGACTACGCCTACGCCTACAATTGAATGTATTTGTACAAACTTTTTTGTTTTGTATGCCGTTCATATGTAACATTTCCAAAAAACACCCATATTTATAAAAATAATAAAAAAATAAACACTTAAAATAAAATTACACCTTCATTTAGAATCCGTTTTGTTTTTCATTTAAAATCCATTTTTTTAATGTTTTTTTTATATGGCAATTAATATGTATGCCTACATTGTAACAGATATACAGAATTTTAAAATCAACATCTATTTTTTGTTTTACCTAATGCTGGAAAACTTGATGTGCAATAAAAATACAACTAAACTGCAATACCGTCTATTCAAACAATATTTTCATTTTTTATGGCTGATGTGTTTCTTCCAAATAAGTCTTTGCTTAAGACGAAGAAAAAACACAACAGCGTCGTATAGTAAAATATAGGAATACAAGGAAAAATAAAATTGATTCTTGATTGTGTGTGTGTGTAGAGTGGATTTACCAATGATCCGTGCACCATGGGTCACAGACCATAAATGCTATAACGTTAACTCCTTCACAGAATTCACATATGTGGGATTTGCAGACTGCACAATCCCACAACAGCTGCTATATCTGGCCTGCAGCTAAAGGCTACGGCCTGGATTTGCATGTATCACGCAAATAGTGGGCAGCTTTATTTGGCTATATTACCTTTAAAGCACCTTTACCACATGCAACTATTAATCAAGCCCCTTCTTCCTCAAAGAGGACCAATCAGAATCATTGCAGTTCTGATTGGTCCTTCCGCTCACATGCCTTTCCTGCAACCGCATTACACGGAAGAAAATGGCCTCCCTTCAGGTGGTAATGCAGTTTAAATCGTGAGAGCGACAGTATGTTCTACTGTAGCTTTGTATTGTGTGGACACAATGAAACATCATAATGCGGTAGAGAAAGTCGTGTTTTATTTGTCCTATTATTTTACATTACATTATTTAAGATTTATATACTCCATTTATGATGTAATGATAGGGCAGGAAAAAAATGGTTGCAATTACACATCTAACTGATGGTACAAATAGCAGAGGGGTCCGTGACTCATTTGCACATTGTACAGTAAATCTCCTGCTTTTAATTTACTCTGTCAAACAATATCATTGTAGAATGTAATTTTCTAATGAATAAAGGCAAGGTGAGCAGGAAAATTAAGCGACCCTTCAAGTTAATGGAATATAGTGAAAATATTTTTATGAGCATTAAGAAATGAGTGTATAAATGGTCTACTTTCTGCCTAAGGCTCTTCTCACAACTAATTTTTGCCTAGGATTAAATTAGAGACTGTCGTGTACCCCATCTACTGTGTAAAACCCATCTACTGTTTAATACTGTACCTTCTATTCTGTGGGATAAGCTCATTGTTGTACAGTTACACACTAAACTGTCTGTGTGTTCTATCTGTTACACACCATTAGTCTTGTTAGGTATTGTTTACAGCACTTTTTAAGCTTTTGGTTAGAAATAGGAGGTCCAAAGTCAGCATTCTCTTATTCCACCCAAAAAGTACCCATATTCCACCCAAAAAGTAAATGTTTAGTTTTGGATTAGTTTTTCTTTAATTAAAAACCATATTTTATTTCACTGTATTCCACCCAAAAAGTAAATGTTTAGATTTTGGATTAATTCTTCTTTAATTAAAAAAACAAACAAAAAAGTGTATGAAAAATGATTCCCCTTCTCCACTTGTAAATGGTGTTTCCTCAACTCAGAAGTACCATCCCCACTGAGTCTTACCTTGGCAGGTAGGAGGTGGGGGCAGTATCCTCAGATTGGAAGTGGGTTGATGTGTTGTGACAGCATAGTCTAGTGCCACATTCCCAGCCCATCCTAGGCAGCGGCTGGCTGCTTCTCCTTCATGTCTGAGATGCTGTGGGGCTTTATAAGCCAGTGGTTGAGTTACTTTGTGCCAGGGGCTGATGCTGAGTTAAACGTACACCTTTTTCCAGAGTGCGCTGCGCATGTTCCAGAACTAAGAGTCATTTGCGGAAGAGTAACTATGCCTGTTTCCAGACGTATCATTTGTACCAAGTATCGGCTGGTATAACTGCTTTCTAATAATGATGATGACGACTATTAAACCAAGCGCACAGATAGAGGTGGACACAACTCGCCATATGGACGTCTGACTGTACACATTTATTGTCATGCACGCAATGCAGAAGCAAATGTGGATGGTTTGTGTTTAACTCTGCAGCAGGCCCTCAGTGTTTTAAGCACATTGTAACCTTTGGCCAACGCATAGGTTCACCGAATGTTCGCTTTCGTCCTGGTAGTCCATAGTTTAAATCATAGAAAACGTTTAAATTAATATTTCCAACAAAAATTTATTTCTTATTCTGTCAGTTAGGCAAAAGTAATATTTGTAGTACTCCTCTCAGTAGATCTTTTCTTTTCTTTTCAAAAAAGCTACTATCATATAGTATAGATCAGTTTTACTATGTGTGTATTATTTACAAGGATACACCGACTAGTGATTAAAGAGTATCCAACAAATTGTAGCCTACAGTATTTTCCAAACTGTACAAAAAGACATGCACACCCTCATTCTGCGTTTTTATTGCCCAAGGTTTGTGTGATATTTACTTGAGGCCTTGACTGCTAACCACCCTGCTGTAAGATGGTGTAGAAATCGGTCTGTTTTGCATGGCTCACACTCTCTGTGTGCTACCTTGCAAATAAGAAAACCTTCAAGCGTTTACAATCTCCACAACCACAGAGGTGTGAAGTTCCAGTAATACAATATTCCGGTTCTGCTTTTGATTTACGATTCCCCACTGTGGGGGATATGTACTAAGTCATGGAGAGAGATAAACTGGAGAGAGATAAAGTATCAACCAATCAGCTCCTAACTGTCATTTTCAAACACAGCCTGTAACATGACAGAAGCTGATTGGCTGGTACTTTATCTCTCTTCACTTTATCTTTCTCCGAGGCTTAATTATCCCCCTCTGACAAATTTATACCTTATATAGTGTAATCTAAATTATATAAGGTAATTCCTGATTGGTTGTTATTTTTAGAACACATGTACACCTATGAGCAACGTTAGTAAATGACCATCATAGTATAACTTAGACAAGGGTAATGGGCCACTGTTCAACTGATCTATATTTTGTGTATGACTTGAATTCAGTCATTCATTTTGCTAGAAAGACCCTAAAACTATTTACTAGAGTTGTTTGAAATTGTAAAAAAAAAAAAAGCTCTCAGAAGTCTATGTACAGTATTTCTAAAATGCAAAAGTAGAGCTATTGCTCACAGTAACCAATCACATTGGAGCTATAATTTAGGCCAAGTGGAAGTGTTCCAGCAACCAATCAGATTCTAGCTATCATTTTCTAGAATGTACTGCATAAGTTGTAACTACAATCTGATTGGTTGCTATGGGCAACACTGTCACTTTTCTCTTTCAGACGTTTTAGTAAATTTGCCCCCTAGTATTTCAAAATTTAGCAGAAAATGTGTTGGCTTGATAAAAAAAAAATTGTGAAATTTGAACAAGGAGAACAAGTCAGACCATTTAGAGCAGAGGTCTTCAACCTTGGCCCTCCAGCTGCTGTGGAACTACACATCCCAGCATGCACTGCCACCTTTTTGATATAACAGCATGCTAAAACTATGGCAGTGCATGCTGGGATGTGTAGTTCCACAGCAGCTGGAGGGCCAAGGTTGAAGACCCCTGATTTAGAGACTGTTTTGCAATGTGAACAGAGTATGAATGGCACACACTAATGTTTATGGTTCAGCTTTTAAAAACATGTTAAAATACTTTACCAATATTTAAAAATCTTTAAATAGTGTTATATATACTGAATATATATTAAATACTCATTTTAATTCAAATTATGAACTACGAACGGCGAATATGAGCTTCCAAATTTGAACCACAAAATCAAATCAACATATATTGAAGACTGAACTGTGAACAAGTTCTTGACCAATGATGAGGTGACATTCAATTGGATTTAGAACTGGTTTGAAATTTCCAAACATCTCTAATAGAATACAAATAACACATAAAGAAATTAGGAAGCTGCATTCTAACTGGCACAAAACATGACAAAACCAGCCCCTCTTTGACTTGCATGGCATATATTTATTTGCATGGGAAGACTGCAAATGAAACAACACAAAGCAGAGATAAAGTAAATGTGTTTTGCATTTGCAGAGGTCCATGTCAGCAAACTTTTCCCTGACCTAGATGGAATTTGCTGCATAGTAAAGATAAGTGACTTACACAGTATTCAAAGCATAGTGAATGATAACCATAGGATTCAGTGTAATTGAAATTTCAGTTCCCCTTTTGTCAGCAATAGTCCTATGACAAATCTCTGAAGAAAATGAGTTAAACTGGTCAAAAAACAGTTGTTTAATATATACATTATTATATACACACACATGGGAGCCGATTCAGAGATGTGCACAAGTCGGTTGCAATTACAGTACTCTCACACTGTGTCCATGGACCTAAATGCATATATTCGCCCATATTACAAATTATACCTGTCTATGCAACCGCCCTTGTCCAGCTGCTTCATCTAATTACTGTCATCAATATTAATGCACACCTGCACCAGTGCCCTATAACTGGTGCAAATGATCCATTCAGCCGCAGATAGAGCTGTGAATCGTCTCTAAATGCAGATGATCAGCTACAGGCTAAATATATCACAAAATGCCTCAGGAACACAACACAGCCTTCCATGCAACTCTAAATCGCCTCATAATATATATATTGTTTTCTATAAAACACAAATCATTCATACCTACAGTAGCTACTTTACATATCTTCTCACTGGGCGAAGTCTGTAGAGATGATCCAGATGACCACTCGTCATGGTATTAGGCCCCACCCCCGTTACGGCAAAATTATGTGAATCGCGGGTCTGCAGGAATCGGGTAGCGCTACAATGGTGCAAAATGTGTCATAGTAGCCCTAACCACTCTCTACAGACCCGCAATTCCCCCTATTATCTACCCATCCTGCCCACTTCACTGGGAAATGGGAGGGATGCAGGAGATCCACCTACACTTCCGGGGGTTGGAGGTGCTACCCGAAAAATCTGGAGTCTCCCGGACCTTCTGGAAGAGTAGGCAAATATGACATCGAGAGTAGGTAAAGGTGGGTACACATTAGACGATATGTCGCCTGATAGGGCGGATCAGGCCAACATTGTCAACATCGGCAAGTATGTACGCACTATGTCGGCCCGTGCATTCTCCCACAGGGTCATTCATCGCATCGACAGATCAGCTTTACATGCATCTCAATCTGTCAATAAACGACCCCATGCATTTGGATGCAGCTAGTGAACGACATATCGTGCGGTCGTTCACCAGATCGTGTGGTGTGTACGGACCGCACAATATGTTGTCCGTTGCATCGTGGGTCAGCTGAGTACACGTTGTCTGATGTGTACCCAGCTTAAATATGACATCATTAAATTTTGTTGATGTTGTAACATGAACAGACTACAACAAAAGAATGGTATCTGCTATTTGTTTTTAATTATAAGAAAATGCGACTTTTTAGGGGAAATATTGATGATCTCCATCTGATGTCTAAGCTGCTCCTAAACCAAGTATAAAATTATATCAAATATTTTCACTTCTGAGGAGGCTCCCTCTAGCACTGAATCTTCAATGAGAATATTGTATTCAGCGTATTTTTTTCATCTTTACCACATCAACATAAAAAAAAACCAGACATTCAACTGCAAAACTACAAATACATTTGTAATTTTCTTGTATTGGGAATGTTACTGATGTTAGTCATTCTGCACAGGCTGTAAAATTGAAATTCATAATCAACTTTCTAAAGAACTTGCAGTTTTGGGCAACAATTCATATTTAATGTACACCCTAGAGTATGTAAGACTTTCTCTTTTTTTTCAGATATGAATAAATATGGATGATATTGAATGATGTTGATATTTAAAGCCTAGGATCTTCAAGTTTAGTTTTTAAGCTCTAAACACAGTGTTATCGATAATTTTACTCATTAATAAAATATTAACAAATTCTGATCTTTACAGACTGTAAAGATTGTAACCGGCTAACACAAAACTGTTTCTTGAACTGGTGAATTGGATCCAATGTTAGAAAAGTCAATGGAAATTATCAAACTTTGTATCAATTTTAAAACCATGTTTGAGCAATTTCGCACATGATCGCAGAGGCTCAAACATGTTGGAGGCTAAATTGATACAATTTAAAGTTTGAATTTCAAAATATTCAGTAGAGATTATATATAGATAGATTATTTCTCCCCAGCAAACAGATGTTTGCGGTAATGGTTTGGTATTGCTGTTGCATTGTTACAGGCTTTTAATTAGAGACGTGCGGTTCGATTTTCCTGAAGTGCGAACACACCCGAACTTTGTGGTTCTGAGTCGAATAGAGTCCTGGCTTGGATCACCTTTGGGGTTCTGAGTAGAATTGAGTCCTGGCTTGGGTCTGCTGTAAATTCAGAACTCGGATTTAAAAACGACTTTTGGGTTTTGGATTGCATTTAAACAGGTACAAACTACATGATTTTAGTTGTTTCTATCAATTTTAAAGAAAACCAAAATCAAATCTGTACCAAAATATTTGAGGGTGGTGCTGCCAAAAGCTAAAACATAACATTGAGAGTGCTTTTTCTAAAACCAAAACACGCCGGTCTGTGCACACCTCTACATATAGTAGTAGACTGCAGTAAAAGCATGACTGCCAAGAGAAATATTGGGTCCTGGTACAGCAACTTTTTGGGGACCCTACTATATATGTATAAGATAGTTTGTGCATTGGCATGTAGATAATTGTAATCATGGTGATGGGTAGAAATGTTAGCTATACACAATGCCCGCAGGTCCAGGGGTGCAGTTTTTGGTCTGTAACCTCAATATAGTTTTCCCTGAATTTTCTTATTTTGAGTGCTATGTGAGTTAAGATCTATTGCACATAACATTTTATTAAAATGGTATTTAGTAATTATGTAATGTTTGAGGGTGCTGTGATGAACTGATGCTTATACCATGAGCCCTTTGTGTCTGTACATCTCTCCTTATTACCTCATTTACTGAAAAAAAGAAAAAGAATATGTAGGTGCACACTTTAAGCCCTAAGAATACTGATAGTCAGAACAATTATGATAAACTTTACAGCTAACATGTAGAATGTAAATGAGGTTCTTAGCACGTTTGTTAAAAAATGCATGCCCACCTACCTCATCAGGGTGAATCCTATCTAATGAGGCTGTTTACAAAGTTATGCATCTAAACTACTGTCTAGTATATTGCTTTCAAAGCTCTATATGCAAGATGGTAGCTTAATACTCTGTTGCTGAACTGCAACTAGAGACTTCTAAGTTATAAGTGCTATGCCATCTATACCCAACACACAACTACACCCCACATGACTGATTTGCACAATACAGAATAAGCAGATTTGTAAAAAAAAATGCAGCAATACATTATTTCAATGTAGCCTGTTACACATGGAGTAGCTATAACTTTTGGGCCCAATAGCAGCATTGGGAGGGACTCCCAATAGTCCTAGAGATGCAAAACTACCCATCGCAGTTATTAACGTTATGCCCCATAGTAATGCACTGGTTAAGTTTTTGTCCCCAAATTATTGCCCTAATCCATTTTATGCCCTATAGTATTGCATTAGCTCATATTATGCCACACAGTGCCTCCAGTTTATGTTATACCACATTGTGTCCTGAGTTCACATTGTGCCCCCAGTTGGCATTCTGCCTCAGTGCCCCAGTGGAAATTATGCCATACAGTGCCTCCAGTTTATATTATACCTCATTGTTGTGCCCCAAGTTCACATTATGCAAAACTGGGCTCCCAGTTCACATCATGCCACACAGTTCTCCCAGTTGATATAATGCCACATTGTAGTGCTCCAGTTCACATTATGCCACATTACAGTGTCCCCAGTTCAGGTATGCAATCGGGAAGCCGACTGCCTAAATACCGGCAGCCGGCTTCCGGACTGTCATATCCCGGCAAGGGTGAAATGCCGGGCGTCTAGATGTAGACGCCCGGCATTTCCCCGACGCCGGGAGACCGATCGTAGTGATGCCGGGCGCCGCGAGCGGACAGCCGCGGGGGGGAGGGTTAGGTTTAGGGCTCCCGGGGGGACTTAGGGTTAGGCACCCCCCCGGGAGGGTTAGGGTTAGGCTAGGGGGAGGGAGGGTTAGGGTTAGGCACCCTGGGGGGGACTTAGGGTAAGGCACCCCCCCCAGGGGACTTAGGTTTAGGCAGTGGGGAAGGGGGTGGTTAGGGTTAGGCACTTAGAGGGGGGATTACGGTTAGGCACTTGGGGGGGAGGTTAGAGTTAGGCACCCCTAAGGAGGGTTAGGGTTAGGGGGGTTAGGTTAGGTTAGACAATACTTACCTATCCACTGTCGGGATTTCCAGCTCTGTTGGGCTTCCGCTGCCGGGATCTCTGCTGATGTCGGGCGCCGCTGCCGGGAATTGTTATTCATACCAATTCTCCAGTTCACAATATGCTACACAGTACGACCAGTTCGCATTATGTCACTCAGTTCTCCCAGTTCATATAATGCAACATCGTAGTGCTGCCAGTGCACATTATGCCACATTACAGTGTCTCCAGTTCACATTATGCCACACAGTGGCTATAGTTTGTATTATTCTACTTTGCAGTCCCTCAGTTCACATAGTGCCACAAAGCTCCCAGTTCAAATTATGCCACATGGTAGTGCCCCCAGTTCACATTATGCCACATTGTAACGCCCCCAGTTCACATTATGCCACACTGTAGCATATGTTGGTATCTGATTGGTTGTTACTTTAGCCAGAGGGGAATCCTACTTGCTCGCAGTTTCATTCATAATCGGACTGCCAGAATTTCCTACTCATGGTTCAGTTTTTTTCTCTTTAATTTCTTGGATCAAGTTGAATATTGAGGAGAGAGAGACAGCGAGAGAGAGAAAGAGAGAGAGAGAGAGACATTCAAATAATGCACAACTTGAAATAAATGTTTTCTATGTGAAATCTGTTCCAGGGATGAGAGACACCATGGCATGCATATATTAATATTTTAGTCACATGTCCCGCTATTCCTTAAAGCAGTAAATAAATGAAATCTATCATGTAGAAAATATGAAAAAGTCTGATACATTTAGGTCTCCGATATTCCTGTAGCATAATTTCCCTTTGGACTGTTTGTCATCCCTCCCCCAACCCCAGTTCTACATTTGAAAATTAATTTCCTTTTTGAGCATTTGTGAGTGAAATTCTCCACCTCTGACTTTCATATTGTACTTTTCTCCCAATGCGAATCTCAGCTCTACAAGGCGACAGACTTTCTGTGATATAATATTGATTTTTACATTCAAATTCCACTTCCTCCCTTCCAAATAAGAGACCCCCAATCCTTAGTCTTGGTGCCAGAAACACCGTAGAAAATAGAATCTGGCATATAAATAAATATTTGTTGAATAGGCTTTTCCATGCTTAGACGACAGCGCTGCGGTAGCCTGTGGTAGACAGGGAGAAGTCATTTTTTGCCCGAGCTGGGGCTTTTCACTACTTAATAAGTATTCCTCTATGTCCGTGTCCCGGTACTGCCCTTAGCCATGAGCCATGATGCAGTGGAAAGTTTGTGGGGGAAAGTGGGTCTTGTACATGCTATGTCTACTATTTCTCATGTACTGTATGATAACATATAACAACATGCAGAGTTTGTAGTGTGGGAGCAATACATACCTGATTGTACTTTCAATTAGCAAAAATATCCAGTTTAATATTCTATAATATATATATATGTATATATATATATATATATATATATATACACTCCAAAAGACCGGCACTCCGCTTAAAGAAATTTGTAATTACCTGGGTGACCTCCTGGGAAAAACAATTCCATGTAATAGGGGTATATGATCGGCGGCACTCCACGGATTTATATACAGACACGCTGCAACAGCTAAGTTGGTTATCAACGTTTCAGATGTCTTTAATGCATCTTTCGGCAGGATACAAATATAAATACAATCTTACCTTACTTTATACCACCTCGTGTATGCCTGGACTCCAGTTGGTCCCGGTGTGCGTCTCGATGCAGACGAAATGACGTCACGCATCAGACGGATGCCGGGAGAGACCAAGTTGGTCACCATAGTGACCGTGTACACAACCACCACCAATAAAACAAGCTGGCTATGTCAGCTTACAAAACAACACTACCTGCAGCAATCCCAACAATAAATCGTATATGTTATTCATATATAGCTGTTATATTAGGAGACTCTGTATGAGCTCAGAGGGACTATAACCTGGCTATTTAAATACAAAAAAAGTTAAATATGATAGAGATATCAAAGACATTTGCAAAAAAATATCAGATTTGTAACCATAATATATAAAGTAGCCATAATGTGTATAGTAGCCAAAAAACATGATCCAGAACATCCAGTCTTCACAAGTAATAAATATCGTACTGTTTGCAAGAGACAACCTCATCACATATATCTAATCAAATTGATAATTACTTAACAAAAGCAACCTAGAGGTAAACTTTCATTGAGACCTGCTGCCGGTGCTACCGTATTACATTCAAAGATCCATCTCAACTCGAGTTGGAGTAATGTTTTGTTGCGGTCACCTCCTCTCACTCCTCTGGACAGATCATTTGGGATTTGGGTGAATCAGGGTGGGACCTATTTTGTCCAAATTTTACATGTCTAAATGTTGGGAGGTATGGCTTTCAGACACAAGGGGAAATGTAAAATAGCCTTTTACATATTTTACATTTCTTAAAATGTAGTTGTCACCTCCATACCTTGGAGGTAGTCATTTTATGCAATGATCCATCTAATGACATACCATAAAAATGCCATCTTTCAACAGACTACTGTAAGAACTGGTAACCACACACAAAGCACCTTACAGTATGTCTCCATCATGTGACTGGTTCTCAGTGAACTGATAGGCACTTGTGGATTCACTTGCTGACTTAATAACATTTTATATTTCAATGTTATATTTAAATGAAAATTGTACAATCTGTCATTTGGGTCCTTCATTATTTAAACCCAATATAGACCCTATATATTATTATTTTTTTGTCAAGAATATGACAAACCCATTTTTAGCAATCCAATGCTATTTGGTTAGTAATATTAAATGAATTCCACTACACAGAATAATAAAAATCTATATATATATACTGGTTTTCCAAGCTATCTTGGTCAAATATTAATATTTGTACTCTGCTGGAATAAATGATGTAGAGTACAAATATATCCTTCTAATAAAATACCACATAAGGTGCCATGGCCCTTGGCTTTTATAAACTGATCTTTCCGTGAGATATTCTTTAATTAAACCATTTGTGAGTTGAAATATGAAGTAAAATGTATAAACCCTCTGCGGAAACCTTACATAAGACAATGCGGGTGTTGTCAGTCTAAGCTTTTGCAGCTGCAGAGACCATAATAAACTTTGACAGGATTTCAATCCAAATTTTAAATTGAACATGAAGATTCCATTTTGAATACATTTCCTGATGCCTATAACATTCACATGAAGCTGAAGTGAATACAATTTATATAGATTCCCTCCACCAATCTAATCTAATCTACGATCGAGACATGGTGCTGCTGTCTACTTCATGATCAGTGTCAACACCACAAAGCCGATTTTCTCCTTTGTGTTTCATTGCTTGTTATGCTACATAGGATTAGGGACTTGCATATCAAAAATATTTTCTTTCTGAGCTGCGGAAATGATATATGTGCAAGATGATAAAAAAAAATCCCTTGAAATAACATGCTGTGCTGCTGCGTAATAAATAAAGATGATTCATACTGCAAAAGTTATATAATTTTAAGTCATGTCTGTTTGTGAATTGGCCCACTGTTATGCATTCCATTGTAAAACTCAATCAATCTTAGCCATGACACAAATGGGTGGGCATGGGAGCCTCCTCACTGAGTACACACATACATACAGATAGGATACTCTCTGTGGATCCTTGGGCCAAATGCAGACTAAACTGAAGTAAAACATTTTGATTGGACAGCATCATGTCTGGACTTGTGCTAAGTGCATACTTGCCTACCTTCCTGATTCGACTGGCAGCCTCCTGAAAATTGGATGCCACTCCTGCCCCCCCCCCCCCCCCGGAAAGGCAGGAAAGCTTCCCAGCGGCCGCTGCCCCCCCCCATAGTTACAATAGAAACCCCCGCAGCGGGGTGACCGGTGACACGATACACACTGAATCGCGTCATCGTGGCCCCGCCCCCTGCTGCACAGTGCCGTTAATCTTACCATTGTGAAGAGTGGGTGGGGCCACAATGAGATTGTGTGGTCACGTCCCATGCTTCGCCCCCAATGCTGCATCATCACCGCATCACACCCCCTTTCTGCCGCAACACGTCCCCCCGCCATGGAAGCCTGACAGCTTCCTCCTGGAAGGAGGGAGTTAAAAGTCAGCAAGTATGTCTAAGTGCAAATGGTGGTAACAGTACATCACTGGGCCCTGTAGTGGCCACATCCACTGTATTTCCGCCATGTCTGTGTGGACTTTCCACAAATTTGTGCCCACTAAAATGAACATTTATTGAATTCCTGGCCATTAATAAGATCCCATGTACTGTATTATGGTACATTGCATATACTTATTATGCTGTTCTTTGTATGATTTAACTATTTGTTACCTTATGATCCAGTGATCCATACCTATAAGCATTTACTTACGCAGGCAAAACAATCCCTGCCCACAATCTGAACAAGAAACACCCCATAACACATGAAACACATATCTGCCCTACCATGCTTAGTTTGAAGCCATAAAGACTTCTGACAAAGCCCCACCCCATTCTGGGCAGGCATAGTCGCACAGTTGGGAAATATGAATAACCTAGAACAAAGAGATGACTCTCCAGGTGCGAACTATGGTAGTAGATCACCTTTTATTTTAGATAAATAAAGCCTTAGTATAATTCAAGTTCAGTTTCTAATAATGGCTTGCAGATTTTGAAATCCAATAGTGAAACTGTTATAGCTCAGCCAGGAGGTTTTAGGTGGACCAGTTTCTTAACTCACGAAAATCAGTGAGTTGTATATAAGAGAATGACTATCTGGTTATATTATAAAATCATTATTAATTAGAAATCATTATTAATATTCCATTATGCAGCTGACTTCCTGAGGAGGGTGATGGTATTCATGAAATGCGTTGCAACATCATTGATGTGACACAAACAAAAATATAGATTGTTTTTTATTTAATACTTAATTTTTACTTTTACTGATAAAATATTTTTTTCTGCTTTGTGTATTTTGTCTATGTTTTTATTATGTGATGCTGTGAAACATTGCATTGTACCCTTGCTCTTATTATGCCAGGAAAGCAAAAACATTTACAAATAAATAAGATTTTGTTCAACTTTCCAGGAAATATGTTGCTTGATTTGCAGTATTTTTGTTTTGTTTGTTTTTTTGGCCAGGACCGGTATGGGTTAATTTCATCCTTCTATACTTATTTCTGTGACTTTGTTAATAATGTACACAAGATCAATGTAATAACGCAGTACATTGCAAGTGATCAATTTGTGGATTGACTCTCAAGGGTAATAACCTTAATGCCCAAATAGACACAGAATTTTACAAGAGAAATTTTCTGGGTCAGGGACTTATCTACAGGGCCAAATAACAGTGTGTAGAAGCAGGATATTGTTTTTCTTTTTCTAGAAATATTTAGTTCAATATTTAATTATAAAACTCACTTATGATTCACCGGTTAAAGTGCAAACAAAGCCACTTTTTGACATTAAATTATACCAAAGGTTGTGCAGTATTGAGCTGAATATTATACATGACATAACTGGAGTGTTTATACTTCACTAAATATGTCTGCAATGCACTCTTCATCCCACTACTGCAGGTGGCCATAGCAAGTTGGTTCTCTAAACACACAGGCAGTGACTGACAGTCTGGCTGACTTGCTTTGTAGAGATATCTGCACTGTGGAAATCTAGGCACTTGTTTGAACAAATAGTGAGTCCACAGCTAATTTTGTGCACTGGATTGGCCATTTTGTACTTCATAAATGGCTTCCAGTACATCAGTTGGACATACTTGCTCAGCCAGTAAAATGGTTCGGACTACATAGATCCTAACAAAGGCAACCAAGCAGAGCCATAACTAGACTTTTTTGTGCCCTGTGCCAGAGAGAGCATTGGCACCCCCCCCATTTTTTAAATAGGAACATAAGATAGTGCACCTGAAAAAGGGCCATGGCCTCATGGTGAAGGGCCAGGGAAGAGATAGGGTTACTCCTGGGGCAGCCAGGAGATGCTAGGGATAAAAGAAGAGGAAGCTACAAGAGACAATGATAATAAACAAGAAACTTGACATCCTCAAACAACGCCCCCTGCCCTGCGGTGCCCTGTGCCATGGCACAGGTCGCACTACCTTAGTAACGGCCCTGCAAGCAAGAAAGGGGTGTGCAAAGTACCCTGGCCTTTCTGGGGGCCTGGGAATGTAGGGAAGCCATTACTAAGCAATGCATTCAAGAGCAGCCATGACTCCCCTTGGCTCTGCTTCTACATAGGGCACTCAAGAGTGTGTAGCCACAGTGGCAAACGCAGGATTTCTAGAGGGGGGTTTCCAAATGCTTGATTTTAGAGTGAGTGTGGCCAGTCCATGAAGAGGGCAGAATTAGCACTTATCCAGCTTTAATATGCGTCATACAATGTGTATTGTGTGTCATAATTCCAGCATATACAGGATCACAGTAAGTCATTTGATGCAGCAGTAGGGCCATCCTGGCTGAGCTGAATGTTTTTATTTTAGATGTGAGCACCATTCCAGAGCATTGGAGCAAGTCCGGGAGCCTGGAGGAGCAGAAGAACCTAGCACTGCCCTGGACATATATGTACATATTGGGCTCTATAGCAGTGCATCCCTAACAGTGCATGTTTTCCAGATCTCCTATTTGGTGCACACTTTATTTATTACTGGCTGATACATGTTTAAAGATCCACAGGTGGTGCTAATTATTTCATTTGTGTGTACTGAGAAGAACATGTAGCACTAGTAAAATTCTATTATATTACTATTTATACTGCGGTCATGGTATGTGCTGGGGAGGGGGGTTTCCAGGCAGACGGAGCCCCTCCTGCGTTTGCCTATGAGCCATGCATGGCCACAACCTCTATCACTGGGGCTGTGATAGCTCTTGGTGGACCTACCTTCCAATAGCCCCAATGTTGGCTGACCATGAAAGTTGTGCAGCTTATTGCAAATTGGTCAGGGTTTTGATGAGCAAATGTTTATTTGAACACCTCATTGGTAGGGTTGAGTTTATATTGTCTGCATTTTGCACTATTAAATGAAGGGAGATCTATAGTAACAGGTTGGCATATTTTATCGCTTGCAGAGCCAGTAATGCTCATAGTAAATATTTGCACCATCAGAAGTGTTTGAAGAATCTCATGATTGTCATCAATCGTGGGTCTTTGGTGGTAGCTACGGCCAAATTTTAGTAAAATCAATAATGCAGTAGTACAATCTTGAGAGGTGCCCAAGAATAGGGCACATGAAGTATCAAAACAGCTGACTGAGCTCAATGCTTTGTGAACATATGAAAAGTTGGAGATTAAAAAATTTAACATTTCCTTTTTCGGACATTCACTAACTTCTTTAATAATTTAATGTCACCTCTAGATCAAGATGGTAGATCTGTAAACTTACTAACAATTTTTGCTATTTTTAATAATTATCTGTTGGTCAAAATGGGGTTGATTCGGAGCAGGGAAGGACAATCCGAAGTCCCATAACAATCTTTTGGAACGATACAGCATCTGTGTATTCAATAACCAAAATAATCATTGGAAAAATGTCGATACAAACCATTATTGGTATTTTCTCCATCCCAGTAAAAAAAAAGTCCCACAGCCTCCTCTGTCACAAACAAGGACATACTAGCTGTCCACATGGTTCTTATCTGCCATCAAATTATATGTTATTCAGTTCAAAGTGCTGCACACACAGTGACAGTGCCCCTGATGAAAATCACTGGAAGGTCATTGAAAACAGCTGTCGGGTGGATCTGAATGAGGTCTTTAATGTACTTGCAATTAATCTTTTCTCCGTGCACCAGTGAGTGCCATTCCCTCATTTTTTCCTATATGGAGGGGTGAGTGTTACCATTAATTGCACGTTTTTGTTCTGCACCATGAGACAGCTGCTGTAACACCGCTGTCTCTCAGTATCTCACACGGAATAGTAGCAGTGGAATACACTGACTGAGAGTTACTCACACTGCACTATTAGTTCTGTAGCAGGGTCCGGGCTGCTGCTGAGTATCTTATTCTCTTTTCTCTCTGCAATTCTCAGAGAGGCCCAGAGAGCCAATCAGAGGGCACCAATAAGTTCCTGGTGTCTTCTGGTAGGCTTTTTCAGGCACAACTTAGAGAATCTCAATTATCAACTTGCTTCAGTCACTGCTGAGATTCTGGGGACGATATATTATTCTTACTGTCCAGTCAATTATCATGATATTTCTATTGAATCATATCACACTGGACTGAAAAATTGACATATTTAAGTATACCGAATTTCAATGCCCATCCCCATTTCATAGTCAAACGCATATTGGCCATAGATTCAGCCACACTGTGTGTATGGAAATAAATGTGGATCTTTGAATTTATTCAAAGTTGCCCACATCTCTCTGACCACGACTGTCCAACCATTCTCTTGTAAAGGTAGCAGTCATTATTACCAACGGCCTATACTTGGTGCAAGAGATCCCTCTGAATTCAGACATATCTCTTTGTACACACAACTCTGCATAAGTCGAAATTCTGTCTACGCAACTTTACTCTATTCAGCTTACGTGAGAAATAGCTGCCCAGTTACCAGTTACGGATCCAGGAGGGGGCGATAAAATTGATCGCCCCCCATATCACATACACCTTCTCCATAGGCAGATTGGGCAGCCGCAACCTGCCTCTCCTCCCTGGTGCCTCATCTGCTTCCCGGGGACAAGCTCTCATTTGGCTCTGTCTCCTCACTCATCCTCAGTCTAGCACGTTATGCAGTGAGTAAGGAGGCAGAGCTGGCTTACAGCTGGGCTCTGGGGGAAGAGGGGGCACCAGGCAAGAGAGAGGGAGTTTGCAGTCAACTGTAGTGCCTATGGAGAAGGTGTGCATGTTACAGGGAGTGATTGCCCTGACCACACACCCCCATCTGGATCCGCCACTGCCAGTTAGGCCCATTTAGCTGTAAGATGTGGCTGATATATGGAATACTTTGAATCACTGGTACAGCCTCAAAATTGTACAAAATGCAAAGTGGACATCCATTCATCTCTAAATCAGGCCCATTATGGGTGAGCCATTGGTGTGTTAATATTGTAATTTGTCAGTTTTCATTTTAGAAATTGTGAGATTCACCCAGTCCCTTAAACAGTGGGAACCACGGGGAAGGGAGAAGACTGCGGCTCACAAAAAAGGTGTAACCGTGTCACAAAAGGGATGTGGTAAAGCCTCACAGGGGTGTGTCAGGGACCCACCCCCATATTTCAGTATCCCGGCCGAATGGAGCGCCGGGAGGCGAAGCTGCTCGGCCAGATTTTAAGACAGGACCGATCCATCAGACCATGGGCTCTTTTGGCATTTGCCAGAAGGGCCAGATGGCCAGTCCGGCCCTGCATGGGGAAAATATTGCATTTAGCTTATCTAATGCAGCTGCACACTATTCAAATACCCTGAAAAATAGTTACAATATATGGAGAAAATACTTGTAAAGTAGTAATGTATTGTTGATGTTTCTTTCAGAAGATATGAAATACAGACCTGTGAATGACCTAATACTAAGATTCTCTTTGAAGAACCTGAGTAGCTTAAAGTTACATTGTATCATTTTGTGCTCGCCCTTCTGTGATGAATCAATGTTTATTTTTTTGGTTTTTTTCCCCGTATACGTAGATTTATTGCTATTTCACTATAAAAAAAAGTGCATTTATTTCGTATTTCCCGTTGACTGTCAGCAAATCATAGTTGTTTGTGGAGATAAAACATTCAGATGGTGTATACAAGTCTTGCTTTGTTTCCCCCTGTAGAATTATGTCATTTGAAAGCAAACAATGGGCATCCATCAAAGTGAAACTTACAAGAACAGCATCTCATTATTAGTAAACATAGTTTATAACCCTAGGAAGTATTTTTTTTTCTCCCCAAAGTAGATGAAAAGCGAAAGGAAATCTGATATTACAGTTTATTTTTTAAAAAGAAATAATGAATTTTTATTTAATTGCACTTTTTTTTTTCTTAGCAGATAATGTCATTTAATTATTACTGTTATTATAGTACATTATACTTCTTATCACGGAACACATTTTTGAATGACGTTCATGCAAGTGGATCGGGCATGTTTTTTTTCAGTACATAGAGTTTTTTTATAATTGACCACATTTTGGCAGTGGGACCTAACATTCTGTAACACCGCTGATTACCACCATCTGTGAGATGCTCTAGGAAAAGTTCCCTCCCTTACGAAGTGTAAAATACCCTTTGCTGGTAGCATAACACTCTGGTGAATGGTTTCTTTGTATTCCTAAGGTAGAATACATTAGTGCACTCAAGCCCATGCATGCCCTATAACAGCTTGCCCTTATCTCAAGCTTGCTTACCAAATCTCGAGGGGCTCCCCTATGTGCCCAGAAAAGTTTCCTAGATGCCCCCTGCAAGTCACCTGCTGCTGCCCTCTTCCCTAGTGAAGTGGACAGCCCAGGCAGCTTGATAACACATTTCATTCTGAATAATGTCATCAGGGTCACGAAGGGGATGTAGTTGACATCCTGGCGTGTATAAAACCAGCGCTCACAGGCCTGGCGCCAATATTCCAACAAGGGTCAGGATCCCGGCTGCAGAATCCCAGCAGCTGCGATAACGAAGGTAAGTATTAGGTGTTAAGTTAAGGGTTAGGGGTTAGGGTTAGCCACTAGGTTGAGGGTTAAGCTGCTGGTGGGTGGTTAGGGTTAGGCTGCAGGGGGGGAGGGGGGAGTTAGGGTTAGGCTGTTGGACCGGAGGGCTAGGGCTAGACTGCAGGGAGAAGTGTTAGGGGTAGGGTACCTTACTTACCTGCAGTCGTCAGCATTTCAACCGTCGGTATTGCGACCGCCAGCATTGTGTGCGCCGGGATCGCCTATCCAGCACGTCACGATGATGTGATCGCAGCATCAAAGAGGTGCCCAACCAGAAGGCAATCGAGGCTAATCTGAAAGGTCTGACCGCTTAGTGCCAAAATGGCACATGCACACAAGACTATTAGGAAGCTCCTTGCAGTTAACCTTTGTCTTCTCTCGTGACCTTAGGAACCAGCTTTGTGTGTGCTTAAGCACCCCCAGTATATGTGCTGCCACTAACCTGTTCACAATTTTTATGTATGACATCTTACAGTCATATCAGGGGAAGGGAAAATGAGAGCATCCACGATCATTATTAAATGAATTTAAAGACAATTGCCATCTGTCCCCATGTTAGCCCAATGCTTGCTGCTCCACTGTCTCATTTAAACATAAGTTTGGGATTTTCTGTTGTTCAATTACTAGCACGGGAAAATACAGACAGTGATTTTACCAGGGGTGGGAGTATTACAAGACTCTGATCATTTTTAAAGACAGACTTTTGGCAATGCAGCAGGAGGGCAACTAAATTTATAGCTTATAACTTATAAGTATTTGGGGTCAGTCACCATTATAACATTCTATGAATGGGAGATGAGAGCAAACAGACTGCTTTCCTCTTTGGTTTTTTACTCAGATGTATATTAGAAGGCTAAAAGACAAGTTCCAATGTGTTTTTGTAAGCCTATCTGAGTATTTTATTGTCAAAGTCAGGGGCAGAACTATGGGAGACAATGGAGGCGCCTGCCGCCGGGCTCCAGCTCTGAAGGGGCTCCTCCTCCATTGTCCACAACATATTCACCCCACTTAGGGCTGTAACTATGGGCCTGATTCAGACCCGCTCGCGAGCGCTCTATTAGAGCAGGAAGTCTACTGGGGCTTGCCCCCACGAGACCCTACCACAAGGGTCTCGTCGCAAGCCTGATGGTCGCAATGGTCTTGACCATCGTGACCATCACCTGGCCACTCGCATAAGCTGTGGGTGGTCACTCACAGCTATGCGAGCGGCCAGGAGGCCATCTTTAAAAGAAAAAAAGGGATGCCCTGATTCAGAGCGCGCGCTCTCAAAGAGAGTCCGGTTCTGAATCAGGCCCTATGTACCCGCAGTGTACCGTCATGGCCGCTCAATACACGGCACCCCTTCCTGGTACCTGTGACGCCACTAAACACGCGTGGAGAGACCATTAGCTGCTGCCTTCGTCTATCTATAGCCTGTCTGCATGCAAATTGCTACATTACAGTGTAAGCTGCTGTGACTGGGGGGCACCAAATTATAACTTGCCTCCGGGCGTCTGGGATGAAGTTATGCTACTGGTGAAAGTGTCAAACTTTCAATGGGAAACATCATATTAAAAATGCGATGCCTTCAAAATGAAATATCTGTATTGAATTTGAATCATTAGACTGCAGTGCTAAAGTATTTCATGTACAGTATATATGTATACATATATAAGTATGCTGCTGGATTTAAGGAATGAGCTGCACCTGGCAAGCACTCTGTGGAACGGTGAAGGAGCAATGAACTGTACGATAAGAGAGAGACATATTCAACCTGGAAACTAATACATGTGTGGGGAAAAGAATATACAGTAAATATGGAGCAATATACATTGTCATGAAAAGTATTGATGAAAAACAAATATCAACACTAAAGAATAGCAGGCAGTATATATAAAGGTGCTGATAATAATAAACATTGCTGCTATTGCTGCTACTACTACTAATACCTAGCACAAATAGAAGAGCTATAGTAAGTCACGCTACAGTTTATAAAGCAGAATAAAAAGTAAATCACTTTTCTATTTAATGGTATCGCTATCAAAAAGTCTTTCACATCACTGTTGTAGCATAGAAAAGCCAAACAAAAGTCACATTGTTCACACACATGTATTAGGGATGTGCGCCGACCCCCGTGTTTTGCTTTTAGTTTTGGTTTTGGATCTGGATCTCCTTCAAGGTTTTGGATCTGGATTTGGTTTTGCAAAACCACCTTCAAGTGTTTTGGTTTTGGATCTGGATTTAAATAAAAAATAGATAAAAAGTTTGTCCATTGGCCTTCCACCCACCCTTATGTTGTATATAGTAAACAGGACATGCACAGTTTAACAAATCAATCACTTCAGCGACAGGGACTTCCAATTGTGGCTGAAGCGATTGGTTTGTTTGGGCTCTCACAAAACAAGCTACTAATGGGCAGCTGCCATTGCTGGCAATGATCTCTCCTTGCACAAACTCACTTTACAGAGGCAAGATGTTGTCATCTGATTCCTCACCCTCATCAGTGTGTACATCATCTTCACACAATATTAATTAGTTCCCGCTGGAATCCACCATTACAGCCTCAGGTACCTCTGTAATTTTTGGATGTAATTGGCGGTAAAGGTAAATTTGTAATAGCCTCCTATGCCGATCGTTGACAAGGTTCCTTATCATGGGCAACAACTGTTTCCACTGAGGCCTGATTTACACAAACAACATCCTCATCAACAACACCCTCATCATCAGCATCCTCTTCATCAGCATCCTTATTAGCGTCAGCTACACAATTATCCTCCTCATCCTGGTGCACTTCCACAGAAGCATCCTCAATTTCTATGTCAGCATGTTGACTTGTGCTGCTCATCCCCACATTTGCAGAGGATGCACAAGTGGTGGAAGGAGGCTCCTCTTCGAGTACAGTATTGGAAAGGTCAGGCTCACAAATGGCACCCACCAACACACTTGTGACATTTCTGAGTGCACAGTTGGTTACTGTGCCTTAACGATTTAAATTTTTTTGAAACGTCTACAGGGAGAAGGGCTTACATCATCATAAGATCATAAATAAAGGCCAAGGCCTTAGCCTTTCCTTGTCACTTTGTGTCGTGTAAGGCATATTGCCAATTTTATTTCTTTCTGCAGTTAACTTTTCCTTTGATGTTTTTTTCTTTACCACTGTAAGATTGGTTCTTTGATTTTAGATGCCCTGGCTTAAGCCCTGTATGCCCTTGGGTATTGCTTTTAGTAGAAGATGTAGATAGACTAGTATCATAATGACTGGTGGCACTGGTGGCAGCAGCTCCAGAACTAGTATGTGGTTCCTGCTCTCCTCTCAACTGATCATTCTCCATATCAACAAACACGAATGAAGTGGAGTACAGCACACACGTCAATATGTAAACATTTTAATTATTACACTGCGGTATCAATGACCTACAGTGTCACAGTATTATTTATGAATAAGAAAAGAATAACACGCTGCGTTACCACGTACAGTGTCACAATATTTTTGGTGAATAAGAAAAGAATAACACACTGTGCTACCAGTTACAGTGTCATAAAATATTTTATGAATAAGAAAAGAATAACACACTGCGCTACTACTTACAGTGTCACAAGATTATTTGAGTAAAACTCTGCGCTACCACTTACAGTGTCTCAAGATTTTTTATGAATAAGAAAAGAATAACACACTATGCTGCCACTTAGCAGTGTCACAATATGTTTTTATGAATAAGTATAACTCACTTCGCTACCTCTTACAGTGTCACAATATTTTCATGAATAAGGACAACACACTGCGCTAAGACTTATAGTGTCACAATACGTGGATGATAAACTGCTGTCTAGCCGGCAGTGTCACTGAACAATAATAGCGTAGCTAGCACACACCAAAAAAAAAAAACGGCAAAAAAATTATCTTTTTTTTTATATTTGTGGAATGATAATTTTTTTTTTACTTTTGGGGGGTTTTTACACTGGGGAAGAGCACCCCTGGATTGACAGAGCACCCCTTTATGTACTGCAGCCCTAGCCCCTTGATGGACAGGACAACACAGCAGCACCCCTTTATGTACTGCAGCCCCCCTTTATGTACTGATGCCCCAAACCCTTTATGGACAACACAGCAGCACACCTTTATGTACTGCAGCCTTAGCCCCTTTATGGCCAACACTGCAGCACCCCTTTATGTACTGCAGCACCAGCCCCTTGACGGTACTGCAGCCCCAGCACATTGATGGACAGGACAACACAGCAGCACCCCTTTATGTACTCAAGCCCCTTTCTTTGTACTGTAGCCCCAGCCCCTTTATGGACAACACAGCAGTAGCCCTTTATGTACTGCAGCCCCAGCCTCTTGATCAGGGTCAGACTGGCACACAGGTGAACAGGGGAAATTCCAGATGGGCCCAACTGCCTAAGGGCCCCACACCCTCTTTTAGGGGTTAGGATCTAGACTGTTGGGTGACCATATCCTTTAAGCATGGGCCCCTACCACTGCATTACCCCGGTGTGCCCTCCATGCCTCAGTCTGACACTGCCCTTGATGGTACTGCAGCCACAGCCCCTTGATGGACAGGACAGCAGCAACCTTTTATGTACTGCAGCCCCATCTCCTTGATGATACTGCAGCCCCAGCCCCTTGATTGACAGGACAACAGTGACAGCAGCGCCAGCCCGACAACACTGCACTCTTGAGAAGTTGAGAACATGTGCACAGACAGAACAGCACAGAGCGCATCTGTTCTGTACACTCTCCACAGCCAGAGTAAAAATGGCGCAGATCACCGGGACCATTATAGAATCCAAAACCCATGAGAATCCAACAGTGGGATGATAACATTTTGCCTCATTTTGGATTCTGAATTACGCTGAAAAAACATACTCGGATCCCCTAGGTTTGGGTGGGTCCGGTTCTCGGAGAACCCACTCATCTCTAATATATATATATATATATATATATATAGTGATACAGTCGGGGTAGGGGGTCCCTCTCCTGGAGTAGATGGACACCTCCTTACACACACAGCAGCCAGGAAATAGCAAACCAGCCCAGGATTTTCATGCAAGCTGGTCGGAACCAGTTTTATTGTGCAATATAAACAACAAAATAAACAAAGCATAAAAATAAATCCTAGCTCGTCTGGGTACTAACTAGACAGGTTATTCCCTCTCTACAAGTGGCAGGGCCTACTGCCTTACCACAAACACAAACACAGCATTTCCAAATCACAGTGTCTCTGAACAAACCTCAGTGTCTGTTTCTACCCAGGGTATTTGAGACACTCAACCAAAACCTAAAACAGCTTATATGAACCACTTCCAGGTGCAACTACTAATCAGCCTGAGAGATGTGCCCTTTGGTTCTACATGGTTCCGGTCGGATCTGAAAAACGGCACCGTATTGGCTATCTGGCTCTCACGTGTTTTGGATAGCCAATCAGATAAATCTGAACTTGCCCTAATTTGATGAAAAGAACCGAGTAAGTATATATATATATATATATATACATATATATATAATATATATATATATATATATAGTTGTGAGTAACTGAGATGAATGCAGGAGTGAAAACAAGCAGAAAACAAAGAGAAAACAGTCCAGTGAACACTTGATTTGAGTTCTTTGCGGATGTTCCCCAAAGTGTGAAATCCTTGTCTGTAAATTACTCGAATATGCACTGGTCCCCATGGACTAGCTCAGAGGTTGGAAGTTGATAACCTTGATATAGTAGAAAATTGTTGTGTTCACATAAAAAAATGGAAACAAAAATTGTTACCTGTCATTTGTTATATGTCAAATTGACAAGGAAGTACCCTCTCTACCTTTTATCTCACATCTGTACCTACTTTGTTCTTCTTGTATGTGTTTGTTCTGTTTTTACGTATGATTTTCTTTTTCCCTATGGTACGTTTTATGTACTATTTGGCATACCGGCTGTCTGAGGCAGCAGAGTCTTGTGGTGCCTTGCAATACACAGTGATGATGATGAACGGGGGAGCATTGAAAGTGACCTAGACAATAATTTAGGAGGTACCTAAGCTTACATGCTCAGGATGTTAATAACTAATTTATTGTATTAAAATAAAAATGGTGAAATAGATATGTAAGAATATACAGTCTTCCAATCATTAAAGGGGTTTCACATTACTCTTAAGAATAAAAAAGTCCCAAGACAATCCTGGCACCCCACAACACTCATCCTAATATTCGCTCACATACCTCTCATTTGCTTCAAAATTCCACCACATGTACTCAGATCCCCACATACAAGAAAATGCCCCCACCCTCCTCAAGCCTTCCGATTCCACATGTGGTCCAATACTCCTCCCACTTGCCAAGCAGACATCCTCACATTCTTGCCCTTTGCCTCTCAGACTTCCATATATGTTCCACCCTCCCTATTTAGACCTTCCTATATGCCCCCTCACACCACTCATACATCCTCACATGCCCCAGACATGCCACTCAAACCTCCCCACATGCCGCTCACATCTTTTTGCATGCCTCCATCCACTGGACTCCCCACAGATCCATAAATCGGTGCACTCCGTACATGCTCCCTACTTACTGACAGCCTAAAATTACCTTTACAGCCGAAACGCGCGGAGGATGGAGAGAGAGCATGTGGTGTAAAATACACTGCACTCCCTCCTCCTCCTCTGATTGGATGAGCTAAGTGACCATCTACAGTGTGTGCACAGGAGGTCATGTGAGATCACCTGCTATCACTCAGTCTTACTCTCTGCTTTCTTCTTATTCTCTTCTTAGCACTATCCATGCCACGGGTGTGGTACAAAACATCGACATTCAGAATGTCGACCTTAAGCCTAAATGTGTAATGTTGACATTGTGACTTAATGTTGACATAACGAGCAGGCTGACACTACATCCATGTTGACATTGCAAATGTCGACATGTCCACTGTCAACATAACATATGCATTGACTTTCCGTGTCAGCATCCTGGTCTAGACATTTTGAATGTTGACATAATGACTTCTTCCCCTTATGCCACCAGCACTCTTTATAGTTGATGTATCAAGTAGTGAAATGAGTGGAGAAGTGGACCAGTGTAGAAGTTGCCCATAGCAACCAATCCGCTTCGAAGTAGTATTTATCAAGTACATTGTAAAAAATGATGGTAGTAGCTGTTTGGTTGCTATGGGCAACTTCTCCACTGGTCCATTTATCCACTGTTTTCACTGCTTGACACATCAGCCCCTATGTCTTTTGTCACCAAGTCCATTCAGCAACTCTGATACTGTATGCTCAGCTTTACCTTGTCTACAGGCTCAGCGGGTGTTGCAGGAAGTTGGTCCCGGAGCTATTCAATTGAGCATGCTGTTTAGCTCCGACTGTTACAAGTTAAGTTGGAGAACGCTGATTCTCGCGACCTAACCTGGGTGTGTAGTTACAAGAACCGGCATTCTCGGACTTAAGTAAGCCGGAAAACATACAGCCAGCATGTTAGTCAGATTTCTCCTCGCATCCCCAGGAGGCTGTGAGAAGAGATCATTTAGTCGCCCTAACAGCGTACTGAGTTGAATAGCTCCGGGTGCTCCCTCCCAGTGCTCTCAACAGCTTGCTGAATTAAATCGGTCCCAAAGAGTGCTAAACTGCTTCCCCTCCCTGTGACTTACCAACACTTGCCCTACAAGATGGTGAGTTGGTCTATCCCGGCCTCGCGTCTTCGGCAGAAACTTTGTGGAGCCTTAAAAAAAAATAAAAAATAATAATAATAATTTACTCATGAATTCAAACATTATTCTATTATATAAATTTGTCTTCCCTTTTAAAACTTCTGTCATCAAAATGTATTTGTTAGAGCATACAAAAGAAAAAAAAACACAATATTTTTGATTTAACATATTACAGGTATATGTTACAAAGTATCTTATAGACTGTATGTAGCATCTTGACACTAATTGCTCTGGCTTAAGGATCTTGCTGTCTTGTTTCCAATGGGAAATAGAATGGAGTGACATACTATGTATTTGTGGCACGCCAGAATTGTGCTTTGCATAATGAAATGTGTAGCAGGCACATGTACATTGCATTTACCTACCTAAAATGACATACGTTACAAAAAAATCTGATTAATTATGAGCTGTGACTTTCTTTTCTGTGCTTTAATTTCCCACCTGAATTTGTTACAAATGTTGTCAAAGCTAGATGGGATTATCCGAGATGGAGAAAGATAAGTAAATAAGTAAATAAATAAATAAATAATCCTACCTGTTAGCAGTGGCGGCTCCAGAGGTGGGCCTGCAGCACAGTCCAAAATTCAAATAGGGGAACCACACCAACTGCCACCCCAAATACTACCAAACAACCAGCCGTGACTCACTTACTGGCAGTTGGTGTGGCTCCCCTATTTGAATTTTAGAATGCGCTGCAGCCCCACCTCTGGTCATTGACTGTTAGTGCTTTAAAGGGAAGGAATGGCTTACACTTGAGCAGCCCCAGCCTCTCCCAGCAGTGGTGGATGACGTGTGCATGCATGCCAATCATCCATCACCGCTGCAGCGCTACTCGGTGACAACATCCAAGGGGGTGACACCAAAATGACAGAACATCTCTACTATTTTAGTGTCACCCCATCGGTTGCGGCTTGCACTTCCCCCCCAGTGATGCCACTGGCCCTGGTGACAACCAGCCCTCCCTCAGCACCACTGCCCAGCCTACACCAGTATGTTTGATGCAAAGTCATACGCATTTCAGTTCCATCTCTACTGGCAACTGAGGAGCTGGGACTGAGCTTCACATAGGTTATGGTGTTGGACGTAAGCATAAATTTGCCTGTTTCAAGGTGTATGGGCTTGTGTAAGAACCCACTGATGATGACAGGCAGCTAACCAATCATATGCAAAGATGTTGGTGCACTGCACGATACATTCAATTTTCCATACATGCCAATATACACATTTATATCCATGCACGCATGGTGCCCTATGTATAATGATATCTAACATGGACAATGATCTGAAAGCAACATCCTAGAAGGCTCGGTCACTTACACCTACATATATGTGAATTACTCGTGTTATAATGCACTGCTTACAGTGGGACTAAGGTTTGTTACCCACTGGCATTAGGAAAATGCTTTGGACAATATTGAATACATATTTGATTGCTTTTAAATCCCCCCTTTTGGGCTGCAGGGAGAGGTAGAAGTGGGAGGTGAGGATGGCATGGTGCAGTATGGTGAGTCAGTCCCCCACTGCGCAGTGCTGTGATACATGACATCAGAGGGCGCAGGGTCATAAAGATACAATTCACTGTAAATCGGGTCTTCATGTTAAGTATTGTTGCAATTTATAAATTTACAATATACCTGTGATGGGCAATGAGAAGCCAGGCCCCCTGCAAACTTCAGATTATACTTTACCGAAACCGCAGAGCTCTGGCAAAAAGCTTTTGTATCATAAGGCTCATGCCTGGGCCTTAGAGGCTGCACATGCCCCTCCCAAAATATACGTGAACCAATAAGACCACACATGTCCGGTAGACATTTCTTCTGTAATCGGTACTGCACATGGGTATAGGCAAGTAAATAATAATGCCATTCTGATATCAGCATTTTGTACACACTACAGTAGGGACGGCCATCGGTGGGGTGTCCATTGATGGTAACCATCGATGGGTCCATTGCTGGTTACCATTGGTGGCACAAAAACCACCTGTCGATGGCCACAGCTGCGGAGGAGAACGGCGGTCCGTGAGCCCATCAAAATCAGGGGCGGGGCTTAGCGGCCAGACAGGGTGAGGCTAAGCTCAGTCCTGTCCAGAATAAAAAAAAACATTGTCTCACACTCGCTCATCAAAGGCTAAGAGCCATTGGCTCCCAGCCATCGATAGTAATATTATTCAATATCGGCCATAAAACTTTGAGTTTGAATGGTCGATGGTCATCCCTACACTAGAGACCCTGGGGTCTATGTACTAAGCCTTGGAGAGAGATAAAGTGGATGGAGATAGAGTACCATCCAGTCAGCTTCTAACTGTCATGTTACAGACTGTGTTTTGAAAAAGGACAGTTAGGAGCCGATTGGTTAGTACTTTATCTACGTCCATTTTCTCTCTCTCCAAGGCTTAGTATGCAGACACCCATATAACAGTTATGGGGACACAGAAAATGACAAAGAGTAGGGCACTACATGGGAAATCATTAATTTCTCTGCAATAGCCCAGTTAAACAAGTTGGACGAAGAGGCGATATCCCCTCTTTAGACCCCTAGCTCTCTTATATAAGGCTAATTCGTATTTTAGATCTGTAAGCACTGTGCATCTGCATTTTTCTCTGTTATCTTTCCTCATGTCCACAAACCCTTCTGAAACTGCAGTAATATTCTGCTCTTTGACCCCAGCATAGTAAAGCTTCACAATCATTTTGTAAGAAGTAATCATGGAAGCAATTACATCCCCTTGTCCTGAGGCCACTGTAGCACAGGTGTAACTGTCTGATTGTCACTGCTTAATTATACCAGTGCTTGTAAGGAGACTGAGCATCAGATAAAGACGTTATACAATACACTTCAGGTGAGTGAAGTCCCCCTTGCAAGTAAGTAAGTGTATAATTATTGTGTCTTTGATTTGAAATGCTGAGCACCGTTATATGGAGCCCGTTATAAGTGGCTAAACTGCATATTTAAAGCGCTAAATGTGTCTTGTTGGTAGAAATATTTTGAAACTAAAGTCTTTTCAGATGCTCGAAATACCCTTGGTATAGTGGATCGCTGGATAGAAGGATTTTTGTTTCCCACGTCTTTGAGTTCTGACTTTGCAGAACAGATTGTGAATCTCTGGCCCATTACACACCTGCAGAGAATTTGGTGTTATATTTCTCTTGGGCCTCACTGCAGAAGCCGACGTCATGTTAATCATTGTCAGAACCACTTGTTTAAAATGCCAAGGTGCAGTGAACCAGGAGTTCTAGAGCGCGGATGACAATATGTTTCAAAATGCCATTTTTTGTTGGAATGTTGATTTATTGTAACTAATGGGTTGCACCTAAACTAAAAGCTATTTACGGCAATCGTTCCTATACGTTTCACCGACCTTTATCATTAATATAAATATAATTGCAAAGTTTGGGAATGTGTAACTAAAGCACATCAATGCCACCTGTTTACTTCAGAGATTACTGTATACATTATTTATCATGTGCTAGAAGACAGGAGATACAAAACCGACGACCACTAATATAGTCGTTTACATATCTTTAAACTAGGAGTGTGCACCGGCCACTTTTCGTGTTTTGTGTTTTGGTTTTGGATCTGGATCTTTCTTCGTGTTTTGGATCTGGATTGGTTTTGCCAAAACCACCCTTCCGTGTTTTGGGTTCTGGGTTTTGTGTTTTGGATCTGTATTTTTTTGAAAAAAAGCATAAAAACAGCTAAAATCACAGAATTTGTAGGTGTTTCTGCTCCTATGCTATTATTAACCTCAATAACCTTAATTTCCACTCATTTCCAGTCTATTCTGAATACCTCACACCTCACAATAGTGTTTTTATGTCCAAAAGGTTGCACCGAGGTAGCTGGATGACTATGCTAAGCGACACGAGTGGGCGGCACAAACACGTGACCCATCTAGGCGTGAAACTGCAGTGGCAGACAGGATGGCATTGAAAAACTAGGCCCCAAACTGTACATAATGCAAAGAAAAAAAAGAGGTGCAAGATGGAATTGTCCTTGGGCCCTCCCACCCACCCTTATGTTGTATAAACAGGACATGCACACTTTAACAAACCAATCATTTCAGCGCCAGGGTCTGCCACACAACTGTGGCTGAAATGATTGGTTCGTTTGGGCCCCCACAAAACAAGCTGGCAATTAATCTGTCCCTGCACAAACTGGCTCTACGGAGGCAAGAAGTCGTCCTCATCCTCCTCATCCACAGATTCCTCACCCTCTTCAGTGTTATGTACATCCTCATCCTCACAGAGTATTAATTCGTCCCTGCTGGAACCACAGGTCCCTCTGTACGTTCTGGAGGCTGGTCTCCCTGGAAGAGTTGATCATTCATTTTATGAACATCATCTTCTCCACATTTTGTGGAAGCAACCTCCTACGCCTTTCACTAACAAGGTTCCCGGCTGCACTAAACACTCTTTCGGAGTACACACTGGAGGGGGGGCAACTCAGGTAAAATAGAGCCAGTTTGTACAGGGACCTCCAAATTGCTTCTTTTTCCTGCCAGTACAGGTACGGACTGTCTGACATGCCTACTTGGATGCTGTCACCGATGTAATCCTTTAACAGACAGACGCACGCTTGTCGCTGCTGCTTTGAGGATTCAAGTGCGGCTACAGCCCACACAATTCACAAAGACAGAAAAAAAAAAAGAATATTTTTATTGTTTGTGGAGCACACTTTGAGGGTTACACCACCCTCTAACAGACAGACGCACGCTTGTCGCTGCTGCTTTGAGGATGCAAGTGCGGCTACAGCCCACACAATTCACAAAGACAGATAAAAGAAGAAGAATATTTTTATTGTTTGTGTAGCACACTTTGAGGGTGTCACCACCCTTTAACAGACAGACGCACGCTTGTCGCTGCTGCTTTAAGGATGCAGGTGCGGCTACAGCCCACACATTTCACAAAGACCGAAAAAAAAGAACAATATTTTAATTGTTTGTGTAGCACACTTTGAGGGTGTCACCACCCTTTAACAGACAGACGCACGCTTGTCGCAGCTGCTTTAAGGATGCAGGTGCGGCTACAGCCCACACAATTCACAAAGACAGAAAAAAGAACAATATTTTAATTGTTTGTGTAGCACACTTTGAGGGTGTCACCACCCTTTAACAGACAGACGCACGCTTGTCGCTGCTGCTTTAAGGATGCAGGTGCGGCTACAGCCCACACAATTCACAAAGACAGAAAAAAGAAGAATATTTTTATTGTTTGTGTAGCACACTTTGAGGGTGTCACCACCCTTTATCAGACAGACGCACGCTTGTCGCTGCTGCTTTGAGGATGCAAGTGCGGCTACATCGCACACAAGTCACAAACACATTAAAAAAATAGTTTTTTATTTTTTGGAGCACTTCGTGAGTTACACCACCCTTTAACAGACAGACGCACGCTTGTCGCTGCTGCTTTAAGGACGCAGGTGCGGCTACAGCCCACACAATTCACAAAGACAGAAAAAAGAAGAAGAATATTTTTATTGTTTGTGTAGCACACTTTGAGGGTGTCACCACCCTTTAACAAACAGACGCATGCTTGTCGCTGCTGCTTTGAGGATGCAAGTGTGGCTACATCGCACACAAGTCACAAACACATTAAAAAATTTTTTTTGATTTTTTGGAGCACTTTGAGAGTTAAAACACCCTTTAACAGACAGACGCACGCTTGTCGCTGCTGCTTTGAGGATGCAAGTGCGGCTACAGCCCACACAATTCACAAAGACAGAAAAAAAAAGAACAATATTTTAATTGTTTGTGTAGCACACTTTGAGGGTGTCACCACCCTTTAACAGACAGACGCACGCTTGTCGCTGCTGCTTTAAGGATGCAGGTGCGGCTACAGCCCACACATTTCACAAAGACAGAAAAAAAAAGAACAATATTTTAATTGTTTGTGTAGCACACTTTGAGGGTGTCACCACCCTTTAACAGACAGACGCACGCTTGTCGCTGCTGCTTTGAGGATGCAGGTGGAATCTAGACGGGATTTGGAACCGAGGACACACTACCTCCATCAATTGTCTAAATCCCACTGCACTAATGTCGGATACCGGACGCACGTCTAACACCAACATAGCAGTCAAGGCCTCAGTTATACGTTTTGCTTCAGGATGACTGCTGTCGTACTTCATCCTCATCGCTAGGGACTGTTGGAGGGTCAATTGTTTAGTAAAAGTAGTGATGTTCCTACTTCCTCTCTGGGATGATGAACAACTCCCAGCAGCAGCAACAGCACTAGTAGGAAGTGGTTCTTGATCTTTCCCTATTTTATTTTTATCAGAGAAAGTTTGGTCCTCCATTTATGTTATATTGATATATATACGTGCGGCTAAAGCGCACACAAACACAGAAAATATTTTTTTATTTTTGCTGGAGAGTAGTGCACTTTGTGGGTTACACCACCCTTTAAGAAATGAGCCAGCCGGCTCTTTACTTATGGGACACAGGCGCACGCTTGGCGCTGCTCCTTTGTTGATGCACGTGCAGCCACAGTGCACACAAGTCACAAACACAGAAAATATATATTTTTTTGGTTTGGAGTGTACTTTGGGGGTTACAGAACCCTTTAACAGTCAAGCCAGCCGGCCCTTTACTTATGACACAGGCGCACGCTTGGCACTACTTTGTTGATGCACGTGCGGCTACTGCGCACACAATTCACAAACACAGAAAATAATTTTTTTTTTGGTTTGGACTGGAGTGTACTTTCGGGGGTTACAGCACCCTTTAACGGTCAAGCCAGCCGGCCCTTTACTTATGACACAGGCGCACACTTGGCACTACTTTGTTGATGCACGTGCGGCTACTGCGCACACAATTCACAAACACAGAAAATAATTTTTTTTCGGTTTGGACTGGAGTGTACTTTGGGGGTTACAGCACCCTTTAACGGTCAAGCCAGCCGGCCCTTTACTTATGACACAGGCGCACGCTTGGCACTACTTTGTTGATGCACGTGCGGCTACTGCGCACACAATTCACAAACACAGAAAATAATTTTTTTTTTGGTTTGGACTGGAGTGTACTTTCGGGGGTTACAGCACCCTTTAACGGTCAAGCCAGCCGGCCCTTTACTTATGACACAGGCGCACGCTTGGCACTACTTTGTTGATGCACGTGCGGCTACTGCACACACAATTCACAAACACAGAAAATAATTTTTTTTTTGGTTTGGACTGGAGTGTACTTTGGGGGTTACAGCACCCTTTAACGGTCAAGCCAGCTGGCCCTTTACTTATGACACAGGCGCACGCTTGGCACTACTTTGTTGATGCACATGCGGCTACTGCACACACAATTCACAAACACAGAAAATAATTTTTTTTGGGGTTTGGACTGGAGTGTACTTTCGGGGGTTACAGCACCCTTAACGGTCAAGCCAGCCGGCCCTTTACTTATGACACAGGCGCACGCTTGGCACTACTTTGTTGATGCACGTGCGGCTACTGCGCACACAATTCACAAACACAGAAAATAATTTTTTTTTTGGTTTGGACTGGAGTGTACTTTCGGGGGTTACAGCACCCTTAATGGTCAAGCCAGCCGGCCCTTTACTTATGACACAGGCGCACGCTTGGCACTACTTTGTTGATGCACGTGCGGCTACTGCGCACACAATTCACAAACACAGAAAATAATTTTTTTTTTGGTTTGGACTGGAGTGTACTTTCGGGGGTTACAGCACCCTTAACGGTCAAGCCAGCCGGCCCTTTACTTATGACACAGGCGCACGCTTCTCACTACTTTGTTGATGCACGTGCGGCTACTGCGCACACAATTCACAAACACAGAAAATATATTATTTTTTTAGCACTTGGGGGGAGCACCCCTGATGGACAGAGCACCCCTGGACAACACTACAGCACCTCTTTAGGACTGGGACACTGCACAGGACTTTGGAGTGGACACAGCCCCTATGGAGAACTGACTGCACAACACAGTCCAGCCAGCCCCTATGGACTTTGACGTAGTGGACAACAGCAGCACTACACTACACTACACTACACAGCCCTAACTCCCACCCTCCCTCTTCACTGTCCACAGCCGAGTGAGAAAATGGCGCCGACGTGGGTACCTTATATAGGATCCAAAACCCGCGAGACTCGGAAGGCGGGATGATGACGTTTTGCCTCGATTTCAGATCCGAGTCGGGCGGGAAAAGTCGAGCCTGATTCAGATCGGACTCGGATCGGGGGGGCTCGGGGGGGTTCGGATTTCAGAAATCCGAACCCGCTCACCCCTACTTTAAACATGAACAATGACTTCTCCTATTTTCCGGTCAGTTGTTGACAAAAATCACCTTTAAAGTGTTTCCATCACCTACACACAGAGATGGCAGCCATTTTGTGGGCTGCACCAATATTCATCCTTGTCTCCAGGAATTCACCCTTATGACCTGTTTATTGGTTTGTTTGTAGATAATGCTTATAAAACAATCATTTTTGGAATATTGAAGTACTTTGTAAGCTCTGGGGCCATTTACAGACAGGGTACCACTGTAGAGATCTCTGCTCTCCCTCTGTTTTCGACACCAGTAGTTCTCATATCTTTCTATGAAAATATAGACAATTTGCCAAGCTCTGAAAAGTGTTAGCCATTGTAGCCTATAGTTTTTAGGTTTTATTACAGGTCCCTATCTTCCAGCCTGTATTTGTACTTGCGTAGCCTGATAGATGTACATGAGCAGCCGCTAAGTGATGGTTGAAGCTATCACTTTACTTTTGAAATCTTCGCTTGAATGGGCTCGTATCGAAGCCACTGCCCCAGCAAGAGCTTTTTACACCAGGGAGAAAAAAATATTTGTTGCTGCAGCAATATCTTGCGATAACAAATGATTTTTATTGGGGGCCTTTTGAGAAACCTGATAAATAGGCCCCTCAGTGAGGTTGCCTAGTCATGAATATTGTATCAACACACAAAATGTCTTCCTCCACTGAACGCATGTAGTGGGAGAAATGGAAGAAGGGCACCTGTCCCAAGTGAAATTGGCCATGATATTAACTGAAGTACAAATAATAATAATAATAATAATTATAATAATAATTATAATTATAATAATAATCCGACAAATACAATTTACAAAAAGAAAAACTATTTTCTTTTATTTTTTTTCATCGGTAATCACACCCTGAGATGGTAATAATAATAGAACAAGTGTTTGCACCACAGTGATGCTTGTTAAATAGGAAAATCTTATCTCAGACTGGTTCTCTAAATAATGAAATTCATTTTTATCAGGTAGAGCCTATGGGCCTGATTTAGACCCACTTGTGAGCGCACACCGCTCGCAAGCGAGACGATAGTCCACCACTGCGCATGCCGGAGCCAGCTCCGGTGTGCGCATGCACGAGACCCGACCAGTGACGGGTGCTCTGTCGCTACGGGTCTCGCACCAAAGCGTGGCAGCTGTCGATTGTGATTGACAGCTTGCCCCATTTTGGAGGCGGGCAGGGGGGGTGGCTGGCCAAACGGAGCCATTCCGAAAGGAATGCCTGCCATTTGGGGGCGGCCCCACTACCATCACGAATGATGCCAGTGGTGAGCTTCTGGCTCTATTAGAGCCGAAAGCTCACTGGGGCTTGCGGGAACGAGACCCTGCCACAAGGGTCTCATCGCAAGCCGCGATGGTCGTGACCATCGTGGCCATCACCTGGCCACTCGCTAAAGCTGTGGGTGGTCACCCACAGCTATGTGAGCGGCCAGGAGGCCGTCTTTAAAAAAAAAAAAACAGGGACGCCCTGATTCAGAGCGAGCGCTCTCAAAGAGCATCCGGCTCTGAATCAGGTACTATGTCCCATGCTTTCAGAATAATAGATCCAATACCTGGATAGATATACAGAGGTTGGCATTAAATAATGTACAGTTTAGCAATACCAAGACTTGTGATCCTATAAAGCAATGATGAGTAACAGGCAGACCTGGGAATTTTTCCCTTCTGGCTCACCCTCCTTTCTTATGATGTCCTATCATACTACTTCTCTGTTTTATTGGCCCCCAGATCTTTTTCTCTACCTTATGCACCACAGAGCTTCGCCAAGCAGTTTAAGCACTACAGTATCACATCAGCATGATACTTATTGCATAGAACTGATGTGATAAGTTGTGGCTTCTTGGTAGTCCCAATGCGCATGCTCAAGATTTAGGAAAAAATATGGATATTTTTTTTAACAGATGGCACATGTGCGAACATGCTGGCAAGAGTGCCTGGAGGCGACATCAGGACTGTAAGATGGCGTTATGTGTTACTCAGTTGGCATTATGTGCTACTTGACAAGTGTCAAGCATTTGTTGCCTTAATATTTACCTGCACGCTGCACCACGATAGCTGGCTATGGCGGTGGCTTTATTAGGTGAAAGCAAAGGTGCCGCTGGAGAAATCTCTAATGTTAAGAAGCAGTAATAAGCCCTTTTCCAAGTTTATCATGCAGGCCCTGTTATACACCTGTTTGCTACAAAGATATCTAGTTTGAGTTCATATTATTGTATATGTTTGTGAACATCACGGGGCACATTAGGAGCAAATGCAGCTATTACTGGTGTAGCCTTACCCCTAACATTTACAACCTGCTTGAAAATCTGATCAATGAGAAGTCACATTGCATTATTTGTCACAGCTGATCTCACACTAAAGGGCATATGTATCAAAGCTTGATGTTAGATAAAATTGTGAAATATATGTCATCAACCAATCAGCTCCAAACTATAATTTCTTAAACACAGCCTGCAAAATGTAAGTTAGAAGCTGATTGGTTGGTGATATATATCTCACAATTTTATCTCACATCAAGCTTTGATACATATGCCCCTAATACCCATGCTGATGTGGTGTCTCTTTCTTTGATTAAATGCATTGTAACATTACTTTTTACTGGTGGAAAGTGCAGCCCTTTTCAAGGGTAGAAGGCTGCACATGGCGACCTTGAAGTGCATCTGGTTGCCCATTACTGGTAATGAAGAACATCGGAAGATGACAGCTAATAGATTTGAATGAGATAGGTACAACTTGTATATAAATCAAAGGCTTATGTTAATTAGAATATCTGAGTTATAGTTGTCCAAATGAGAGAGAATGGAATAAAGATATGAGGTGTATCATGTTTGTACAATGCTTAATGTGAATGAGGAAGATTGAGTGTGTGACTATAAACTAAACAGAGCTAATTGAATTAACTGCACAGAGGGAGCAGAACAACAGTCTGCTGTGGTTAAGGTGTCTTTGTAAATCTTTGTGACTCCCAATCCGTTCCTAGTCAGTTTGTAATACTTTACATTTCTGCCTAACTGCTACACTTGTTGAAGAATGAGATGTGTCCCAGCAAATGGCTCTGCAATATTGATGAGTTTGATACTACACATACATATTGTTGCAGTATAGCAACAGCTACAGGCTAATTATTGCTCAAGATGCTGTACTAGAGGGACAGTAGGTGGTGCTGTATCTTAAATTGTTGATATAAAGTCTCTTTATTGTAATTGTTTACTCTCTTATACAATATTCTTGCTAATTCTCCATGTTATGAAACTTCTATGTACTGGTTGTAATAAAGTTTATACAAAATATTGCCCTGTGTGTTTGATGCTTGAATAAGGAAGCGACACTTATAGGCGACCTGGAATTTCAAAACAATCCTTCACTGTCATATTACATAAAGAAACTGTAGCTCACGTCCAATTCTGCAATTTTTTTTGTCCATGTACATCCCTCTGTTGTCCACTGTGATGAAGCTAGGAGTTACCTACTACTTCAGCATAGCATTTTGGTCTTGGGGTTCCAAGTTGGACCAAGTCCTGGCTCAGATCACTTTGAGGGTTCCGAGTCTTCTCGCAAGTCCGGAACTTGAATCTAAATCATACTTACTGACTTTTCGCTACACCTTACCAGGAGCAGCCGGAGAGGTCCTGCTGCTCTCATCTTCGGGGGCGGGGCCTAACGATAGCCATCATTAGGCCACATCCCCTTTACATGAAAACCCCACATTTCGAAGGTGCGTGAGGAGGGGGCAGGGCTAAATACAGCGATTTGCGTCATTTTACCCTGCCACCTCCCTACAGACCCGCGGATTGCTTGGAAAATCTCCCCATCCTGCCCACTTCACTAGGAAGTCGGCGGGATGCATGAGATTTGCCTACTCTTTCAGGTGTGGGGGGTTCCCAAAAAAATTGGGAGATTCCTGGGAGAGTAGGCAAGTATGATCTAAATACCAGATCTCATGTATTTGGTATTGCATTTAAGTCCCTTCCTCATGATTTCTGGTGCTGTGAGGTGGTCAGAAGTGACTGGAAATTACTTGAAATGAATGTTATTGATGTTAATAATACTAAAGGAAGAAAAACATTTCCAAGTTATATGATTTTAGCTGTTTTTATCCATTTTTAAAGAAAACCAAACCAGAAACTGAACCAAAACAATTGATGGTGGTTTTGACAAAGCACAATGATGATTTAGAACCAAAACCAAAACACGGGAATCTGCATACATCTCTACTTTAAAGTGTAATACTCAAAGAAAACAGAACCCAAGTGCTGTCAGACAGCTGCTGGAAATAAGGGGATGTCAGCCCCTAAAAACACATAAACAAGAAACCAAGAGATTCCAGTGCTACTAATGTATAGAAAAAAGGATTGACAATGGACAGCTGGAATGATAATTCTCATACAAAATGTAATACAATAATACACTAAAAACACATACAAAGAAATTCTAACCAAAAGAATATAAAAATAATGAAAATGAAATTAACTAATATAAAAAAGCCACATAAAAATATAGGTGAACCATATTTGATCATTCCTAAATGAATCCTTCTTCCAAATGTTCTATTTTGAAGGAGGATCCATTTAGGAATTATCAGATATGGTTCACTTATACTTTTATGTGGCTTTTTTATATTAGTTTATTTCATTTGCATTAGTTTTATATTCTTTTGTGTACAATTTCTTTTTATGTGTTTTTAGTGTACTATTCTATTAAATTTTGTATGAGAATTATCATTCCAACTGTCCATTGTCAGTCCTTTTTTCTCTACTTTAAAGTGTGCCTACTGTCTGCCTGCTATCTACACAGAGTGCTGGTGGCCATTTTGTAGGGTGAATCCATATACACAAAAAAAATGCAGCCTATCAATTCTCTAGAAACTAATGACATTGACGAAACATTACACTAAATCCTAAAGAATTGATAGGCTGTATCTTTAAATTACTATTGCACCCCACAAACAAGTTGCTTCCACTGATTTGAATTGCTAGATTTTCATGACTATTATTGCAGTCCACAAAATGGCTACCTCTACAATGTGTTGGTGACAGATCCACTTCCACAGAATCATTTGAAATAATGTGAATATTAGTGGTATACAGTGAAGTAAAACATGTACTTGACCTCATACATGTAGCAGATTGTTGACACTCCAAGACTAAAGAGGGGCAAGGAACAATACTAAGAAGACACATCATTGTTTAAAAATACTCAGTATAACGTAGCCTTTATGGGCACCCCTTCTCTTTCATTATTCACTATGGCTTGTGTTGTACTTTGCAAACAGTTTGGAATTAATATTTCCCAAAGGGTTGAAATTGGATCCTATAATGGAAAAATTAATCGCGGTATGATAAATGGCACAGAAAAGGCCAAAAGAGCAAAGTAATGGATAGTCATTTTTTTTTTCCAGTGTGCGTCCATCTTTGACATTTACCAGAATAGAAAGTCCCTGACGAATGCTGAAAATAAAGTACTTTCAATTTATTTTCTTTTTTTTTTTTCTCTCTCTCTGCTTCTCGTTTTCATCCCCATGCACTCAGGCACCAATTTGAGGTTTATAGTCCTATTTCCTAGCTGGAGACCAAGGTACATGACAAGCGAGCAAAACACTAGTAGGTTCGAGGATAACAGTATCCAGACAGAATGGCCTTATTTGAAAGGTGTTTTGTCAACTGCTGCACAGATCTGCTGTTGGCTGTCGAGCAGAGGTTGATCAATTTCTGAAATACAAACCTGCTGGGGAGCACATCAGATATTTGCATGGTCTCATGGCATGCAAGCAGCCCTTGTTTTCACACTGATGTTATTTACCACTCAGTAGCAGAGTGAACACACACCATGTTCTCCTTTCCCGTGCTCTTCAGGGATTTAATGCACCACTTACTGTAGTCTCCGTATACCTAGTTTACGTTTAAAACCTTCAATTTTGAAAAATATATTTGGATGACGGGCGCAAATGAATTTGATCCAAAGATGAAAATGACAAGTGAAGTATTCTTCTGAAATGATGATCTCCAACTGGGTGTAAATAGTGTAATTCACCACATTGGCAAACACTTATAAAATTTATTTTCTCAACTTTTGTTCTGAAATTCTGAATCACTGTATGAACTTGCTCCCTGAAACTTGCAAAGCCACCGAGTGATCACTAATGGCTGTTGGTTATATGCGGAGGCTAAAATTGCCCTGTGTAAACTTGATAAAAGAAAATAAGGGGTATATTTACTAAAGTGAGCGTTTTTAGAAGTGAGTTTTAAAAGTGATGTTGCCCATAGCAACCAATCAGATTCTATCTATTACCTTCTAGAAGGTGCTAGTTAAATGTTAAGTAGAATCTGATTGGTTGCTATGGGCAACATCACTTTTAAAACTCACTTCTAAAAACTCTCACTTTAGTAAATTTACCCCTAAGTATTTAAACTGCTTAATTATAATGCAAACTGGTCAACTAAATTGGGTCTTTCAGTATATGTGACACTGTAGTACTGCACTTGTTATGGTCATATTAAACTGCTATTTTTGTAATAGAAATATATAGCAAATTCCATAGAAATATTTAATCCTTCATCTATTTTATTCACTCATATCCAAGACTAAAGACAAGGTCAATGTCCTGGCAATATTAATTGTTATTTCTTTTTTTTACTTGGTGTTTTCTTGGTCTGACTATTATTCCATGGACAGTCTAGTCCACTATAATCTCTCCTGCTGTAATTATGTCACTGCAAATAATACGATTCAGGATGTAGACTTTCCAAGGCGTAATAGTAAAGTAAAGTACTGTAATGGTGGGTACACACTACACGATATGCTCCCTGAGCGATATCGTGTAGTGTTGTCCCCGGCAAGCTGTGCTCAATGTCGTTCATGACATTGAGCACAGCCGCTGAACGATATCATTAACAATATCGTTCAGCACCGGGCTCTCTCCCCCATTCCCTGACATGCAGCAACCTGACGAGATCGTCAGGTTGGCCTGCATGTCAGCCCGATGAACGATGATGACGAACGACCCGCGGGAACGCGCGTTGTCGTCATCGTTCATCTTTTTGGTGTTAAAAATGGACGATAAAGTGGACGACTGAACGATAACGATATCGTTATCGTTCAGTCGTCCACTTTATCGCCCAGTGTGTACGCACCATAACACAGTGTAACTATATCCTAAGATCAAATTGTTCTTTTTAGAACTGTGGGATTATATTACACAATGGGGCTGATGAGTTGAACGTAAACCTGTTTGCCAAGTGTATCTATGTTTTTTTGCACTGCGCAATTCCTGGAACCAAGCTTATGTAATACAGGCAATGCAGGTTAGTGCGTATTTCAGTTGTATCTTCACTTGCGATTGAGAAGGGCGGAACTGGATTGTAACCGAGAGTTCTCACGTGGTCAAAGTTCAGTTAGGCTGTGTCAATGGGACTGGGCATGGCAGAGTTGTGCGCAGCAGAAATACGGTTGTTTTGCAATGTACAGTATCTTTAGCACCAAGGATCGGACTGGTGCATTTGCATACTTATATTGGTTATGACAATTATGCCACATACCTGCCTACAACTCTACATCCAAAGAATTAATGGCCGTTAGATTTTGCTCACAACCATTTTTTTTCTTGTTAATTAAATCCCCTATTAGTATCGTACTCCGGATCCCTACTTTTAATTAGAGATGTGCAGGCTCAGTTCGGTGCAGATTTTACCGCCAAATTCAGATCTTTCCCGCCAAATGTCAGGTCTCAGAAAGAGGCAAAACATCTTCTTTCATGGACAAAAGTCCATGAGAGATGATGTTTGTCCATGAAATATAATGCTTTGCCTCTTTCTGAGATCTGAAATTTGTCGGGAAAGATCAGAATTTGGCGGGAAAATCCAAACCAAACCGAGCCTTTACATCTCTACTTTTAATATACAAATTGAGTTAATATATATAAAAGAAACACTAATATCCAGAATTCCTATAATTTTTAAAATGGTAAAACAATACCTATATGCAGGGCAGTCATCAGATATTGTGGGGCCCAGTACGAATGAAAAATACAGGGTCTCCTTAACCCTGTGCGTCCCCATCCACTCCCATGCCACTAACAAAAATGGGTTACAGACATACATGATGGGCAGTTGCAAAATAATGTCTTGAGTACATCAATGTCAGATGAAGTAACTTTTACCTTACTACTCCCTAATACTGACTGAGTTGTAGATGCAGCAGCCATTTTTCTGGAAAAATGCACTGAGATCCATGTAAATCACTTAACCACTATGGCTTCAGGAATGAACACTGGCACTGTACAATTCATAACCCAGTGGCGAGTGAAGGAGGTCAGCAGCCAGGCCGCCTTGACAGCCTGGATCCTTTACAAGTGTACCCCACGTACCTCCCTGATACTTCTCAAATATATATGGACTAGGGGCCTGATTCATTACCGATCGCAACTGCGATTCCAATAGCGATTGTAATAGCGATTATGCATGCAGTCTCAATGCGATAGTATGCGAATTCATTGCGATCAGGATGCCCACTTTACCTTACACACATCCATAATCCTTAGCAAGACTGCAAAACCATCGGTAACATCATGTACCATCGCAGCCTCATGCAAACTTGCACAAGCCCTGCTGGGTAAGGCATCGCAGTGGATAATTTATGCACGCCCATGCAACAGCGTTCAAAAGCACTGGCACGCCTGTGTTTCGCCAACCACCCCCCAGACACCACCCACAAACGGCATTTCCTGTTATTCACTCTGTGATGGGTCTGCGTAGTCACTGTCGCGTTCGCAATGGCCTGACTGAGAGTCGCACATAATGCCAATGTTGGGCCATTTTTTGCTACAGCGTGTGTGCAAAAATACCTAAAACCGTGTATGGCGCATGTGTTACAGAGTGTAAGCACAAAGGCGCACAGTATCAGACATGTCTTGGAAAAGTGCTGGGTGTTCCAGGGTGGTGACTGGAATGTGGCTAAACAGATGTAAAGAGATGATCTGTCTTTTGGGGGCGTGCGATTGGAGTCTAACGCGCTCGTCACTGAAGTGTTTGCTCAGTCATTCGCTTTGGAAGCCATACTCAGGCTGTATATCTGCACCTGCCATAGGGAATTCCACCTCTGAATAAGGCCCAAGGTTTGTAATTGTGACTAGTGATATCTTTCTTTGCACATGAGCAGGCCCGTGAAGGACAGCTCAGCCTATTCTTTCTGCAGAACTTTGCTGATAAGAGAGATCACTACCGTGGCCTACATTCAGCGGTGCAGTACACTGAATGTCAAATAGCTCAAGATCTGTGAATATATGGAAATATATCTGTGAATTGTTTATATTATATAAGAAAAGTTGTATATTAGAGTTTGCGGTCATATAATAATAATAATAATAATAATAATAATACATGGATCATCTTTGCGGTCATATAATAATAATAATAATAATAATAATAATAATAATAATAATACATGGATCATCTTCTTTTCCATCAGTCACTTATTAACTGTTAATCCTCTGCCAAGCTAGATACTGCATGCAGGGTTGGACTGGCACACAGGAGTGCAGGGGAAATTCCTGGTGGGCTCCACTGCCTGAGGGCTCCACCACTTGCTCTAATGTCAGGTTCCAGGCTGTGCACTTAAATTATACATTGTTACTCTATTATAGAGTCAGTTACATGGTCAATGTCAGTCCAAGCCTCTGTGGGGCTGACCTCATCCCCTATATTAACTGACCACAACCCAAAGCATTTCCCCAGTGAGCTCTCCATGCTGCAGTCCGACACTGACTGTATGTCACATCACATATCACATTCATTGGATATCCAGTTGATCTAACTCTCACTTTGATTTCTATTAATCAGAAAACTCCTATTTTCTTCTGCCACTCATTCTGGTAATAGAAAATATTTTGTCAGAACTATTTAACAAAATGAAATCACTGGAGCAACGGAGGTATTGTCAGTTCTGAGGCGATGATGCCCAGCAGCAGTTATCATCTGAGGGTTACCGCATTACCGAGCAGTTGTTGCCTCATGCTCCATCCCAGGCTGCAGGGATTGACAAATAGGGAGAATCCCAAACCCTGAGATACCTGCCATTTTTCTCTGGATTTAGGGATTAAATAGACCCCTATATGATTTTAAACTTCAAAACTTTGCAAATTTAAAACATCTACATCAGACATGTTTCTGAATCCAGGTATATATTTTATATTTCACGCAGTACATTTCACACAGCACGGAGAACCATACAACCAGATCAGTTACTGAAACAGCAGATAGTTTATACGTTTAAAAGCGGTTATGATTCATGTTATAAATTTAAAGCCATCGGGAAGCTATGACACTAAGGCTACTGTACCCTTCATGGCCCAATAGCTTTTGATAATCCAATTACATTTACAATGTTGGGAAGCAGAAAATATCACAAGCAATCAAGCTTATAAGGAAAAAAAGTTTTAGCCAAACATAATCTTTGATGTGGTTTCTTCTCCTATAATGTTGCCTAATCCTTGCTATGTAATATCGGATACAGTAAAGTTGAAATATTTATTTTAAGATGAGAATGTTTTTAGTATCTCCTTATCAAAGACTGAAGTTTGCCCCGTAGTCACTTTGCTGCTCATCATCAGTGTAAAAGAGAGCATAACTGCAATGGGGGCGAGTGAGCCAAACACAGGAAAAGTATATTTGTGCTGTAATTTGTCTTTAAATTTAAGAAAACTAAATACCAGTGGAGAATAAAGTTTATTTTGTTAGCAATAAGTTTCCTCAATGGACTTTGAGGTCTGAAAGCGGTGATAAAAGACATTTGCTATTGCTGCATATTGTATAATAATGCTGGCCCACCAGACAGTGCTGGATTACCAAATAGGCAGAGTAGGCACGGGCCTATGGGCCCCGTGCCTTTTAGGGGCCCCACAACAGCGGATCAAAATACTATTGATTTGATCTTGAAAGAAAATTGCAATCAAGCTTACTTAAATCGTTTCCAAAAGATAGAAAAAAATTAATCAACTCAAAGAACCGAAAAGTTTACATGAAAAACTTTATAGAGAAAATACTGTATTAATGTAATGTACCCATTAACAACTTAAAGTACACAAACCAAAGACATCAGATTCACATTACAGTTTGTCTCTTAAAAGCTCACTTTTGTCAGCTGTCGGTTTGTAAAAAAAATTTGGTGCAACCTACATACAGTTTATTAAAATTGTTGGTTGGTAAAATTAAAAACATGTTTTCAGTATCTCTTTTTAGTATATTTGTGCTGTAATCTATCTTTAAACTTAAGAAAACTAAATACTAGTGGAGAATAAAGTTTATTTTGTTAGCAATAAGTTTCCTCAATGGACTTTGAGGTCTGAAAGCGGCGATAAAAGACATTTGCTATTGCCACATATCGCATAATATTGCTGGACCAGCAGACAGTGCCGGAATACCAGATAGGCAGAGTAGGACCGGCCTATGGGCCCCGCGCCTTTTAGGGGCCCCGCGACAGCGGATACATTTTCTATTGATTTGATCTTAAAAGAAAATTACAATCTAGCTTTCTTAAATTGTTTCCAAAAGATAGACAAAAATTAATCAACTAAAAAAACCCGAAAACTTTACATTATAGATTCTATAGAGAAAATACTGTATTAATGTAATGTACCCATTAACAACACAAACCAAAGACATCAGATTCACATTTCAGTTTGTCTCTTAAAATCTCATCTTCTGTCAGCTGTCGGTTTGTAAAAAAAATTTGGTGCGACCTACATACGGTTTATTAAAATTGTTGGTTGGTAAAATTAAAAACGTATTATGAGATAATTCGCGAGGGGAGCCCCGAGATTTCGACTGCCTAGGGTCCTCCACAGGGTTTATTCCGGCACTGCCAACAGAGGTAAACATGAACAGGTCGAGTCCTTCTGCACAGGTGTGACCCCGACTCACACATTCCAGTAGAGATTCTACAAAAAGTAAAAATATATATATATTAAAAAATGTTTTAATCATTTTAATATAATTGTTAAGATAAAATATGGTTTATTTGAATAATTAAGCAACTACAATATTCACCACATCTATGTTGGTGGACGGTGGTGGGTACAGGTGCTTTGCATGGGGAAGCTATCGGTGGAAAGCATCTACATTGGCCAACGCCGCAGGCTGTGATGAATGGCAAATAGGGTGAATCCCTAAATCTTACAAACACTGCATTTCTCCCTTTGATAAATCGCCCCCTTTGTCTGGCTGTTTCACTCATAAAATAGCTTACTCCGTTTTGTGTTGATGAGGGACAACCGGTAAACTGTAAATAACTATAAAAGCAGGTATTTTTTTTTACTATATTTTATTGCTATGTTACAGTATTTATATTTTGAATAAATAAAGTCTATACTTTTATAAATGTCTACCTGGGATAAAAATAAAATAGAATGAAGTTTGACGTACTGTATTCAACAATTAAATAAGAAAATGTAGCAAAAATATATATATATTTTGTCATCAACTTAATGAAATGTAAAATTGTTTTATTGGTAATTAAGATCTATTCTTAACAAAACTGTCCCTATACTGTAAGACGTTTTTATTAGTCTTATGGTAAGTCTAGTGTTCACCATAATTATGATTACTTGACAACAGAATATACCGCATCTGGCGGTGACCTCCTCACTGTGAACTGTGTGCCCTGTCATTTCATATACAAAGGAGAGCATTTAATCATTGTAACAGTGATCACAGAACAGACACTAAAATTAAAGTGACATTTGTTACAGGGAATGATTACTTTTTCAAAGGGCATCCGATCCCTGTAGGGACTCTTGTTGACACTCGTGTTCTGTTCAGTTAATCAAGTTTGGGACTTTAGAAAACATCAAACATATATACTGTAAGTAGTGTTCAGAAAATGTCATATCTTTTCCTGTATTAAAATTAGTCACTTGCCTAGGGTCAGACTTGAATGCATTTTTCTGCTTTTTGAGAAACACATTGTAAATATTTTACGTTTTGTTGTTGCTGTTCTGCTTTCAAGGTTGACATCAATGACCTCCAATCTCATACTGGAAAAACTAACTCTGCTGATATGCAGAAATATTATGTTTGGCTTGGTTTGTGGTGCTCCAACATTTGACATTGCACAAATGGACACTCTGGCCTATTTATCAAGTAATTATGTCCTGAAAATATATGGAAACTGCTGTTTCCGCATGTTGAAAGGCAGAATTAAATATATCTTAAATGTACCAAATTCTGGTTGGCAGCCCTCGTCTCAGCCATCCCCATGGTTATATGGGATGTAGTCACTTTCCTGACTGTCGGGATGCCTGTGCTCAGAATACTGGTGCCGGAATTCCGACACCAGTCAGAATCCCAGCTCCGGCATCACAACTGCGGCCATCCTGACGGTAAGTAGTGGGGTTAGGGAGAGGGTTAGGGTTAGGCACTAGGTGGAGGGTTATGGTTATACGCTAGGTAGGGAAGGTTAGGTTTAGGCTGCGGGGAGGGGGAGGTCAGGTATAGGCAGTGGGGAGAGAAGGTTAGGGGTAAGATACTGACCGACAGGTGTCGGTATCCTAACCCTGTCGGGATGCCGGCGTTGGGATTCTAACCGCCAGAATCCTGAGCGCCAGCATCCCGTAACCGTACCCAACTCTAGTTATAGCAGTATGTAAGAAGATCCTCAAAGTGTACCTTTTCAGATCTTGCATGCGTAGGGCGTTAGCGCTGTTACCTTCATACATTCCAGTTTCCGGGATCCGATATCCCAATATCCAAAATCAGATGTTAATTTACATGGCAATAATTTGCCCATTGCAGGGCCGCAACTAGGGTGGTGCAACCTGTGCCGTGGCACAGGGCACCGCAGGGCAGGGGGCGTTTTCCTGTTTATTATCATTCTCACTTGTAGCTTCCTCTTCTTTTATCCACAGCATCTCCTGGCCTCCCCTATCTCTTCCCTGGCCCTTCTCCATGCGGCTATGGCCTTTTTTCAGGTGCACTATCTTATGTCCCTATTTAAAATAAAGGGGAGGGGGGCGCCAATGCTCTCTCTGGCACAGGGCACCAAAAAGTCTAGTTACAGCTCTGGGCCATTGATAAATAGACCCCTCATTGTGAATCTTGAGCCAGTATACAATTTGATAAGGTTACAAGATAGAAGGTTTTATTTTCACTTTTCAGATGATCCCTTCTCTATTTCCAAAGAAGGACAATTTTCATGAAAATATGTTTACTGACTTTGTGCCTTATAATAGACTGAATACTGGTTACTGATTTAGCCCAGAAGATACAGTAGCTGCCTCTTCTGTCGGTAATCTTGAGTTGTCCTATAATTTCAGTGGTATAGCTGTTGCTCCTTGCTCACCTAGAGTCACATAATAAAGCTGTGATGAGCCATCACTCACTTTACTGATCAGGTTAAGACAAAAAAATAAGGCTAAACTGATTAGTATTTTATAAACAAATGTGAAGTTGGGACAGTTCTGATGGTAACGTAACATTTAGACAAATAATATAAAAAAAAACCCACCAAAGAAAGAAAAACATCTATGGTCAAGATAATAATATTATGCGGCCTATTCTGTGTTACTTAAAATAATTATTTGTTGTTTAGTCGAAAAATGCAGCTGTCACAATGTTTGAAAACAGTTAATGTTGAAAACAGGGCTATATGTGATTGAATGCGCAAGAACAATCATACATATTTAAACACACTATATTGACGCGCGTATACCCCTTAAGATATATACAATATACTTATCTACTGAAATTAAACGCACGACAACAGTAGTTAGCTGAAAAATGTGGTCAAATTTTATTCAACAATTAAGTTTCGTCCTAATGATTATAGTTAGGATGGCGGTGGACAACAAAAATGGACAACATAAAACAAAACAGTCATGCATTCCAAACATAATCATTGGTGTACAAACCTCCAAGATTAGACACACCCAGACGGATGGTGTCAAACGCCCTCACAGGACAATCATCACTTATCATTGGCTGAGGAGAGTGCACCCAACTAAGGCATAACTGACAACTCAGAAACAAAGTAATCAAGCGCTTTTGAACTATATTAAGCAGCTTTCATAAACAAAAATAGTTTCAATATAACAGTAGAATAGAAAGCGCTGTGTAAAAAATGAATATGAATATGATGGGGTCAAAATAAGATAAAAGAAGGAATAAATTAATAAATAAATTAAATAGAATAAATAAATAAATAAAATAAAATATAATGTGAATAAAATGAATAGGAAGGATCTGCAGGGATATATTCAGAAAAAATGACACACATAAAGTGCAAACACTGAGAAGTTTATAGACCCCTCAGTGAGAACTATGGCGATTATTTCTTCTGTATTAATGTCTAAGTATAGTGGGGATATCTGCCCCTACCTTACCCTACCGATGAGCCCCTTGTTGATGGTCAGCCTTGGTTCCCGGCCCCTCACTTCACCACGATCGCCGGGACCAAAGTAACAGCTCCCGGATGTTTCTTAGCTAGGGGCGTGTACTGCACCCACTCCTTTCACCGCTGCACGACCCTTTTATGCTCTGTGTTCAGTGTAACACAGAGAGGACTTTAACAGGAGAAGCTGATGCTAAAATTCACTATTGCTTAATGTGTATGCCGTCCTTCACCAACGCGTTTCATTACAACTTGTAACTTTTTCAAGTTACAAGTTGAAATTAAACTCGTTGGTGAAGGACGGCATACACATTAAGCAATAGTGATTTTTAACATCGAAACAGCCACCAACGAGAAACAACATCCAAGAAGGGGAAGGAGGGTTTCCAGCAGGCATGAGAAGGAATGATTGACAGGGATCACTAACATGAATCCACGCCCTAGCCTGTGATAGGCTGCCAGTCCGCAACCACTTACATCTTAAAGGGGTCCCGCACTAAGCGGTCTATTTACTAAGCAGTGTTAGGAGACAGAGTGAAAAGTGATAAGAAAGTGATAAGGTGCCAGCCAATCAGCTCCCATCAGTCATCTCACAGGCTGTGTTTGAAAAGTGACAGTTGGGAGCTGATTGGCTGGCACCTTATCACTTTCTTATCACTTTTCACTCTGTCTCCTAACACTGCTTAGTAAATAGACCCCTAACAACCTTGTGGTTTAACTTTGCTCTTGCTTATCAGCCCTACGCATCAATTAGTGTGCTCCAGCAGTACTGTAGTTTAGAAATGCTGGAACCTGATTCAAAACCTGATACCCTCTTCACTCATTCAAATACTATTATACATGATTACATTCAACTTCAGCATTCATAATCATTATAAGATACACATATAGTTCTGGCTACAGCACTGGCTTCATAAAATCCTACCTTTGACCATACTTGCCTACTGTTCTTGAGTTTGCCACTAGAGACATCTCCATCCTCCTACAGAAGACATATACCTTTCCCTGCCATTTTCAGAGTCTTGGCTGCATTTCCCATATGTACCAAGCTCCGGAATGCGTTACTTTCCGGAGCTTGTACCCAGTGGGCAATGCGTAAATTGTGGCAATATACTGTATTGTGGAGTTGGGACCTCAATGACACAATTATTGTCTCCATGCTCCTCCCCCTCTCACCTATATCCCCACCCCCCCCTCCCCCCAGATCTCCCAGAGGTGCCAACAAGAAAGTAGGGAAATATTCAACCTGTTTAGGACCTTCACTTATCAAGGTATTTCAATGAAGCTACAGTCCTTATACAGATTACCAGCACTGTGCAATTTTGAACTGTCCCTTATATCCGGGATATAGTAGTCACAGGGTTTACCGATTTATCCCTGGAATTTTTTTTTTTTTTTTTTAAGGAAATGTCCCTATTTTTTAGTACTGACCAATTGCACAATATTTATCTTCTCCTACACGTTAGATGTAATACTTGCATTCTTTTCTTATTCTGAATTCTTTATACTTTGATATTTACTGAAGAGGCAGATTTAAAATGCAAAGACATATTTTAAAATCAAATATTATTTAATATGACAAGATTATAGTGCTCAATGGACACTCAAGATGGCATATCACGCGTGATGAGATAGATTTATAGGCTCTGCAGCAAAGTATTATTTAGAATGCTGCCAAGTATTTTACTGTACAGGATATAGATTTTTGACATTTGTAGATAATTTTACACAGACTGTTCAGTGTTTCACATTTGTTTTTTGCTATAATGAAACAGATTGCAAACATCTTTTTTGGTATTAATGATAATATCTAAGTTGTGTTTCCTACAATATTACCTCTGTTTTGAATAATTGTCACATTTATTATTTTCTTACTATATATGATTGTGTTCTTGCTCAGTTCTAAGAGCTGGGTTATTGACGCTGTAATGTGTAATGTGTTTCACGGTGACTGCCTGCATTCCCAAGATACTGGCATTACTTTCTGTAAAGTAATTTAATGCTGTTTATCATTAGCGACAGTTTGGGAAGGACCTTCTGTGAGGTTTATGTTGTACATACATTGCCAACACAGTTGATGAGCTTTGTGATTTAGTCCTAGGGTGTTGCTTAGAAAAGTCCTTAATGCAACTCATAATATTAAATAACATCTACATACTGTAGAGGATCATCGTTCTGCAAAACTGCAATTCAAGGGCAGTCAGAAGAATACTTATTCAGTAACATTATTTTAATAACAATATACAATGCACATGCCTGTTTATGTATTAAACATTATAAAATGCTAATCTTAGGGGAATATTTACTAAAGTGCGTAGTTTTAGAAGTGGAGATGTTGCCCATAGCAACCAATCCGATTCTAGCTATTATCTTCTAGCAGGTGCTAGATTAATGTTAAGTAGAATCTGATTGGTTGCTGTCGGCAACATCTCCACATCTAAAAACCTGCTCTGTAGTAAATATACCCCTTAGAATTAGTATGTAAAATAATAAAAATGGTAAAATAATGTCAGCAATAATTATAATAATCAATGGCATAAAATACAATGGAACTGAAGTTGAGTTGAATGCTCGCAGGCCATAGATGTGTGCACAGAACTAAGGGCCTGATTCAGAATTGTATACGATAAGCATTGCTGCGGTGGGGGAGGCAGTCCAGACTCCAGAGCCAGGCGGAGATGATGGAGGTTCCAAGGGGGCCTAAACTCATGCAGAACTGCATGGCTGGCAAGACTGTTAGGTGGCTGGCAGGCAGTGGCATTCAATAACACACTGTGACAGTCACAGTGTGACTAAACATACAGGGTCTATTTACTAAGCAGTGTTAGGACTCAGAGTGAAAAGTGATACGGTGCCAGCCAATCAGCTCCCAACTGCCATCTCACAGGCTGTGTTTGAAAAATGACAGTTGGGAGCTGATTGGCTGGCACCTTATCACTTTTCACTCTGTCTACTAACACTGCTTAGTAAATAGACCCCACATTTACTTACTGCTGGAGGCCGGCTCAGGCTGCGAGATGGCTGAGACCGCCTCGCCCTCAGCTCCCAGCCAGTCACAGTCACTCAGGAGGCAGAGAGGAGGAGCCAGAGAGAGGCCCTTCCTGCCCCCGCCCACCCAACACTGGCCAGACTGACAGCACCCTATTAGTCAAGGCCCACAGACTGACAACGTGGCAGCGTACCAACGAGTCAATAATTCAATATATCCTTATTCTGAACTTGCATGTAAAATTTAAAGCAGGTGCACACTTTGCTGATTTAATGCATAAAGTATTCTACAGAAAAAAAAGACTTTCAAATATATTTAAAAATCTTAAAAATACTGAAGAGATGGAGTACATAAAAATGAAATCCAGGACTGTATAAAGCATGACCCTTTTTACCGGATTTGTTCAGAAAACATAAACAACTAGTTCAAAGCTGAGCCCAAATCAAACTTTCTGAAACATAGATACAATAATATTAATGTTTTATGTTCTTTGCTTGTTTATAGAATTTTTCAATCATTCTCAATTTGCACTGAAAGCCAATGGCATCATTCGGAAACTCTGGGAATGTAGATTTCAGACATATATTCAGAATTCTTTCACTGGCTCTGATGACTGGATAAAAGCAAACATGAGAATATGGGAAAATAACACGCCGAAGAAATGGTTTCAAGACATCTAAAAATAGGATATATTTTAAATTATTTTTCATATTACTGTTTCACAGTACCATGCCAGTCGTGATGAAATGAGCAAATTGTTTTGTACGTGGCAGGTTCACTTTAATCTAACCTAGTTATTGCGGGATGATTGTAGCATAGGGGTTTTCATCACAGGCAGAGACATTTCTGTTTTCAATCAAATATAAACTGTATTAGGTACCTCTTGCTGTAGCTGAACATCCTCGTAAGGATGCTGTTCCAAACTGTTGGTGGTTGAAGATTAATTACCTGTGAAAATAAATCAATTATTGTACATCTATATAACAATTCTCTATGTATATTTAGAAAAAAAAGCACTCCCATAGGAACTTGAGTATGAACTATGGGCATCATTCAGCTTGGATCGCAAGTCTGCAATCGCACGCACCCGCAGTTTGCAAAAAAACATGCAAATGTATGCGATCGAATCGCGATCTCAGTACTATACCAAGACGCCCACCAGCTTATAAAGCTTAAGTCAGTGAAAACATCGGTAACATCGAGTAACATCGGACCCATACGCAGAGTTGTGGTTGAGCTTGACATGACTCACAACCTGCGAAGCCAGAGCAGAGAGCGACACCCCAGGCAGGAAAGAGGAACTGCACGGGTTGTGACAGGTGCAGGGTGCTAGAATGAAGACTACATATTGTTACAAATAACTCATTGATAGTATGGGGAGACCACTGTACTATATAATGAATAGATTTCTGTACTATATAATGAATAGATTTAATGAATTCATGTAAAACATCTTAAATCACTTACAGTATGCTGTTTACTAAACTTCTGAAACGTGATATTATTTCATAATCATTACCACACATTGAAACTGATAATAATTGCTGAAAAGCAAATAAATAAATAAAAGTAATCATTTAAAAACAAAATAATTATAAACAATGATTTACAATATCTCTTGTCATTTGGGTAAAAAAAAGTACAACTATTCTATTATTGACCATATGGTACTTCGGGAACATTATTAATAATCTCATAATTATCGTTTTAACTTCCTTCACTCTTTCATTCTCTACTTATACATAGCTAAACATCTGTGCACAGAAACCCAAGGGCCTGAAATAATTAAAATCCACTACTAAAAAGTATTACCATCCTCACATTCTTATAATAAAAAACAAAATTACACCCTTGCTCTAAAGATACTGTACTTGTGCTCCAATACTGGCTGTAACAAAGGGGTGTGTGACCGGTGCCACAGCCCAGGGCGTAAGGCTGAGGGGGCTGTGCAGTGTTTACCCCAATGACACGTGTTTCCAGCTTGCCTGGAGAAACAACCCACTGCACAGAAAGGTATAGGGCACGTCCTGAAAACGCACCGGGTGCCCATCTTCCTTTGTGAGTGCGCTGGGAGGGCTGATAATTTTCTCATTTAAATTTCTTCACAGTACTCTTGGTTGCGCTACACAGCCCATAATTCATTCCCAACTTTTGGTGATTGGGAATCGAGACAATTACAGGACTATGAGAAGGGGGTATAGCCCTGCATCATGGGGGCATGACCAATGTTTTCAATGTGCTCCCCTAACAGGTGAGAGTGGCACATGATTACTGCCGCTCTGCTATGAACAAGAGCAGTGAACAGGACACACTTTGAATTCAATAGGGAAAAAGACAAAGAGAAAATAATGGAGAGCTCTGGACAGACGTAAATGTTTTAATGATCAATAACAATTAACATAGCATAATATT